>JAGPOW010000304.1:60202374-60218353 GCA_030014935.1 Caiman crocodilus | reverse complement strand
AAGAATGTTGAGAAGCATGAGAGAGTAGAGGAGAGCCATGTGCATGATCAGAGGGCAAGAGAACAGGTCTTATGATTAGAGGCTGTGAGCCATGGGACTCTTCAGCCTAGAAAAGCACAGGCTCAGGGGGGAACTGGTGGCTGCCTATAAGTACATAAGGAGTGAGCATCAGGATCTGGGAGAATGTCTGTTCACCAGAGCAACCAAAGGGATAACAAGGACCAATGGTAATAAACTCCTCCATGACTGTTTTAGGCTGGACATAAGGAAAAACTTCTTTACTGTCTGAGCCCTCAAGGCCTGGAATGGACTCCCTCCAGAAGCGATGCAGGCACCTACTCTGGACTCATTCAAGAAATGTTTGGATGCTTATCTTGCTGGGATCCTTTGACCCTAGCTGATTTCCTGCCCCTGGGGCAGGAGGCTGGACTTGATCTTCAGTGTCCCTTCCAGCCCTAATGTTGAATGTCTATGAATCTATAAAAGGTGAAAGGGAGTCTAACAGATTGCAAGCCAGGGTGGTCTGTGCAAAGTAGGTTCTATGTCTGCGCATCAGCAAGGCATTAGGTATTTTCTGTTTTCTGCACCTGAGCTAAATATAAATATTACCCCAGCAAAAAGAAGGTGTTAGATTCTGTCCAGCATTCACACGTTCTGTTCACAGAGTGCTCCGCAACATTTTTTATGGTAGAGTGCTAACGCATGTTATTGGCAGATGGGACATAGCTCAGAGAGGACAGAGTATGAATTGACTCACAGGGATGGACTGTTCCTTCATTTTGTTTCTTGGTACAAACTCAGGTTAGCACAATATTCCAGAATGGCAACAAGGGACCACTGATAACTTTTGTTCAGTATTAGTTCCATTTTTGTTAGTGAATTGTGGGGGAGGGGAGGGAGTTGTGTTTTTAGTTCAGTTTTGTTTTTTCATGGACAAAGGTACCATTTGTAGAAGACAGAGTGAGAGAGTTAAGCCTGTGTAGTTATTAGTTAGCCAGAAAGTTCCCAACAAAATGTATTAGGAAATGCCAATACTTTAAAACCAAAATGTTCTAATGAAACAAAAGGAGGCTTCCTTTGCCCGCCTGGTTTTCTATCAGTTGACTGGCTGAAGAACTCTGGCTTTCAGGGGGGGACATCTCAAGGGGGGCAATGTTATACAAACTACCCTGAGGCCAGAGTTTCCCAACCAGACAGCCTGGAAATCCTGAGAATTCTGACTCCATCTGGAATTCTTAGGACTTCCGGCCTTCCAACCTCCAAGATAAGTCACTTTGAAGAGCAGGGTCTATGGCTCTAATGAAACTTCACCACATTGATTGCTCAGGGGTGAAGGTCTCCAGCAATCCTCATAGTCCCTGTCTGTTCCCAAGCTCTGGAGACTGGAAACTCTGGCAGCAATTAAGCTGAACTGGCATGATTCCGGTCAGTCTCACACTGCTCACCATTGACAAAAAGTGACATACTCAATAGTGGGCAGAAATTAAACTAATAAGAAGAAAGCCAATTTCATTTAATAACCACCAGGAATCCTGGGAGGCATGTTTTCAAGAACTCATTGTTGATGTTTCCAAAATTAAACTGCAAGATTTCAGTTCTGTGAAAATTCTTCACAGGGCAAAAAAAAGAATTTGGAAATTACTGCAGAATAGAAGTGTGGTTTCTGGGCTGGTTCCTTAGAACATAAAAAGGACACCAGGTGGCTCATAAATGATCTTCCTCCATCTGTACTTGCTGTTATGGTCTGTGACAATAGTTGTATCATGGAAACATCAGTGCAGCGACATTCAGAGCAGGGAAATAAAAAAATGCAGACATGAGATATTTCTAAATTTTATTCCTTATTCTTAGGTGATAATCACCTAAGAATTAGGTGATTAATTTAGCAGTGTCAAACATATGGCTGATGGGCTGGATCTGGCCTGCAGAGCTATTCCGTCTGGTGCACAAAGCTATCGGAAATTGGGGTCTGGCTTGTTGCCTTGCTGGATATACCTGTTGATGGTAGAGGGGCAAGCAAAGGATGTGACGCAGCCCCTCTTACCTCAACAGACTCTTACCACAGTTGGCCCCACTGCTGTGGCAGCCATGGACCCCACAGATCTAGCCTAGGAGGAACCCCCGCAGTCTAGATCCAACCTGGGCTGAGTTTGACACCCCTGTTTTAAAGTATACAAAGAGATTAACATGCAGCTCTTCTTCTCAACCCCACAGTCATTTCTAGGCTGCCCTCTCCTCTTTCATCTCTCATATATCCCTGGGTCAGCAGTTGCAATTGATTCTCAGGTCTGGTATATATTACAAAGTTTACCTGGCATAGCTACATCAGCAAGTCCCCGGGCTGGAAACATTTATAAAACAGAAGGAGGTTTCCGTCAGCTAACACCATGAGGCTGCTGGTTCCTGAACTATAGCAGCAGAAGCCTCCCAGTAGAAATGAAATTCTACCACCCAATACATTGGCTGCTAGGCATGACCTTTTCACTCCTTTAGCTATGCTGACACAACTCTGTAACATGGACAAGGCCTTTACATTTCAATCATTTTCGGGGGTGGTGCAACTAAGCCTGATGAAAAACCCTTTCCTGCTGTGCATGCTGCATGTCCATTATTGGACTCTGCTGACAATTATTTCTGTAGGAAGTCCATAACAGGATAAGCTCTGAATAGTAGGAGACTCAAAAGTGTACGAAAACTTTAATCTCAGTGATATGTTCTTAATTATTTGAAAACATCTGGAGAGATCAATATAGCCTGAAATTAGAACTCAGAAATGTGAACTGCCCCATTCATTGTTGTTTGTGTTTTCTTACCCCACCTTTGTTTTAGCTGTTTGCTGGCCTGGGCCGTGCAATGGGTACGCCCATTCTCAGTACCCTGTACCATCTCAGTGCTTCATGCCTGTTTTCTATACAATTAAACTTGCAAAGTCACAGCTCTTTACCCAGGTGTCAGCACTTTGAGGCATACTTCAAAGACAAAAACTGGTACCAAGGAGATTTGGGGACCAGAGATGATGCTTCCACCTTCAAACCCAACTACACAGCAAATTCTTTCCTTCCTGCACGGTTCCCATTTCCCTTTCCCCTTGGGCCAGCAACATCAGGACAAGAGAGGGGCCACCCTGGAGCCTCCCCCCACCCAGCTGCTGGAAGCAGCAAGGTCAAGACAGGAGCTCTCCCCCTCATCACTGCATCTGTACCAACAGCGCTGGGGAAGGAGCTTACTCAAGATCCCTCAGTCTACAAATCTTCCCAGAAATACAAAAGGGGGTGGGGGGCTACAGCACCTGGCCCGGGGTTGGAAGAAGTTGAGCAACCACAGTAAAGCAGAGACTCGGAGAACACCATGGTGGAGGGGACCGGGGGAGGTCTCCAGTCCAATCCCAGCTCCAAGTAGGACCAGCCCCGACTACTTCATCCCAGCCAAGGCTTTGTCAAGCCAGGTCTTAAAAGCCTCTAAGTATGGAGATACCACCGCCTCTCTGGGCAGCCCGTCCCTGGGCTTCACTGCCCGCCTCGTCGGACAGTTTTTCCTAATATCCAGCCTTAACTTTCTCTGCTGCAACTTGCGGCCTTGGCTCCGGTCTGTCACCTGCCGCCGCCAGGAGCCGTGCGTCTCCCTCCCTCGCAACGGCAGCGCGGCCAAGTGGCCCGTCCGCGGCGAGGCCGAGGCCTAGGGGCCGCCACGGGGGCAACGAACATGGATGGACCAGGCTGCACTGCCCCCCGCCCCGCCCCTCTCCCCCCTGCCAGCGCCGCCAGCTTCCCGGCCCCACACTCCCCCTCCTGCGAAGCCGCACCCCGGGTGGGGTGGGAGGGGGCGGTGGGATCGCGCATGCACGCTGCTGAGAGCAGCGGGGGAGGAACCGCCGGCCCCGGCCCCCTCCTCACCTCGCCTCACAACACTTCAAGTCACGGCCCCGCGCCCCTCTCCAGGCAAGGGCAGCTGCTCCAACTCCTTGCCGCTACTGCCGCCGCCGCCGCCTCACCCCGGAGCGCTCATTGACTTGACTGGGGCCGCCGCTTCGCTATTCAAATCTAACCGCCAGCGCTTGCGAGTGCGCCTCGTCCGCCGGAACTACGCTACGGTAGCGCCAGTTCACCGCCGTACAGTATGGCGCCCGGCAGCGCTCCAGGCAACACAGCGCCCTCCGGCGACCGTACAGCATGGCAGCCTCCGTGCACAGCCGCGCCCCTCCCCCCGCATAAACCAGACTGCTCCCATGTGTGCTAGGCCGGGCAGCGAACAGAGACTCGGGAGACAGAGGCGGATGCAAGCAGGGTGTCAGTGCGCGCTGCAGGAGCTTTAAACGTTCAAGATATCTTGAACGAGCCCTTGCTGTTGCCCCCCGAACACATAGTGGCAAGAAACGATGGTATAGAGCCCAGCTGCCGAGCTTCTTGGAGGTTGAGAAAAAAGGAAGGCTTCTATGACGAGGTGGCCGAGTGGTTAAGGCGATGGACTGCTAATCCATTGTGCTCTGCACGCGTGGGTTCGAATCCCATCCTCGTCGGTGATGCTTTTTACCCCCACTTACTACCGCCCTTAGGAAAGACAATGAGAAGCGCTGGTTTATCAGTCCTGCCCTAATTTAGTGGCGACAGAGGAAAAAAATCCTACCGGGTCTGCCCCTTGAGGCCTGTTCAACCTCAGATAAAAGAGGGGCCTGATGCCCTCCTCCCCTGCACCAACACCCAGTGTGGACCGCTGCCCATCCTGAGCCATTAGGACAGGCTATGAACCAGCATCCTCAGTGCTCTGCATTGAGTCAGGCTGGCATTTTTCTGGTAGTAGTGAGGTGCCTCCTAGGCAGCTTTGAAAAAAAAGCAGTTGCTGCATCTCATGAATGTGACTTGGGAAGTCCTTTGCTGCACTGTGATGGATCACAGTAGGAGGCAGGAGACTAGTGATCAGTCTCAGCTCTTGTTGGGCCTGTCATCCTTGAGGTTATTCCAACCAGCAACTTCATCCAACAGGTCCCTAACAACAAGTTAATCAGGTCCAGCTCATGGAAACTTTTCTAAGTAATTTTTTAACATGTTCCTTCCCTCCCCAGCCTGAGCTCCTTCCCTCCCCATTGTTGTTGATAGTATTTGTGTTCACCATCTGATCACAGTGTGCACCTTAGCTTCCTCAAGTTGAGCCCCCAAATCCATGGGACTTAGAAAGCCCGTCCGTCTTGTAAACTTCTGAATTATCTTGGTGAGGTCATTCTTGTTGGTAGCTGCACAGTCTGGAGTTATACCTGCATATATTGGATTTGGGGCATATGCTGGATATTCTCCATTTAAGAAAAGGTTGTGTTCTCATGAAGACTTGATATTATTGAGATGGTAGCATGACAACACTACCTTTGACACACTGAGCTTCTGTCTCGACATCTTGCAAGAGTCACCAATAGTTATAATTCCTTGCCTGGGCAGAGATGCAGCATTCATTTTGAAATCTGTCTCTTGAAGCCAAGCAGCAGTTATTTGCATAGCCTTGATTGCTGGAGGCAGATCATTCTCAAATCCTGGTAAGTTTTTAAGAGCAGGTTACACAGACACATGGTTTAATCAGGGATGATCCTGCCTTGAACAGGGGGCCAGGCTAGGTGACTTGGTAAGATCCCTTTCAGCCCCACTTTCCTATGATCTTATGAAATACAGAAAAATACATTGGGATAGAAATGGATGATGGTGCTATTCATTGTTCTGGATCCACAGTGTGCTCAACCCCATTACCTAGCATTAGTTGCATGTGTTTGTCTCAAAGCATCATTTTCATAACTATAACAAGCTTTCAAGGTAGCAGCTTTGTCATCTTGGCCAGCAGAGCTGTCCCCCAGATGGTATCATGTGTCATGGTCAAGAAATACAACTCTTCTTCTAATGGAAGCTATCTTTTGTAAGTGGCAAGAACAAGAACTTGAATACAAGTGCTCTAGTTAGACTTGAAACCTACCTGGTCATCCTCAATCTGAAGTGTACCAAGTCTGCATTGGCACTAGTTCCTCCCTATCATCTCTCAAAGATCTCATCCCTGTTTGGCTTTAGTCCCGGTGCTTCTGTGAAGGATAATTCACACACACAATGGATGATGTTTCTGTACAATTCCCCCATGTGGTGACCATACTTTTTTACTGCTTCTCATCATGTCCATATCTGATAAATTTCTTCCAAGTGTTTCCTGAAGCTGACAGTTGAGGACCAGCTGTAAAGAAGCTGTTTTGCTACCCATCTCTAGTCTTCACACTGCTCCAGAAGTTCTGCCTTTTCCTTATTTAAGCAGGATATACAAGTGTAACAGGACACTCTCATGGACCAAGAGGCAGGCTTCCATCTTCAGCTCCCTCTGTGCAAAAATGAAGTTTATTCCCTACCTATGGGGACTTTTTACCATCTTGTACCATTTACACTTCTCCCAGAGCCTGATGAAGGGACTTTGATCCCAAAAGCTTGCAGAAAAAGACAATTTTATTGCCATTTTCCATTTGGTCTAGTAAAAGGTATCATTTTGGAACCAAATAGTCTAGTTTTTTGTATGTCTTTTTGTCTCAGACCAATACAGCTACCAAGTACACCTGTGAAAAATGGAAGTTTCCAAGAACTTTGTAAGAGGCTGATAATGAGTGGCTCCCAGTGAAGGTTCCCTAGCTGAAGTCAAAACAGTCCATCTACTATGCATAGAAAAAAAAAAGTAACTAACTGGGTGCTCAGGGTCATAAAAGAGATATATCATTTCAGTCTATGACATCCAATGCCATTTTGTAAGATTTCCTATATCCCCATGGGTGGGGTAATGACTGTTTAAATCTCCCATTTACATGGACAGATGCTGTGAGCGTTGGTAATGTGGAGCATCTCAGGCTGCAAGGAGGTTTATAAATGTTAACTGGCTTGTAATGCTAAAGGGAAGCATACAATGGTAGTAGGGCTTCCTCATCAATCACAGAGCAGCTCTGTTATATTTTTCATGAAGATTATAACTAATAATGTTGTAGCTTCTGATTGTAAGCCTGTTGGCAAGGAAGGAGACTACATGTTCTTTGGAGACTTTAGGACAAGCCACAGGGTTCCCTCATTGCTATGTAATTTTTGCAGCTGACAACCCCATAACATTGAGTTGAAGGATAGAAAGTGAAGCAGCAGCAAGGATCATTCCACTGTAAGTAGGATCTGGATTGTACAGATTCAGTCTGCTGTTTGCTGCTTTAGTCCTCCTATCCTGAGGGGGATTCACAGGGATTAATTAAAGGCAGAGAGAGGTAGTTAGCCATGTTAATTTGAAATCAGGCAGAAGGCATGGTAGAGGTGCAAGTTCTAAACTATCTGAATCAGAGATGCGTAACCTTTTGTATGCAAGTGGCCTCTGTATCATATGCTATGACAAAGTGAAAACATTTAATTAAATCCAAAAAAATAGCTAGGGGTTACACTTTCAGTGATTTTATCTTACTTGGCGTAAAAGTCTCCCTGTATCTAAGTGTCAAAAACAACACATGCATGGGCAGAAAAGCAGTACATACAGCCAACAAGAAAAAAAAATCAGTGTTATTCTGCTCGCTTAAACACAAGAGTCCACAGCTTGGGGTTGCTTTAAGATGTTCATTTTTGTCCTGAATTTGTATTGTCAAAACAAAAAGCAATACTTATTCACTGTTGGAGCATCTTGGTTAACTCAAGTTCAGAAGATTCCCTAAAAACAGTGGAACAGTCAGAGACCTGGGGAATCAAATTATAAAAATGAAGTTAGGTCCCCAAGAGACAGGTCCCTTTCTCAAGTTACAGGTATTGCTACTTCCTAGAGCAAGCCCTTTCTGGGTCTGCTACTCTTAGCAGCTCCAGGGTGGCCAGACTGTGGAATAAACTCCCTCCAGTGGTGGTGCAGTCACCTACCCTGGAAATCTTCAAAACAAGACTAGATAGTCACCTTGCTGGGTCACCTGACCCCACTTGTCTTTTTCTGCCTTGTGCAGGTGGACTGGACCTGATGATGTACAAGGTCCCTTCCAGCCCCTAAGAATCTATGAATCTATCTATACAGAAGTCCTCTGACGTTAACGGAATTATTTAGGTAAGTCAACTTTGCAGGGTCAGGCTCAGGAAGCTCCAGGAAGATGAATTCCAACCAGTTAAATGAAAATGACACAGGCTTTTTTTTTTTTAACCAAATATTTATAGGAACCCATCCAATCTATCCTGAAATTGCAAAATTTATAACACAAATGATTGTGTCCAGGAGACCAGAACATCTCTGTCCATTTAATCCATCATTAGGAAGCTTTTTAAAAAATGAAACCTGAAGTTAGTGGACTAGAAGGGATCCCATGAAGTGTTTCTGCTTTACAAGTTACACACATAATTACAACCATTTAAAGCAGCCTTGCACAGGTAGTTTACCAGAACAGCTCTGAAGAGCCCTTCAGGCACACATTGTAACGGCAGATTTAGCTATACTAAAATCCTTATGGAAATATGCAGATTTAAATGTATACATACAGAATAATAAACCAAACCAAGGTATTTTCTCCATTCCAGCAGGCACAACAGATCTGTAAGTAACACTAGCAAAATTTGACTTCATTGAAGTTTATAAATGTGTGTTGACTACGCTTCAGGGATTCATTCTTCATTAGCTTTCTATGCCCCAGGCCTTTGATTTACTCCTTTGGCAATGTGTAATGAAGAAAGCTTTCAGTGGACCTCAACATACTGTAAGCAAGGATTATTGCTGAAGGCATGGACACATGTAACTTACATGTAAAACTAAGTGCTCTCAGTTGCATTTTCCCTATAGCCTCCAAAAACAAAGGGATAAGGTTTCTTTTGGCAGCATCCAAGCACAAAATTCTCCCTGACACTACATGAATTCAAGTTAGTATGTTGGCCAAAATCATACTTAGTTTGTTTTCTACAAATAAAAAATGGCCAAAGTACCTTATCCATAATATGATCAGAGGCTGCAGTACTCATATTACTACAGTTGGGCATGCATATCAACTTTGTAGAAAGGCCAACGGATGAATGGATCAACATTTACCTCTAAAGCATCTACTGTCAGAGATAAGCTATTGGGCTAGATGGATCACTGATCTGACTCACGATAGCACTGCTTATTCCTCGCAATAGTGACTTACTGGTAGCCCCTTCAGATTACAGTCAAAATGAACTAGTTAAAATGTGAAAGAAGCCAGTACCAAAATGGGAACTAAATATGTTCTGTGACTAAAGAGGTATGTATAGGCTGTAGCCATGTTGGTCTAAGGACATAGGCAGACAATGTTCTTAGGGTAAATCAGATATATTGTATTAGACCAACTCATATAGTTGAATAGAAGAGCACACTGACTGCAGATGCTTCTTCAGCTTGACAAAGGGTATTTGTACCTGAAAGCTTGCAAATATTTTTTTCCAACTATTTAAGTTGTTCTGATAAAAGATATCCAATTTACCCAGAGAACCTTGTCTGCCTGTGACTAAAGACTTCATTTTCCAGATTCTGCACTGTCTCCCAAACATTATATTCATATGCAATAAACACAAAGAATTGCCTTGTAAGAATCTTCCATGCTATACTCTGTTTCAAACTTAAAAAAAAAGCTATCAGAGTAGAGTTTGTAATAAAACATCTTTAATTACAGCACCTTGTGAAGAACAACTACTTTTATTTGCCTCTGTTATACTGTGGTGTCTCTACAGACTGGACTCTGCAGAAATCTTATGAGTATCTGCACAAATTACAATAGATTCACTGAATAAAGACCTGAGCTTTGAACATGAATAAAATGATGAATTGTGATGCAGCCACAGGCAGAACACTTATGTAATAACCTTTAAAACTTTCTTTGTTCGTGTTATCAGCATTCAGTCCATTTCCTTAAAAGCAATGGGATTACACAGCTAGCACTGTATGTTAAGGTCTTAACAGTAACAGATAAAGACAAAAAGAAATGGTACTCATTCCCACTCCTTTCCCCAATACTATTCCAAAACTAAGGCTTTCAAGCCTTCCCTTCTCCAGAGTTGTGAAATCCTTGTGAAAGTCTTCTTGCAGAATAGAAATCAGCTGATAAAAAGTTACCCTGAAATTCATTTTTGTTGTTGTTGAGAAACCCTCCAGTGGTAATTCTAGTCTTGCCAGAGGCTCTATCTAGCAGATATACTTATTGTGGAGCAAGAGGATTCACATTTTGAAAAACGGGTTTGTTAATAATTTATTGCTAGAGATAAATCAGTTAAAGAATAACTTCCTCACTTACTGTGATGCCACAATAAGGTTCTTTCATTCTGCAGAATATGCAATGTGACATGCTAACCGTATCCCAAAGATCAGGAAATGAAAAATCAAACCACACCACTTTGCTTAGTGTAGCTATAGATCAGTAATGAACACAAAAGCTGTACTCTTTGAAGTGCTAGTCCCTATTCTTGGGGGTAGAAATGAGAGAAAGCAACCAGTTCAGTTTTTAAATTACTTCTGGGAAAAGCTGTTGTTTCTATTATTGTATACATTATTGCGTATTGCTATTTTATAGGAAGCTGATGACAACCTAGACTTTCTTGAAACAAACGAAAAAAAATCAGGCAGAAAACTTGCTAGCAACCTAGTGGATTTTGGATATGTGGATTTACTGATCAATGCACAGCAAATGCAAAGAAACAGGTACATATCCACTGCTGGTTTAAGTATCATCACCTTCTAATGGTGGGATGGAATAGCTCCTTCCCCATGGCAAACAAACTTCTCTCACAAGCACACTGCCTTTGAACTGTGGAAGGCAAGTTACATTGAAGAAAGTCTTTCAAATGCAGAGTGCTATTCTCCTATTCCAAATTTTTGAAGTGGCCTAGATCTTCTACAAAAAAAACTGCAGCAGAGCAAAAATTAAATCAATATCCCAAGAGCAGCAATACTGAAATGAAGCTTCATTCTGCTGTAGATCAGGAAGCCTTTCAACAACAGCAGACAGATATGGTGGGGAGTCTCTCTTCACTTAGGCAGGAAGCTGAAAACAAAGGGCTTGTGTAAGTAATAGAAACCCCTCTGACTACAGCCAGAACCCAAAACAGCACTGAGTAAAGTTGCCCTCGCGTCTTTCACATCAGGCCATGGCTGACAGGGCTAGTTTTCTAGATACTGTGCATCTGGTAAAATTTCCAAGTTTTGCTTGTGGATTGGTAGCTGGACTAAAATAATGTAATGGAACAGGTCAAAAAGATTTGCAGTAAAAGTAAGGAGAGAGATGATATGGGAGATAGCAGTCAAAGAACAGGAATGTTTAGAGGGTTATGAAGATTATTCTGGGTAGGATCACTGACTCTTGTAGGCACAATGACAGCAAAATAAGTTACTTCCTTAGAGACACCAAATTTTTGGTTAGTCTATGGTTTGTCCAGGAATTTTTCAAGGCTGATTTAAGGGCAGACTGTCCCCTACATTAGCAAGAATAAACATATGAAAGGAAAATGTACACCAATGAGAATGGAAATCTCTATAGACAAGAAATGCACAATGCAACACAACTCCAAATACAACAAAGAAGAGTAACTGACAGGAACAGACCTAACCTGCACAGTGACTTGGTTTGGAAAAAAATGAAGATGAAGATACGATACAGCTAAAATTGATCTGGCAATAAAAGCAAAGTAGCACCTAAAATGCAATATGGGATTTGCAGTGTGACACATGTACAGTACATAAAATAACATTCCACAAAGTTTTATCCAGATAAACAAGGACAAGAGACAACTAATACATAAAAATGTAAATGCTGATTGTCTAAATTGTATGCATTTAGTTAACAAGTGTGCTCCATTTGCAAACAAGTGTGATAAAGGAGGTAGAAGGGAAAAAAATGATCCTAATTTCATACATCTTGGTAACGTTTTTCTCTAGCTAAAGAGACACACAATTGAGTTATTCGGAAATAACCACCTCTCCCTTCAATAGCTATCAACAGGTTCATTGTTAGTACTGCATTCTTATGACTATGTCAGAAAAAGAACTCTTTCCCACTTCCATTTAATTCACAAACAACCTGTTTGCAGTTCCCAATAAAAATTGATAAATAAAAGCAGCAACTCCAGGGAAATTTTAACCAGATAAATGCAGGTCCTTGCAGATACTTTCCTCCTGACAAGCTAAAGAAATAAAAAAATGTTGCAGTTCTCACAGCTTTAATTCTTGGCATTCCTCCCAGTCCTCCAGTGCCCAGTCCGGCATCTTGGAGCAGTATTCAAACTCTGCTCCTTTGTATCGCAGGGCATGCAGGTACATCACCAGTTCCTTCAGAGATGGGTCTTGCCTAATTATTTTACATTCTGCACACAAAGGGTCCTTCTCTTCTATATCTCCATCAAGAGTCCTGCTTGGACTGGCTTCTTCACAGCCAGTTTCACTAGTTTCTGGCTTGCTGTAAGAGTTCTGGGAACTATCTTCTTGACTCTTTGAATCCTCAGTTCCACAAGAGTTTTCAGTAATGGCAGTAACTTCCACAGTCTGACTACAGCTACCTGAGCTATCTTGGTCTTTACTCCCTGTGCTGAGCTTCAGGCCTTCCTCTGAAATATCCAACATATCAAAGCTCAGTTTTGCATTATGTTCCTCCACTAAAGCCTTGAGGAGCTCCTCATCTGTTTTATCAAGTTTACCACCTTTGCCCTTGGCAGGACCCCAGGCTTCCATGTTGTAGATGGGGTCATTGACAATGGGATGTCCCAAGAACTGCAAATGCACTCGAATTTGGTGGGTGCGGCCTGTGTGTGGGAAACATTTGACCACACTAGTCTTGCCGTTATAACTGAGCCTTTGGAAGACAGTTTTACAGGATTTCCCTTTGGGGTCTACCCGACACACTCCCACCTTGTAAGAAACAACCAGGATGGGTTCCTCGCAGACCACTTCTTTTTCTGGAAACTCCCCAAGAACACGGCAGACATACTCCTTTTCCAGCTACAAGGGAAACGAAATACATTTCACAAATATATTCTCAACATAAAGCTTCTTTTTGTTCTGACTAGTTTAAGCTTCATCCTAACTATTTCTGTTCAGCTGTAGAATTGCAGTTAAATAGGAGAGACCAAAAATACATTGGAATGGAAAATCTGGCCTTTGCCCCACTAAAATTTATTCTTCAACTTACAGGACCATCCCTAGTGGGGGGCAAATCAGAGCGACCACCTTGGGCCCCACGCTTTGGGGGGCCCTATGGAGCTGGGTAGAGTGGCCGCCACGACTCTGTGCTGCTGCCAGCTTCACGTCCAGCCACTTGCTACCCACCTGCCACCAATGCTGCCACTGCCGATGGCAGTGGCAGTTTCTTTGAGTCTGGGACACGGGGGAGCAGAGTGGAGGTGGGGCCCTGCATGGGCTGATTTGCCCTGGGCCCCGCACCCTGCTTGGGTTGGGTCTGTCTACTTTGACAATTAAAATGTTGACTCCTGGTTTTTAGATCTAATGAGCAATTTTTTTTTTTTTTTTTAGAGGTTTTTAGTCATTCTTAGCTTTTTATTGTGATCTTTGTTTCATGCCCTAAGTGAAAATCATAAATGCTTATGGCCTACATGTACACTATGCTAGACTGAAGGCCACCATCCCAAAAAATGTACAGGCAAATTTTATACCTTTCAAAATGGAAGTAGGGCAGTGATACTCAACCTTTTCCCCCAGGGGGTCGGATGGACAGTGCTCAGTCAGTCTGCATCCAGGCAGTGGCCCCAGTACAGTACCCAGGGTGGGTATGGCAGGACCACATCCACCTGTCTGGAGAAGAGGGCATGGCCCTGCCCTAACTCATGAATCTATAAATCCCAATAAAAAAAAAAAGATCTCTCTTCCAGCTTATCTTGCTATATTCAGGATGATTTCAGGCAAGCTCCTGTTCCTAGTCCTCTGGTATATAACCATATGAAATGTCTATCCTTGATTAATTAGTATTGTAAATATTTCTTTTGTGATTAACTCATGTTGATGTGCAGGAAGAGACATTCTCCATATGTGACAGACGTCTGCTCCTGATTTAGTCCAAGGATGTGCATGTTTTTCCTGGCTGTTAATCAGTTTCTTGACATGTTCCAAACTGGACAACCTCCTGTTACTGAAGAAGGTAACTCATTCAAATTAGAAATTTCTGATAACCAGTAATGAGCAGGTTCATTAACAGGATTTTCCCTATCAGTTACTGCTTGAGACTCTCTCTTGATTTAAACAACTAAAAGAATGCTTTGAAGATGCTAAGTAAAGGCCGTAAAATAGCAAACAGCATGTGTGCTTCAAGAGTGAGAAATGTCTTTGACACCAGGTGCTGATGTGCCTGACTTACTTGACAAATTGAAGAGAAACAGATCACCTCTTTGTCGCCTGTTTGGTGAGAAACCACTGCCTTGTAGCTAATTACTGGACTTTGATTTGGTTCCAGCTCACTTGACTTGATTTTGAATACTTGTAAATAAAGTAAATAAATAAAGTAAATAAAGCCTTTCTGTCACTTATCGAATGAGGTGTCATATCAATCCCTGGGCTAGTCTGGAATCCTAGGTTTTTATTTGCTAACAAGCCAGAGGTTGAGCATTTCTGAAATAGGTTATTAATAAAAATATCAATAAATCCTTTGTTCTCTGGGGAAGACAAATCACCAATATGTGGAACTCTAGGTTTGGAAATGGAGATTTTTGACAAGGATAAACTAGAATAAATTATGTTCAAGTATTATATGAGTTGATAAAATGAAGTAAGGCAGGTCTAAAACAAGATAGAATCCATCTCATATCCTGACCAAGAGGTCATATGTAGAAAATGTAATCTCTCTTAATCCTACTGTCCCATTGTGGCACCTAAGCACAGCCTAATGGTCTCCCAACAGCTTGTGGGAAATGCAATGTATACAAATGCCTTCACCTTTAACACTAACACATGACCTTTTGAAATAACAGACCCTAAACTGAAATGCCCTTAGGCACAGGCTGTACTCAAAACTTTGGCCGACAGGCTTTACTTTAACTAAACATGCTTTCAGAGCTCTTTAAAGATGAACTTCAAGAACTGCTTAAGACCTCAACCTCACCTGCCGCTGTCGAACTTGCTCATCAATCCTCTTGGACACTTCTAAAGTCTTGGCAAACATAAGCACACCAGAAGTCATGCGGTCAAGCCGGTGAATAGTGTGCAACTCTTTGAGGTTATGCTCTTTTCCCAAGATGAAGATGACGGTGTTGTGTCGAAATCGGCCACATGGGTGTACTGGCAGAGAAGAGGGTTTGTCCACAACAACCATCTCGTCATTCTCTGCCAAAACCTGGATAGGCTGAGCAGTGACTGGAGGCTCATGGCGATGCGCGGTATTCCTCAGGAAGTCATTATTCTACAAGCGAAACATAATTACTGGAAGAGAGAATCTCCCAAAGTGTCCTTTTCGTTACAAATAGGGAACATATGTATCTTCCATTCCAGCACAAGTGTGGACCCAACAGTGTTTAAGAAACAAACTGAAAATATACTGGAAAATAGGACACAGTGCAATGATCAGCATATTGGGCCATCCAATTCAATTACCCACTTCAAGTAATGATACTGTGCTTAATGTTTCTTAGAAAAGGGAAAACTCAACACAACCCACTACTGTTATGCAAACTACCCTTTTCTCTCCTCCGCGTAAATTTTCTCTTATTTGCTGCAGGTTTGATGCTGCAGGTTCTGGAAAACTGTTTCCTTTTACCTTTAGTTTTGAAGCTGTACTTGAAGTTACATAGCACTTTCTAGAAAGATAAAATGTTACTTTTAAATTCCTGCAGCAGTGAATTCTGCTGACAGGTTTCTTGCATAAGTTTATATGCTCCTGTGAGGTTCTACAGACTTAAAGATTTGACAAGACAAGATTTGCAATGTAAGATTTACCGAAACACCCCCTGACATCTGTAAAATAGTGCCTCCCTGGTACCAGTAAGATAGTGTCTCCTTGGCACCAGCAGGATAATATCTTCCTGACACCTGCAAG
>JAGPOW010000304.1:60192065-60202274 GCA_030014935.1 Caiman crocodilus | reverse complement strand
TCCAATTACGGCACTTACAGAGGCTCCTGCATTTTTACACAGCACCCCAAGACACCCTGCACCATGATAAGATGAATATTCAAGTTAGCTCCAGAACAAGCAGAATAAGCGGCTGTACCCAAGCTTGATTAGGTTATGGCTTGTTTGCCTGGTCCCACCGCCATGCTAATGCAGTTGCATGGCTTGTTTCCAGAATGAGCGCACACAGATCTAGTGGGGCTCTCTCTACACAGCCCAGACTTGTACTCGTGTGCACAACCTGTCCCATTTTATCAAGCCAGGAAGAGACAAAACCCCATCTTGCACTATGTCATCATCACAAGTAAATGTTGCCTACAAACTGACAAACCACCTCAGCAGCTCCTGAATGCAGCTGAAAAAAAGCAGCACAGGAAAGGTGATGAGCTGACATCACACATCGGCTCCGTTTCTCTGGCACGTGCACTCTGCTTACTACAGCAGCTATAGTCAGAAGCTAGCGAGCAACTTTACTATGTGACATTCAGCTAATTTCAAGACTTATTCTGGGCTCTTTGGCATGACCTTTATTTCAGGCCCTCACTAAAAATCTGAAAGGCAGATACCTCACCTCCACACCAGGTTGGATTGAAGGCTGCCATTGACAAAGCTCACGGGCAAATTGGAACATGGCAGCTCTCAGTTGTCATTTGCTTTTCAAGTGTGGAAAACACAGCACAGCTGTTTTTGTGGCAAAGAGCTGGGGAAGATAGTCACAAGGCAGAAGGGCACCATCACTCCTGAGCTCCCAGCTGCACTCCTCAGAGGATCCTGACCCCCGGGTGCTGCCGTGCCCGCCTCCCCTTGCTGCCAAGATGAGCTACCCCCACGAGCTTTTCCAGCCCCTCTGCTGACCCTGCGGCCCAGCCCGGCAGCTTTCTTTAAGGCCCCGCACCTTAAGCACGACGTCGAGATCCCGCACGGGCTGCTCGTTGAGGCGGAGGCGGCCTGCGCGGGCGGCGACGCGGTAGTAGGCAATCGGGTGGGCGCGGAACTCCGAGGCGAAGACGTGCAGCAGGCTCTTGCCCACCCAGCGGCCCTTGCAGTAGGTCTGGAAGTCGAAGTAGTAGGGCCGCACCTTGCGCAGGCCGCCCTCGAAGTAGTAACTAGTCTCGGCGAAGTGCGCCTCGCTGAAGCTCACGCTCAGGTTCAGCTTCCGCGGCGGCGGCACGAAGCGCTCCGCCCCGCCCCCCTGTAGCCGCCGCCTCTTGGCCGCTGGCGGCGCATCCTCCTGCTCACTACCCTCCCGTCCCGACCCGCCCGCTGTCGCCTCCGCCATTGCCGGGCTTCTCTAGGCCGATGCTGGGCGGAGCAGGCCTCGGCAAAGCCCCCGTAGCAAGCGCCCACGAGGCCCCGCCCGGCGCGGAGCTGTGACGCAGGCCAATCGCCTCTCTCGGCGCCAGGTGACGCTACAGTCGCAGGCCCCCTGGGCCTGGTGAGGGGTGCGGTGCCTGCCGTGCTGTTGGAGGAAGCTGACGCAAAGCCCCGGGTGGGCTGGAGCCCGCCACACTTGCAGCCTCACTGGGGTTCGGAGCAGGGAGCGGCCGCCCCGCCTGGAGCCCACAGGCTTGGCAGGTCTCTCCAGCTCCAGGCTCCGCTCCACCCGTCCCCAGCGGCCGGCTCGGCCTCAGGCAGGGCTGAGCAGGGCGCTGCTGGAGCTGGTGCTGCACCTCACCCTATCCCTCCTTAGGCCCCCAGCTCAGTCCCCTTGGGGCCTGGGGGCAGTTCCGCCCCTGCGGGGAGCCCCGAGTGTTGCACCACTCCGCTTTGCCCCGGCCGTGCACAGGGAGGGGACTGGGGTACCTTGAGGAGCATGGTGCGCTCAGCCTGAGCAGGGGTGCGCTACCTTCAGCCACCTGCATCCGGGTGGGCAAGCAGGGGTAGCACTGCCCCCTACCAGCTCTCCGGCTCTCCCCAGGCTGGGAGACAGCTTCCTGCCACTGGCACAGCAATGATGCTGGCTCCCCTCTACCCCAGGTTTGAGTCCCCAAACAAGTGTGCATAGCTTGGCAAGCATATGCACAGGTGTGCTAAGCTGTGCATGACTACCAGTACAGTAGTTCAATTCAAAATAAAAAAAAATGCAATTAGTTACATTTTATTTTTTACCACTGCTGCCAGCCTACCTGGTGCACCATGCCAGGCTGCCTCCGCTTGCAGCAGCACTGCTGACTTGGAAGTGGGGACTGTCATATATGTGGTCACCCTATCTAAAAGGCCCATGGGGCTGGTTCAACATGGCAACAGCATGTGAGCACCACATGACAGGAGGCACTGTGCATCACGCCACAACATCTAGCTGCAACTGTGGTTGCTAAAATGTCTGATCTTTAAATAGGAGAAAATAAAATAGTGCCACCTGTTCTCCATTACCTCACATATTCGTAATTAATACTGGTTTATTAAATTAGTGATTCCAAAAATATCCCCACATTACAAAGAAACTTCAAACAGCAGCAAGTTAAAGGAAAGTTGCAATCCTGCCTCCTGCTTGTCATATCACACATTTTGGTTCCTAGGAACATAAAGCCTTTGTGAAATAAAGCAAGGTACAAAACAGGCGCAAAGTGATTAATTCACAAGCCTTAGGATACCTTGTCAACTCTAAATAAATATATAGGGCTGTTCACATCAAGTCCTAGTTTTGGAAGGACCTAGTTCATCTGCTATAGCAATGCCGGGTGGTATCCTTGGAAGCAAACCACATTTAATCTAGGAGATTAAAATGACAAATGAGAGCTTGCTTGTTGCACTGGGTACATTTATAACCTCTGAAGTATCAAGACATTTTGTAATTCTTCAAGCATTAGATGAAGTCAAGAATGCAATACAGTTCACAATCAAGTTCAACACAGATTTGAGAATTCATATCTACCTATTTGTGCATTCACCTCTTCATTGATTTACACAGATATTTTATTCATGACTGAGCAAACAAACAGCTGTACTTCTGTTTTAACATGGGTATTGAGTAAGAGATCAGACAAGGGCTCCAGTGCTTGGTAATTTGGCCACTACTTGATCTGGAGGAATCTTCCTCCCTCACCCTTCCAGTTTGAATTCTTAAAAGGAACACTTGCTTTTGCAATGCGTCCATTAAGCAGAACTTCCATTTAAAAAGCAAAGCCATACACATCTATAGTTCCTTTTTTTCAGATACTGGTTCATCTGTTTTCCGAGGTTATTTCATAAGTGATATCAATCTCTCAGATTTCATCCCTAAACGGAGGGGGAAAAGGCAACCAAGTTACTGTTTTGTATAGATTCAGCATCTTCCTTCAGTTCAATGCAAGTATCAATATGAATACAATATTTATTACATGAAAGAACAGGCTGTGAAAGCTAGCAAGCTCCATTAATCTTTATGTAACAGAGCAGTGTGCATCTCCTATTACTGTGTGCAAGCATGTTAAGTCCCTTCTGCTTTTTGCAGGCAGCATCAGCTAGGAGTCTAAGGAATCTTTCTCCAGTAGTGTCAAGGGACTCTGGAGAAGTAAACTTGTCCCACAGTGTCTTGCCAGTGAGATAGGTAAGCAAGAGAAAAATCATTACAGAGGGAACAAACTTTTTACCGAGGCCACTGCTTCTCCTTATCTGTCAGAGGAACATAGATCACACCCATCAGTTGTGTTTCCACAATTTGCCCATCATTAGTTTTGTCATACTGCATTAAAACCTGGTTTCCACCTTCAGGACCCACTGGCAAGATCAACCGACCTCCTGGCTTCAATTCATTTAGCAACTGGCAAAGAAAATAATATATTAAGGGCCAGAATCAGATGAATAAAGAAAAGACAAAAGCTAGTTGAGCTACATGATTATTTTCTGCAGAAATACATGCTGACTTCATGAAAAACAGAATGGAAGCGACAGTTAAGTGTTTTTCTTCTAGCTTATTTGAATTCCATTACAACCACTGATGTGAAACAATATCTGTTAATTTTTACCTCCTTTGGTACAGTGGGTGCTGCTGCTCCAACATGGATGGCATCATAAGGGGCTTCTTCAGGATATCCCTTTCTACCATCTCCAACTGTGGAGAGAAAAAAAAATGGAGTGTGAAGATGCTTGTTCAGAGGGCAACTCAACATAAAGAGAAACGCAATCTTTTCTTGCACGTGACACCTAGACGAGAAAAGTTTTTGTGGACAAGTTATATTCAAGAACTTCAGACTGTCAAGAAAAAAATTGAATTGTACCAGAAATCTCTTAGAAAGGGAGGCTATTATTTGAAGTTACTTTTTAAAAAAAGAGAAAGGGAAGAGATTCTGTAAACTGGCATTACTTGTACTGTATAGAAAGAAAAAAAAAAAAAATCAGAATTGGGAGGGGTCCTGGGTAACACACGTTAGTTTGTACAGTTGGGTCACAACAAAAATAGTTTTGTAGTTTATGCTGGAGATCTGCTCAGAGAAACAAACCAAGTTATTCAGCATGATTATCTGGTCTTTACTGAAGAGGCTCCAGACTGAAAGAAAAGTGTTATTACACTCTTATACGTGTCATAACCAAGTCAGTTAAGTGACCCTGCCACAATAAAACCACCCTAAGCAACTCCCGCCATCTTCAAATTTGGTCAGGTTCCGCCTTATTAGCTATTCTCACCTGGCACTCCGTCATTGGCTACTCTAAACATATAAAAGTCTGTGCAGCTTCTGCCCAAGTCAGAGAACTCTGATGAGAGCTCTGAGGAGACTTCTGAGCATGCTGCAGAGTAACCTCAGAGAGCTCTGAACATATGGCAGAGTAAACTTGGCGGACTGATCACCCACCAACATCTCCCCGTCACCGACAGGCTTCGACGTACCCCTTCCTGCATGCTTGTTTTGTCCACGAACTCATCGACTCGTTTTGTTGCCGTTACCTGTAACTACGTAAGCAGCCTTATCGCCTGCGTCGCCACCCCAGCGGCATAAGTAGAAGTTATCCTTCAACTAATACGTTGTTCTGCCTCTCCATCTGCCAGCCCACCTGACGGCTGATTAATCAGTGCTCCTCAAGTTGGCTCTAGCCGTCTGAGACGATATGGAGTAGTGAAAAAACTTTTCAGAAATGCATAGATTGAATGGCATTTGCCTGCTTCATATGGCTATTCATCATCTAGTTTTAATTCATACTTAGCACAGAGAAACCAAGTTCATTGGCAGAAAAATAAAAACAGTAATTTACACCCAGCAACAAATGGTCCATAGAAATACTCAGATATCATTGTGACAGGTGCATGCATTCATATGACTAGTAAATCACATTAGCCACTTAGAAAAACAGATCTCAATAAGCAGCAAGTACCAAGTGCTGCCAGTTTAGAGTATGTTCATTTAGGGGAATGAAATACTGAGGTTACAGGCTACACAGCTCACCTACAAGTTTCATACAGCCAGAGGTGAGCAGGGTTGCGTCATCTTCTTCGACATTTCTTCTGGATTCATGGACCAGCTTTTCAATGTGCTCTATGCCCACTGCCTTCCCTGTGGGACCCACCTGCAAAGGCAAACATGGATACACTAGCTCATGCATAGGTTGACTGTATTTTACAGAGTGCCTTACCATTCCAGTAGAGAGATGATAGAGAATTAAAGAAACTGTCTCTTATAAACCTTTGAGTAAGAGGTTGTATTTAATTGTAAATGTTGTACTTAGAGTGATGTGAAGACCAAGCTGTGTTAGTTACTAGCAAAAGCATTGTCCCCCATGGAAATTCCTAGTAAATCTTCCTTAAGAAAGCTTTATCTACCATAGTAAGGTCGCAAAAAAAATAAATAGTAGGTTTCCTTGTCAGGATTTGTTTGCAATGAGATACCCAGCTCTGTGGCAAGGGTGTGCCTTGTCTGGGCTTCTAGAGCTCTGAGAAATTATTTTTGGAAGGGCCTTTCCTTTCTGTTATCTTTTTTCTCCAATTTAGGAAGCAATTAAGAAGCGTCAGAATGGCATGTGCAGAAGTAGATTAATTCACTCCCTTCAATTTTTTTGGGTTGATTTGGCTGCTACGATGATGCTACTCTTGCCAGATACAGCACTAGTTTAGCCTCCAGAACTGGCTGAAACAATCATATTTATCTCATCTTAAACTGTTCCGAGAAAGAAAAGAAATCACAATGGACTTGTCCTTTTTAAGAAGCAGGTTACTTCTTCCCATATTGTCACTAGTAAGGAAGCAATTTTGTACTTTACTCACCATTCTTGCAAAGCAAGCTGTAAGATATCCACTTCCTGATCCCACATCCAGTGCCTTTGCTCCTTCCACTAGCTGATCCTTCAGTAATTCCAGAGCATGAGCATGCTGTGGAGATATCAACAACATGCTCTTACACACCTTCACAGAGTTATTCATTTCACATATTACTCTCCCATAACTTATTTTAAAAAAGGAAAGTATTATTGGGCAAGCAAGATTGTGTTTTTTGCAGTGAATTAAAGTTGCAGTGTTGACTTTTTGCTACAATTTTTATTAAAAGTATCTTTGGAAGTTAACAGGAAAATAGATTTTACTTGTGAGATGTGTAGCAGGAAAAAGAAGGCTTGTGGAAAAAGAAGATCTCATGCAAAAGCAAATCTTTAATCCTGTAATAGTTTGAAAACTGTTAGCTTGAGCATGCTATTTCGAGTGCTTTGTTTTTTCAAATTTGCCCCATCCTTCTTTAAAACTCCTAACAAGCTATTTGCACATCAGACACCCAGCAGCAGCCAAAGCAATAAGGAGTCATGTGTATAGGACCCACATCACCTTGATATTACAACTTAAGATAAAAGCTATTCCCAATTTTGCTAGACTGGAAAATTCTCTCTCACCATGTGGGGCGCACTGATTGTAGCCTTGTATCCTGAAAGGAAAACATTGACAAAGTTAATAATTAGTAAGAAATTAAGATGAGAGGAATAACTACTGAGATATTTTCTGAAGAGAATTTTTTTCCCTCTTCCAATATTGAAAGCTTATTTTTATTTCTCATTTCTTGGAGGTACGAAACTGAAAGCTTCCTCCTTTAGGAGTATCAGTAGCAGTAAAATATTTGTCAGGCAGACAAATATATAATATGCATATGCAGTTGGGTCATTACACCTTATAAGTTCAGGAAAATGTTGTCTTGTAGAATGGCTTATTTGATTCCAAAAAACATGGATGCTACACTGTCATGGTCATGCTTGTTATCTGCACATTTTATAAAATAAGTTGCAATGAAATTATTTAGAACAAATGCGAATCTCTGTGAATGGGAAAAAGCCAAAATGGCTCCATACCTTGAACATAAGGGTTCCTACAGCTTCACTCAACATGTTGACCTACTATTGTTAAGTATATTGCCCACATAGTGTTCAAACTTGTCTCAGCCATGCCAGATGAGGGGGTGATTGTGAAGAAAGATTTTTTTCTCTCCAGTATTTACTGCCTTTTTAAAAAAAATTCCACTGTTTTCTGATTTGCAAGGAGCAGGGAAGTTATTTAAAGGAAGTTGTCTTTACTAGTCAGGTCCTGAGAGTGCCCTGCGCTTTACACAGGGCATATGGGAATGCCATTTTCCTCTGGATTTCTACTGTTTGAATTTATCTGATTTGTTTGTGAATCTACAGGGGGTTCTTCCTTGGTTTTTCCTGTTTCTCGTTCACTATCAGATACCAAGCGTCCACAGCTTCTACTGAAGTCAACTGGACTTGTGGGTTCCAAGTATTTGTAAAATTTAAACAAATAAAGAACTATCTGCCAATGTTCTGGGCTGATCTTCAAACCATCAGTCCAGACTACTTAATAAGCAGTTTACATTTCAGAAAGTCAGTGTCCTCTTGTCAGTGTCCCTCTTGTCATGCACTCTCAACTTCCAAAGGGCAAATTCTCAGTTTCTTAGTAGAATTCTTAAGGTGGCTCAAGATGATTGATTATTGATGTATCAAGTAGCGTAAGCACAGATAGACTGCCCTTATCCCCTTTTCTAGCGCTCAGCCGCTATTCCAAAGAAAGCCTTGCTAGCATAATGAACCAGGACCTGACAACTCGCCCACATCCTTCCACCCTTGTAGATCATTGTAACCATTGAACACAAGAACTAAGCTTTTATGTAGGATTAGGTTCATTAGGCTACTGGGAAGATGAGGGATGGCGAATTAGCTGGGTGTATACAGTCGTAGGAAACAACTGTACATGACCCCTGAGGTGCTCCAACGGGTGTTTGTTGTTGCTTTTATTATAAAGGGTGCTGCTTTTCTATTCAACTGTGCAGGACCTGCTGATGAGCTGTAACCAAGTGGAAAAGTGGCACCCTTTGAACTTAAAAGCAACAGCAATCAGCAGAACAGCTCATTCTTAATTTGGCAAAACACTGAAAATTAAGTGGGTCAGACCCACCCTGATACAAAGAAATCTGGGTTTTACTGTACACAACACTAGAAAATGGCCACAAGTTTCTTACCTATCGACTGTGGTGAATCCATGTACGGGTAGTACTTGATGTAGTGTGCTCTGTCTGTTGCCAGTAACACGTCAAAGACTCTCTCAGATTTAATCACACCATTTTCTACAAAAAGGGATGGAGAGGACATTAAAAATTCAGTAATGCAACGTGTACAGGTTTAAAAGAAAGGCAGGTGGATGGCTAGCCTGGTAAGGATGGTGATAGGGCTTGATAACAGTGCTACCTGTGCCCACATTACTGACCCGCAATTAACTCAAACCAGTAAGGGGTAAAAGCAGCTATCTTGCAGGCAGGGCCATCCCAAGAGGAGGCGGCAATTGGGGCAACTGCCCCAGGCCCTGTGCTTTGGAGAGCCCCGCAGAGCCGGGTGGACTGCTACGCTGCCACTGGCTTCATATCTGGCCACCACCGCAGAATCTGCTGCCAGCCTCGTGTTCAGGGGCAGGGCACTGCACAGGCCGATTTGCCCTGAGCCCTGCACCCTGCTTGGATTGTCTCTGTTTGCAGTAGCTGTTGGATGCCTGGTATGAAAAGGGTTGATGGCTTTAGTCTAGCTACCAGCAAGAAGGTGTTCACATAACACTACATGTGGCAGTCTCAGTAAATAGGCCAATGATTAATTAGGCAGAGATTGAATTACACTCTCCCTTCTGGCAGTGGTTCCTTTGGATCTGGTTTCAAGGCACACCGGCAGGGTGAGAAACATGGAATTATGCAGTTTCTTCATTCCTACTTTTCCTGTAGCAATCCATGCTGTGACAAATAGTACTGTGACACTAGCAGTGGGGGCCAACCTTTTTTGGCAGGTGCAGTGCAAACTAAGCCCCACATGCTCCTTGAATGCCACTCTGATCCCTTTTCCCATCTGCTGTTCTGCTTTCTCTTCTACACCCATTGTGCCATACATAGAGGTTGCTCATGTTGTGTGTGATGTGTGCTACAGGTAGGCTACCCCTACTTTGTAACAGTTTGGAACTCTGTTACTAATTACAGCCTGACTCGTCGTCCAAAATGGAGGGGAAATGCCCAACATTTCTAGTCCTTGGTGGTAACAGCCTGAAGAACTGACTGCAAGAAGAGCATGCTTTATCAGTCAGACTTTCCCTGTGGTTAGAATGATATAATCATCCAGAGCATCTTAAAGAGATGGTCATACTGTTTTAGTGAGCGGTGAGAGAAACTCAAATCAAAGATAACCAAGGTGGACACTGATATGCATAAGCTTTCCCCAGTGTATCTAGCATCATGACCCACTTCTAACTCTAACCAGAGCACGTTTAAGTTGGTCAGACTCTGAAGCTTAGGCATATAAAACTGCAAAAACACAAGCATGATATTTTAGAACAATGGATAAAATATGTAGCTATTATAAAGTGCCAACAAGTTTCATCAGCAGCTTTAAATATGAGCCCTGAACAGAGCTGCTGTTGATACTCACTGTAAAGATTGTTGATAAGCTCAGCATGTGTTTTCCCACTTGAAGTCCAGGCCATGGTTCTGGCCAGAAACAGTCCCATGAGCGCAGTAAATACAGCAAATTGCAGCACAGAGCTCATTACAGAGAAACTTACAGTGGTGTCCCAGCCCTGGTCTGACAGTCACAGTGAAAGAGAGAGACATACAAGTGAGCTAGGACACCCAGCACAAAAATCAAAACCCTTCCCAATCCTAACTGTCGTATAAGTCTTATACATACAACTCTTGCAGCCATTACACAAGTTTAGACATGTACTCTATTATTGTCCTGGAGAATCAAGACCTCTAACCATGAAGTAGCCACAGCTAC
>JAGPOW010000304.1:60171054-60181794 GCA_030014935.1 Caiman crocodilus | reverse complement strand
TTTCATAGTTGGTAGGGTTGGAAGGGACCTGAGCAGATCATCAAGTCCGACCCCCTGCCATGGCAGGAAAAAGTACTGGGGTCAAATGACCCCAGCAAGTTGTTTGTCTAACCTCTTAAAGACCCCCAGGGTAGGAGCCAGCATCACTTCTCTTGGAAGTTGGTTCCAGGTCCTAACTGCCCTGACTGTGAAGTAGCGCCTCCTGATGTCTAGTCTGAATCTACCCTCTGCCAGCTTGTGACCAATTTTTCTTCTCACTCCTGGTAGTGCTCAGGGGAACAGGGACTCCCCCAATGCCTGCAGGTCCCCTCTGACTAGTTTGTAACAGGCCACTAGACCCCCCCCCCTCAGCCTTCTCTTGTGGATGCTGAACAGGTTCAAGTCCCTTAGCCTCTCCTCGTAGGGCCTGCCCTGCTGCCCCGATCATGCGGGTGGCTCTCCCTCTCAGTGCTGCCCACATTCCTCCTGTAATGTGCCCAGAACTGGATGCAGTACTGCAACTGTGGCCTGACCAGTGCTGCACAGAGGGGGAGGATCACCTTGGACCTGCTTGAGATGCATCTGTGGATGCATGACAAGGTGTGGTTGGCCTTCCTGACCACGGCCCCATACTGTTGGCCCATGTTCATTTTAGCATCAATAATGACTCCCAAGATCCTTTTCTGCCTCTGCAGTGACAAGAAGGGAGTTCCCCAGCCTGTAGGCATGTTGCTGGTTCTTCCTCCGCAGGTACAGCACCTTGCACTTGTCAGTGTTGAAACCCAACCTGTTCTTATCTGCCCACCCCTGTAACCTGTCTAGGTCCAATTGCAGCCTATTCCTCCCTTCTAGCAAGCCCACATCTTAGTATCATCAGCAAATTTGAACAGGGTGCTTTTTACCCCCTCATCCAAGTCACTGATGAAGATGTCGAACAGCGCGGGTCCAAGGATCAAGCCCTGGGGGACCCCAGTGCCCAGATGCCTTCAGGTTGAAAATGACCCATCCACCACCACTCTCTGGGTGTGGCCCTCCAGCCAGTTAGCAACCCATTTAACTGTGTATGTGCCAATGCCACAGTCCCCTAGTTTTTTAATGAGAGTGGGGTGAGAGACCGTGTTGAAAGCCTTCCTGAAGTCCAGAAAGACTACATCCACTGCTACTCCTGCATCCAAGGATTTTGTGACTTGGTCATAGAAGGTCACCAGGTTGGTCTGATGGGACCTGCTTCTAATGAACCCAGTTGGTTCTCAGTCTCCCATCTTGTAGCAATCTAGCCATTCCAGATTTAAAGGCAGTTACTTGTAATTTACCAAGAGCAGTACAGAGCTTAAAGTGGCTGTTCGGAAGTGTCAGAAAATCTGATGCTGTACAATGGAGCAGATTGAAATCTTAACAACAGTCATTTCTGCCTTATTGAACCTCTTTCTGTAGTTATCTGTTTCCCAGAATTACCCTTTGGCTGCTCGCTTCATGGGCTTTATTCAGGCATTGATCCTTTGCAGCAAATTGCACTGTGATGTAAAACTGTACAATTTGTGTCTGAGTTGGCTCAGAACTATGTCTTGGAGAGGTAAGAAATGTAAGTCATGCCCTGGTTGGGGGCAGACTGAAGGAGACCCTTCTCTCAAACAACTATTACAGAAGTGTATTTAATATTCCCTCTCCTTGTAACATGCTGGACTATCATGTTCATCAAACAATCTGATATGGAAAGTAGTATTGCATGCTCTGCTCTGTGTGTCTGTCCCTCCATTCAAAGTCTTGTAACCGTGGAAAGAGACAGACCTAATCAAAATCAGGAAAGCAAATGTAACATGGGGGTTACGAGTAAGCAGCTTACTGCTTTTGTGTTAAATAGTTCAATATGAGACTACCTTTTAAGCCTGTTCTTTTTACATAAATTTACTGTCTTTTGATTCTTTGTTGCCTATGCAGAATTGTCCCTATAATTCTTATCTTGGAATGAGTCTTGACTCTTACAGTGTAGCTGCAATTTCTCTTCTGTGATTTGGCAATGAAAACCAGCAGAGAATAGCAGCCTGCACCTGCTACTGAGGACAGTTCTTAAACGAAAACTGTAGCAATTCGTTCTAATGCTTTAGAGCTGGATCTGCTTTTGGAATACAATAGAACTGTATGAAATTGCAGTTTTGAAACAGCTTTTTGACATACCTGCCAGTTTTCATGTTACATGTATAAGTGTGACTGGTGCTATTATCCTTTTTAGTGACAGTTGCTGTTTTATTGCTTTAGCTGAGCAGAAATTCCATTCTAATCACTCATGGTTTGTCTACACAGGGAAATTTACTAGCAGAACCATATTACTATAATTACATTGACATAACTCTTTTCTCCAGAATAAGTGGTCACATGAAGGGTTATGGTATACATCAATCAGTAAATTTCCCTATTTAGACAAGCTCCTAGTTTTGAGATTCTGGGGGAATGCGTCATTTGAAACAACGTCAGTGACGAGAGACTGAATTCTGTTAGCTTCTGTTTAAAATTTCACTAATTTAATTCCCCTACATTTAAAAATAATAGAATGTTAAGTCAAATTGGAAGTGTCCTGCTTTATTACACATCTGGATAATAAGGTGTGTATTCTGCAACTGAAACAACATTGCCAAGCTAATGAGAATGACTTACTCTTTGATTAGTAGCTTTTTTTTTTTTTCCTTACACTTATGTCCATTTCTTCCTAATTAGAAATGGTGGTAAGATATTTTATGTTGTACTGCATTTTTCCCTTTTGAAGCTGCTCTTAAGGGGATCATGCACTTGCAGAATCTCAAACTAACTGTGAACCTCCCAGTCAAAAATGTGTGTCCACAAGTGTAATATATTGGATAATATCAAACAGAAGTAAACTAGTCTTGGTGAGTTATATTTTGTGTACGAGTAATATACTAAAATGGAAATGAAAATATAAATTAACTTTTTTTGGAGAGATCAATCTTTAATTTTTTCTGACTTTTCTGTTGAAAGCACTGTATAGAACTTCAGTGAAAAAGAGGGCCAAGTGGCAAGAACTTTGAGCAGCCCCATACTTCACACTGATGTGCTATCAGTAATGTGACTTTCCCATCCATCACGACTGTACTGTTTGCTGTTAGTGAATTTCTGCTTCCTAATAAACTGTGGACCTATAGTGCCTTTGCCTAGTGAGCACTATCTGTATTTTTAATCTAGGAAATGGAAAGGGGAATGGGCCATGTACTTCGATTTATCTGAAGTAGCAGACAGTTTTCTTGACCATTTTTTCTGCAGCCTGTTGTGCTGAATACATCTGATCAATATGGAAGGGGTTGCTAAAAATTGCTATTCTTTTGCAAGTGTAAAAAAAATAATTTTTTCCAGCTTGCAATTAGAAATCTAATTTATTGCCAAATGGTGAATATGCACTGATGTCCTGAATAATTGAATTTAAGGCCTTACAATAATGATTGCCTTAATAAACTTGGATGAAATAGGATTAATAGCAAAAAGGTTAACAGGTGCCATATAAAGGAGTGGGAGAAGAGCACTAATGCTGGCAATCTTGGGAGATATTAATAAAACATTTGTAAATAATTCTGTCAACAAGTTTGTACCCAGTAACATCAATGGGAGTGTTTTACTTGCTTCCAAGTGTACAGGATCAGGTTTGTTCACCTCTAGATACTCAGCTGCTTGCAGGCAGAGCTGCTGTATGCATTTGCTGAAAAGTAACCCTGGACAAAAAGTAGGAAAACTTCAACTCCTATTCATGATTGTTAGGAAGGGATTATGACTGAAGTGATGACAGATAGGTATGTGGGCTCTAAAGCCCCAACAAAACATCATGAACATCTCAAAGATTTTAGATTTACTAAGAGCTAAGCTCTAGAGAATTGCTCTTACTTGAAGATCTGACTTGCACTTTGCCCACTCAGACTTGGGGAAAGTGTAGATCCAGTGCCTCTAGCTCAGGATTATTTTTGTGTATAACTCAGGGATCAGGAAACTTTTAGGAGCAGTGGGTTGAATAATACAATTCAGTTGGAGGTGAGCTGCTGCTGCTGCTTCCTGTCACCACTACTTCCCACCACCAAATTGCTGCCAAAGTGCATGTGATCTGGTTGTTGCTGAGTACTGCAGAATTCCCTTACCCCACAACCTTGCCAAAGTGCTCAGCTGCTAAAATGCTGCTGATATGGGTTTGAGAGTTGGCTTTGGCCTATAGGCTACAGGTTGCCAATGCCTGGTCTAACCTGATCGAGGTGTATGTAACAGACGGACAGAGCTGACTTGCTATCTTGAGACTAAACAAGAATAAAGGGGATTGTCTCACCAATTACAATTTAAAGTTGGATAGGCAAATACCAATGTTATATAAAATAAGGAAAATTGAAATAGTAAAAAAATGTATGTGTGTTACACCTAAAATGTACATGTATGTATACACTAACCCATATAATACAAATTGGAGGGTTTTTTAGCTAGACATTGGATTAATAGAAGAATGCCATGCACACTTGCATATGCATGCTAAAAATATTTTTTCTGAAACTGACAAAACCACCAGAACTTAAAATTAAAAACTTCCAAAAATACCCAGTAAGTCATTTCAGAACCCATACTTGTACAAAAAATCCACATAGGAGAAAGAAAATATCACATCAGAAACTATACATGTTACAGTCTAAACTACTTGAATTGCACCCCAACAAAGACCTAGGAAAGGGAAACAATGTCATGGATAGATTGTGAGTAGAACAATATAAAATGCAAATAAATCTAAATAAGTAAATCTGACTCTAGTGTGGTTCAGGATGCTGACGGATGCTATAGGATACTAAATAGACTTAAGGCTAGTTTACACTTCAAAGTTCTGTGAGCAGAGCTGAGTCAGTAAGGTGTAACCCCCATGGCTTTGCTGGGAAAATGACTGCAGTTACATCTGCTAAGAACTGCTTTTGCTGATGCAGCTTATTTTGTTTGGGGAAAACTGGTGCTATTACCTGTCTCCCCTCTGGAGAGATTTGCAAACATAGCTAAATAAGCAAAGCAGTTTAGTGTAGACAGCTGTCCAATCATGCACTCCATTCATGAGCCCCTGTCTTTCTATATCTGGATATAAATACAATAATATCTTCACATGTACTACAAGATCTAATGCTTCAAACACCAAAAGAAAAAAATAGTTTCTGACAGTGGTACTTAACCTCTTGGCCAGTGGACTGGATGGGTAGTGCCACATTGTCTGCAGACCACCTTTAGCCAGCGGTCCCAGTCTGGTGCTAGGGGTGGTTGCAGTGGGGCCCCATCAGAACATGGGGGGGGGGGCATCCCTAACCTGGTCCCATGGAGGGGGAAGGTGTCTTGACATGACCACAGTCTGGCCCTGCAGGGAGGAAGGGGGTATGTGGCCCAGCCCTGACCCAGCTGGGAGTGAGGGGGAGCCTAGGGGAAGGGGTGTGGCCCAGCCCCCCAACTGGCTGTGCAAGGGGGAGGGGTTGTGGCTCAGTCCAAGCCCACTATGCAGGGCTTGGAGTTAAGGAATTTGTCACTGAGAGGCTGTGGCAGTATTAATTACCACTGCTTCGCCACCAAATTTCCCAACTTCTGAGGGCTGGATACTATACATTTGGCCTGTAGGCTGGAGGTTGAGCACCTTTGATTTAATCATTAAAGGATAGAAAAATAAACCAAATTAGGGTAGAAAAATAACAGGGTGAGACACAACAGTAACAATAGTAGTACCACGTGAAAGGCTAATATTTAGACTACAAGACAATTGCAAATACTGTAGAAGACAGGCTACAGGAAGAAGTCACTACTTAAATATTAATGTCCCTTTCATGCTCCAAATACATCTGTCTCCCAGATTTTGCAGCCTTTATTTTTTTCTCTTTATTCACAGTGTGGAATGCAACTCATATTTTTACATTTTCAGAGATGTGGAACAGTCTGGCACGTGTGACAGATTGCCATTTATCTGAGAACCATTTATACTTACTAAGCACATCTACACGTGCACAAATAATTACTAAGCACATCTACAATTAATGTGCACAAATAAACTCCAGAGCTTATTGCTCTAGAGATTTTTGCTCCCTGGTGTGCTGTTTGAATGTGCTCTCAAAGCAAAAATCTAGAGGTGCACCCAATACATTGGTTCAATATTAGAACCAATATAAAGAAAATTTTCTGTATCGGAAATCAGCCCAATACAGCCAATATTTTGTCCAATAAATGCCCATGCATGTGCACAGCTGCAGCACAGCACAGAGGCAGAGTAGCAGAGCAGGCAGTGTGGAGAACAGCTTGAAGGTGGTAAGTCTGGTGTGGTAGAAGGATCCGGGGAGAGGAGGGGAGGGAAAGGGCATAGGGGCGCAGATCAAGGCCCCCCCATGGTGAGGGAGGGTGTGGGGTTGGGGTTTCCTAGTTGGAGTGGGGCAGGCGTGGGACAGAGCTGTGGCTTGCCTGGTGGGAGGCAGCTCCTGCCGCTGTGCGCAGCTCATCTGGTCGCTCCTGCTGCTGCTCATCCAGGATCATGGGTATCTGATGCCTCTTTAAGTCAAGGGGGGCATATGCCTGACTGACTGGCCTGGGGGGTGTCCCCCAGTGGCCAGTCCTGTTTAGTGGGGGGGGGGAGGGTTCTCCACAGCTGATCCTGATCTCACTTCCTGTAAAAATGGCCATTTCTGGAAGCAGTGCAGCCACTCACTGGCAGCCCTGCTCCCCAGCCAGTGCTCACAGGGATAGCACTGGTACTCCCGCCTGCCCCCCAGCTAAACAGGGAGCACAGCCTGACAGGTGATGCACCAATGCCCTAAGGGGATGCACGTGCATCTCCTACGTGTTGCCCCTGTCCAGGATGGCATGGGGGGGGGGACAAGACATGTGCCCCCAGATCTGTCCAGTCCCTTGCAGATCCAGGGTCACATGCCTCCCCCCTCCCCCCATGCCCTCTTGGACAAGTGGCGGGAGTAGCAGTGGGAGCCACCAGACAAGCCCCGAATGAGCTGTGTGCAGCAGTGGGAGCTGTCACTCTCCCCTCCCCTCCAGCTGCAGCTTGCCCTACACTTCACAGATCCAGGGGGCACATCCCCTCCTCCCCCTGATGAGCTGCTTGGGGCTCTGTCCCGCATCTCTCACCGCCCTGGCTGGGCAATGCCTGCCACAGTACCAGCACCACTCCCTCCCTCACTGCAGGGGCCTTCATCTGCCCCCCCCTCTTCCCTCTCCCCTCCCCTTCCGCCACACCAGACTTCAAGCTGAAGAGCTGCATATCAGAAATTGGATTGGTATCAGCTGATATGCCTCCTTAAAAATTGGCTACTGGTATTGGCCCAAAACTTTATCAGTGCACCCCTACAAAAAACTCCAGAGCAACTAGCTTGAGTTTATTTGTGCGCAGCACATGGAGCCTGGTGGGAGCAGCCTGGGCTGGCAGGGGACCCATGTGGTCAGCCTGCCAGCTCAGTTCTGCTCCCACTGGGCTCCATGTGTTGGGGGGTGGGGCTGACTGAGGCATGAGGGTGTTTCTGTGGGGGGTAGCTGGCAGGCAACCACTGTGCTGAAGCACCTTTGTGTCCCAGCCAGCCACTCCACAGGGCACGGAGCCCCAATAGGGCTCCATGTGCTGTGGAGTGGCTGGCTGGGGCACAAGAATGCTTCAGTATGGGTGCTGCCTGCCAGCTAGCTGTACACTGTCAGAACTAAATGGTTAAAAAGTGCCTCAGCACAATGCGAGTACCTGGTGCAGTGATTTCCCCTGCGGTGGGAAAGAGCCCGTGGTGCAAAATCAGCTCCCACCAAAAGCTTGCAGCTGCACCGTTGAGTGCATGCTTTTGATTGGCTCAGTGTAAATTATGCACATGTGCTGGCTAGCAATTGGCTCACTAGCTGTACAAAAGGCTTGGGAGGTACCCGTCCAAGTCGGAGGAGAGCCCAGATGCACGGAGGAGAGTTTCGCATGCTCGAAGAGATCCTTATGCGCATCCCAGAGCCACATTGGGGCCTGATCAACCACCAACAACTCCCCGTTGATGTATTCCCGACATACCCCATACCTTACTGTGCCACACGGAGTTTTCTTTTCTGCTTGCAACTCTAAGCACGCCTACACTGCATAGCTCGATGCAAGTCCCTGTATCGCAGCTTGTAAGTAAAGTTTTTTTTATTTTGCAACCACTATGCGTGCTGTGTCTAATTCCACTCCATTGGCAGCCCTGTTCTGGCCCATTTCTTGGCCCCCACATACACTAAAGCATCCTCATACTTCAGTCAGCCCTGTATCATCTACACATGCATTTATCATCTACACATGCCATCTACATGTGTCTGATGGGATTATCCAATAGCACAGTAAATTACTTATTTACACTGGCCTAATTGCCATGAATGTGTAGCTGGTAATGCTTTACTGTGCAATAAATTAGTCTGCTGTGCACAAAAGTGCATGTGTAGATGCACCCATTGTGGAGCCGAATAAAGTTAGGAAGGAATTACAGGAAAATAGTAACCCTGTCTCTTTAAAGGCAAAGAGCCAGGTCCTAGTCCACCTATTAAGTATGTAAGCGGTATGTAGGTGTCTAAATAAAATCCCATTCCACCCTGCTTGAGTCCCTGAAAGCCCATTGATACAAAAAGGTGTGTGGCTCCTCCTTTGTGATTTTGTCTAAATCTTATAAAGAGATGGATTAAGGGCTTTGAGGGAGTTGAGCAGGGTAGAATAATATTGGACTGAGATGCTTAAGTGCTACTTAGATACCAAATAGTTGGAATAGGAGCGGGTCCAAAGTGAGCTAGAGTCATATGTATAGGGACTTAATCAAATCATAATTTCTCAATGTTTGTGAAAAACAGCAGTTTCCACAATTTTGCACAGAATCACCTGAAAAAATAAAACTTACTAAAAATAAAATGCTGTGGCCTGATCTCAGCCTGTTGCGGGAGGGCGGGTGAAGAGAAGCCACAGGCACAAAGGGGAGCAGTCAAAATAGCGGCCTCTGCCTCTTACCTCTGCTGCTGCTTGGCCAAAAGGGCTGCATTTCATATGGCCCCACTCCTCTCCGCCAATCAGCAGTAAGTGTTGAGGCTGCACAAAAAGTCCTCTTGGCCAATCAGCAGTGAGGGGTGGGGCTGCATGAAAGGCAGCTCTTTCAGCCAATCAGCGGGGAGGGGAGAGGTTTGCCATGATAAGCCTGTGAAAATGGCAGCCAGGGTCATATTCAGCCCGTGAAATTGTCCATCTGCCACCTTGATTTGGGTAGGTCCCTATCTATAGAGATGCCTCCAGTCAAGACAACTGTAACATGGCTATTGGAATATACCAAAGAGCAGAAGGAATAGATGGGAAAAGAAGAACCTAATCTGTGTGTCCAAAGCAGGAATTAAAATAGTGAACAACTGAATTAAAAAAAATACAACCAAACAAACAATGGATATGGCACAAGAGAGAGAATATATTCCCTCTGAAATGACACTGAAGGTCAACCATTGTGGGGCTATCAGACATGACAATAAAGCCTTAGGTGCATGCACACATTGTACCACTTTAACTCTCTGTATTATTTAGATATTAGGAACCCCCTGTAGAATGGATGCAGATATATTGGTATAAAAGAGTTTACATCTATATAAAAGTTTTCCTTTGCTGCAGAGGAATGAACTACAGCAAAATAGGACATTCTTATGCTGGTTTGTGTGCATACTTGGGCTTTTATTGTATTTGTAGGATAGCAATGCCATCTAACAAAAATAGACATATCACTGTAAATCTATATAATGAGCAGACCAAAGAAAATACGTGGAACCCTTGCTATTTGCAGGTTTGGCGTTTGCAGTTTTGAATATTCGCAGTGCTGTGCCAACCCACTTTCTCTCCTGCTGGCAGCATGATGACACTGTTACACACCTGGTGGCATCTGCGGAAGCTCTGTGCTTGCCACTGCCCAGCTCCCATCCCCACTGTCGTGCTTCCTCTGCCGCCAATGCAACCGTGCCCTCCCAGCTGCCGAGGGCATGCACCGTTCACGGCATATTTGCAGATTTCACCATTCAAGGGGATCTCTGTAATGTATCCCCCACGAATGGTAAGGGTCTCCTGTTTCAGAGTTTCATAGTTGGTAGGGTCAGAAGGGACCTGAGCAGATCAAGTCCAACCCCCTGCCATAGCAGGAAAGAGCACGGAGGTCAAACAACCCCAGCAAGGTGTTCATCCAGCCTTCTCTTAAAGACCCCCAGGGTAGGAGCCAGAACCACTTCTCTTGGAAGTTGGTTCCAGATCCTAGTAGCCCTGACTGTGAAGTAGCGCCTCCTGATGTCTAGTCTGAACCTACCCTCTGCCAGCTTGTGACTGTTATTTCTTGTCATTCCTGGGAGTGTTCAGGGGAACAGGGACTCCCCCAATGCTTGCTGGTCCCCTCTGACTAGTTCATAACAGTAGATCCCCCCTCAGCCTTCTCTTGTGGAGGCTGAACAGGTTCAGGTCCCTTAGCCTCTCTTCATAGGGCCTGCCCTGCTGCCCCCTGATCATGTGGGTGGCCCTCCTCTGGACCTTCTCAATTCTGTCCACATCCCTCCTGAAGTGCAGTGCCCAGAACTGGACGAAGTACTCCAACTGCAGCCTGACCAATGTTGCATAGAGGGGGAAGATCACCTCCTTGGACCTGCTTGAGATGCATCTGTGGATGCATGACAAGGTGTGGTTGGCCTTCCTGACCACATCCCCACACTGTCGGCCCATGTTCATTTTGGCATCAATAATGACTCCAAGATCCTTTTCTG
>JAGPOW010000304.1:60160732-60170954 GCA_030014935.1 Caiman crocodilus | reverse complement strand
CTGTAGGTATGCTGCTGGTTCTTCCTCCCCAGGTGCAGCACCTTGTACTTGTCAGTGTTGAAACCCATCCTGTTCTCATCTGCCCACCCCTGTAACCTGCCTAGGTCTGCTTGCAGCCTACTCCTCCCTTCTAGCCTGTCCACTTCCCCTCACATTTTAGTGTCATTTGTGAATTTGAACAGGGTGCTTTTTACCCCCTTGTCCAAGTCGCTGATGAAGATGTTGAACAGTGCAGGATCAAGCCCTGGGGGACCCCACTGCCCACGTGCCTTCAGGTCGAAAATGACCCATCCACCACCACTCCCTGGGTGCGGTCCTCCAGTCAGTTAGTAACCCATTGAACTGTGTAGGTGTTGATGCCACAGTCCCCTAGTTTTTTAATGAGAATGGGGTGAGAGACAGTGGCAAAGGCCTTCCTGAAGTCCAGAAAGACTACGTCCACTGCTACCCCTGCAGCTAAGGATTTTGTGACCTGGTCATAAAAGGCCACCAGTTTGGTCTAACAGGACCTGCCTCGAATGAATCCATGTTAGTTGCCCTTAAGCATAATCTTCCCTGCTGGCCCCTCATGGACATGTGCCAGGATAATTCTCTCAAAAAGCTTACACAGGATCAAGGTAAGACTAACTGGCCTATAATTTCCTGGGTTCTCCTTCCTCACTTTTTTGAAAATAGGAACTGCATTGGCCCTTTTTTCAGTTCTCTGGCACCACACCAAAGCACCATGAGTGCTCATAAAGCCGTGCTAGGGGTCCCGCAATGACATCTACTAATTCCCTCAGCACTCTGGGGTGGAGATTGTCAGGACCAGCTGATTTAAATGCATCCAGTCCCTCCAGAAGTTCCCTGACTAGATCCTCACTGACCCTAGGCCTGGGTGCACCTCCCCTGGGGCCTACGGGGGTCCCTGTGGGGGGAGGGGGGAGTGGTGACCTGGTCCCTGCTCAGAAAAATGGAGGCAAAGAAATTGTTAAATAGGTTAGCCTTGTCATCTGGTGCGATGACCAGATTTCCTAGTGTGGCTTGTAGAGGTCCCACATTACCCAGTACCTTCTTTTTACCCTCTATGTATTTAAAAAAGGACTTCTTGTTGTCCTTGATCTGGGTAGCTAGACCCAGTTCCATCTCCACCTTGGCCTTCCTGACCGCCCCCCTACAGCCCTGAGCAGCAGAGGTATAGTCCTCCCTGGTGATGGCCTCTCCCTTCCATTGGGTGTACACCTCCTTTTTAGCTAGGAGATGTTCCTGTATGCCCATGAGCCATGGGGGCTTTTGTGCCCTCTTGACCCCTTTGATCTGTGTTGGGATTACCTCCCTTTGGGCTTGGAGGATTGTCTCCTTAAGGAACGACCACTCTTTTTGACACCTGACTCCTCTCCCCTCTGGGACCTCAGTGCCTCCCCGGCTATTCTCCTTACCTCATTGAAGTCCACCCTCCTGAAGTCCAGGGTTGCTGCCTTGCTGCAGGCCTTTGCCACCTTGTGCTGGATGGTGAATTCCAGCAGGTGATGATCACTGTCACCCAGGTGATTTAGCACCCACAGACCCCTTACCAGGTCATCGCCCATGGCCAGGACCAGGTCCAATTAAAATGTATGCTAACAGCCTGAAAAATATGACATTTAGGGGCAGAAGGAAGGATGACAATACATGAACAATACCATAAGCTAAGGTGCTGTCTGTCAGGATATCACCAGGTACAGATGTGGACCTCTATGTCCCGTTGACATTCACTTGCCATTCTTATACTGGACAGATGCCAGTCAGTCAATTAGGTTGGCGCCTCTCAGTTCTTTCCTGCCAAGACTTGATGAATTGATTGAATTGGGGAGGGGTGATGAGTCCCTGACCTGGAGCTGACTGCCACCCATCAGCATGAAAGGACAGGCAAAAGGAAAAAAAATCCCTCCTTGCAAAATAAAGATCCGATGTGTCCATTTATCCAATTTTCCCATGGGGCCAGGGTTCATAGCGGCTGCTATCCCTCCTCTTCTCATTCAGTCCACAAGTTCCCAATCACTGAAGCCACGATCGGGCATTTTTTCCCCCGATAATTAGCATTTCATTGGCTCAAATAACTGCCCACTGCAGCCAATTAACACAGAAACACTTTTTTTTTTTAGCTCCTTTGAGCTCTATAGACCCTGTGGGTCACCTGCCCCATTCCTGGGGACTTCAGTCCTGACCGGCAGGTGGGCACTTGCCCTCTCTTTTCCGCTTCACCTTCCTTCTTTCTGCTGGCGTATAGAGCTAGAAATAGCTCCCGGTGACTTGATTGAACCAGTTTGGCTCATCTGGTGAGCTGAGAAAGCTACGCCTGGGTGCACCAGAAGCTCCCTCCAGAGCATGGCCACACCGCTACTGCTGGCCAGGCCCCTCTGGCCGGGGTGTTTCTCTGGGCAGGTATCCTCAATCTTTTCACATACCTTCCCCTTTAAACTTGCTGTTAGGTGGATCCTCGCCATGAAACAACTGGGCTGACTCTGCCTCTGATGGCCTTGTTCCACCAACTCTTCTTCTTCACAGCATCTCAAAAAAATAAATCAGCTAGATTATTAGTCTTCCCTGGTTTATACTCAGTATTAAAGTGGAAAGGTTGCAGAATCAATGCCCATAGGGTAATATGTGCATTGTCCATCTGTTTAGTCTTAAGCCACCTCAGTGGGGAATGGCCGTTTATCAGGGTGAACTCATGCCCCAGCAGGTAATACTTAAAGTAGTTAATGCCTCATTTAGTGGCTAAGCATTCACATTTAGCATACTCCTTTCCTGTGGGTTTAACTTCAGGCTGGCATAGGCTACAGGTCGTGAGATTCTGTCAACTTCTTGTGAATAGACAGCGACTAATGTTCTGAGGCATCTGTCTGCAGAAAGAAGGTAATTCAAAGTCCAGGGTTTCCAGCACCACATCTTGATGTAGAGCCTTCTTCATCTTCTTGAATACCTGCTGGCTCACAAAATCCCCTTACCTTTCCCTTGCAACAAATCAATTAAGGGAGCTGTTATTTCTGTAAACGGGTATAAATCATCAGTAATACCCGGCAAGACCTAAGAATGCACTAAGCTGTTTGCAGCTCTGGGGTGGGACGTAGTGTCACAAGGCCTCCACCTTGTCAGCCAACGGATGAATATGCCCTTGGCCTACTGTGACGGTGGCGTGCCGCCATCATGGGCACCAGGAAAACAGGAGGAGGGTCACAGGGTCACAGACCCTCCAGGGGACCCCAAGGCAACCCGCTTACCTCCCGCAGCGTCGACAGCACCGGAGCCGGGAATGCGGCGGCAGCAGCTACTGCTGCCATTACAGCTGCGCGAGCCGCTGCTGCGCCGGGCTTTGAAACGGCTGTTCCCCACAAGGGGAATGGCGGAGCCAATCGCGGCGGCCAGTGCAGCTGCCGCAGGAAAGTTTAAAAGCCCCGGCAAGCCTTGTGACAGTGGGAGAGAGAGAGAGGAGAGGAGCAGGCAGGCAGCATGAGGGGATTGCTGCAGCTTTTCGGGAGGCTGTCTCCCAGGCAGGCAGCACTCCCCCAGCCCAGAGGCTGAATCAAGCAATTAAAGCTCTGGGTTCTCCGGAGGGGTTTATCCCCGGGGATTGCCTGGATCAATACTCAGCTCCAGGAAGTCCCTCGGGGGCTGAGGAATATTTCTTCTGAGGGACAAGAAGGGAAGAAGTCCCATAACAGTAAGGATTACAGCCAGGTCTGAGGGTGCGCGGAAGGGGTACCAGTATTAGTCCGAACCCTGGGACCAACGAGCGCCAATTGACCAACGGACCTGGGTCCTTCATCGTGACCCCAGCAAACCAGCATGTGACCGGTTGGCGAGTGGACGGGGTGTAGGGGTGGCGGAGCCCCGTGGAACATCGGACTTTGCAATCGTGAGTACCCCTTGGCGGGGAGTCCCCTCTAGTGATAAGATCTCCACTGAACCCCTCCTTTAAATAACAAATTTCATCAGTCGTGGCAGGTGAGATGAGGGAGAGGGGCGACCCACGAGGGGCGTCATTGAGTGCGACCCACCAAGGTTACACCTACCATAAACCCTAAGTAATTTGTTTCAGCCTTACCCAAGATACATTTCTTTGGGTTGGCTGCAAGCCCACTTTCCATAATTCCTGTAGTACCACCCTTCCCGCTCCTAAGTGTTCCTCCCAACCTTGTATATATATAATAATATCATCTCTGTAGGCAACTGCGTATTGTCAATGTGGGGCCAACACCCATTCAATTAGCCTTTGAAAAGTAGCTGCTACCCTGTTATAACCCAAAAGGCATCTGCCTAAATTTGTACAAGCCCCATGCAGTACTGAATGCAGTCTTAGTCATATCTTCCCTCCTCAACGGTACCTGCTGATACCTATTGCTAAGTACAGGGTTGAGATAAACATAGCCTGTCCCACTTTCTCCAACAACTTGCTAATCTGGGGCATAGGAAAGGCGTCAAAAAGAGATATAGCATTTACTTTCCTGAAGTCCACATGCAGTCGCAGCGACCCATTGGGCTTAGTCAATGCCACAATGGGGCTATGCCAAGGACTCAAGGACTCTTGAATGATGCCTTGCTCCAGCATTTTTGTAATTTCCTCACAAATTGCCTGATATCTATAATATGGGATCCTCCTTCATTTTTTTCTCATGATCTGCCCAACAGGGGTTATTATTTGATGAGTTATACTTTTGGCACACCCCGGGGTCTCACTAAAAACTTCTTGAAATTCCCTTGCCAAGTTCCTCAACTGACTCTGTTGCCAAGTGCTAAGTTGAGTCCCAGCTGGGACTGTTACGGACCCCACATTTTGTCCCAGGTCTGCCCCCAAGTCCCAACCAAACTCCTCGTCCAGTGGGGAGGGATCAACCAACAAGCCCTCCAGTTACCTCCGTTCTTTAAGTAAATTAACATGGTATATCTGCTTTTCTTTTCTATGACCTGGCTTGAAGATCTCATAATCAACAGGGCCAACCTGCCGAACCACTTTGAAGGGGCCTTGCCAACACCTTAGGAATTTATTTTCTGCATCTGTGAGTAACACCAGTACCTTCTGGCCTACTTGAATATTCCTCTCTTGTGTCTTTTTATCACAGGTGGTCTTTTGAGCCCTCTGTGCTATCTTCAGGTCCTCCCATGATAGCTGCCCTGCCCTCTGCAGGCATTGTATCCGTTCTCTCACATACTCCTCATTATTAGTGCCCTTCAGCAGCATTTCCTCCCAATCTTCTCTCACCAGATCTAGCAAGCCCCTTGGGTGATGTCCATATACCAGGTCAAATGGGGCACACCCCAAAGACGACTGAGGGGCCTCTCATGCTGCGAACAACAAAGGCAGGAATCATCAGGTCCTATTTACGGGGCTCCACCTGAACACACCAGCACCAGCATATTCTTCAAGGTCTCATTAAACCTTTCCACTAGGTTGTTGGTTTGAGGATGGCATATGGCTGTACACATAATTTGCAATACCTTACACAGACTCTGAAGGACCCCTGCCATAAAATTAGACCCTTGATTCATAACAATTTCTTTGGGGATGCCCACCTGGGTAATCCATTTAAGGAGTTCTTAAATGGGGGACCAGTGATGCCAAGCATGGGGACCACATCTGGGAACCAGGTTGCATAATTTATGATTACGAACAAAAATTGATACCCTGCCGAACTTTTGGGGAGGGGTCCCAGCACATCAAGTGCAATACGAGAGAATGGCACATCTATTGTTGGCATAGGTTGCAATGGCACCCAGGGTGGCTTGTTCCAGCTTATCTTTTGACATGCCAGACAGGCCCAGCAGAAACTCTTTATCTGATCATACATCTTGGGCCAAAAACACCACCTTGTTAGTTGGGCCTCCATTTTGCTGCAACCCCTACGCTCACCCAGAGGATTTTCATGAGGCAATTTTAGTAGAGGAGCACTAAACTGATGCAGTAATAACAGCTGGGGAATCTCCTACCCCTTTCATACCGCTTTCTTTAGCCAATAAAGCAAACCTCTTCTAACCTCAAATCTTGGCAGGCTTGCATAGCATCCCAGGTCCACCACATCCTCTTCCTCCTTAGCCAGTTCAGCCTCGGAATTCACTCTCTTCAGCTTGGGCCCTCTGGAACACCTTACTGCTGGATAAACCTTCTACATTTAAATTTTCCATGGCTGGAACATCTTCTTTGCTTCTGAACAGGCCAGCTTCTCCCACCCTGTCTTCTCTTACAATGTTTAATACTTCATAAATTTCCCTCCAGTCTTGGCCTAAAATCATTGGGTATGGTAAGTCACGAGCCACCCTGACTGGCATTTCTCTAGTGGTCTTCAACATGGTGACTTGGTAGACCATCCAAAGGCAATATGTGCCATGCCCATGCATGCACGTCATTCTGACAGGGGTGGCTTTCCATACATACTCTCCAGGTGCCAATGTGTTTTAATAAATGTATGAACACATCCAGTGTCAATGACTGCTTCAAACCTCTTGCCTCCTACCCATGCCTCCACAACCAGTCAGGGCAGTGGGCCACCTTTGATTTCCCTCCCTATACTACAGTCCACGGATTCTACCCCCCGGGGTCTTCAAGGCCCAGAGTTGTTCCCATGTCTTCAAATGGATAGTACAGCACCTTAGGTGATGACCACATCAAGTTAGTACAATTCCAGGATATATGTCCCATCTTCTCATGCTGAAAACAAATTACCAGGTTGTTGTTGAGCCTTCTGTAATCTTGGGCCTCTCTATTCCCCAGCCTTGTGGTCTCACAGGGCTTAGGGTACAAGCCTGCCTTCACATTCCAATCTGGAGGCCTCTCTCCAAGAGCACTGCTGACATTTTCTGCCAATTGCAGCACTTTAGCCAAAGATACTGGCCAATGGTATTGGACCCAACTCTGAGTTTCCTCATCCAAGTTGGTCAGAAACTGTTCTAATAAAATTGTCACGGCGGGGTCCTACAGGAGGGCCGTGATCTCCTGAAGGCCCTCTACCCATGCCAAGTCTGGCCCAAGGCACCCTCAAATTCTTGTCTGCCACGTCTTTGATGTTAAGGCTATATGGGAGGCTGCCTTTATACCGCCCTGGGCACGGCGTATTGGGACCTCTATCCCCATGATCTCTCGACCCCACCGGGGTGTCTCCCTGTGTGCTGGGTGCCTTCCAGGCATCCTGGCCTTAGGGTCTCTCATGGCTATGACCAACCCCTAATACCATGCCCCAAGCCTCGCAGGTGTACTAGACATTGGTGTGTCTGCAACTGCGCCTGCTCTCTCAGGCCTTCTCTATATCCTTGCCTGCTCTGGGCCTTCTCAACAGTGCCCCCCCTCCAGGGCCACTTAGTGATCCACTGGTCTTCTTGGCCCACCGCATGGCTACTCTCTACTAAGGCCGGGTGTACTGTGCTGCTATCCCCTTTTTGGATCGGGAACCACCGCAGCACTTGCCCTTATCTAGGAGGCGCTATGCTGATAACCCCTGTCTCTCCCGGGGTCCACAGCAGCATCCAGCCTCTGGTCGGGGTCTAATGCCGCGCTAGCCTATTACCGGCTCAACCTGCTCATCCCGGGCTTCTCAAGGCTGCTCCTTCTCAGGCTTCTCAGTAGTGCCCCTCCTCGGGCTCCAGGGCCCCACACCCTGTGGGTCCCTATGAGTATATCGCTCCCTCTCTGGCGCCTATGAGCATACTGTGCCCCCATGGGTGCCGGGATCCCCACACTGCTGGGGTCCCTTTATGAGGCCTCCTCCTTCCCCTTATAGCCTCACCCAAACCACCGGTGTAATCCAAACACTAAAGCAAACACAAGCCTCTTGGCTGTAACTTAAACACAAGGCACCTGGCCATAACACTGTAAGCCTCCTGGCTACCGCTCCACATCACTGCTCCAGCCTCTGGAGCTCTCGTGAGCTGCACTCACATTTCTGTCTCCCGGAGCTCCTGCCCCTCCGGCTGCTGGCAGAGAACTGCCAGCCTGACTCTGGCTCTGGGCTTTATACAAGCCAGGCCCTGCCCCTTAGGGTCGGCTGACTCTCATTAGTTGCCTCAGAAAACCTCAGCTGTGCTCATTATCTCTGCTGGGGCTTTTCCCCAGCAGTTTTCCTCTCACTAGGAGTGGGGCAGTGAAGTGCGCTGCGACAAAAATATTGTTGCAGATGTCTGCCTTCAAACTTTCTTCAGGCTTCAACCACTTTGTTACAAGATCAGCTAAGCATTGCAACAAAGCCCTTGGGTACTTTTCTTCTCTCTTCTGTTTAGCTTTGAACACCTGCCAATAGGTCTCTGGGTTAATATCTAGTTGATATAAAATTTCTCTCTTTACCTTGTCCTAGTCCATAGCTTCATCACATGTTATAGCCCATAAGCTGCTTGGGCCTTCCCTATTAGCAACACTCCCAACTGTATAGCTCAGTGGGATTTTTCCAGTCCAGCAGCCAACACTGCCTGCTCAAATCTTTCAAAAAACACTTCAGGATCATCATGGATAGACATTTTGGGCACCTCTAATTCTACGGCATTTCTCTGATGCCACATCTGTTGCTGTATCCAGCTTTCTTCCAGGGTGAGCTGATAGGCAGACTGTTGTTGCTGCTGTTGTAGGACTTGCCCTATCAAATGTAGTGTCTACTGGATCTGGTCTGCCCCAGCTGTGGCCACCACCACAGGAACCTCCATATTTTCAGATTCCACTTGGCCATTGTTAGAATTCCCAGCCAATGCACCAGTTTGTCGGGATATCACCGTGTACAAACGTGGACCTCTGCATCCTGTTGACACCCCCTGTCCACCCCTGCCCACCCCTGCTGACACTCTGCTTCCCTGCTGGTCTGTGCCCACACCCCTGCCCACCAGCCTCTGTCTGCAGCAGTGCTGCTGACTTGGTGGGAGGAGGCACAGGGGGATGCCCAGAAGGGTGAGGGGGTGGGGGACTAAAACACAAGTTCACCTAGTCACCTACTAGGGATGCCATTTTCCCTCAGGCTGGTTTTGCCCAGAAGTGTTACAGGCAGGCAATAGCATGCAGCAGCAGTAGTAGTAACAATAGCACATGGCTGGTGGGGAGAGGGCTACGAAGGCCTGGGAGAATGTTCCCTACAGGATGCTGTACTCATGCTCAGACATCAAATGGTGCTGCTCTACTCTGTCTGTCCATTGAGCTCCCAGTTGCTTTTGGGGTTTTTTTTGTTTTTTTGGGGTTTTTTTTACACACAGTTCAATATTTTATGGATTTTACTGACTGGTATTTTTAGCTTTGTTTGTTACCAACTGTTGGCAAACCTGCTCCTATTCCATCCCCTGTCTTAACCACCTTGACTCTTCCTCCTTGGCCCTTCATCTTTATGGACTTAAAGAGGACCAAGCCAGAAGTGATTGGACATCTGCTTCTGTACGTGACATCTACTTGAGCCTCATTTGAGGTCCTATTGTGCTAGAACTATAAGAGATTTATAAACTCCTCTAGCATGCTACAATGTGCTGTAAGAAAATTCACAGTGTGGGGAATGTAGATTCATAGTGTGGGGAATGTAGCATTAGAGCTTTGCACCATGGGATATCACTGTTGGGGAGGGGAGTTTAGCATGGAAAACCTGCATTGCCTGCCTTTGTGCAGAATGAATATCAGATGATTTCAGGACTTGATTTGGGTGTTCACTGTGCAACATTAAACTTCTTTTGGGTGGTACATTTCTTTTCCTGTTAGCTCAGATTCCTTGATAGGCTAATACAGACACTGGCTATATCTACACAAGATGCTGACTGTGCAGTTGTTACTGCTCAGTCATTTAGTACTTGTTTATACAAGTACTAAATAACCACACAGTAACAACTGCACATTCAGTATTTCATGTATAAACACATACTAAATGACTGCATAGTAACCAGAGTTACTGTGCAGTACCATTGCCAAATGGCTTTTTCATGATGCCAACTGCTCAGTAGTTTGAAACTACTGTACAGTAGTGTCATGTCACACTTCCTGCCATGCAACACTAGTAGTATAAAGGCTCTCTGCCCTTCAATGCAAATGTGACAGGTGGGAGGGACCAGAAGTCCTGCCCCCTTCGCCCCGCCCCCTTTCCCCGTTTATGGTGTGTGACGTCACCAACTCCACCCCCTGACCCTGGTCACGTGGTGCGTGACATCAGCAACTCCTCCCCTGACCCCAGTCATGTGATGTGTGACACCAGCACCACATGGTTCATGACATCAGAAGGACAACCCAGGCAGACCCTCAAAGCCCAACCCCTCATGC
>JAGPOW010000304.1:60137866-60148721 GCA_030014935.1 Caiman crocodilus | reverse complement strand
GGGTAGGAGCCAGCACCACTTCCCTTGGAAGTTGGTTCCAGATCCTAGCCGCCCTGACTGTGAAGTAGTTCTTACGGATGTCTAATCTAAACCTACTCTTCAACAACTTGTGGCCATTATTCCTTGTTATCCTGAGGGGCGCTAGGGGAAACAAGGTCCCCCCCAAACCCTTCTGGTTCCCCCTAGTGAGTTTATAGATGATCACCAGGTCCCCCCTCAGCCTTCTCTTGTGAAGGCTGAACAGGTTCAGGTCCCGTAGCTTCTCATTGTATGGTCTGCCCTGCTGTCCCCGGATCATGCGAGTGGCCCTCCTCTGGACCCTCTCAATGTTGTCCACATCCCTCTTGAAGTGGGGTGCCCAGAACTGGACACAGTACTCCAGCTGCGGCCTGACCAATGTCACATAGAGGGGGAGGATCACCTCCTTGGACCTACTTGAGATGCAACTGTAGATGCACGATAGGGTCTGGTTGGCCCTGCCGACAGTGACTTCGCATTGTTGGTCCATGTTCATCTTGGAGTCAATAATAACTCATAGATCCCCTTCTGCCTCTGTGTTCTCAAGAAGGGAGTTTCCCATCTTATAAGTGTGCTGCTGGTTACTACTGCCCAAGTGCAGCACCCTGCACTTCTCAGTATTGAAACACATCCTGTTTTTGTTAGCCCACCCTTGCAACCTATTCAAGTCTTTCTGCAGTCTCTCCCTCTCTGCTAATGTGCCCACCTCTCCCCATATTTTGGTGTCATCAGCAAATTTGAACAGGTTGCTTTTCACCCCATCGTCCAAATTGCTGATAAAGAAATTGAACAGTGCAGGCTCAAGGACCGACCCCTTGGGGACTCCTCTGCCCACTTCCCTCCAGGTTGAATATGACGCATCCACCACCACCCTCTGAGTATGATCCTTCAGCCAATTTGCAATCCATCTGACCGTGTAGGCATTGATGCCACAGTTGCCTAGTTTTTTAATGAGGATAGGGTGGTTGACAGTGTCAAAGACCTTGCTGAAGTCCAGAAAGACTACGTCCATGGCGACACCTGCATCTAACGCTTTCGTGACCTGATCATAAAAGGCAATCAGGTTGATCTGACATGACCTGCCCTTAATGAAACTGTGCTGGTTGCCCTTGAGCATCATCCCTAATGTTGGCCTATCACAGATGTGCTCCTTGATGATCTTCTCAAAGAGTTTCCCCAGGATTGAGGTAAGACTGGCAGGCCTCTAGTTGCCTGGGTCCTCCCTCCTCCCTTTTTTAAAGACAAGGACCATATTGTCTATCTTCCAATCATCTGGCACCTGGCCCAAGCCCCACAAGTGCTCGTAAAGCCGTGCCAAAGGCGTTGCAATAACCCCTGCTAGCTCCCTCAACACCCTGGGGTGGAGAGCATCTGGACCTGCTGATTTGAACACATCCAGCCCCTCCAGTAGCACACTAACCTAGTCTTCCTTAACTTTAGGTCTTGAGGCATTCCCCTTGAGTCCATCTTGAATCACATTTGAGAAGTCCCATTCCCTGCACAAGAAAACGGAGGTGAAGAATTTGTTAAAGAGGTCTGCCTTCTCCTCTGGCACAACCACCAGATCGCCCAGTGCATCTTGCAGGGGCCCCACCTTTCCCAGTGCCTTCTTCGTCCTCCCTATATATTTGAAAAAGGACTTTTTATTATCTTTGATCTTGGATGCTAGTCCTAGCTCTATGTCGACCTTAGCTTTCCTAACAGCCCCCCTACAGGCCCGAGCAGTGCAGGTATACTCCTCTTTGGAGATCACGCCCCCCCTTTCCACTGGATGTACGCCGCCTTTTTGGCAACCAAGCATTCCTGAACATCCTTGTTGACCCAGGGAGACTTTTGGGCACTCTTGCCCCCCTTGCTTTTGGGCACTGAGTTCCCCTGCCCTCGAGAACCCCAGCACCTCTCCCACAAATCTTCTCAACTCCTTGAAGTTGGCCCTCTTGAAGTCTAGGGCTACTGCTTTACTGCAGACCCTTGTCACCCTGCGTTGGATGAATTCCAGCAAGCAATGATCGCTATCACTCAGGTGGCCAAGGACCTGGAGCTTCCTTACCAGATCATCGCCTGTGACCATGACCAAGTCCAACAGGGCATTTCCTCTGGTGAGGTTGTGCACCTCCTGGGTTAAGTGGAGGTCCTGTATCTCAGCCAGAAACCTCCTGGAATGGTCTGACCTGGTTGACTGCTCCTCCCAGAAGAGGTCCGGGTAATTTAGATCAGCCATGACAACTACATCCCTTGCCTTAAGTGCCTCTGCAAGCTGGCCTGAAAATTCCTGGTCTAGCTCCTCCCCTTGGTTGGGGGGCCTGTAGTAGACCCCCACCATTACATCCCTCTCCCCAAAACCTCCTTGTATCTTGACCCAAAGCACTTCAGCTTGCCCCTTCTCCAACTGCATTTTGCTGGCAGAGGATGTGAATTGCTCTTTGACATAGAGCGCCACATATCCTCCCTTCTTTCCTTCTCTATCCCGCCTGTAGAACCTATAGCCCCTAATGCTCAGTTCCCAGTTGTGGGATGAATCCCACCACGTTTCTGTGATCCCTACTATGTCTGGGTTTGAACTGGCTATTCTGAGGGTGAGTTCCTCCTGTTTATTCCCCATACTCAGAGCATTAGCGTAGAGGCACCTGAGGCCTCCTGATTTCTCAAAGGCTTTCATACAGCTTAGCCAACTTGTGAGTTTTATTATTTTAGCAATATGCCTGGTGGATATTCCTGTCCTTCAAATACATCATGGAAATCTTTTAGCAGCTTTACTGCAGTGATACATAATGTCATCTCTGCCCTGTTTATGCTTTTCTGTTTAGCTTGTATGTCTTTTGTATGAATCATTGTATAATTTAATTTGGCTTTGTTTGGTTCCAATTTTGTTTTCTATTCTTGCACAATGTTGAGAAGGTCTTTGTAGCATCGTGTATTCACTGATGTTCTCCTGTCTATTTGGAATTCAATTTCCTGTTTGTGTCCTGCTCCCTTGTCTTTGAATGTGGTGCTAATGTGAGCTTTTAAAAAACACTTATTTTTGCTTTTTTGCACTAAGTCAAGTCGTATACATATGAAATCTCATCTTCTGAATCACTGGTTGTTTCCCTGACATAGCATATTTTCTTTAATTTGTTTTTCTTCTCTGCAAGCTTTGGCATCATGACTTCTTTTGCCACAGTTATTGCATTTGACACATATGCAGCGTATTTTCCATCATCATATTTTTCCAGAGTACTCATAACTTTTCTATTGCATTTTATCTTCTCTGCTTTTTATTTAGGCATTTGGTTTTGCATATATTATGGGATATTCTTTCTTATATTTTCATGCCATCTTTGTGTTTCTTGGCAAATTATTGTTACTCCACTTATGCTCTGCATCTGGACGTGAACTTATTTACTAGCTCTGCACATATGCAGTTCTTGGTAAAATCAGTGTTGTCTCTCTGAGCATCTTACTTGAACGTCAGCATTTTTCATTCTTGTTACTTACTAATCTATCACAAATTAATTCATCTTTCTAGATTTGATATTCATGAGTCAGCCATTTTGAACTGTTTGGCCATAGACTGATCTATTGTTTCTACAGATTCTGCTTCATTGTATTTGTTGAAAATATATCTTTTTGTAGATGATTTTATACCTGTAGATTCTCAGAGGCTTGAAAGTGCCTGTGGACAACTTATAAGATTTAACATAGATCCTGCTAGTCCAGAAGCTGTTGAAGCATGTGGAAGCCTTTGACCACTGCAGCTCACAGTGGGGCTGCTCATATTTTGCCTTCCTTTTCAATCCATGCCTTTTGCAATTTTGTGTTTCTTCTTCTGTGATTTTAAGAACCTGCTAAATATCAGAAATCAGAATATCAGTGTGCTAAACCCACCCTTCTCCACATTCGTTTGCCCAAGGAAAGCAATCTCACGTGCTGCCACAATTATTCTTTAAAATATTTGGGGGAGGTGTGTTTGCCTTCTTTATTTTTTCAAAAATATCCTTAATTTTTGATTTCACATTCCTGCAAGAATCGAATAGTTTCTAAGACTCTGTTCAGTGCTCAAGCACAAAAAGAGAGCGTGTCAACACAGTGTAATACTCTAGGCTTCCTTCCTCCACATATACAGTTCTCTACCATTAGACACTTCCTTGTAGTAGTACTAACCCTCTACAGACAGAAGGTGGGGTAGGTGGCACCTTGCTATACTAACTTACTGATATATATTAACTCATTTGAAGGCAGAGACTTTCATAGGTGACAGCCTACTTTGTCAGATGCTATATAGACAATCATACTACAGCCCCCCTACTGGGAAATTGTTAGGTGCAACAATGACCACCTCAATTCTGAACACACAAACACAGAAAGAATATGTGCTGGACTAGGTCACAATCAGCACAGAACAGTACCCTTTGTCTATGTTACATTAGTGTGAATTGATCTTTCATGTCAATGGGCCAATTAAATTATCTCCTGGTTTAGTTTCAGCTCTTATTACTACCAAATCTGTCTTAATTATATTGCACACTATAATGGAAAGGAAATAATTACTACAATAAGCGGGTATTAATATTATCATTCACAGTTCAGAAGCCCCTCATATCTTGCAAAATGTCTGAACTTAGCTTCATCTTTGCAGCTGACTGAAATCAATACAGTAGTACAGCTCATTTTCTCTCTCTTTAATCATCTTAAGTAGTTAAATTACTTCAATAACTACCCATTGGGGTACTTCAAGTTAATTTCTCTTTAGTGCACTTGTTTCTTAAAATCTTTACTCACACATCCATGAACCAGAAGGCCATCACATTACCTCATCTACCTTGAAGTGACAGAAAAATAAGACAGCATTTTCCAAATCAAAATCTGGATAAAAAAGAGCTGTTTTTCTCTTATCAATCAGAGAAGAGATAGGTTTGGACTGAACTACATGAACTACATGAACTACTACCTAAAAGGATGGGAAGGAGAGTGAAAAAGAAAATGAAACCTGTGTAGTGAATACACAGAAATTTCAAAAGAAAGGAATGTACATACTGGACTAAATTATAGCTAACCCGGGCATTATGATTGCACAATGTTGGCATTATTCCCCAGATTTTGTTCATATTTCAAGGGCTGAGACATTTTTCCACATTTTGCAGCATTTCTATATACAGGTGTTCCTTGCTTTATGCTGTACACGTGTTCCTGGATAATAGTGCATAACTCAAATTAGCATAAAGGGAACCCACTTTACATAGAGATTCGTTTCAAGACTATGATTGTACTGACCCCCAGACCCATTTCTACCACTTTTACAAGACAATTTTGGTGCTCACCAACAGCAAAAAATGTACACACAAGCACAGGGCACTATCATAATGGGGATGGCAAGTACAGAAACATGTTGCAGACAACAAGCGTGGAGCACAGATACATACAGGAAACTATAGTTTAGTGCATGTCTCCCACAATGCACTGCACAAAGCAGCTAGCTGTGGGCTTTCACCATACGAATCACATAAGAGTGAATTTACCTTGCATATAATGAATTTTTGGTATAAAAAGGGTCATGAAATAAGAGCAAATTTGCACATACAGAACCTGCATAAAGCAAGGGAAACCTATATTCCAAAATGTCACAGCTTCATTTTGTAGGATCCAAACCTCCTCCTTACAGATTTATATAAATGGGAACGCATTAAGCTGTCCTGGTTGAAATTCAATAAGATGTATGATTTATGAAGGTGGAAGCAAAAGCTAACTTTTCACTCCATTTTTCACTATCATTTTTATTTCCTTATATGACAGTCCAAACCCAAAAGGTTGCTTGACTTTTGCTTTCTATTGTAATCAATATCCAATTTAGTGTTTGGACAAAATTATAAACAAAATTATACCAAGTTAAAAAATTGGGGCTAGGGAGGCTTAACACACCAGAACATGGTTATGGCTTCTATAAGGGGTAAGTTGCTCAGTTTTGGCTTCTACTCACATTGGGATAGAAGAAGTCACACTAAACAATTACTGTGGAAAAGCTGTCATGTGAGTAAGCCTCTCCTCCTTCTTTTAACTTCATGTAATTTGTTCATCTGTCAGGTTTTGGCCTCAGTAAGCATGATTAATCAAAAAAGTGTATTGAACTCCCCAGGGACAGCATTTGCAGCATGTGCTGCCTTTATTATTCTGCTTGATCTGAGCATCTGCTGCTTGAGGCTTGATGTTGCTTCTGAGCACTGTCTGTGGATGGGCAAGGTAAAAAGTGATGAGCAGTGGAAAGACTGCGAAGAAACCTGATCTGGCATTAAAAGAGTACTGCTCCATAGAAACCAAATGTCTTAGATCAGTGGTTCTCAACCTTTTTTGTACCAGGACCCATTTGTAAACATCAACAGCCCTGACCCGCTGCCCCTTGCCCCTAGGCCCCCCAGTGTGTGGGGCAGGGGTGGATGTGTGCAATGGGGGGGTATGTGCGGTACACGGGGTGCTTCAAGCAGCTCCTCCCAGGCTGCAATTCTGCCAGCCTGCAAGGGAATAGCCATAGTTTTCCACATTTTTCTTCTTTAAAGGAGAATGCATTTTTAAAGTTCGTTGATTCATTTTTAAAGTTTGTTCATGACCCTTTCATATATTCTTGTGACCCACAGGTTGAAGGATGCTGTCTTACATGACAGAGCAGGAGAAAGACCAAACAGGGGAGGATTTTCATGAGGACTTACTGCAGTCTATGTTGCCTTGAAACATGATGATTCTCTGGCCTTACCCCAGCTTTTTTCCTCTGTGCTCTTGAAAGAAAGGGAGTTAAGAGTAGGAGAGCATTGAAATGTATTTCCAGCCCCAGGTACTCCATACTTGTGCTCTGTACAGAATATTGTGCTATCTTCTCAAGATCAAGTATTTATGGTCATTTAGATTCTAGCCATGGGGACAGCTCTGTCTTTGCACCCACTTCCAAAGACCTGGCAACCAGAGTCATCCAGACCTTGCTGTTCCAGCTGAATGGATCCATCAAGCAGCATAATCAGTATGGTGCCACTGGAGAAGGGCAGGGACTGGCTCTGTGTGCTTATGTGTGGTGGTGGGCTTGGCAGGGGGCATGCACCCTCAGTATAGTGTGATGTCTGCTGTCGCTCCTAGTTGTAGCAGTGTGCAAGAAGCAGGACATCAGTTGATTGAGGGATAGGGCTTGAGCTGAGGCCATATGGTTTATCACTATAGAGACCTTCCAGGTCTCCTTTTACAATGCAGCCATATTAGGGAAGTGCAAGTCAAGTTAAGGAGTCTTAACTTCATGATTAATTCTCAGCTTCATGATTTAATTTCTGTCATTCCAGTCAAAGAAGCTGGGACCTCATTCACTGCCTGGGAGAAGCTCAATGTCCCACAGTCCAAACTCGACCATCTGTGTAAGCCAATGCCGTTGCTAGCCACCTTCTGAAAGTGGTAAGAGCCCCCTGCAACAACAAGGATTTTGAGTGAAGAATACATTAAGAATGGCATAATTTCCATCAAAATGTTCAGTATCCAGATTTTCCACAAACCTTTTCACCAACAGAACTCAACTCTGTGCTGTGCAAATTAAAATCTGGCATTGGAACTGGCTATGACAACACGCATCCAGAATTTCTGAAACATTTTAGTCCTCAAACTTGTAATTAGCTTTTACTCTTCCTCAACCATATTATGCATGAAGGATGAATTCCATCAACATGGCACTGAGCAAGATCATGGGCTTACCCAAGCCTGGCAAAGACCCACAATCAGCATCAAGCTATCAACCAATTTCCTTCCTGAGTATCTGCTACAAGGCACTTGAGAGACTAAATCTGCACTATATTTCTCTAGTAATTGATTCTGCCCTAAGCCCAGACCATGCTGGATTCTGCCGTGGCCAGAGCACTCACATTCAAGTTTTAGCCTTCACCACCTTCACTGAAAATGTCTTTCAGAAAAAACCTGAAGACTTATGCTGTCTTCCTTGATTTTACAGCAGCATATGACATTGTCTGGCATATCGATCTTCTGTCAAAAATATCAGGAATTCTGCCACATTGGGCCACTCATCTAATCAAAGTATTACTACATGTCCAATGCTTAGCAAGTGGGGCATATTCAGGAGCAACAGTGACTTATGGGGATAGCTCGCATGACTAGAATACTGTCATAGAGGGATACAAACTGTAAAGGAAGGATAGGCAGGGGAGAAGAGGAGGAGTTGCACTTTATGTAAAAGAGCTTTATGATTGCTCAGAGCTCCAGTATGAAACTGGATCCTGTTGAAAGCTTCTGGGTTAGGGTCCGAGGGGAGAGCAACAAAGGTGATATCATCATGGGTGTGTGTACTACAGACCACCAGACCAGGAAGATGAGCTGGATGATGCTTTCTTCAAATAGCTAGCAGAAGTTTCCCAATTACACTCCCTGGTTCTCATGGGGGACTTCAATTACCTTGACATCTACTGGTAAGGCAATGCAGTAGTGCACAATCAATTCGGGAAGTTTTTGGTGTGTTCAGGACAACTTCCTGGTGTAAGTGTTGGAGAAGCCAACTATGCACTGTGCTCTTTTAGACCTGCTGTTCACAGGCAGGGAAGAATTGGTGGGGAATGCAGTAGTGGATCGCAACTTGGGCAGCAGCAACCATCAGATGATTAAGTTCATGATTTTGAGGAAAGGAAGGATGGAGAGCAGCAGAGTATGGACCTTGGAGTTCAGAAAAGCAGACTTTGACTCACTTAAGGAACTGATGAGCACTTAAGGAGCTGATGAGCTATATCTACACAAGATGTTACTCCCTGGGAGGCCAGTCTGAGGGAGAAAGGAGTCCAGGAGAGCTGGTTGTATTTTAAAGAAACCTTACTGAGGGCGCAGGAACAAACCACCCTGATGCACAGGAAGACTAGCAAGTATAGTAGAAGACCAACTTAGCTTAGCAAGGAAACCTCTGGTGAGCTAGAACAGAAAAAAGGAAGCTTACAAGAAGTGGAAACTTGGACAAACCACTAGGGAAGAGTATAAGAGTATTGCTCAGGCATGAAGGAATGAAGCCAGGAAGGCCAAAGTGCACTTAGAGTTGCAGCTAGCGAGGGACATGAAGGATAACAAGAAGGATTTCTACAACTATGTCAGTAACAAGAGGAAGATCAGGGAAAGTGTGAGTCCCTTACTGAATGAAAGGGGAACAATTTAGTGCCAGATGATGCAGAAAAGGCTGAAGTGCTCAATCCTTTTTTTACCTCAGACTTCACAGGCTAAGTCAGATCCCAGATTAGTGCATCTGGCAGCACAGTTTGGGGAGGAGATGAGCAACTAACAGTGGTGAAGGACCAGGTTAGGGACTATTTAGAAAAGCTGGCCATGTACAAGTCTTTGGGACTGGATGGGATACACCTGAGGGTGTTGGCTGATGTGTTTGTAGAGCCACTGGCCATTATCTTTGAAAACTCATGGTGATTGGAAAAGGTTTCAGATGATTGGAAAAGGGCAAATATAGTGCCTGTCTTTCAGAAAGGGAAGAAGAAAGATCTGGGGAACTACAGATCAGTCAGACCAGTGCTTTTCAACATCTTCATCAATGATCTGGATGTAGAGGTGAAAAGCACACTGGATAAGTTTGCTGATGACACTAAGCTGTGGAGAAGCGTGGCCATACATCAGAGTAGGCTGATGATCCAGGCAGTCCTAGACAGATTAGTTATATGGGTGGATGAGAACCAGATGCTTTTCAACAATGAGAAGCAGAGCTGTCCCGAGCAGGGTGTGGGGCCCAGGGCAAATCAGCCCATGCATGGTCCTGCCCCCGCTCCGATCCCATGGGCCCTGGACCCGAAGAAGCTGCCACGGCCATTGGCAGCAGCAGCATTGGCGGTGGGCAGGGGAGTGGGGTAGTGAGTGGCTGGACACGGAGCCACTGCTCCACCCAGCTCCGTGCTGCTGCTCCACCCCGCTCCTCAGGGCCCCCCAAAGCACAGGGCCCCCAAGGGACAGCCCTGCTGAGAAGTGCAAAGTGCTCCATCCAGGGAGGAAAAATCTGCAACAAACTTACAGGTCCAGCCATGTTATGCCAGCTAGCACCACATCTGAAAGCAAGCTGGGAGTCATAATTGACCATAAAATGAATATGAGCCACCGGTGTGATGCTACAGTTAGCAGAACAAACAATATACTGGCATGCACCAAACAATGCATCTCAAGCAGAAGTAAGGAAGTTATTCTCCCGCTCTGCTCGGCATTGGTGAGGCCACAGCTGGAGTACGCCATCCAGTTCTGGGTGCCACATTTCAAAAAGGATGTGGAGAAGCTTGATAGAGTTCAGAGAAGACCCACTCGTATGATTAGAGGCCTGAAGAGAAAGTCATATGAGGAAAGGCTGACAGATATGGGATTGTTTAGCCTAAAAAAGAGATGACTTTGGGAGGAATTAGTAGCAGCTTAGTATACCAGGGATGAACATCATGAGCTGGGTGAACAATTGTTCATGAAAGCGCCCCAGGAGAAAACCAGGAGCAATGGTCATAAACTCCTAAATGAAAGTTTCAGACCAGATATAGGGAAAAACTTCAACACTGATTCATGTGATCAGACTCTGGAATAGACTCCTAGTGGGGGTGGTGCAGGCACCTATCCTGGAGATCTTAACAAGGAGACTGGATGCCTTTCTGGGTTTATTAAAAAAATTATGGAGCAGCTCCTCAAGGAATCCATTTCTAAGCACTTGGAGGAGAAGAAGGTGATAAGGAAAAGTCAGCACGGATTTACCAGAGGACTGGAAGGTGGTCAATGTGGTTCCCATCTTTAAGAAGGGGAGGAAGGAGGACCTGGAGAACTACAGGCCTGTCAGTCTCACCTCGGTCCCAGGAAAGATATTTGAGAAGAT
>JAGPOW010000304.1:60088178-60137766 GCA_030014935.1 Caiman crocodilus | reverse complement strand
GTGCCAAGAAGTGCCATCAGCACTTCTCCTGGTGCCCCCACTCCCTGGCCGGTGCTCTCAGGGTGGGCACCAGTGCTGCTGCTTGCCCCCCCAGTCCATCACCTAAGATGGGGAACATTGGCTGTGAGGGGGTAAACCTGTGCTTTCAGGGGGTGCACAGGTACCCCCGTGCACCCTGTAAGGTTTGCCACTGGAAGAATCACACACACTGGTACAGAAAGCTAATGGCAAACTGGACTGCATTAATAGGACCATTGCCAGCAGATCATTGGAAGTGATTATGCCCTCTATTTGGCACTGGTGAGGCCACATCTGCAGTACAGTGTCCAATTTTGGGTCCTTCACTATAGAAAGGATGTGGGCAAACTTCAGAGAGTCCAGCACTGGGCAATGAAAAGGGTTAGGATGCTATGGAACATGATTTATGAGGAGAGGGTGAGGGAACTGAGCTGATTTAGTTTGGAGAAGAGGAAACTCAGAGTGGATTTAATAGCAGCCTTCAACTACCTGAAGCGGGTTTCTAAATAGGATGGGGCCAGACTGTTCTCAGTGGTGCCAGATGACAGAACAAGGAGCAAAGGTCTCAAGCTGCAGCATGGGAAAGTTAGGTTAGATATTATGAAAAACTTTCTCACTTGGAGGGTAGAAAGCACTGGAACAAGTTACCCAGAGAAATTGTGGAATCCCCATTATTAGTGCTTTTTAGATCTGCATAAACAAAGTCTTGGCTGGGTCTGGTCCTGCTTTGAGCAGGTGATTAGACTAGATCATCCTGAGGTCCCTTCCAAACCTCATTTTCTATGATTCTATGATTAATCAACCCACGTAGCCTCTCCAGAGCATTTCAGGGACATCAACACAGTACTTCTTATGTGAATCATTCTTCCAAAATGAATTGATCTTGTCCTTTTTAATCTTGTTGGGGATTTTTGTTCACCCCTTCAAACATCTGTCCACAGATTTATTCACAGCTGTTATCTCAATGTTGCTTCCCGAGGAGCCTGAATGTTTTCATCTCAATTTATTACAATATCTTACCCAGGTGGTATCAAATAAGAAAAGATGAAACAACCCACCAGAAAACTTACCCTTGTAGCATGTGCTAATGATATGTTACCCTTGTACACAGGGCACAGCACAATCAGTGAGACTACTCAGGCATGAGGATTACTCATATGAATAATGGCTGCAGGATTGGGCCTTGAATGATTATAATGGGAAATACCTGAAATGCTTCTTTTGTAGTACAGTGGAAAGCTTTCAAATGTAGCCAAAAAGAGTCAGACTTTCTTGATCTCTGCACATAAAAATCCTCAGCAAAATCACAGCTTTTGAAACAGATGCATCTACACCTGGACTAGATTCTGCTTTGGTCTTTCAGTATTTGTTCATTCCATTGAACATCATTGAAACCGAAAGGCAGGGCAGCATGTGTGTGGGAAGTTTCCCCAGCTGCTGCCTGCACTTTACCTGTTCTGTAGTTAACTAAAGACTTCAGCCTCCATGGCTTGCTTCTGTGAGGTGCTTATTTTTCTTGTGCAATCTAGCCAAACACTTTAGCATCTGCTGAACAAGGTCAGTCAATAAAACTCACAAACTAATTACAGGCTTAACATCTTGAAATTGTTGAAATTGTTTTGAAATTGAATTTTGAAAACAGCTAGAAATTGTTTTGCTGGGTTGGACAAAAAGTGCTTCATCCTAGCAGGATCCTGGTTGCCACCATGAGAAATAAATTCACGTTATGAAAGAAAATAAGCCAGTGAATGTGGGTTGAGACAATACAAGTAATAAAATACCCATCTGGAATTTCAAGCCTTAAAAGCTAAACAGAATACATAAAATAATATTAACAGATCAGATGTTTGGGTATGCAGGGGGAGAGCCTATGTGGCTCTTAGAGAAATGTGATTGATACATAAGGAAGGAAGAATACAAAAATAGTGTATACATCTGAAAAATGTCCAGTGAGCATATTACAATCCAGTTTGTTCTTAAATAAATATATAGGTAAAATACCAAAGGACATTGGGTGGAGAAGCTGTGACAAAATTTCATAACTGCTTATTTACACTACATTAGCTCTATATATTGAATACTGTTTACCTCAGAAATCAGAAGGACAGGAAAATGCCTACAATACCACTTAACCTGCTCATTTTGCAATGAGTGAGATGTTTACCAGTGATATCAATTACAGCAGGATCAGGCTGTTATTGTGTTTCCTAGACTGAGGGCTTGATGTTTTCTTTTTATGAGCCTGGAATATATAATTACATGTGTGAAAAGTCAATATAAAATATTTTTCCTGATGTATACAAATTGGATATTCTGGTTTGGGAAGCAGCACCTCTGCAGCAGGAAAGAGACCACTGAGAGGTTCCCTGTTGCTATAACTTTTTTTCCTGTCAGGCTTAGACAGTGTACGCAAAATGTGTCTATTCCCTCCAAGAAAATGGATTAAAAGGGGCTCTCTCCTGACCACATAGGTTCAGCTAGTCAAGGAACCCAAACTAATACCATTTGGACTCGCATGACTAATTTGAACCAGGCAACTCACAGATCTAAAAGATAGGAAAAGTCACCTTAATCTTTTCATTCATAAAACATGGAGAATTTTATTCAAAATAATCATATCATTGCTAAGTTTTATGAAATGTAAGTCTGAAGACAGAAAAATCTCAGCAACAGACAAAATTATTACAAATATGCATTCTAATTGTCATGTAGGATGTTCTAAATAAAATATTTTCAATTATGGTTTGATTAGAAAGGTGTAGTATGATCACCAGGGATCCTGGTTTTCTTGATAAAAAAATCCCCAATTTTTGGACTAAAAAATGTAACCCAATCCACATTTTTCTGTGATTAAAATGAAACATTGCTAATATATAGGCCTAGATATAGTGGTGTTTTATTTAAATAATGGGAAAATGTGGATTTTGAGTTACTTTTTTTAAATCTGAAAATTGGGATTTTTTTTTTCTTACCAGAGAAAACCAGAATCCCTGATGATCACCTTGTAAGTCACAGGCCATGATCGTAAAGCAGACTATATCACATCTGCCTCTGCAATTCTGATAGAGGCAGGGGTTGGTAAGGAGAGGAAAAGTTTTAACTGAGCTATATTTTTTTACCATAAGCGACTTTGAGGATATGGGGTATACTGAGAGATCTTTCTATGGATATGCATGTTAATTGAATAATGCATTAGGAGAGAATAGCTATGGAAAACTGTAAAACACTGAAATTTTGCATGCACCCTTAATATACAAAATGTGTTATGGGAGCTTTTCTGGTATAGAGGATCTGTGCAAAGCAACTCAGTGAGAACACTTTTCTCCTATTTATTTAACATGGAACTATATTATAAAAGGAAAAAAGAATATCATTACTGAAGTTGGAAGATATAAGGTTAATTGACCATGAGAATCACAAGTGGAAAGAATTTCTCTTACAGATTTGTACTGCACTTCTACACAGAACCTCTTCTGAGACGCGTCTTGGGTAATGCTCACACAAGAGTTGTCCTGAGGCATCTTAGAAGAAATGAAAGAATTAGACAATTGATTTCATATGAAATGTTGTGGAGGGGAGACAGATCTCCAGTGATACTTGGGGGCTTGACCTTATTCTCATTTACACTGGCATAAAGCAGGAATAAGTTTGCTGAAATCAGTGGAGTTATGTCAGCATAAAACCTCTGTGACTGAGATCAGTTGTGAAGCTTCCTCACTTGTAATGAAGAGCTCTGTCTGACTCCAGAAGTCTATGGGCCGACCATGGGTAAGGCACTCCTGGACTTGGTTCTGGCTGAAGGAGACAATCTAGTGAGCAACCTGAGGATCAAAGGGAAGCTAGGTGACAGTGACCATGAGACAATCACTTTCTCCATCCATCGCAAGACAGGGAAATCAGTCAGCAGGGTAAAAATCCTTGAATTTAGGAAAACTGACTTCTACAAGCTTAGGAGATTGGTTGGCAAGGTCTTGTGGGACCATGATCTGATGGGGAAGGGAGTCCAAGATGAGTGGTTGATCCTCAAGGGTGCAATCCTCAGAGCACAAAGGAAGTCCATTCTTGTTCATAAGAAAGGTATCAAAAGGGCTAGGAGACCCCCTTGGCTTAATAGGGAAGTCATCAACCTCCTGAAATTGAAAAGAGAAGCTTATAAGGGATGGAAGTCAGGATTAGCAATAGCCCACACCTGTAGGGAGCAGATTAGAAAAGAAAAGGCAGAAATTGAATTTGAACTGGCAATAGAAATCAAGAACAATAAAAAGTCCTTCTTTAGATATGTAGGAAGTCATAGAAAAAATAAGGGAAATGTAGGACCCTTGCTGAAGGAAATGGGACAGCTGATGACTGACTCCCAAGAGAAAACCAAACTCCTAAATGAATACTTCATACTTCATGTTGGTATTCCACCAGTCTAAGGGTGTTACCCTGGCTGACAAGATACAAGATAATCAAATTGAGGGTGATCACCCACCCATAGTTGGTGAAGATCTCATAAGGGAACATTTGGAGAGACTGGATATCTACAAGTCAGCACATAAACTTAGATTTCAAAAAGGTTTTGACTTGGTCTCTACAGCATCCTTGTGGAAAAATTGGGGAACTATAGCTTGGACAACTTAATAGTCAGGCAGCTAGGAAACTGGCTCTGAGGCAGGACCCAGAGAGTATTAGTATGTGGAACTGAGTCGACATGGTGCAGGGTGACCAGCGGTTTCCCTCAAGGTTCAGTACTTGAACCAGTGCTTTTCAACATATGCATTTGGATTTTGGGTGTTAAATGTGTACTGGCAAAGTTCATGGACAACACCAAATTATGGGAGAGTGTAGTCACACTGGAGGATGGGCTGGGAATACAGGCTGACCTGGACAGGATCACAAGACAGGAGGATCAAAACCTGATGACATTTAACACTGAGAAATGTAAAGTGCTCCATTTGGGGAGAAATAATCTGTAACACACTTACAAGCTCGGCAGTGCTACACTTGTTAGCACTACAACTGAAAGAGACCTGGGGGTCATGATAGACCATAGAATGAACAAGAGCCATCAATGAGATGCTGTAGCTGGCAAAGCAAATAAGACACTGGCATGCATCTATCAGTGCATCTCAAGCAAGGCTAAGGTTGCCATCCTCTCACTCTACTTGGCTTTGGAGAGGCTGCAGCCAGAGTACAGTGTAAAGTTCTGGACGCTGAACTTCAGGAAGGATGTAGAGAGGCTTGAGAGTCTAAAGGAGAGCTAGACATATGATTAGAGGTCTGAAGAGCAGGCCATTTGAGGAGAAGCTGACATACATGGGACTGTTCAGCCTGGAGAAGAGAAGACTTAGAGGGGACTTGATGGAAGCCTATAAGTATATAAAGGGTGTACATCAGGGTCTGGGAGAGCATCTGTTTACCAAGGCACCCCAGAGGAAGACTAGGAATAATGATCATAAATTGCTAGAGGATCGCTTTAGATTGGGCATAAGGAAAAACTTCTTTACTGTTGGAGTGTCCAGGGTCTGGACCAGACTTCCCTTAGAGGTGGTACAAGCACCTACTCTGGAAATCTTCAGAAAAATTCTGGACACTCACTTTGCTGGGGTCATCTGACACCAGTAGTCTTGCCTGCCCAAGTATAGGGATGCTGGAGCTGATGATCTCATGAAGTCCCTTCCAGCCCCTAACATCTATGAATCTGTGAATCAGATCACCAGTGTTTGTAGTGTAGTTTGCTTGACTTTGCAACAAACTGACAGTGCATGTGTTGAGAGCTCCTTTAGGAAGATTATTTTTTGCTGGTTTGTGTGGCACCTGTGGCTTGTTAACTTCATCCTGGATATAAAGTTGAAGTATAAATGGTTCTTTGGCCAACGGATTAAGCTGCTGTGGGGAAATGCTATGGGCACCTAAGTTTGGGGAGAAAGCTGAGGTCCAGTTTCTGCTTTTAAAGCTGTTAGTAGTACAGATACCAATAAAACCAAAAGGGTGTAAGTTTCAATTATATTCAGTGGATATATCCTGACCTTTATCAACATCCACTGCTAAACTGGTGAGATTTGGACATTCTGAGAATGGGGAATCAGCTTGGCTTTATGGTTGGTGATTTCTTAGTTCAGGGGAAATTCCCTAGAGATAGGCAACCAGCATAGTCAGTTATCTATACATCCTGGGCTATACCAGAAGAGGGGATCACAAGAAAGAGGTATGACTAGAGAGCTGCTGTGCTGTGGTTGCATTACAGAGCAAGTGTAATGCCTCTGCAGGGCTGTTGCCAGCCCAGGGAAGTGAAAGACGCCAAATCTGATGTATACCTGGGTCTGGGATGGGAATAAAAGTAGAGTGGAGCTAAGATGCAGCAGAGGATCCAAACTTGTGGGTATTGATAGTGCTTCCCACATTCTGGGCACCCTACCTGTATAGTTTTCTTCCTTTGAGAATAGAGTACAGTGTTGGTTTTCAGGCAGACACCCATCAGTTTCTGTCCTGGGTAACAGACACAGAAGATATTTACTCTGTTTGGCTGGAGCCATGCAAGTCGATCAATATCCATTTTATATACACAGAGGCACCTTAAAAGAATTTCAGGGGTTCCCCATGTATCTGGACTGTTCTGGTTAAACCCCTGCCACTGCAAATAATCTTTCATTGTGATGGCAACCTGCCTATCCACTTGCTGCAGCTACTGTGCCTAATCATGGGGAAGAAGATCAAGCTTCCCTTCCTCACTGCAAAATTTGAAGCAGATTGTTTTTTACTGGGAGGATCAGTCTTTTGTTCAGTGACAGCTTTTCACTATCTACAATAAATAAAATAAACACCTCCTTGAAGCTGCTAGACCTGAACATTAGGACCTGTTTATGGCAGTTGTAACATTGCATGCTATTACTGAACAACCTGAAATTTGCAGAAGACAGGATGAACCCGGGGTTATGTTCCTAGATGTAGCTCACCTGGCACTATGCCTTTGTCCTTGAAATTGTGATCATCACATCCTCTTCCTGGCTCCCCCCCCCCCCTTCATGCATTCTCCCAGTTTCTGAGCAAGTGAAGCTTTCTATAAGGTGGCTTGGGGAAGGTAATTCTATAAGCTGTTTAGAGAAGAACTGTTCAGGTAGGCACTTTGAAACGGCCCTGAACAGCTCTCACACTGACCCACCGCCTGCTAGCACGGAGGGTCAGGTCTGCTGCCAGACTTACCAAGGGGTGATTATCTGCTTGCTGGGACAAAAGTGGCTCCTCAGGAGTTGGTGGGGTAAGGCTTAGAAAGTGCCATGCTGTTCCTGGTAGGCAAAGCTGTTTGATAGCTTTTCTTTGATCAATTACACAGCTGGAAAAATTGTTCTTTGCAAGCTTTCAGGTACGTCAGGAGAGAACGGCAAGCCAGTTGCCAGGACAGCAGGGTGTCCCTTGGCCGCCAGTACCCGCTGGGCTGCTTTGGGAGCGTCCCACGTTAACGCCGAGGTCCTGCTGAAAGAGGAGGGCCCCTCCGAGCAGCCCCTTCTCGGGCGTTCATCGGCAGCTCTTCAGCCCCGCGGGGCGAGGCAATGGGCCTGGCGGGGCGAGGGAACAGGGCCACTCGCGGGCGCGGCTCGGAGGCAGGGCGGAGCGACCGGGGCGCGGCTTCAGCACCGGCGGCCGGACAGCTCCGAGGGGCTACGGCTTGTCTCTACCCGGCTTCTCTCCGGGGCGAGTGCGGGCGCGGCGAGAGCTCACAGACTGGGAGCGCAGCCTGAGCAGCGCGGACAGGGCGTCCGGACCTGGAAGGGGGATCCCGGGCTTTGCTCCTGGCTCCAGCTTCCTGCAGTACCCCACTGCTCCTGCCGGACCCGGCGCCGCATAGCCCGCGCGGTGAGCGAGTGTCTGCCCAGGGTTCCCCCTTCTCCGCGGCCCTTCCCCGCCCCGGTGTCTGCGGACCGCCGCTTCCCCGGGCTCCGTCCTTCCGCCCCCGAGAAGCCGCGTTAGCCCGGGGCTGGGGGTCAGAGGGAGCGCCCTGTTACCCGGGCAGATGGGGCAGCGCTGCGGGCCGGGGAGGGTTCAGGGGAAGGGACGGGGGTGCGCTGCCGGACGGCACCCGGGCTGCAGCCACGGACCGCCCCGCTCCTCCCGGCCGGAAGCTGGGAGCTGTGCTGCACTTGCTCCGGCCGCAGGCTCGCCCCGTCTCCGCCACGTGGGTCAGAGCAGCGTCGCCGCCGGGCGCTTCGGATTGAGGCCCGGGTGTCCGGTGCCAGGCGAGGGCGGAGGCAGCGCGGCGTGCAGCAAAGCCGAGGGCGAGCCGCGGCAGCAGGAGAAGTCTTCGCCGCTCCGGTGCGAGTCCGGGCTTCCGCACAGCCAGGAGAGGTGGGGAACCAGCGACCGGCACCCCGGAGAGCCGGAGCGGCCGGAGAGGCGCCCGGAGCAGCTGGTGCCGGCCCGGCCCGAGCGCGGCGGGCGGAGGACGATGCAGTGGCCGCACCCCCGGGCACTAGCTCCCTTCGGGAGCACGGCACTGGCCGAGCGCAGCCCCCGGCTGGAGGTCTCTTCATAAAAGGGGAGGACAAGCGTGCTGCTGCCTCCCTCATCTCCTGCTCTCCGTAGGTGCTGCTCCCCCAGTGCTCCAGCTGTGCACCCCGGAGGGTTTCCACAACCCGGCTGCATTCATACAGGTGGGAAAGCAGGACAGGCCTCCGGGCTGTCAGAGGTGAGACCATGCCCCTTTTTGCCGCTTGGTAGAAGGCTGGAATTCAGCATGGATGGACACCTTGCTGGGGTTATTCGATCCCAGCAGTCTTGCCTGCCCAGAGCAGGGGGGCTGGACCCGATAATCTCAGGAGGCCCCTTCTAGCCCTAAACTTCTGGGATCCTGTGTGAGTGTGTATGAATCATTTGGGGGTGAAATTACTGGCCTGCAAGGAGTGGGTATAGGGAGCAGATACCTGCCGTACTGACAAAGAAGGCAGGTTCCTAGTGAACTGACTAGAGAACGTCCATTTTATTCCATTTATTTTTGGAGCATCCTGTAGAATTGAATAGAATACCCCTTCTCTCTGCCACTGAGTTCTACAGTGGTTCATGCCATCCTGTTTGAAAGGTACTCTTGTCTATCAGGTATTCAGTCAGGCTTTTACAAGCTAACCACATTTCTACTGAACTTAGAGACTTTAGCACTGCCACCTTTTCTGTAATAAGTGAGTGAAGGAGCTATTCCTGGAAGAGGAGGTGCACACATGAGCAGGCAGTATTTTTATACAGAAAAATACACATGCAGTGCATGTGAATTATTGCAATAAATTGGTGATGGGCATGTACACATCTGCACCTATTACTCCACTTTTCCCTGTCTTATTTTTATAACACATCACAACATTATACACAAGAACAATATCACACCATTATTTGCAACAAGAGGTCTTTGTGATGGACAAACTTCTGTGAATTAAATAGCACAAGTTAAATTCAACCAAAATGTTGTTTAACCCTGAGTTATAGGAAAACCAATTTTTGTTTTCACAGGTCAACATGACCAGAGACAAAAGAACTAATTGACTTTCCACTTTGACTTGATTGGCAGGTAAGTAGGAGTCTGCAAACTCTTTTCAGCTTTAATTAAGTAATCACAGATGATCTACAAAGTCACCAGGCCCAGGTTCTGCCATGCTCTTCTCACACAGAAGAAACTTTTAAAGTTTTGACATCAGAGACTTTACCTCCTGGGATGCTATCGACTTAGTTGTATTTGAAAAATTTCTTGTATATACTCCCTTCCAAACACTCCAGACCAATATTTATTTTGTCTTCTGGAAAGATAGGGGCATATTTTCATCCCAAGGCACAAGCAGATGTGAGTATAAGTCTCAGGGTAGAATATGCCCCTGGCAATTTTGTATTATTTTTTCTCACACTGATTTAAAAAAGCTTAGTATCTGTTTTATGATCCCATGTATCCCACTGAGCTCAGTGGATTACTTCTAATTTATATCAGCAGAGATCAGAATAAGCTTCCCAGGATTAAATCTGAGGCAGCACAATTCCCTTCAATTATGAAGAGTTTTAAAAGAGAAATAAGAGCTTTTCCATCAAAACTAAGTGTTTGTAATTCATAAAACAAAAAGGCTATCTAACTATAGCAATAAGCCATGACTGGCACAGAGCTGTTCAGGTCCTTTCAGGAGGGATGGAAAGCTTGAATTACTAGGAGACAAATGGAAGTCAAAGAGAAGGGTGAATCAGAGCCTGATTCATCATTGTTCCATACCTGGTATAATACCATACTTAGATCAGTGCAAAATGTTACCAAGTCAGGGCCTGGACCTAAAACACACATACACTGATGTACGCATTTTGTACACTGGTGTAAAATATACCGGGATCTCAAGCAGACAGGTGATCAGAATAGCTTCATGCAGTAGGTATTATTATAGTTCCTTAACATCATCTTGCCTTTAGCAGACACCTATCCTGGGATAGCTTCAGATATGACATTTCTGTCAGTGTAATTCTACACCTGTTTCTTTTCCCCAAGGAAGTTCTATACCAGGTTCAACTCAGTTCACAGGCATAGGATTATGTTGTGGGTCTGCTCCTGCTTAATGGTTGTTTAAAAGCTGATTACCCTGGTGTGAATATGGTGAGCCAGGGCCCTCTGAATAAAATAGCATTTTACACGCATAAGTAAAATTTTAAGTTATTGTGCATGGACCATGAAGAATTGATCTTCATGGAAGTGGTGGGAGAGGAAAAGATTTTAACAAAAGCAATGTTAATGGACTGGGAGTGGGAAATAGTGTAAATCAAGAAGGTCAGACAGGAAGGAGAAGCTGCAATCAAAGACAAGAGTTGGGGGAGTGGGAGGATGGCCTTCGCAGAAGAAAAATAGGACACTTAGAGGTGACATGGAAAAGAAAGCTCATGGTTTGCTGAGAACTTGGCTGTGGTTTGAGAAAGGAAGAGACAGTAGCACAAAACAAGTTTACATCCCTCCCTCTGAGCTGGAGACCAGCCTGAAAATGGTTTTGGGGGGGAAGATAAGTTCTGTTTACTACTGTGTTGAGTTTGAAATGTTGGTAGGTCATTTAAATGGAAATGTCAGGGAGGTGGTTAGATTGGAGAGAGAGTTCTGAGACAGGGTGGAATTAGAGCTGGGTTTGGTGTTGAGAAACAGATTTGGGAGAGAAGATGATAAAAAAGTGACTTGAATGTGCAGGTTCTCTATATGACTGTCCAACCATTTGAAAGACAGAAGCCTGATGAGCTTCTCTAAGTTCACAGTAATGACAAGCAAATTTTTGCAGAGATTTATGCTTAGATAATTAACCACTCATTTCTTAGCTAAATGTATAGTGCATTGCCTAGCTGCCAGGAAATCTGGAGCAGAGCTGAACAGCAGTGACATTTTGGACTGCCCTTGCTCATCCTCTGGCTGGTGGTAGGGGGTCAAGCTGCTGTCTTGAGAGGCTACTTTTTGCTTCCATAGAACATCAGGTGGAGTTCCCTTTATATTTTCTCTCTAGAAAACTTAGAGCACAATTCTAGTTTGCACCATTGTGGAACACCTAACTTAAGGCCCCTTTGCACCAGTAGAGGTCCAGAGAGAAAAGATGAACAAGTGGACACCAGCACTAAAATATAACCTAAAACCTGAATTCAGCTTCTTGCCCTCTTGTTGCATTCTTATGTGACTGTGGGTCAACCATACTACCTCTCTGTGTATGTCCCTACCATTCAAATACAGCACCTGGCAATGCTGTACTGAGACCTGATATATGTACTTTCTCCTGAACTGTAATTAGTGTAGTGCTGCATGTGCACCATTACATTTTGCTGAGAGGACTCTTGGTATAAGTTAGAGTAGGCCACAGGTTGCTTTAAATATTGTCCTTCAACTACCAAATGCTGGGAAACAGACCTTATTGGCGTGCCCAATTGCTGGTTATGTCTGGTTTGGGAGGCAGCATGCATGGATCAGGTGTGGCATGTTTCAGAAATATGCTCCCTGGCACTCTACATAGATGTATTGACAATTTCCTGTTTATGATGCAGAATAATGGCAGGGCTCCCCAGGAATAAAACAGAGGAGAGCAGGTGAGGGAGGATAAGACTTACAACAACCTTCTGTGGCAGAGCAAAGAAATGAAATAATATATGGGCAATTCAGAGTATCCTTTGGGTTACTCTAACACAGGGGTGGGCAAAATGCAGCCTGCCAAACCATTCTATCTGGCCCACAGGGCCCCTAAAAAATTTAGAAAATTAATATTTATCTGCCCCTGGCTGCCTGTCATGCACCCCTTGATGGCTTGCCAAAATTCAGTAAGCGGCTCTCCGCCTGAAATAATTGCTCGCCCCTGCTCTAACACATGCCAAAACTCCATTCTTACATATAGTAGGCTGTAAGTGGTGAAACACAGAGGTGGTTCAAAGTACCTTGGGCAGGTTTGGTAGTCCTTGGCCACCCTTGAGGACATGGGCCTTGATTCTCAGGCAGAAACTGTGGCAGAACTTGAAAAGAACAAATATTTTTGCTGTAAGGCTAACAAACTTTTCTCTTCTTGAATTTATTTAAGGCAAGGATAAACAACATCTTTTAGACACAAGTTTCAACATGGCACACAGTCAGCTACGAAATGACTCCTGGCAGAATGGTTCGACCCCTGTGTTCACTGGCCTTGACCTTCTCTTTGACCTGAAGCCTCTCTTCATCCCCCTCTATGCCACTCTGGTAGCTGTGGCTTGCACAGGAAATTTTCTCCTTATTCTTCTTATTGCTGTCACCAAAAAGCTGCACAGCACCACTAATTTTCTCATAGGAAACCTGGCCGCTGCTGACCTGATCATGTGTGTTGTCTGCGTCCCACTCACTGCATCCTATGCCTTTGAGGTCCGTGGCTGGCTCTTTGGGATGTGCATGTGTTACTTTGTTACCTTGATGCAGGCTGCCACTGTCTTCGTGTCTGTGCTGTCCCTCTCAGCTATTGCAGTGGACCGTTATATTGTTGTTGCTTATCCCATTCGCAGACGGCTAAGCCGCAAGTCCTGTACATACATTGTGGCCCTTATTTGGTTACTTTCTATTGTAGTTTCTGTACCCACATCCATGCACACCCACTATTTAGATCTCAACAAGATTGGTCATGACATGATCATCTGTGAAGAATTCTGGAAGCATGAAGAGGGAGAGAGGCTGGTGTACTCATGCTCAATGCTCCTTTTATCATACATGCTCCCACTTTCAGCAGTGTCAGTCTCCTACTTGGCCATTTCTTACCACCTCAGGAAAAGGAATGTCCCAGGGGCTGCCTACCAGAATCAAGACAAGTGGACCAAAACAAAGCAAAAGACCTTCCGGGTTCTCATCATTTCAGTCATGTGTTTTGCCATCTGCTGGCTGCCTCTTCAGGTAGTAAACCTTATCAGAGACATAGATGAGGAATTTACCATCTTGGACAAGAGGTACGTGAATGTGATTCAAGTGTCCTGTCACTTGGTCGCCATGAGCTCTGCCTGCTACAACCCCTTTATTTATGCCTCCCTTCATGACAAATTCCGATTCCATGTTACTAACTATTTTTACAATCGGAAGAAAAGGTCCAGTATCATGTCCCACAGGGCCTCCCGGCTGAATACATGCTCCACCCTGGCAGACATCCCATTGGGCATCACAGATAAGTTAGCTTTACAAGGAAGCTTTTCTTTAAATTAAAATATCCCAGGAGATCATTTCTGTTCTTATAGACATATTTGGTCCGTTACTTCTGGGCTTACACCAAAAGACATAGAAACCCACCATGCGTGCCATGCAATGGTATTTTGTCATTTCTAAAAGCATGTATTCATGTCTGAGAACATGGTAGTAGCATAAATGAAAAAAACAAGTCAATGGGATTTAGGTCTGCTGGAATAGAAACAGTTCCTCCCAGCAACTCTAATGTATTCCTTGAAAGAAAAAAAAAAGCAACAACAATGTTGCAGCCATATACATTGAAGCTGATTCTGAGCAGTTTTTAATTTCTTGTCCCTAATTTATGGTGTTTCAATTGGAATAGCAGTCTTTTCCTCTTTATTTAATTCAATTCACTGCTAAAAGAACACTATGGGCAAAGAATGGCCATTTTCCTGGTTGAAACAGAGCAAGAAACTTGACCCCAAGATTAAAGACCATTCAGTGAGCTCTTTTATGCAGTGTTTTGCAAACTTCAATTTTCAGAAATGGTCTACAAATCTGAACACGTAAAATTTTGCTCCTAAATATTTGTTTGCCTTTTCATGCCTAAAAGGACATCAAAAAACCCAGAAAAACTCAAGTGTTTATAAACAAATTTATGTACAAATTGGAGACCTAGCACCAAACAGCCATTTTTGTTTGCCAGGTCTGTTTGCAAGGAAATCCTTGGTACAGTCAAACACCTAAGAAACAGCTAGTAATATCAGAATGTACATACCAACAAGATAGTGGGTACACATTTAGGAGTTCAAGTTCCCAAACTCCTACATTACTTAGATTATTCCCCAGATTTCTAGTGTATCCATCATCATAGTATGTCTATGAACCATACAAAGATTGAAGTCAAGTATGAAATAAGCATTTCCCTCAAAAAGGTATCATTCCTGAGTATGGGGGCACAATCCATTCATGATATAACACTACTCTCTCCTCAAGAGCCTGAGATAGAGAAAACCCAGCCTGCATGCAGGTAGGACTGCCTGGGAACACTAGTTAGCAGAAAGACAGGACAAGATGGTTTGGCTAAATTTGGGCTTAGAAGTGTTTCTGGTGGGAGCAAATTCCAAAGGCCAGTCAGTGTCAATGAGTATGCCCTACCTATCCTGCATGCTTCAGCCACAGCAGAGAGAGCCAAGGTTTTCCCACTGTGTGCATGTGACAGAGTGGGGCCTAGATGAATGGCAGATACCAAACTGGTTTGGGCTTAGACTATTCAATCTTTGTAGTCTACACCCAGCTCTTTCACTTTCACTCAGAAATGCAGACAGCCAATGCAGTCTACAGAGCACAGGAATAACACGCTCATACCAGCTTGCACTACTCAGTTGCTGACCCACCCTGTAAACAAACACATTAGATGTACTTTAAGAAATCCTAGGAGTTCATGGATTCATTTTTTATTATAAAGAATTGTTTCTAAGCAACCCACACCTTTTTCCTTCTATGAATATGTGAAAATAGTGTCATAGGTAAAATTAAATTACTGTCTAGTGTATATTTTTTAAAATTATGGTTTGTTAATGATGGCTGATACCTTTTTTATCCATCTGAGATGATAAGGAACATTCAAATATTTGAAAAGGTACTTGAGATAGTAAAAGATAAGTCTCACTTAGGAGTGTGAAGGGCTTTCATAGGATGCCTAGCCTTCTGAAAAAAGCATTGTGGGGCATGTCTATTCCAGAGACATACTTGCCTCATACATTCACTTCTGTTCCCCAAATGGCATGCTGAAAAAAAAGTCATGTCATATTTGTCAGAGCAAAGCCAGAAGCACCTGGAACCACTCTCAGGAGCATGCCCAAGACAAAAGTCCTGCCTCGGGCAAATAGAGTGGGTGATGTGGGCACAAGTGGACAGGGCTGGTCCTTGGTGGCAGTCTTGGGATCACCATGGCAGCAACATAGACATGCTATGAATGAACAGCTCAGAGTGGCTTGTGTATTTCCCTTCCTATACAATGTGGGATAATCAAACACTGAAGAAGTATCAGAGGTAGATTAGTAAGCTTCTGTCTCATAGGAGCTGAACCACTTTGCATGGAATATTTATTCATTGGGCCTAAGAGGAAAAGAGAATGACTCTATAACCTACCAGTGAGGGTACTCACCTCTGCAAGGGGAGACCTGAGTCCAATGGCTACTTACATAATGAGTGCTTGCACAGTCATTAGGAGATGCAAGATCAAATAGAGGAGGGAACGGAACCTTGATATCCTACTGGTAGCATAGATTAGTGTGTTATCCACTGAGCTATTGAAGACCGGGGATGATAGCACTTTCTCCTCAGCCACTTTCTGCGGGGCTTGATCTGTGTTCTGAGAATGCTTGCCACATTTATCTCTGCCCTCAAAACCTGCTGGGGTGGGGAGGGTGTCTATTTTATAGTAGTTTATGGATTCTGAGGAGGCAATGCCTAGGTGATTAGGAGTTAGTCAGCTCTGGGCATAAATTTAATAACAGAATTTTCCCTTGGTGTTCTAACCCTACACTCTGTGAAGTAAAAGGAAATATTTAGATCTATCTGCCTATATCTGATATCTGGAGAGTTCAGAGAAGGGGCTGGGGAGCAGCTTTTTTACGTAGGGAGATGACATATATAGCAATGTGTGGAGCTTAGAATGAGGAGCAGTAAGAGGAACTGCTTCTTCCTACAGGACATATGACTAAAGAATCATCTGCAAAAGGTCACAGATGGTAGGATTTGTGAGTTTAATGTCAGCCACTCAATAAACAATTCATATCATGGTATGTCACCCCTGTGGAAAAATCCAGGTTCCCGTACTACGTGTACACTCTGTCTCCTGACACATACATGTATAGAATCAAATCCAGTGTTTGCTACTCTTCAGACTAGCCCAGGGCACTCTTCTTTCCTACCCAGATTTCAATTTAGGGGACATATTTTCTCTTGCCTTTTCCTTCCCCAGCTGCCTTCATAAAAAGACACTGACATATAGCTCACAGTTAACTAAAAGCATTTAAAAGATTAAGCACTATTACATGGGGCAGTCAACATGGTGTTAACAGGTACCTAGATAGGGACTCACCATCAAGCTTCCTAGACAGGAGTGGAATAAAGTAGTTCCTTTCAGCTTCCTGGCCACCATTTTAAAACTGTACACTGGGGTGGAAGGCAGAGTGCACCAAATAGTGGAAAAGAAGGAAGATGCAAGGTAAGGGGGGGAGCTGAGAAAGAAGTAGTCGCTGACTAACATCGCAGGCAGTGTTTGGCCCAATGTTGTGGCATCCTTCTCTCAGTCTGTATTATAAGCAGGCCCAATATGACAATATTTGATTAAATCTTCCAGTGTCTGTGATTATTTCTGGCTTTTTTTTTTTTAAATAAGAATTGTGGTGGTCAATTTGTACAGAAGAATTTCTGCATGTGCAAGTCTCATACACCAGAATGGCTTCTAAACTGTGTAGGACTTATTTAGATAGACATACATGCATTAGAGTTTAATGCAAAAAAATAAGCTACAAAAAGAGCTGTGACTGATTTATCACAGCCTCCAAACTCACTGTCTTCTTGCTGCATCTTTTTTAATTCCCATCACAGTCATAGAGGAGCTTAAGGAAGCCACTTTTATGAATGCAATTGAGAGAAAGACATAAGGATCCATTTCCAGCAAGCTTAGTTGGGCCACTTCATCTCTAGGGCCATATAAGGGGCTTTTTACTTTGGCTGTTCAGATCCAGATCTCTCTCCGAACAGTCTACATGAAGAAACACCTTTCTGGATTGTTGTCCCTTCTGATTATACAAGTTTCTGTCATTGTTCTTTACACCAGGTGAAAGGAGGAGTTAAATTTGCAAACCATGTTTTCCTACTGCTAGATGAAAGCTCTCAGTGGCAGTGGAAATATTTGATGTCATTAACATTTAAAATTCAGACTGGCATCCTTCAGTGCAGACTCTGTCCATTTAGCCATAATAGTCTCAGCAGGGTCCCTAATCCATCCTCATTGCACATGTGGAAGAGCTATTGCATGCTCCTTTCACCCCCTCCCCCCAACCCCAAGATCTTTGTGTGCTCTAATGAGGAGTGTATTATGGTCAATAGTATAACCAATGGAGGCTGGAATCTGTTAAATGCAATGTAATGCACACACTTGTGATCAACCTGTTTTTCTTGTGTAAAGGAGCAAACTCTATTTACTTTTTACGGCTGTCAAGCTACCATACATAATTGTGTTATGCAGAAAATACTGGATCTGTTATCTTAAAGAAGAGGGATGGTGAGGAATGTAATCAAATTTAATGTCCTTTTCTTCAATAAAATACATACATACAAAACCCTTCTTCTGTGTGCCTCAGTTGACACAGATTCAAAAGATAGAGCCCAGGTATGAGGTCCCTGTGCTTAATTTCCTCTTAGTCTAGAAATAAATGGCCAATTTAGATGTTTTTACCCTTATTGGGATTTCCAGCTTTGTTTGATAGATCACGTTATGGCTGAATTCACTGATATGCCATAGTTATTCTACACAGCAGACACATTAACTTATACATGAAAATGCCTCCAGTTAGAGGAAAGTAGTTGCAACAGAGGTGGGAAGCCAAGTCTTAAATATATGTTTTTTGAAGGTAATAAATGTGGATTTGTATTTTGTGCTGTTGCTGAAAAATTCAACTAAAGATCAATAACTGGTATCCACTGTCCCCTGAGAAGTGGTGCCACAAACTCCTTTTGCCTACTTTGCCAGCCCAGTCCTCTCTGACCAGACTGCTCTTTAGAGGATGATTGGAAGTCTACCAGTGAGGAAGCCCCAGTCCTGCCAGCCCCGACCAACTGATAACTATGAGCCTCAAACAACCACAACATTATCTTTTAAAATATCATGCATTTTAAGTCAATAGGGCTGATCCTCAGCTAGTGTACATTCTGATCAGCCTAAATCTACCCTAGTACAACTGTGAGGTGTTTATTTATTTCACTTAGGGTTTTTGTGCCTATAGAAGTTTCACATCTTCCTCCCAAGTCTGTAGTTATGAAGGATAGAAACATTTTTTTTCAGTGAAACCTGAGATTTTTACATGATCATATGACTCCAGTTGCTAGGGTTTAACATAAGATCTTAACATTTGAAATGCCTGATAAACACTGAGAGAAAACAACAGTGAGCAGCTCTGGGTTAATGTTACAGTACCTATGGTAAAAACATGATACGTGTTGGGAAAAGAGGAGTGGAGATCTGGCCTGACACTAGAATTGGGGAGGAAGGATGGGTGACAGATCAGGAATTCTCCTCTTCTCCAGGTGCACAGGGTCACTTGGAATTCTTTGACATGCATGAATTACCAGTTCGATTAAAGAAAAAAGAAAAAGAAAAAATACATTTACCTAAAATGTCTTTCTTCTGTAAAGGACTGTGAAGTTCACCTATGAGCTGACATCACAGATTATATCTTCCCCACTGACACCTCTCTGGCCTGATTTTCCTTGTTAGTAAGGAAGGTAGCCCCTTTTTTCTCTTTTGTCTTTTCTCTAAATTTGGGGTTCTCAATCCTCAGGCCATGGCCCAATGCCAGGCCATAGTGGGTCAGCTGCCAGTCCACAGCACTGTTGACTGCTAGACTAGAAGTAGCCATGGAGTGGCAAATTGTGGCCCCCACCCCCCTGAGCCAGGTGGAGGACACAGCTCCTTCCACAGGGCCTGCAGTAGCGCAGGGTTTGGCCCAACCCCTGCTCAGGGGCTGGGAGTATCCTTACCTGTCTTCTGTCTGGGTTGGCTGTGACTGCTGGGCTGTGGTTTGCTGGGCCGCAGCCACTTGCACAAGGCCATTCTATCCAGCCAGTGAGGCCCCTAAAAATTTAGAAAATTAATCTTCCCCTGGCTGCCTGTCAAAGATAAGAGGAGCCAGGGGCAGTAGGACCCAGGAGGAGCCAGCAAAAGAACTAAACAGCTTGAGCAGCAAGTCTAGCCCAGTGGGAGTATGGGGCCCACATCGGTGCACCAGGGCCCAGAGCAGGGTGGCAGAAGTGCGAGGCTGGGCTGCCAGGTGCTCTATGGAGCTGGGATGGCTCCCTCTCACTGCTTGAGCAGTGCATCCCAGCACCATAGAGTCCCTGGCAAGCCAAACCCCTTGTTCCTGCTGCCCCACTGGCATTGGCCCCAGTGCACTGGTGCAGGCCCTGTGCTCCCGCTTGGCTGTTGCTATACTCTGTGTGCCTGCTCACTGCCCTCCCCGCACCTGCTGCAACCATTTCCCTGCTCCCCCCTCCCTGCCGCACTCCAGAACCACATGGTTCCCAGCTGCAGCACCAGGACCACAGAAGCAGCTGGGATGTGGTGCCGGAGTGGCCAGGGGTCATGGGGAAGCTGCAGGAGAAGAGCAGCAGTAGCATACAGGGGGGCAAGTGGCAGTGAGCAGGAGCACAGGGCCTGCTACCCCTGGGCTGGAAGCAGCAGGAACGCAAGGACCAGGCTTGCAGGAGCTCTGCCTGCTGTGGGGAGGGTGGGGATTACCCATGTACACTACACAAACGCATGTAAATCAGGACAGAAATATATTCTGAAATGAAATTAATGTTGTAGTATAAAAATTAAATGTAATATAATTTGGTATTTTTCTGGTACAGAGATGGAAAAACCCCTTGCTGAAAAGAGTAATTCTGGGAGACAAGGGGAGGGACTTCTGGTGGCAAAGGCTAGGGGGTGGGACTTCCAGTTCCAAGATAGTGACCAGGGCTAGGGCACCTGTCAAGGGGTGGGGCTACCCATGTGGCCCTTGATGGCTTGCCAAAACTGGGTAAGCAGCCCTCTGCCCAAAATAATTGTCTGTCCCTGGACTAATGCCTCTCACAGACCTCTTGAGTTATCTAATAAGCCAAATAACCAGTCTGTGCCTCAGATCCGCCTGCAAGGGAAGGGGATGCATTATAAAGTGTTTATACAGCAAATAGCACAATGAAATCCTCATCTTAATTTGGGTCTCTCGACACTTCAGTGGTGATGATGATGTTACTATTACCATATAAAGTATGTTGAACATTTATATGCCAGAGGTGATCCAGACAGATGTTAATGTAAATCATGTTCTTGGATAGGCAGCTTGGGGCATAGGTGGATTAACGCACAGCCCCAGAGTCTGGGGCCAGGGCCCCAAATTCCATTAGATACTAATTGGAACATTTCTTAGAAATGTGTATTTCACTTTTCGGTGAGCTAAGGAACAACATGCAAATCCCGAATATACATTTCTGTTGAAGCCTACTATTGCTATTGTCACCATGCTCAGCTTTACTTTCCAGCGGTAAAGGTTTGTGAGCAGACATCTCACATTAATTGAATTGCCTCCATCCATAGCATAGTTACTTTCTTTACTATTATATGCCTCTCAGGACTTTTTTCAGATCCTGCTGCACATATCACAAGATCATTCTTTCACCAGGTCTGTAAATAAATATGAAACAAAGTCTGTCCTCTTTCTACAAAAATTGTAAGATCTGTTGCTGTACATGGAACCATAAAAAAAAAAAAATACATTTATCTCTTGGAAACAGTTAGTTCAAGTGTGCTAGTGAGTAGTGACCTCTACTGGAGTATCAAAAGCAAGGTTAATCATATATTCTTCTGGCTAGTAGAGGTAATGGAGTTTCTTTTATAGTTCACTGAGTAGGGAATCTATGTTTTGTTCCTTTTCTCTGCATGCTTTTTAAAGTTTTTCATGGCTTTATCTACACTGCATGCTGAAGTTATGACTACAGCATGGGAAGTCTGATTGAGCCAGGTATCATCTAACCTCACTCTAGCAGGAAAGACAGGGTGACAGACATCGGCAGGGTTTGTACAGGCCCATAGAGGACCCTGATAACATGCTCAGGCAGTGAGCCCACACTGAAGTCTGCACTGCCACTTAAAAGTCTTCACTGTTAGCAATACCCAAGTGAGCTAGTGCTGGTATATCTATCCATATTCATTACAATCACACCTTCTGAAGGCAGTAGATAAATACACCACTGTGTCTGGAGATTAGCCATAAATCAAAGAATAATCCAAAACAGCTAAATCTTGACATCTGTGGATTTTAAGAGTTCTAGACACCTAGATATAGATCTGTATCTTGAAAGTTACTCATATTTTTCTATACTTATAGAGTTTATTTATTTATACAGTATTATTATTTATCAAGTAAAAGCCATGCACTGTCTCTAGACTTTTATAGATCTGCAAGTTGTTCCACTTGGAATCAGGGTCAGAAGTTATCCTCAATGTTTACAAGCAACTCCAAATGCTTTAAGTATTATTGATTAAACCTCAGGCTGCCCCTATGAAGTTAGATGGAAACAAATCCCTGGATGATATGCTACTGAGTAAGTCCTGACACAGCAGGGAATAGAAGTCAGTTTTTTTGAGTCCTGTGCTTTAACCTAATGACCATCATCTGCCTTATGTTTTACAGATATGGTGCTTGGTCATATTAGCAAGCAAATACGTAGCAAAATATTAGTATTAGCAAATATGTTTCCTAGTTGCTAAGAGACTGATGAACAAGTTAACAGCAAGAGTCTCCGATTTCCTCTGTTGATTTAGCCAGTGTAAACTGTTCACATTTTATTTAACACTATCAACAATTTAATAAGCAATATTAATGTAGATTGACACTTTGGATTGCTAAAATATACAACTATAAAATCAAGAATATCATTATCAAGCATTGGCAAGAACAATTCAAAACAAGGAAACATCTGCAGTACAAAACACAAAAGAAGTTTTAACATTACAGAAGATACAACTCTTAGTATGGCTAGAAAATAAAGACAAGAAACTTCATCTTCTTTATGACAGAGGGCCAGAAATTGAATATTAGTGCAAAACAAAAGCATCTAGCACAAAAAATGGTAACACTATTTAAAAACAGTATAGATTTTTGATACTTGAAATGATTAGCTATAAAGACTGACATGTATGATTGTAAGCAGAACTGATATGGATTCAATATTGCTTTGAAATATTCAATTTTCCAGGCTACAGGAGAATTTAATAGAAGTTGAGAGTTTGAAGAAGATCGGATAAGGCTAACTCAGTATCTGTTATACTGTCTGGACAACAGGTCTTTCATTATTTGAAATCAGAGGGTAAGAAAAATACTGTTAATACATCCAGTTCTTGCTGTGGCATCCTTGTTGGGCACATAGAGCTCATTAGGAACTTTCCCCTAATCAGGAACATTTTATTAAATGAAATGTATCTTCAGGCTGTAAAAGGCACTAATTGCCTATGCTATCAAAGGTACTGTGACTGATGACACCAAACTAAATTTTCTAACTGAAGTACTGTATGTATGCCAAACAAGCTGCAAACAGTTCACATGGCAAAGTTCTCCCTTGACATTATAATGCTTACATGACGGGAGGCCTGCTGGGGGCCCACTTCTGTGGCCCGCCCACCTGTTCTTGGGCCAACCGCCTGCGTTCTCACTCTGAGCCTCACTGGGCACTCATCAATGCTGCCCCCTCTCTGAGGCCTCTTGCTGTCCCCTCTCTGGGGCTGGGGTCTCCACACTGCCGTGGGTCCCCTATGAGGCCTCCTCCAACCCCTAATAGCCTCACCCAAGCCTCTGGTTCTAAACAGCAAAACAAAACACAAGCCCCTGGGCTATAACAAAATATAAGCTGCCTGGCTAAAACATCATTCAATCCCTACCAGGGAACTCTCCATCCCATAACAGCAATCAGGAGCTGCTCACACAGTCAGGCCTGTCCCCTTTACTTGCTCCTTCCCTCTTGGTTGCCAGCAGGAAACTACCAGCCTGGCCCCAGGCCTGGGGTTTAAATGTCTACCCTGCCCCTTCCGGTCAGCTAACTGCTGGCAGCTGTGGGTCACCAGCTAACTCTGGTTGCCCTGGCAACCAGCAGCTGGGCCTCCTCACTCACTGCTAGGGCTCTACCCTAACAGTTTCCCCTCTTTAAAAGGAGCAGGGCACCTACGACAGCTTGCCTTTAATTACCTGAAACAATACATGCAGTTATAAAGGTACTAATTAGTAATTCCCCACTATGAGGTCCCTTTGAGCAAAGTAGCAGGTAAACTGACAATCCTCTAGATCATGGTGTACGTGTCAGAGGTCTAGTCAGGTGTCTGATGAATCCGTTTGTACGCAGTCCTGAGATCATCACGCTAAGACCTGCAACACATACACCTAGGCAAGAGCATGGAGTACTGCAGGCTGCCAAACACCTACCATCCTTCCTCCATTCTATCTCAGACTTTCATTGAGACAGATTCCAAAGGCCAAACTGTGTCCAGATGTTCAGCACCTAAATGGTTGTAGCTTCTACCAGAGAGCAAGAGAAAAGAACTGTGGCTGACTGGCTAAGACCTCAATGAGGGTGCATTTCTGCCAGGGTGATGTCCCTTAGCCTTCCTCCAGCCAAGGAATACCCACAAGGCAGTGAGGGGTAGGGTTTTGAGGAACCCTATTCTCACCTAACTTTGGAGCTTGCAACATTGTGGTATTTTATAGGTAGCCCCACCACATTGCCACCAGGCCCTCCAGTGGGATGCAGTTTATGGTTTTACCCAGGACCAAAATAGTGTTTACATTTCCAAAATGATCCTGATTTTACCATGCCATAAAGACATGATGGAGGACTCCAACCAGCAGAAGGTAGGCAAGACTCAGATAGGCTCCTCCTACAGATTTATTTCATAGATTTGTTTTATTGTGTTTAGAGACATCCAATTTCCAGAGGTGAACTAAAGTTCATGCTCTCTTGCTTGCTAACTCTTAATTCCAGCTGTGCAGCAGCATTTCCTACTAAGTGAGCAAGAAGAGAACCAGAAGAAATGCAACAGGAGCTTGTGAGTATTTAGTGTGTGCAGATTTAGAGTTTTTCCTACAGATTTTACTGCATTCTAAAAAAATGTAAGTTCCATGCAAAGGACAAAAATAAGGGGCCTTCAAAAGCTTTGGTTCTTTATTTTTAAACGCAGAACTGCATATTGTTGAGTTCTGCTTTTAAAGACAAACAAACAAAACAATAGCACAATGAAGGCTAAGGTAGCAAATGCTCAAACATTTCCACAGTTATTTAAAGTATTGCTGATTCAGGCTGCATCGGGCAGCCAACATGAAACAATCTATAGCACAAACAAAACCATAGAATTTAGCTATTTATCAGTGTCTAAGCTCTTTATTTACTTGTCCTTTCAATCCACTTGGTCTGAAACAGACATATCTGTATCTCTATCAATACATGTTTAATAGAATTAACAGGATATAGTTTTACATTTAAGTATTAAAAGCCCACCCCCTTCCCAAGTGCAAGAGAATAGATAGTTTTGGCATTCAAGAAAAAAACTGAAGCGCTACATAACCCTTGCAGCCTATTGCCTAGCATGGTTTCTGTGCTCAACAGCCCACAAGGGAACATGTCTAGCATCACATCCAGCCATATTTAACTCCTCCAAGTGACCAGGCACCCAATTATAGCTGTGTTGATTGGCGACAGCCTTTGGTATGAATCTAGGGAGGGAATTCTGGGGCCACGGCAAGATGTCTTTTCCAGGCAACCATGGCACCCCTAATTTTAGCATTGCCTACTGCAAAATATGTTCATAATTGCATACCTTATTAGTATGTTGTCATTAGAATGGCATACATATATTGTAGCAGCTGTGCGAAATTAGCTCATACACACATGAAATTGAAGAAACTTTATGCGTGGATCACCCACACTTTTTAGCTCCACAGTTGTGCACTGCCCTGAATACACTGGACCTGAATTTTTAGTTGGGACATTGCCATATATACATGTAGGCCAACTTTGTTCAGTTAGTAACACAGCCATATTTATCAGTCTATAGTATTTCAGTTGTTTCTTTCTCTACCTTGCCCACAAATATGAAGAGAGAGAGAGAGAGAGATGGATGGATTCATACTTCACACCGCACAGAAACAGTTCTGATGCTCCAGCTTGAAAATCTGACTGCAGGCCCAACTTAAAAGCACAACCCATGGCTTTTAGGCCTCAAGACAACATAGTGAGGCTTCATAGAGAGAACATAAAGTGACACTGCCAGCCTTGCACTGCCTAGAACTGCTGCACTTGTAGCAAGTCACTACCTCCAAGAAAATCGTCAGAATATACAAGCAGCAGCCATTACATCACCATTTAACAGAGAACTATTCAGCCTTCCCTGGTCTGGCTCAGGTCTATCAGCCAGTGTGGAAGTGGGAGGGGTGATGGCCTGATTCCTGTCCTGCCCCTTTTCAGGCTTTTAACACTACTAATTCAAGGATTGGTGTTATTTCTAGAAAAAGAACTAACAAGGGGCTGGGCCAGCCCGGGCTGGGCTCTTGCCTTCTTTCCCGATTCTTGGGCTCTCACGGGGGCAACTCCAGACTAGGCCTTAATGTTGTATACAGCTCCTTCATTTTGGAGGGAAAATGTTTCCACAGATTTTGCCCATTTTCTACAATTTACCACTGATGCTAATATGGACACCACTTCTGTTTTTTATCCAGGTTAATATAGTAAATATTTTTTTCAGTGCCCCTCTTTGTACCAAAGCCACTGTGAGATGGGGGACCAGAAAAACAGTTAAAGGAATACAAAACTAAGCCAAGAGTTCAGAGTTTCAGCAACCCAGCTCTCTCCCCTTGGGGCATAGTAGCAGAGAGGTTAAGATATCTTTCTTCAGTTCCAGAGATTTGACTTCAAGCCTGGTTCTCTACCTGTGCTGAAGGCCACATCCAGCAGACCCAGCTGTACATGGACATATGAACTTGGGGCATCAGGTAGCCAGGCTGTTAGTTATATCACCACCATGTGTACCATGGGCCATAGAAACCAGCCTGTCTTAAACATACAAGTCCTCCAGCATCTCTAGGCTTGGACAAACCTTTCCTTTTGCTTGAAATATTTTAATGTAAAATTTCCCTGGCTCCTGCTAAAATACCCAGCAGGTGTCCATTGTTCTGGATGATAGTTAATTAGTTTGCAGTGTTGAGCTCTGCCTAGCTTCCCAGGTCCTGCATCTACCCTTAAATAAAAATAAACAAAAACAGGGCCCAGTGCCTAGAAAAAAAGATCCAAGACCTTAGAAAGTAGGCAAAATATTCCAGAAAGACAGCTGCTGAAAAGGGGCAGCAAATGGGCTATGATTCCATCAGCAATTTCTAATGAGTTATGAAAATGATAGTAAAATGGGCTTGGAGGGTGTAACAACCTACTGATGTTTACCTAAATGATACAATGTTGGAATCTGCATTCTCTTTGTGCCCTTCAGGAGAGATGGGGAGGAGCAAGTGTTATTTCTCATATTTTGTTAATCTGATGTAACCCTCACTACAATAAAGAAGTGTCTTAAAGAGAACCTGCTGGGATCATAAACCTTTGGAAGAAAATTCAGTCAGATTTAATGGAGGCCATATTAATAGGAAAGGAACAGATGATATCTCACTTAATCTTTTATTGTTTTTTCCTTTAAAAATTTCAGTGCACATTAGATTTAGGATAATAAAGGCTCCCTCTGGTGGCTTATTTAACACCTGCAGATGCCTGTAAATTGAAAGCAAAACCTGTATATAGCAGTTTGTTGAAGGGTTCTGTTATGGTTGTTTCCTGGCTGAAAGTGCTGATTTTGAGTCACCCCCAAGGAGCAGGCACATGCACCTCACATGCCCTTGGAATGGCAGAGAAGGCCACACTCTGGAGTGTCTCTGTCCCTGAGGCTGAGGCAAGTAAAGTTTACAGTTTCAGATAATATTTAGGATTTATTATAATATTTAGGATTTTCAATTTGATCTACATAAGACCCCAGTCAGCAGGGATGGGAAGAACTGATTTGTTTCAGTGGCCCTGGTCATACTCTCTTCCCAACCAGCGGTAACTTGAGCTGACTGGTTCAAACTCTGCTGGTGGCTGTATTAGGCACCACCCAAAATGAATCTCTAACAAGGGGACATTATGCTATGGGGAGCTCCAAACTCTGGGTTAGATTGCCAGATGCTTGCCGAATCACATACATTATAGTTACTATCCCTCAGCACATTCTGGATGTGTACATTTACTTACCATTTGCTTCTAGTTCTGAGGGGAATGGCCATTGTTTTAATTTCACTGGATTAAAGCCCAGAGAGCCAAAGATTTTAACATGACAAGCATCTGATGAAGTTAGCTCAGGGTCTTGGAAGCTTATGCTACAACTATGATTTAGTTAGTGTACCTTATAGGTGCAAATCTATGCTGCCTTCTGCCTGTCATTGTACAATGTTAAACAAGATTCAGGGTTTAGACAAAAGAGAGCTCTGTCTTTTTAGCACTCTGGCAAACAATCACTAGTTAAAAATCTTTTGACCTTTTATTAAAAGATACGGAAAGAGAACTAAAACCCAGAAAGCCCAGTTAAACCATTAGAAGTCAATCTTACTTACAGTAGACACATCTATGTGCTTGTTAATGCGCTTTTGCTAATGTGAATTAAATTTAGTACCTCCATTGAGAGGTACTAGAAAAAGGTGCATAGCCTATTTTAATGCACATTAGTGAAAGCACGTGGTTTTTGTGATGTTTTAATCTTCATCTAATGTGCATTCAAATACACATGTAGACATGCCCAGTATTTTAAGTAAGTCAGATTTTAATTGCAACAATATTCTTTATTACTTTCCATTTAGCTTGAGGGCTTTTTAAATTCAGAATCCCCTTATCTGACAGTCTTTCAGATGGTACTCAAGATTGATCAAATGATCCTTGTTGGGGAAAGAGAAAAGGTTTGTTGAGATGGACTAGTGCTATTGTGGCTATGGTGATATTCAAATACCACTCTGGTTCCTTGGAGAGAACAGGAAAAACAGAACACACAGCTCCTATGTCTGCCATCAACTCTTATTTTACAGTCTTATTGCTAGAGAAAGACAGGTAGAGATCCAGGTCTTGTCATCCATCCTGGGACCTGGCAAACTTTTATCAGTACTGGGCTGTTTAGGACATTGATTTTAGCTTTCTGTCTGGTTAGACTCACAGCTGTGTTTGCTTCCAAACACAAAGTCTGAGCTGTGTAAGCCAGACTCTTATTTAACAGAAGGCAAAAGGAGAGATAAAATAAATAAAAGGAAAGGACACACAAGGGCAGAGGTTGACAGCAGGGGCATCAAGTCCCACATTCCAGATCCTGTGCAGCACTTAGCCCAAGTCAGTGAAAGTGAGAACACCATGTGGGACTCTCTGGCTTGGCCTGGTCAGGGCATTTTTCTGGATTAGCATGACAAAGGCCCAGAAGTATCCTAGTGTAGAGTGAAATTTGGGCCTGAGGCCATGATAAGGATCTCCAAGGCTAGGACTGGCTCTAAGTAGGCCACTCAGTGCACTTGGTGCGATCTGCCCTCTGAACAATGGTGTAAGATGCCTGTGAAGACTCCAGAACAAAGTGTCATTCGCACCTTTGAGTGCCGGGTGCACCAGCCCAGGAAACAGGGTGCACAGCCACTAAAGACCTTTTGTGCATGGGTAGCACATGTGTGTGGGGATGAGAGAGTTGAGGGTCTAGCAGCATGACTGAGTTTGAGTGCCTGTACATGGCTGAGGCATGACAAGGAGATAGGGACTGATAGTGTGGGAATAGATTGCGAGAACAACCAATCCAGTGACAGACCGAGCAGATGAATCGTGAACACACTGTGGCCCATGCCTCACAAGTAGCATCCATGATTATAACTGCTCTGGCCAGAACCTGGGCCAAACTCTGCCCCATGTTGGGCCTCCTCCACTCACTCAATCATATTGCCCCCTCTCACCGGGCCTCACTCACTTCAGCCCGTCACGGGGCCTCTTTCATGCCACCCCTCTTCTGGGCCTCGCCCACTCTGCCCTGCTCCCCAAGAGTGGGCTTCAGGCCATCAGGCTTACTCACACTCACCCTGGGCGATCAACCCTGCAGCCCTTTGGGTGCCTCTGGCAGCCCAGCTTGCCAGTGACAGCCCATGCCTAACCCTAGGCCACATATAGCCACCGGCCCATTCCCAGACACTCAGCTCTTTCTGCCCCCTGTTGGAGCCACTATCCACCCCTCCTTGGGGGTCACCTTTATGCCCCTTTTGGGCTCCATCCTGCCCCTTCTGGGCTTGGGGTCTTACTTCCCCATGGGCTCAGGTGCCTGTCTGCATCCCTGGACCTCTAGTTTGTATACTCTCTACTATACAGTGGGGCTGAGGTTTTAAGGCTCCCCTACCCAACTTCACCAGGGAGGTAGCTGACCTGACATTTTCTGGGGGCTCCCATGCCACTAGGAGCCCCACCCTTCCCTGGCAGGGTGCAGTTTCAAGTCATACCCAGGACCAGGAATCTCCAAACCATCCCCCATAGCTCTTACCCTTACCTCCAAGGTGGTCCAAGACCACCTCAGCCTGATGTTGCATCCTTGGCTGCTCAACCCAGAGTGCTGCCTTTCTGGCCTAAGTTTGAAAATGGCCACTAGAATCAGCCACCTGGCAGGTCCCTGCTCCAGCCCTTAAAATGACAGGCACCAAAGGTGCTCTGTCACAGACAAGCTGAGGAGTTGTACAAGGTAGTGATACTGCTTGAAGAACCAGTGCCAAGTTTATAAATTCTTCCATCCTTTATTAAAGGTGAGCCTTCCCAAGTTCTGTTAAGGTTGTGCATTGTTGTAAAAGTATAATTAGGTAGGATTAGATAAGGATATTTAGAATTTTGGAATAAGAATTGGATTAGATAGATTTATTAAGATTGTTATTGTTGTCTGTGCATATTGGAAGTGTGTTTGTGACTAATTTACCTACCTATTGTTTGTTATTCTTAAATAAACCGTGTGATTTGTTTCATTTGTATATTAGAGTTGGTGTCCTTATTAGTCACAGTGCTATCTATTGTCTCAGTTAATTGGGTGGTGACCAGATACACCCCGATTAATCTGTTAGAGGACTGGGGCCAAAAACTACCTCTCTTGAACTGGACTCTGAAGATAGCTGCTAATTAAGTGCTTGTAATTGGGTGCTAATTAAGTCCAGGGTCAACACTGGTAGAGCCTGGGGTTTCAGGAAAGGGTGCGGGTGGTAGCCATGATGGTAAAAGTGGTACCTGTTCTCCTTTCCTAGCTTTTGTGTTAGGCTAAGAGCCCCTACAGCCATAGTGGATGTGCAGAATAGAACATCTCTTTATTTTGTTTGGTGATTGTGTCTAACTTCTGACATGCCAATTTTGGGTCATGTGTTTCTGTTACTACCTTCCTCTTGTTTTTGAGACAAGACTGCAACAAATCAGGACTATCAGCAGGTCTTTCTGCCTGGCCTCAACCAGTCCACTTTTTTGCTAATTTTTATAAACAAATTGTCATGGTTCACCAGGCTAGCTGGCCTAACAGGTAAAGCCAGGTGTGGAGCAGGGATCACAGGGGTAAGAGCAAAAGCCACAAGTCAGGAACCAAAATACTAAGCCATCAGGAGCTGGGAATCAGAAACTTAGTTACCAAATGCAAAAGATAATCCATAGGGCAAAGTCCAAGACTAAGCCAAACTGGGGTCAGGAGTCAGGAAACAGGTCTGCAGGGAGAATTCAAAGACCAAAGTCCAGGACCAAGCTGAAGGCAGGGTCAGGAACGAGGGGAAACTAGAGATGTTGCTGGAATTGGAGCTGTTCAGAGACTGAAGACCAGTGTGTTGTGCAGCAAGGCTCAGGTACTGGAAGAGTTCCTTAAATACAGCTCCAGAACCAATCAGAGGGAAGGGGCTGGTGGGTTAGCTACCCTTGTCTGGTACTAACTAGGTCCATTCACTTAATAAGGGCTGCAGGGCCGGAGCCTGCCTGAGCTTTACAGAGCTGACCTAGGCTGCAGCACAGAAACCTTACACTGATTAACATAACAGCATGAGTTAGACTCTTGTTATGTTGAATAAATTATCATATTGGGTTCTACACAGCCAGGCTGATGCATTACTGATGCATATTCAGTTCCCAAAATTGCCTGGTCAGGCTCATGACTACTTAAGAAAAATAGCCTTTCCCCTCCCGTATACCAGTTAGTTCCATGCTGAGATTCCCTGTTGGGAGGCCAGAGCTCATTACTGTTGTTCCTTTGTGGTCCTCCTGCTTTACATTTGGCAGATTACAGTGTTAAGCCTTGTTTTTGCTAATAGGTTAGACAGTGAATTTGTATGGGATGGTTTAGATAAGGATGATCCTACCTAAGGCAGGTGCTTGGACTAGATGACCTCTCAAGGTCCCATCTAGTCCTGCTTTTCTATGATTCTGATTCATATTCACCTCAGGGGTCATTTTGAAAGCACTGCAAGGCTAACCTAGCCTCAAGCCTGAATACCAATCATCTTGGTGTTATTCCAGCTTTGGTCAGCTAAGGAAAAGACTCGAGATCTGGGAAATTGTATTTGGCTCTCGTGTGACATGGAATGCAGTAGCTAGGCCAACATGCATTTTGATTCAACAGAGAGGCAGGTTGTATAATCCTTGAAGATACTAATCATGATTTGCTAGACAATCTCATTTTCTTTTGAGAGAAACCCAAACTGTCTGATTTTTGAAGTGCATCCCTCCAAGCCATGAATTAGTGATGGCACAAGCCTGTGACCATGAACACAAATAACACTTTCCATGCCTGTAGCTTGGATTCCAGACATTCATGTCCATAATCAACACGTATATTTTTCTTATCCTTTAGTATGTGCCAGCTCCGATGCTCATTTGTTAGGGAAGGCTTTGAGCCCCACGTCATAGGCAAATACCAGAGTCAAACGAGGAAGGGGCATGGTGGTCAGTGCTAAGAGGTCAATGACTTTTCATTTAGGGGGCAAAGATTCTATGAAGCTGAGTTTTATGCAAAAGCTTTATTTTCCCCTGTGCCCTGAGAATGTCAAAACAGAAAAGGGAATAAAAGCATGAAGATATAAGGCTTTGTTCATGCAGCGAGCAGAAATAGATTCATAGAACATCCAGTGATAACAACAGTCCTATCAACACACTGCTGATGGGACCCGAGGGCCAAATTCTTGTCACAGAATCTGATAGGTATCTTTTGCTATCTTTTTTCATCTAAGTTTTATCCTTATCTTTCAAAGGATCAGGATTTGTGCAATCTATGTTTCTCCAAAAATGTGAGGGGCTATTGAGAAGATGATCGTCTGACATCACGTGTTCACTGCAATCCTTACAACTTCATCCTGTTGGCTCATTCTTCATTTCTTATCATCGGAAGATAAAAGAAGCATGTTTTCTTCTACAGCAGTCTGAAAAGAGGAGCTAAAGCCAGAAATCTAGGCTGCAGACTTGAATGTCCTTGTGTTGGCCCCTGCTTTTTTATTAGAAATAAATTTCAATGTCTAGACTCTTCTGAAGTTCATGAGAAAATCCTTCTTAGATTTTTTTCCCCCCTGTGATTAGTTCATTGGAAAATGAAGAATCCATAGTATCACAAGTCAAATCAACTCTCTTTTAATTAAAATTGAAATGAAGAAGCTTACATCATTAACTCAATGCATGGCTCCCATACTTTTACATATAGTTTACTACTGTATCTTTGTACAGTAAAAGCTATGTTAACAGGCATTTTACTAACCAGAATACTTTAGTAACTGGAATTTCCAATATTCCCCAATACAAATCCTCACCTTAGCAACCGGAATCTTTGCCAAGTCTATTCAGCATGCACATGCACTTCAAGTATTTGCACTCTAAGTATGGCAGTATCTTCCATATAATTCTCAGATAACCGGAATTTTTAGATAACCAGCACCCCGCTTACCCCCACTCATACTGGATAACAAAGCTTTTACTGTATGTAAATGGAAGCTGGAGAATGGAAAATTGTTGACCATTTCTCTTTACTGGATTATTCTCCAGTGTTTTGTCCTGTATACTTAAAATATCCCAAAATATTGATATTTCTATCACTCACTTTGTATTATGAATCCATTGTCCAATTGATCTTGCTGTCAGGAGGGAAGCAAGGAAGGAATATCTTCCATTCTTAATTTCTGTCCAACACAAGATCTGTTATTTCACCCTTAATTAAAACTTTTAAATTAAAACTCTTTTACTGCTTTAAATAACTCTTTTCACCACACTTTTGCTGTGTATTTTGAGGCTGTCTAATATGATGAATGGGACAGAACAACCTTTAAAATGCAATCACATGACCCCCTACAAGAAAAAGGCAAGTTTGCTCTCCATATTTCCTCTTTGTCTATTATAAATTTTCCTGTAATTCAAAACAAATAGCATACCCCTCAGAGACATTAAGAATAACATCTAATTCTCATAAGTGTTCTGAAAAGGAAAACGCATACACAATTGAAAGTCACTCACAGTGGGAGCAAAAGAGAACCAAACTTGCTGACAACATAGTTTTGCCACCTTGAACAGAGGCTCACGGCTCAACATAAATAAAAGTCATAGTTGTTCTGGGCCCAGCTTTGCAAATCACATGCCAGACTTATCTCCCTGTCTAGTGACAGGCCCAGAGCAAGAAGAACCAATCTTCCCTGACATAAATGTTGTCAAAAGGATGATCATCACTATATAAGTTCAGTACTTGTAAAAATACCTCTGAAAGTAGCCAATATGCCCAGTGTTGCAGGAAGATCTAAAGCACTTGCACTGGAAATGCAACTGTCATACCCAGATTTTGACCCAGAGTCAGATTTTCACCCTTAGACAACTTTACTCTTTAAGTAAATTTAAATGGTCATTCCTCCAGCAGGCAGATTTGCTCAGAGGCATGTTACATACCTGCTTTACTTTTGAATTTGACTGATCTTAAAGCTCTAGGAGGTGTCCAAGTGAAATAATCAAAACATTTGCTGTTTGCAGTAACACAATCATATATCAAGCATGATGAAAAATGACATTTGGATATTCTTAACTTTTCATGCTGTAAAAGTTTTTTATTTCATGCAGTAATTTTGAGGTTCCAGTAAGATATTGCCATTCTTTCCCATCTGGTAGCACTGCCCTCCCCACCATCTTACTCAGAAAAAAAAAGAGAATAGAAGGGGGCAGGAACTCATGCATTTGATCCTGAGATCTTGCATCTCAAGACCTGCAAGCTGTAAGGCTGTTTTGGCTTCAGTGTCCTAAGGAGAGCTTCAAGAATCCTTCTCACCTGTCTATAAGAGATTAATCTTTCCAATTATTATGGATTTTGTAACTTCAGCCCAAGACTGTCCTTTTTGGACACAGTGGTTTTATACTCAAAGATAACTTTAATGAAGGCTGCAAAGCTAAAATATCATTGGGTTTGGCACTCTCTTCTGAGTGTGAGTGATTTCCAATTACATGCAAGTTTTCCTTTCCAGAATCCCACTCTGGGTCACATTCTTTCCCCTTGTGAGAACTGTGCTTATCATTGTATTCTCTATCTTTTGTTTCATGACAGGGTAATTATTTATGCGACTGTTCATCTGCTTTAAACTCTAACTTCACTGAAGTATCCTCAATTACTGGGACTGTTCCTGAACCCTTTATTTGTTTCTATAGCACAATCTGTTTGATCAATCTGTCTCCTCGCTAACCGTCTTGGCTTAATGTAAGTGTAAAACTCACTTAGCAGTGTTCTTGCTGGTTTGATCAGAAAAATCACTGTGCTTAATCAGTGCTTATTAGCGTTAGTGTGATCAGAACACCAGTGATTTCACCAGCTTTGCGAAATTTACTTGGCACTACTAGCTTTTATGACAATCCACAAATCTTTGACAGTCTGTTATCACTGACTCTGAAGAAGATAAATTGTCTGATTTAGTAATAAGAGTCATTAAAGTAAAAATCTATTCTAGAGGTAATCAAAACCAGAAAAGGCTCAATCACACCTTCAGCCAAATAACCTGTCTCTAATAAGGGGTCATGCTGGCTTCTGGTCTTAATAAGAAGGCTAGAACATGTCCTGTGAACCCTGTGCTTTTAACAGGCTGACAGTTAGCATCAGGCTGTCCAGCAATGCTCACAACTGCGCAGCATGATATGATTGTAACCTGCCTCTGGCCAGCCAGTCATTTCCCCTGGGTTTGCTCTTTGGCTGCCACTCGGTGAGGCCATTTGTGCCAGTCATTACAATCATTGGAATGCTGCACAGGAGAAAATGTCTGTCACTGCACTGGCATTAACTAGGTCCACTGAGGAATACCATCAGCATAAGCTCCAGCACATGGAGGACACAAGCATTTAAGAGTTACATCATTAACTCTACTCTACAAATCCCTAATCCCTGTCTGCACTAGCTCTTCTATCTTTACTGCCACCTGTGCAACCGCACCAGTGGTGAATGACAGCTACAAAGTTTGCTGTAGAGTTTGCAATGGGAAATCTGTCTGAGCCAGCAGTACAGCTGGAAACAGTGGGCTGAAGTAGGAACTGTTTACTGGTTGAATGGTCTATTTGTAGTGGGAGGCCAGTTGTTCTTGTGCTCTTTCCTTCTGCAGATCACTTCAGGCAAGAACATTTTCCTTAAGAGATGTCTTAGTTGCCACTGCCCCACTCCAGTACAGGCAGTCCTTGGACTTGTAACACAATTGGTTCCTGAAAAGCCTTCCTCAGAGGCATTGAGTGTTAGATACAGTCAAGGCTGGGGACTTTGACTGCGGTGTGCTAATGTTCCTGCTGAGACAGGTTCCTGGCTAGAAGGTCTTGACCCTCCACTCAGGGTCATACAGATTGCCATATTTGGAATTAGGAAGGAATTTTACCCCATGGTCAGACTGTTCCCAAGTGTGCGGGTTTTTACATTTCTCTGTAGCAGAAGGCATGATCCTCTTCCTGGGATCTCTTAAGCATATAGTAACCACATTTCATAGAAGCAAGATGTTGGCTGCCATGGTTTCACTGCTTTACCTGTGATGGGTTAGGGTGTTAGGTCTGTGTCGTGTCAGAGTTGAAGGTATTCTTGTGTAGAGTTTAGATTATGGTTTGTATGGGATGGCTTGTATAGGGATGATTTTGCCTCAGATAGGGGCTTAGACTAGATGACCTCTCAGCTAGGGACAGACATTACACACAAACCAGTTTAAATGATTAGAAACTTGTTTAAAATGTGTAACAGAACAGATGATCAGTGCACGTACAGCAGTTTCAAAATGGCCAAAACCGGTTTGAGATATACCTAGTTAAATGTAGTATCAGACTTGACTGCCTTCAAGCTGGTTTATGCAATGTCTGTCCCAGACCCCTTTCTGGTTTATGTTAAAACAGAGTTCCCCAGCATCCCAGCATGCTCTCTGAGCTGGGCTCCATGTTCCAGCCAAGCAGGGCTGGCTCCAGTCCTCTCCTCCCCAGCTGAGGCAGGGACAGGCAGGGGTGGGAGTCTGGCTAGACACTGGCCCCAGAAGGGATCAAGAAGTTTATTCCCCCACCCCTACCCTGTCCCCCAGCATGGACCTGTACTTCTCTGCTGTCTGCTTCAGTAACTGGGGCATGACCAGCCCAAGCAGTAGCCTTGGCTGAACTGGCCAGAGAGGTTTAATTCCCCCCTTCCCCATCATGCCACTGGCAGGTACCCAAGCTGGGTTTGCTGGGTGCTCCCCGCTCACTGCTGCAGCGGCAGGCCAGCATGGCCCCTGAAGCAGAATGGGAAGAGAGGGGAGTTATTTCCCCCTCTACTTCCACTGCCCCCAGGGGACCACATCTGGGTCTGTCTGCTCTGACAGCTGCTGCTCACTCTGTGCAAGAAAGCAGGATAAGCCCCTGCCCTCCAGCATCTGGTGGAGAGGATGCTGGAGGGAAAGGGGAATTAAACCACTCTCTGGCCAGTTCAGCCAAAACTATTGCTGGGGCTAGCCATGTACCCCTCCCCACTCTAGCACAGCTTCCCTGCAGCCAAAACCATGCTCTGGCACCCAGCCACCAGCTCCTGGCCTGAGCCACTGCAGCCATATGCCTTCATCTCCTCAGTCCAGAGGGAATGTCCGTGCAGTTGCAAATCAGTTCAACCTAGGTAGGTTAGACTAACCTGCAAAGATTGAATTAATTCAGGCTCTGGCTTTTTGAACATCTGCTCCTAGCCTTAGATGTTTCTTCCAGCCTAGGTTTGAATTGAAACATGGAAAGAAAGTGAAAAAATAGTTTGAATTATGTGAGGGCTCAAGATTGAATGATGCTTGGGGCTATTTCAATGTTAATGTATTTTATGGCTGTTTTGATATAATTTATTCCAGCTGTAAATTGTGTTTGTAGTTTGGATTGTTATACAGTTTAATATAATTCTACTGAAGACACTTGTGTCAGCAACTAATGGAGAACTGTACAAAAAAGCAGAAAAAGAGTGAAACAATGTAACAGGGATTTTTCTGTTATCTTGCCTGGACAATTAGTTACATTTAAATAAGGTCTAAAATCAGAAAGTTCATATTTCATAGATTCATAGAAGCAGGGTTGGAGGGGACCTGAGCACATCATCTAGTTCAACCCCCTGCCCTAGGCAGGAATGAATACAGGGCTCATATGACCACTACAAAGTTTAAGCTCAAATGACCCCGGCTAGGTAGTTATCAAGCCTCCTTTTTAAGGCCCCTAAGGTAGGAGCTAGCACTATTTCCCTAGGAAGCTGGTTCCAGATCCTGGCCGCCCTGACTGTGAAGTAGTGCCTCCTGATGTCTAGCCTGAACCTACTCTCAATCAACTTGTGGCCGTTGTTCCTTGTTACTCCAAGGGGTGCTTGAAGGAACAGGGGCTCACCCAATCCTCTCTGGTCCCCCCAGTAAGTTTATAGACAGCCACTAGATCCCCTCTCAGCCTTCTCTTGTGAAGGCTGAACAGGTTCAAGTCCCTTAGCCTCTCTTCGTAGGGCCTGCCCTGCTGCCCCCTGATCCTGCAAGTGGCCCTCCTTTGGACCCTCTCGATGCTGATCTCATCCCTCTTGAAGTGCAGTGCCCAGAACTGGACACAGCACTCCAACTGTGTAAGTTCAGTTACCTATAGTGGAAGATTTGGTTAAGTTTTTGACTGTTGATAACAATGCTTTGTTATCAAGTTTTTCTGAGGTGTGTTGTTTTTAACCATCCTTGTAACAATATCAAGTGCTAAACATTCCTTCTAGAAAGTCAGAATAATTAAGAATTATTTGTGTAGCACAATGGGACAAGAAAAGTGTCATGGATTAGCAATACTGTCTGTTGAAAATGAGAGAGCTAGTCAATTTATACCAGATTATTGATGAATTTGTGGAAAGGAAGGCATGAAAGATGAAGTCCTAGAAGTAGTAGCGAGTAGAAAAGGAATAAAATATTATTTGTGTGTGTATTGTGTGTGTTTGTGCATTTTGTGTCAGAGGAGAGGAGGGGCAAAAATTATACTAGTACCAGAACCTGCGATTCCCTAGTTCTGCTTGCATCAAAAACATCAAAACAAACTACAGAATGAGAACCACTGTGCTGCTCAGCAAGAGCAAGGGAGATGAGTTAGGATTGTCTTATTGATTGGTATTGCTCAGACACTTGAAAAGGCATTTTGCATTCTGCTTATTTCATTCCAGCTTTGGTTTGCTTTTCTAATGTAAATTAGCACTTAAGGCTATCTCTACAAACACTCAGAGAAAGGATAAATTGCTGTCTGCATACAGAGGGATTTCAATCTCAAGACACTAGAGCTGCGTCTTAAAATCAGAACCCATCCTCTCTCAACATGCCTTTTGTTAGGTTCTCTCTCTCAAAAGCTTCAGCCTACTCTGATTCAACACCCAATTCAGACTTATGGACCTCCCATCAGAAATATTTTAACTTAGAGGGACCAAAAGATCCCTCTTGTCTCTGATATATATATAAACAGGGCCAAAATTTCAGAGGGTCAAATGTGACCTGCCAAACACAGCCCCTTGTGCTAATTTATTGTAGCCTGATTTTAGCACCTATTTAAATCAGTGGGAATAGGACTTTCCACTCAGACTGTCTTGGGCTTATTTTTATATCTTTTACTTACATATGAGGGAATCTTAGTTGGTTAAGGCACTTAGGAGTGCAAAAATTAGTACAGTATGTCAAAAAGAGGCTTTAATATACCCTTTACTGTTCTTGTTCTTACTGCTGACATTCATTTGAGATCAGGGGTGTCCGACCTTTTTGAATGTGGGGCCGGATCGCGAACTTTTTATCACCCAGTGGGCCAGCAAGCCATATTCAAAGACCTCAAGGGAAGTGGTATCAAATCAGGAAGTGATGTCACATGACCTTTGACACCAATGAAGTTGCAGAAAGTAGCATGAAATGGGTCTGGAAATGTGGTTTAAAATCCAAAATAAAAACAATATAAAAGCAACAATGAAATAATACCAAACATTTGGCTAAAGTAAACACTTTCGCTTCTACTCACTTCTCAATGAATGAAAGAAGCATAATGCAGGCTTGCCCTGGGACACCTGGGCATACAGCACCAGGTAGAGGAAGCCATGGAGGAGCAGCCGGCTGTTATCCTCCAGCAGCAGCAGCAAGGAGAAGCAGCACCTTAGGACACTGCCTGGCTCCATGGCGAACAAGGAGCCCAGTCTTCGCACGTGGCCATGCACACATAGCCCGCCTCCCTCCTCACCCCCGGCTCCCGTGGAGGTGGAAGAGGAGGAGGAGGAGGAGGAGGAAGGCGCAAGTGTAACCTTGTGCTTCCTCTTCATGAGTGCATGCATGCATGTGGCACCCCCGCACAGGCTGCTCAGCATCCCTCCCAGGGACATGGCATTGCTGACAGCCGGACAGCCATATTTCACACTCACATGCTCATCCCCTCACCGGACCAGGCCACCCCTTCCCTGCCAATGCAGTGCGGACCCCCCCCCAGCATGGGGCTTAAAGGACTCAGCAAAAAGAAAAAGGGGCTTCCTCTGCCTGGGCGGGAGGAGGCACAGAGAGCCTGGGCCAGCACCTTGCGCTCACACAGGGACCTGCGAGCCAGGCACAGGGCAGCACCCAGGCAGCCCCTGGCTGCAACTTCTCCCCTGCCACCGGGAAGATGAACTACGCAGGTGAGCATGAAGTGGGGTAGGCGTGGGGGCCCCGGGATGATGCATCCTTCACCCCAGCCACAGCCCCGAGGGGTACAGTCAGGTGCAAGTGGCAATTTAGTGCGCGGGGAAGTTGACTGGGGAGGGTCTGGGGGGTTTTGTCCCCGCTCCCCTTGCCCCGTGTATGCCCGGCTGGGCTCCGCTCGCCACCCACGGTGCAGGCCAGTGCAAGCTCTACCCGTGACTGCCTTGCAGCGCACCGATGACTAACACTTTCACTGCCAGCTCTTTCACTCTTTCCACACACACTGCGTCTGCAATGTCAAGCTGATGCAGTGCATGTGGGGACTTTGTCCCTTCCCCAGCCCTTCAGCAGCCATTAGGAAGCTGCCGAGGGGGTGAGGGACGGACAAGGGGCGGGAACGAAAGTAAACAGCATTTACTTTTGTTTCCTATCGCAGCACCATGGGCCACAGAAAATGGCTTGGTAGGCCGCATGGTGGCCCATGGGCCGTATGTTGGACAAGCCTGTTTTAGACCAACTTTGACTTGCACAACCAGATACATCTTGGAGGTGGGTCCAGCTGGGACCAGAAGATTGAGATACATCTCTCAGCTGGGTCCAGAAGATTGAGAGAGTCTCACTCCCTGTCATATTTAATTTCTGAATTTAGCTGTTGGTCTTCAGGCATGGATGTTCTATGCTGTGTCTTCTAGTCTAGAAATGTAGGACTGGAATGAACCACCCAAGTCACTGATACTTGTCCTCCACAATTGCTGGCAACCATGCAATTAAATACATTTAAAAGAATCCACACAAATGTCCATTCTAGCCCCTACTGCATCCCACAAGGCAAAGGCACCTCCTATCACCTATAGGATTAGTATAAAAGAAACAGGTCTCAAAAACATCTACATGTTACAGGAGGGTAGCAGAAGAGATCAAGGCTGCCACAATGCCTTAGGCCCTTGCAATGTCCAGGAACCTGTTAGTCTCACTCCTCTTCTACAATAAGGGACTTGCTGAAATAAATATTCTTGTTTTCTGCCATCTACCTGTTGACATGTATAAGGTGGCTAAGGTGCAACCAATGACTCCTTAAGCTTTAGAAATGTAGTTAATATAAAATAAATTTAAGTCATCCATAAAAATCAGCTTTCCTGAACTTGGGCCTGACTCCTGACTAGTTGCATTTATGTACTCCCAGTGAAGTTGTACTGTAGTCAAAGTGGGTAGCAGTGGAAAAACTAAGCTTTTGGCTGGAAACTTTCAAGAGAATCCATCTTTTTGCCCCCATGAGACTTCTGATAGTCCTAGCTGGGTCAGAAACACAAGAACATCTTCTTCTGTGACATTACAGAACTTCCTCTCATGAGTGAATCAAGAAGTGGAACAGGCATGGAGAAATTAAACTGAAGCCTTAATTTCAAGGAGACAAGCAGTATTTTTTCCTGTAAAAAAAATAGGCATGCTATGTTTTTCAACTACTGATTTTTCCTCAGCTATTTCTCCAGTAGAAACAAACAGCCAGTAACTCCTATACACTCATCTTCCCCCTTTAATACTAATAGAGCTACATTGCTGCCGAGTATAAGTTAAAACATCTATAAATTAAAACAAACCTTTTTTTACTTTACAGATTGAGATGAAATACTGTGTCTCAATCTTAGTCTGTTTTTTATCATTCCTATAGAATGGAGTGGGAGATTATTTGGGCCTGCAATGCCACATAGGGAGTTTTCCTGAGCTGTCATGGGCCAGGTCAGCACCCTGCCCTCTCCCCATGACAGCACACTAAAAACACCCTATGTGGGATGGGGCTGTGGGCAGGTGGGGAGTGGTGATTGGGAGCAAGATAGCCAGGTCAGGCCGGGATCATGGGGTGGGGTGGCAAGGTGGTGGCAGCGCCACAATCTGCTGCCTGCAAGTCTCTAGGATAGGCACCAGTTCCACAGGCAGGGATGCTCAGGGAGTGGATCACAGCTCTGACGCAGGCCTTAGCCCTGTACTATCACTGCCCCAAGATCTTGGACCCCGCCCCAGATGCAGCTCCCTGCCTGTCTGCAGCCCCATCTTGTCTATCTGACCATGCACCCTGTCCACACGGCTCCTGGCTGGTCTCCACAAAGACCCCAGGATGGTGACAGCATGGGGCTGGAGACCAGGTCAGAGCTGTGATCCATTCCTTCCATGCGTCTTCCCACAGAACTGGCACCCATCGCAGGGGTGTATGGGCAGCAGATTGTGGCTCTGCCCCAACCCTGGTCCCGCACTGTTACCGCCCCAGGATCACAGGGTCTCCCCAGTTCTGCCTGCAGTCCCTGTTCCCATACACCACTCCCCACCCACTTGTGGGGTGGCAGGACCAGCCATGTGAGCCATATCCTAGGCTGCCTCTCACACCTGGATTGGGTGGAACCAAGGGACAAAGCCTGGATCTGGCCCACAGGCTGTATTTTGCCCACTCCTGCAATAGAAGCAAGCCTTTCATCACCTGTAGACATTCAAATAAAAACAGCAAAATCTTCTTTATGGTTAAGTTCCTTTTTTCCTTACATCAGTATTTCCCAAAGTAGGAGTTGCAAACTAAATATGGTCACAGAAACTAATAAGTGGGGTCATGAACCCCACCAAAATTCAATTATAGTGCCTGGGCTTGAGTCAGAAGTGGGGCTGAAAGCTTGCAAGAGAGGCTTGCAGAAAGACCATATGAAGACAGGGAACCATTGCCATAAACAGCATGATTAGAGGCACTATACAAAGTCACACGATACCACCATGTGTTTCAGAATTAAAGCAAAGCATCTCTAATGCTAACACAAGCAAGGCAAGGATCAATTTGACATGACAGAGGCAGCATTTTTACATGTCACTAAAGCCAGTCTGTTAAAAATGTATTTTCACCTGATTGTCTTGTACTGAAGAGCAGGTAAATTGCATATAGTAGATTCCTGCTTATAGATTTAGAAGAGAAAAGCCTATCCTGAAGCCTAACTCACAGGGCTAGTCTTTCCTCTTGTGAGGGATCTCACTAGAATTGATGCAGGACTCATGCAATAGAAGTTGTGAGACTAAGTATCCCCTCAGGCATTTGATAGAACATGTTCCTTTAAAACCAAAACACATGGGGCCAGATTTTCTTCCACCTATTAGATACATAAATGGCCTTAGAGGCCCAAGTGCACTTCTATTCCACCTTGTTTGAGTCCCTGAGAAATCCATTAACGTATCATCTTTTGCAACACCCGACACCTTACCCTTAAGACTGAGTCACAAAAAAACTGAGCAGCAAGAGAATTCACCTGTCTTTTGTACTAACAGGTTTTCAGGAACTCCAGGATCACAGTTAGGTATTTAAGTCCGCTAACATGCCTAATGAATAGAATAAAATCTGGCAAGCCTTGCTTACCATCACAATTTTGAGAATCTCTTCCCCTCACTCCATCTCCCTGATTTTTCTACTTTTAAAATTACACACCTTCTCCACACTACCTTCAACCAGATGACCAGTGGTCACCCTACTGAAATAGCTTCACAAACTAGGCCACACTAATGCTATACCTTGTCTGATACTACCATGTCCCAATTGTCACAGTCTGCCTTACTTTCTTTACCTACTTCCCACCTTCCTACACCCATTATTTTGGCTTCCCTTTTCCATTACTGTGACTGCACTCTGCATTGAGTTCAGAGATGTGGGGCAGAAAATTTTCCAAAACAATTTTCTAAAAATTAATTGTTTCATAAAATGCATTAGTAACAATGAATGGATGCCAATACAATATTAAGCAACCTTGGCCAGCATCAGAGAATGTCTCCTCTCACATGGTGGAAGGGATACTGCAACACCTGAATGTTGTCCAGGATAGCTCTAAGGGTCCTAAGCATTCCACCAACAGCAGCTTCTTGTGAACAGACCTGGAAGGCTTTCAGCTCAATTAAGACAATAAAGAGGAATAAACTAACAAATGAACACAGCACTAAGCTTGTTTCTATTTCTCAAAATCTCTTGCTTCTGGAGGAGCACAATTAGTGAAGAAGATATAGGGTGATAAGTTGCTCTTGCCCATAGACTCATCGGTAAAACCATCTTTTAGCAAAAGAGAATGTGGTTCAAGTAGTTCTGAATCAGATTTACCTCAATCTGATTCTGAAACAGAACTAAGTAGTGCAAGTGATTCTACAGATAGTGACTGTAGCACCTCCAGTTTCACTTATGACCTCAGTGGAAGAGAATTAAACTGTTGAAGTAGATGAATGGACAACCACAGCATATCATGTAGTTCTTTGGGTGTGCTAAAATTAGTGTGTCAACAGTTTTCAGTACCTTTGGTTTTTTTTCTTAAATTTAAACAAACAAGGGAAGTACATGCTATTGTGTATTGTCTTTACATTTTTACAAGTATCCTAATAAAAATAATTTCTTTCTACATAAAGCTTTGAATATAACATGTAAACCACATTAAGTGTACTGTATTTATTTTTTTCCCTAATCAAATGTTCCAGTTCAAATACTTGTAGCTATTGGGACATAACATTAACATGGGGGTACTTTTTTAGTTTTGTTTACTAAATTATAAGTCAAATAAACATGCTAAATCAGATCATGCTCTATCTGGGGCACTGAAAACATTTTCCAGAAAATTTTCTAATTAAGTTTTTTCCAGAAAACCCACATGTCTGGTACACACATGTACATATATGCACTCCCTCTATATAGAACATAGTCTACAAGGTTCACCTCTGACCTAACTGAATCAGAGATACATAAGCTTTCATGAGCAATGGCTCACTTCATCAAGAGCTATGAAAACATGTTCTTGGCCTCCTTCCCTCTACCCTGCTTCTACCCTCTACACAGCCTTCTTTCTGACTTCAGGCTTTTTGGCTTAGAAACCGTATTTAAAAGCCTGTTTTTTGGGAACTGGCTTATAGGTATAGATATATGTATTATAAGGGGTCAAGATGAGCAGCAGTGGTTAACTGGATTTCTAAAGAGCTTGGGAGGCACACACACAGCTTCTCACGGCCCTGGAAGTAGACAGGCTGTCTAGCATAACAAGGCCAATGGATAAACACAGTCTGAGAATTGAAGTGGGGCATGCCATAACATGAGATCACAGCCTCCAAGGCAGAGGCGTTATCTAACACAACAAGGAAACAGCCTGGGACCCAAAGAAGTATGTACCATACTATTCCATAACACAAAATAAATGACACCAGCAACAAGGCCTCAGAGAGCAGGGGAGCCTAAGTCCTGGTTTTGGGGGAACAGACCAAATTAGGAGAAGGTCTGGAAGGCTACATGGATGTGTGACCAGAGACAACCAACCAGAGATAGCCATGGATGAAGAGTAATCAGGAGTTAAAGGGGGAGGGAGAATACAAAATCAGAGACTTGAGAGTAGCAAAGAGTCCCGCCCATCTCCTTTTGTCCAGTCCCTCCCAGGTTTACTCCGTAAGAGGGGTCCCCATCCCCATCCCTGTCCCCTGGGGAAGGGTCCCCAAGGCCACCATGGACTGAGGGCATATCAGTAGCCTGTCTCATGCACCTCACTGGAGTGGGCTGTGGGCATTGGCATTCCACCTCGAGACTGCTGACATGCAAGAGAGACAACCTCAGAGTGCAGCCTACATCCTGACCAGATGTACTTTGACTCTGATGACAGCCCTAGAATTGGTAGATATAGAATTGCTTGTATTGTTGATTTTTTTATTCTTACTCTGTATCAATACATTCACCTGTTATCGACTGGCAGATGCTGTGGTCAGTCCGAGGGTTGTGCCCACCCGGAACAGAGATATAGGTGCTGCGTCCAAATCCAGTGTTAACAAGGCTAACATAGCTAACTACCTCTCTAAAGATATAGACCAACTAATACCCTGTATTGTGCTCTATTTATTAGAACTTTGGCCTTCAGCTTCAAGATCACATTCTTCCAAACAGAGCAACTTGGAAACAGAAAATACCATTTTTGGCATAGCAGACCACCCTTCCCCTTCCCCCAATTCTGGGTTTCTCTAAACCTTCTAAATAGGTTATATTCAGTAGTTTGATCTTCCCACCATGTTAATCTGCCCACCAGATTTCAGTAATACCAAGTACGTTTAATTTATGTTCACGAATGAGTAATTCCCATTCCTACTGTTTATTACTCAAGCTCCTAGCACTGGCATGTAGGCAATCAAAGAATTTCTGCTGTTCAGGTTCCTTAGTATCTTGATAAAAATCAAGATGCTTAAGAATGAAATTAGTGAATGAATGTTCTCTTGTCCCTCCTTTTTACCAGCCTTCTATTATTAATTTAACACTCCTTGATGACTCCTGTTATCTAGCCAGCAGTTCATTTTCAGAATCTTCTGCAGCCCATTTTCCTATGTCCTTAAAGTAGATAGTATGTCTGAGAAGTCTGCTTGGATGTTTTTCTCCTTATGTATCATGCAATGTTCCTTGAAGTGAGGTATCCAAAGAGTCAGTATCAGGCGTGCTAGTACAGTGTTTCATAACATTTTAAGTAGCAAGTACCCCCTAACTTCTGAAAAATTTTAAGTACCCCAACACTTAATTTTCCAGGGGATTTTATATTTACAGACTAATGTGTGCTATATGTTGGAAGAAGGGCTGTGTATAAGGCTGTGATATGACAGATGTCTGATCTGGTGTGGATAGGCTTGCCACCGGTTACACCAGGGGTGCACAACTCAAGTATGTACCTGAGCTTGAGGTGATGTTGAGAAACTGAGAAGGCTGAACTGGGGAATTTAAAGCGCCATGCAATGTGTGGTGCATCAAATTTTTTGCCATATTTTTGAGAGGAAAATATGGTGAGAGAGAGAGAGGAAAAGAGGATGCATGAGAGAGTATTGGGGTACCTATGTACCCTTTGCCTGTGTCTCACATACTTCCAGAGATACGTGTATCACAGGTTGAGAAACTATGTGCTAGTATGCACCATAACCAGGTGGATTGATTTTTGGTTGTAGCTGTGTTGGTCTAAGGACATAGGCAGGCAAGGTTCTTTGAGTAGATGGGATATCTTTCATTAGACCAACTGAGTAGTTGGAAAAGTTTTCACATCTACTCAAAGAACCTTGCCTGCCTATAACTGGTGGACTGCTGTCCACTTGTTTCAGAAACCTACCCACTTACAGGGTGCAACCTCATGGTACAATGCAACGTCACAAGGCTGTATGAGCCAGCTCTGCATGAGCTGGCTTGGGGACTGGATATAGTGTAGCTGTATTAGAATGATTCTCTGACTACATTTACATGCCCTCTGGCATGCCCTTAAGGTTTGTCTGTATTACTCTTGAGAATGTTACCATGAAGAATCTCAACCCACGTGCTCCTCCACCATGTATACTATCCAGATTTAGAGATTAAGCTCTAAGAGGTTGTATTATTCTAAAATGGCCAAAGGGTTAAAATTATAAAACAATAACACTTGTTTATTCAGAAGAGCCTTCCTAGCCTACTCTGCTGTTTCCTGCAGTTCCCTCATGCCATACCTGGGCCAGTACAACAGCTTGTACATAACACTCTTAAAGGTATCCACACAGAGGTGTTGGATCTTTGCATTGTCTACAGACAAGAACCTCAGTAAAGGATACCAGAGATACACATTTCAAAACATGGAGTCCCTTTTATCCTTCCTCAAACAAAGGCTCACAATGGGACTTGATAAGAACAAGACAAATGGTGCTCTCAATATAACAACATTTCAACAGAGCTGAGTCCTCAACAGTTCAAGCCATTTGGCCTTTGCCACTTTGTACCATGATTTCAACCTCTGAAAGAGGAGGGTAATAGGCATTTATTAAAATATTGTCCTTTGGGAAGTGCTTGGAGATCATCATCTAAAAGAGGTTATAGAAATGAAAAGTATTACTAACATTATTGGATTACTCTTCAGATTAGTTCAACAGCTGCAAATGACAAAATGCTTTTGTCCTTCCTTACAGGATAAAATGAGATGTAACATTAGTTATAAACACACGTGAAGGACCACTGGAATTTTTTCATGTTCTGAATCACCTCCTGGAAATTCTCTTTTTTGCTTCCCGATCAGGAAAAGCACACAAAATTAACCTAGTATTTTTCCACTGGTTCCAGTCCCCCTGCTATTTTTGTCCTGTCATAATGTCATCAGTGACTCATGTTCCTGTAATCAACCAAACAGCCATTGAGAGAGACAGAGAGAGAGAGGAAGAGAACCACCTTTGTTGAACTGGAATCATTTGATTGATTCCAGGAGTTCAGATGAGAAGTGCTCAGGAAATTGTTTTCCAGTTCATTGTGAATAATAGTAATGTACCTAGTTGGAGTTCTATTTCCGATTTCTATGGCAGCTGGCACAGAATGGACTTCATATCTCTGAAGCTGCCAGATTTAGTTATAAATTGAAGTTATGGACTTCCTAAACTGACTGGAAATAGGCTAGTAACCCTCCTGTCAGGGGCTGGTGACAGCAGTAAGGGCAGGGTTCACAACTTTCAGGGGCTTCTTCTTGGAAAACAACAACCAGTTTGTCTCAATCCTTTAGCCAGAGTTTTACTTGTTTTTGTGTTCTACCTCATTTATGTCACAACCCACTTGGGGAAGAACTATAGGGAAGGAGGAGGTTCCCACAGACCAGAAGGGTCCAGAGCCCAGAAAGGGGCTGAGTGAGACTGATGATGGGTCCGAGTCCTAGAGAGAGGCTAAGTGTGTGAGACTTAGTGAGAGACCTGGGGCTGTCATGGGATGGAGTCCTTAAGGTTGGCTGTGATCTTCCAAGGCCCCTTGACCATGCCAATTCTGCCCAATAGGCACCCTCATGTGTCTCCCACCACGTCTTTGATGGAAATATAAAAATAGGGAGGCTCTCTTTAAGCCCTCTTGGACACTACGAGGGACGTGGGACATGCTGGGATGGGATGGGCTCCACCTTTCCCCCAAAGGTAAGCGTGTGTTTTCTTCCAGGTTGGTGAACCTCCTTCGGCGGGCTTTAAA
>JAGPOW010000304.1:60060862-60083762 GCA_030014935.1 Caiman crocodilus | reverse complement strand
CAATAAAAACTTTTTTTCTTTCAAACTTCCAACTGGTATTCGTATATTGGCTCACGCATACCGGGCAACGAATTCAGACTTGGGCTGAAGCATAACACTCCAACTTGGGTGGATATCACCCAAGCCTTTCATACAGCCAGTAAGCCAATTGCTGACCGCCATGTGTGCATAATTTACACCAAGCCAATCACGAGCATGCACTCAATGGTGCAGCTGCAAACTTTTGGCAGGCTCTGATCTTGCACCAAGGACTTTTCCCGCCTTACAGGGAAAATCCCTGCACCAGGGACTCGCAATGTGCCTAACACAGCTGTGCCGAAGCATCTCTTAACTGTTCAGCTCTGACACCTCCCATCTGGTCAGCAGTAAGCGGCGGGAGGCAAAAGCTGTAGCATATTTAAAACTGTGGGTCTCACCACCCAGTGACCAGGAGTGAGCAGCAGGGCCAGTAGGGCCCCTCCACCGATCAGAGGCATGTGGGGGGAACTCCAAGATTAAAGGAGCCACAATGCTGAAAGCTGGGCCTGTGTTTTAAACCTGACCCTACCCATAGGCTTAGGGACCCAGTGAGGGGTGGACTGGAGTCCAGAGGAAGGCCTGAGAGAGTTTGAGCCCACAGAAAGGGGAGTTTGTTTGTAGAGTAAAGGCCCAGAGGCTGATGGGGGCTCAGCAGACACAGGAGCCCTGAGGCTGAGAAGGGGCCTAGGAAAACAGGAACACTGAGACCAAGAGTGTGGCCCAAGCTACGCTCCCTGAGACCAAGAGCAGGGAGAGCTGGAGCCTAGAAAAAGTAGGACCAGAAGGGTCCAGAGGCCCAGAGGGACTAGCCCAGAGAGGGGCTACAAGTGAGACTAGAAGGGTCTGTTAGCCCAGTGAGGGGTCAAGTGGGAAACTGAGGGGTTTGGCAGCCCAGAGAGGGGCTGAGGGAGTGAGCAAGGAGTCTGAAGGCCCAAAGGAGTGCTGTGCCTGTAAAGAGAGAACATCAATGAGGATGACACCTGCAAGGCTTGGGGCATGGGGTAAGGGCAAAACAGAGCCATGCAATTAGCCCATAAGGCAATGCCCACAGTCATCTAGTCAGTGATCATCAGGGATCCGGGTTTTCCGTTTTTCATGGAAAAACAGAGAAAACCATTGGATTCCCTGTTTTTATGGGAGAAAACGTAGATTTCCCTTTTTAGCAGAGAAATCCATGGATTCTCTGCTTTTGCTGGAACAAACCTGCAAGAGCTGACTGCAGAATGGGTGGGAAACCCCCTGCCCCCAGTGGGAGGGAGAGGGGGCCTGAGTCTCTGAGTCATCCAGGGCTGGGCTCAGGCTCAGCCTTCCTCCCTGGAGCCTAAATATAAGAGGGGCTGTGGGGCAGGGCTGGGGAAGATGGTTGGGGGCTGAGGGGCGTGGTGCTGCTGGCCTCAAGCAGTACACCACAGCTGGGAGCAGGACCCAGGGGGTGAGGGCAGAGGTGCCCCTCTGCGGGGAGCTTTGCGGATAAGTGATGTAGGGCTCACATGCCGCCGAGCCACCTGCACAGGGGAAGGGGAGGCTAGTATGCGGCAGGCTGCACAGCTCTGTGGTCAGCTCTGCAGCGGCGGCGAGGGGTGGGGGGCAGGGAGAGTGTGCAGCCGCTGCTGCTTACCTGCAGGGCCGTGCCAGCAGTGACGGCCGCTGCCTGCAAAGCTCCCTGTGGCACCGCGGAGCCGTGCCTAGAGTTGTGCGGCCGGCGCAGGGGGCAGAGGCAGCGTGGTGGCGGCTGGGTAGCACGCAGCCATCCCCAGCATCATCCCACGCGGCGGCCATGGCTGCCACCATGCTGCTACCCGGCCACACAGCTCCGAGCACGGCTTGGCGGTGGCGGCGCAAGGAGGTTCTGTTTGCAGGAGCCGTCACCGCTGGCACGGCCGGCCCCATAAGTAAGAAGCAGCAGTCACTGGCGGTGATGGTCGCTGCCTAGAAAACCTTCCGCTGCTGCTGCGAGCCATGCTCAGAGCTGTGCATCTGGGTGCAGGGTGGCAGCGGCTGTGTGGTGGCGGCCATGACCACCGCACACCACGGAGGAGTGGGGGGATGACTGTGTGCCACCCGGCTGCCACCACACTGCTGCTACCCAGTGGCCGGCCGCACAGCTCCGGGCGTGGCTCCGTGGCGGCGTGCGGAGGTTTTGTACCACCGCTGGCACGGCCCTGCAGGTAAGCAGTAGTGACTGCCCCCCCTCGCCACCGGTGCAGAGCTGGCCACGGAACTGTTCAGCGGGCAGCATACCAGCCTTCCCCTCCCCTGGGCAGGCAGCCAGGTGGCATGCGTGCCTCGCATCACTTACCTGCAAATCCCTCCACAGAGAGGCACCCCTGCCCTCACCCCCTGTCCCTGCTGCTGGCTGTGGTGTGCTGCCTGGGGCTGGCAGCACCATGCAACTCCCTCAGCACCCAGCCACCTTCCCCAGCCCTGCCCCATAACCCCCAAGTACCTTACCTCTAGGGTCCAGGGGTGAAGGGTATGGCTCTGCAGTGGCAGTGCTTGCCCACAAGGCTGCCCCCTGCCCCCCTTGGCCAGCATGTATCTGCTACCAGCCCAGACTCATGCAGCTGGTTGTGAGGCATAAGCAGCGGTTCAGTGGTGGCCGCTGCATGCAAGCCCCACTTTCCACCCCCAAGTTGGGTGGCATGTGTGGTCCACACGCAGTGGTTGCCGCTGCACTGCCACTGCTGCAACCTGTGCCACTCGCCCACAAAGCCATGCAGGTGGCCGTGGGATGGTAGCGCAAGGTGCAGTGGCAAAGTTGTGGTAGTAGCCTCTGTGTGTGAACCCCATCAGACTGGCCAGCATGTATATGTCCTGCGGAGTGGCACCCCTGCCCTGCTTCTGGGGGTGGGCACAGGGGAACGGTCCCCTGTTTCTTAATCTATCCCCCAGCACCTTCTCTTTCCCCTGCCCTGCCCTGCTCCTCCCCCTCCCCCCCACGCGCTTACGTGCTGGGGTGGGTGTCAGTGTCTGTGTATGCCTCTGTGTCTGCATGTCTGTCTGAGGGTCTGGGGGCTGTTGTGAGGGACATCAGGAGGGCTGTTGAGGCTGGGGGGAAGTGGGGGGCACCAGCAGCACTGGAGGGAGCTGTGGGGAGCCTTTAATTTTTATCACAGATTTTGGGTTTTAATCAGAGAAAACCAGGATCCCTGGTGATCATTACAGTAAAACCAGAGGAACCTCCCACATTTTAAATAACAAATTACATCAAGTTGTGGTGGACAAGAAGGACAGGGTGCCAATAGAGCGAAGTAAAAAAAAAAAAATGTCTCCAGGGGCTTCATGGCCATCCCTGGAGATGGTAACCTGTGACCATGGTAACCTGGTCAACACCCAGATCAGGCCCTGTACCACCTCATCCAGTGCACAAGGCTATGCTATCTAGCCTGAAGGGATCCCCATGGCTCTGGAAATTTGGCAGTAGGGAAGCAGAAATTAAAACTGCCCTGGTCTCTCACTCCCAGATTTTTGGATCCAGTGGGTAACAAAACAGATCCATTCCATCATTTCTCTCTGCCACTAACAAGCCTTATCCTTTTGAGCTGTGTTCAATGGCTTTACAGGTTCAGCACATGGCAAAAGGCTGGAAAAGAAAACAGAAATAAGTCCTTTGCTCTGTCCCACTTCCCAGGAAGTTCCCTTCAGGATAAGCAGCTCCTAGTGACAGGATCAGAGTTACCAATACCAGCATTGGGAGGTATCTCAGCTAGACTTCCCCTGCACTGCAGAGAAGTATACACCCAGCATCTTTCCTGAGGTTTTATAGCTGGGCTGGTTTAAGAGCTACACTGGTAGAAGTTGCTGAAATGATTCCACATACTGCCAGCTAACCTTACGCAGTCTCTGTCTAGTCTCCTTTTGGGTTGTTCTGCCCCATGGGCAAAGACAACTGTAGTTGCTGTGGGCCATGGCAACAGTCTATCCAGAAGACTCTGTTTGGGACTTTCTGCATGGACTGGCGTAGATGTAGGATGAGCTTGGTTCTTCATCCAAAATTCCTTGAATAACATAGCCCCACACTTTGCCCTTGCAGTTGCAGACATGTTCCAGTCTCCATTGCCTCAGTCACTGTAGCATTTCAAATGAGACAATGGTTTGTTCTGTAGTGCTTTCCAGGCTGTGCTAAAGGCATTGGAGCAACAGAGTGTTCTGGGTACTGGCGGAGGCTTAAGCTGTAAGTAGAGGAATAAATTCATTTCAACAGAAGACCATGACCTATTTGTGCCTCATCCAGACATCTCTTGTGACTCCTTTGTACTGATATAAGAAAATGAAAGAGACCACTGTGGATCTAATTTAATTAGGGTTGGGTATTTGACTGGTCAAATGAAGTCTGGCCAATGGACCAGTCAAATATTGGTCAAAACTGTAAAAAAAAAAAATGCCAGTAGGTGCAACTACTACACAGAAAAAGAACAATTTTTAAAATTAAGAAATGTGTCAAAACACACACAAAAAAATCATATTCCTGCCAAGAAAACTACAAAGAATGTAAGGATTTTTTTTTTGGTAAAATTGCTATAATCTTTGACTGGTCAAAAAATACACAGTTAATTGACTGGTCAGTTGACAATATGTGACCTGCCAGTTGACCAGCTTGCCAGCTCTAAATTTAATGCTCACCAAGGCCAACCAGAATCATTCTACTGCCTTCAATGCAACTTGGTTCAGGCTCTAAAAGAATAACACCATGCTTATTTATTTTGGCCCAGTTCCATCTGCCTGGTGCAGTTGCTGAGTTACTATTCAGTTTGCAGATTCAGTGTTAGGTGAAGGTCAAAGGCAATTATGCCTGAGATAAAGACAGTGTGGTCCTAATTGTCTAGATTGGAAAAAGTGGGATCATCTCAAACTACACTTTTCCTGAACTATATGTGCCTGAATCAGAGGCAGGAGTTGTGAAACATAGGGTAAATATTTGGGCTCAGCTATCAGCAGGTCAGCTTTGTGGGGCACTCTGGCAGGTGTGGAATTCACTTTTCCAGTTTGGAGAGGCTGCAGAGAGAACAGGTCCTTAGGCAGAATACTCTTCCATGTTCTTCTTTTCATACAGAAATTCTATGAAGATGAGTAGAAGAGAGATATTGAATCTGGAAAAGTTTATTTTTATCTTAAGAACTAAGCAGGGAGAGCAAGAGCAATTCTTGCAATTTATTTTCCTTGGTTACGTAGATGCTCTGAGGATGCAGCCATCTGTCCTCAGCAGGACCACCCTCTGTCTGACTAACAGCAGACCCATGAGAGTCAGCAGGAGAGTCATTTTGGCTATACAGGAAAAAGGGCCAGAGAATTACTAAAGATGGGCCATATTACATGGTAATTTTGGGCAGCTTCTGCAGCTCCTAACCCCTGTATTGTCCACACACAAACACCTTAAAGTGATTCTAAGCATTTGGTATGCAGTTCAAGGTTACAGCACTCCAGGGCAGGATTATCTCTGATCTGCACTACCCAGTTTCTCTTCCGTTAAGGTGTGTACACTTCCCACAGATGCACCTTCCAGGCTGAAGTCCTTGAGGATCTCTCACACTCTTGTCTATAGAGTAGGTTTAGAAGGCCTGGATCACCAGTCCATTAGTGGTGGTGACTCACAGCTATAACTCCTAGTCCTGCTCCTGCTTACAACTGTGCAGGTGGGGGAGAGTCAGAGCAGGTTTCTAAACTAAGGGTGTGACTGCTTCAAACTCCAATCTAGGAATAACACTGATCAACATTTATGTGGCTCACAAAATGAGGTGTAACAAGATGCTAAGAGCACAGGGCTGGAAAAGAGGGAGGTATGATGAAAGAAACATGACTGGAGAGTAGAATACTCAATCAGGACCTAAATGCTGTATAGAACACATAGGTGTGAGAAGTACCAGGTTAGTACAGTGCCTATATAAAACCAGGCTGCTTTGAGCTAGTGCAATTCAGTATAGGCTCTTTGGCTTTAGCCTGAGTGATGATCAAGTCTTTTGGTGACACCTTTAAGAGCACCCACACTTTGGAAATTCCATGAGTGCACAGGACCCTACCTAGGGTAGAATCAATGTTGAGGCATTCAGAAGGTGCTGGGGATATGTACATAAGTGCTACAGGTCAAAATAGACAAGGAAAGGGACACAGCAGGGATGGGCAATTATTTTGCCTGGAGGGCCACTTCAGGAGTTTTGGTGAGCTGTCAAGGACTACCCCTTGACAGGTGCCATACCCCCTCGTTACCATCTTGGGACCAGAAGTCCTGCCCCTAACCCGTGGCCTTTAACACCAGAAGTCCCTCCCCTTGCTCTGGAAGTCCTCCTTTTGGGCAGAGGGGTTGCCATCTTGAAACTGGAAAAAAAATCATATACTAAAAAAATCAAACATCTACTGTAACATTTTTAGTTAAAAAATATTTTTGTCTTGATTTATGTGTATTTGCCAAGTGTATCTAGAGATGGTTGCATAATATCTCAAAATACAGTCTTATTCTTGTATGTTGTGTGGTGGAGTGGGGGTGTGCGTGTGATATGGGTATGGTTGGTGGGGGAGTGGGTGTGGGTACAGGATTTGTGGTTGAGGTATGGGGGTGTGAGAGGGTGTGTATGTGTGTGGGGGTGTGTGTGGGGGGCTGTGGGAGGGTGTAGGTATGTTTGGGAGTATAGTGGAGTGGGGTGTGTGGAAGAGTGTGGGTATGGTGGGGAGTCCAAGTGTGGGGGGGCTGTGGGGTTATGGTGGGGGGTGTGGGAGTGTATGTGGGGGCTGTGTTAGGGTATGGGTATGTTTGGGGGTATACTGGGGGCAGGATGTGTGGGAGGGTGTCGGTATGGTGGGGGTAGGAGTGTGTGGTGGGGCTGTAGGGTTATGGTAGGAGGTGTGAGAGAGTGTGTGGGAGCTATGAGAGGGTGTGGGTATGTTTGGAGGTATGGTGGGATGTGTGGGAGAGTGTGGGTATGGTAGGGGTAGGAATGTGTGTGGGGGCTGTGGGGTTATGGTGAGGGTGTGGGAGTGTGTGGGGGCTGTGGAAGGGTGTGGGTGTGGAGATGCTCAGAGTTCTTGGAGTGTGAATGTCCCTGAAGCTGCACGTGGTGGCACAAACAGGGCCAGCCCCATAGTGCACAACTCCTTACACTGCCACCCCAGTCCCCAACTGCAGGTGGCAGCAGCATACAGGGCCAGCCCCACCCAGCCCAATAGAGCCAATAGCGCTTCTGCCTGAGTCCCCGGCCAGTCATGGTGGCAGGGTGCGGGTCCAGCTACACCTGGACCCATCACGTGCAGCTCCTGTGCTCTCACCCCAGTCCCTGGCCACAAGTGGTGGCAGTATGTGGGGCCAGCCTGACTTTGCCCTGTGACATGAAGTTCCCACTCAAGTCCCTGGCTACAGGTTGTGGCAGTGTGTGGGGCCAGCAGATCCTGGCCCAACAGTGCTCCTGCCAGAGTCCCTGGCCGTACATGGTGGCAGCATTCAGGGGCAGCCTGGGCTCACAGTGTGCAGCTCCGACACTCCCAACCCAGTCCCCAGCCACATGTGGTAGCAGCTTGAGAGGCCAGCACCACCTGGCCCCACAGCACACAGTTCCTGTGCTCCTGAAATGTACAGGGCCAGCCCAGCCTGGTCCCATAGTGCACCTTGTGCTCCCAGCTCCTTTCCCCCAGCAGCAGTCCCTGGCCCTGGCCTGGTGGAGCCATACCTGCATTTCCAGGCTTGCAGGCAGGGAAGCTGGAAACGGCTGTGCGGTGGCCAGGCAAAAGCCTCTGCCAGGCACAGGCTTCTTGTCTCTAGTGCCTCCTGGCTTGGACTGGTCAGGCCAGGCTGGGCTAGGGGGTGGTTTAGCAACCAGAACTGCACCTCCTGCAGGGACATGCTGGCTTGCAGAGGGGCAGTGAGAGCCAGAGCTTATGGAGGGGCCTCATGGGCTGGATGGAATTGCCTGGTGGGTCAGATCCAGCCTGAGGGCCATATTTTGCCCACCCGTAGGCTAGAACATCATAATGGGGCCTCAACACTTCAACCTACCTTTTCCGGGGTGAGTGAAGACAGAGGTGTAACTGGTAGGGTAGCCATCATAGAGGACAGTCCGGTTGTCCTCTGTCCTCTATTGATACAAAACCCGATTGTCTTTGTGTCCCCTATTTTTCTCTTCAAGAGAAGAAGAGAAAAATAGAGGACATAAAGGCATTGGGTTTTGTATCAATAGAGGACAGAGTAGCAGAAAACCAGAATGTCCTCTATGATGGCCACCCTAGTAACTGGGCAGTTGGGTGCCCTGGACAGCAGCCAGGCATCATGAATACCTGGGCTGCTAGTTGTGGCCAGGCTGGCAGCACAGCTGCTGCTATTTTTGAAACCCCTCAGGGTTGGTACCTGAGGCTGGTGACACCACAGGGCCTTGATACCCTCACTCCATGAATGACACATGCCCCCAGAGACTGAGGGGGCATGGTGACCACCCGCAGGTGGTGGTGGTGGTGGTGGTGAGGGCGTGGCAGCAATGAATGAGGAACTCCCACAAGTGGCCACAGCAGTGTTGGCAGCAGACAGTAGCGAGCAGTGACCGCCCGCAGGCACTGCTGGCAGCATCAGTGCTGTTTCTGTCAGGGGGTGAACCGCCAATCTCAGGGAGTGCATTTGCACCCACGTACACCCCCTATATATCACCAATGCCTCACTCCCCTGTGCACCAGCAAGCTGGCTGCTCCTTTGAAGTGGGGGTGGGGAGGGGAGGGAAGGCACGTTGCACATTCTAGGAAGTGACAGAGCTGCTACTGTGGTCTGTTTTCCTTTCCCCTCCCTCCACTTGCCCCCATGCCTCCAGGCAAGTAGAATTTCTTGTTGGGGCTGCTGCTGACAGAGCAGACAACCTGCCCCACAGTAGGGGCTGCACTTTTAATCCTCAGTCTAGCCCTAACATTTAGCAACATATATTGTCCAGTGCTGAAATTGAATTCATTTTTAACCAAGGAAATGGAGAAAAGATCGGAGATGGGAAAATCTTCCTCTGATTAAAATCTTCCTCTGATGAGAGCAGTTTGAAGCAGAAGGATCAGGAGAAGGAAGAGGCAAGCAGGAAATGTGCAGTTTTACTTTGCCTCCATAACATGAGTTACAGGAATGTTTACAGCTCCAAAAAGTTTTTCTGGAATCTTATGCAAAGGATCAAAAAATAGCGGGGAGTTTTCATTAGAGTCACTGCTGAAAATGTCATTGACCCCTATCGCTTCCTTGGTTAACCTCATCAGTTAGATTAGCTGTGAAATGTTTTGCGTCGTCAGACTCCTATTCCTGGCAGTATGCTCCATTACAGAGCCCCTGAGACCTGGAAGAACCCAGAACAGCAGCTTCTGGAAAAATATGTTGCAGTTTGTTCTCTGGAAAGATGAGTTACTGTCTTCCTTGGGGCATGACCCTGGTGGACTACATTTCTCACTGCTTTTTCTGTTTGCCATTTTTTCTGAAAGAACCCCTTCTTTGTCATAGAAATAAATTACCAAGGACGTGTAACACCTGTACAGTGCATTGAAAGAACAATTCAGTTTTCTTATGCTGTATGAGGTAGGTGGATTCAGAATCCAGAAAAACAAATTTTCCCACGGGCAACAGGAGATCAAATATAACAGCCAAGAGTCTAACGGTCCCCTGAGCAAGAACTCCCATGAAGGGATAAGATTTCCCTATAGTCTTTCATCCAGAGGGGCAGGATTCCTTTCACCTTGGGAGTAAGTGAGGGTAGAGTGCCAAAGCCCTCAAGTCTTGAGGGTTTGCTGGAGGCAAAAGGTCATCTGTGCAGAAGCCCTGCAGCTCTGCCACCCTGGATCTGAGACAATCTGCCTGGAAATGTGGGCACAGGGCCTCTCTTCTTAAACTGGCTTCTGGTGCTCCCCGCAAAGTAGGATGCAAGGAGTCTTCCCAACATGGAGAGGGCTTTGCAGAAAAGGTTATATGCACTCAAGCCACATTAACTTTTCTTTGAAATCTTCTCATGGCAAGGAAGCTACAGAACTCACAGGGCTTACTGGCCTGCTCGCTCCTCCCCAAGCTTGTCTTGGATGGATAGGAAAAGTTGCCAGTCAAAACCTGTAAAACTGCCACCTTCATCCTCGTTCAATCATTCACTGGGCATGTCTGCATGACATGTTTACTGTGGAGATGCCTAATTAACTCCACAGTAAATGTTTCTGTGTCTACACATGCACCCTATTAGGGCAAATGAAACTAAAACTCTGGAGCAGGCTACTACTTGTATTTACAAATAGTATTTACAAATATGTAAATACAAGTAGTAGCCTGCTCCAGAGTCTTTCCTGCATAGCAGCACGTATGTAGACACTGCCTGGTGGGCTAAGGTGCCAGGGTGGTTTAGCGTGAAGGCTGCCTGTGTGCTAGCCCTGCACGGAAGCATCCTTGTGCCTCAGCCAGCCCTTCAACACACTGAGTCTGCACAAAGCAGCCCTGGGCTCCTGCCAGCCAGGGCTGCTCCAACTGGGCTCAATGTGCTGTGGATGAATAAACTTCAGAGCAATACATTCTGGAGCTTTTTGCTCCTGGGTGCATGTTCAAACAGGGTTCCTGGGACCAAAAAGTCCAAAGCAGTAAGCTCTTGAGTGTATTCATGTGTGCAGATGCGCCCACTGAAACTCATCTACCTCCTGTAGAGGTTTGATATGCACTAGCAGCTGGGCAAGTAGCGAAGATGCTTATAGCTCCTGACTGGCTGAGAACTGCACTTTATTACTTTGGTTACCTTTTCTTTGTTCCATTCACTGCTTCATTCCCAGGCCTCTGGTTTATCTCACTGACATTGTATTGCTACAGCACATCTCCATGGCCCTCCCAGGGAGCAGCATGCTCCAATGGGCCCCACTCACCTGCTCTCCCACCTGGAAATGTGATGGTGAAGCCATTCTGAGGGGTGTTCCCCAAGGCTACTCTCAAGCACCACAAGAGAAAGAGGCCTTGTGTGAAGCTGCTGGGGAGCCCCTGGGAGCAGCTTCACACCTGAACTGGGAACATGGAATGGACATACCCATGGAGTGGAGGAGCTGTAAGTTAGTGGATGGCTATAGTGTAGCTAGCATACGAGAAACCCCCGCTTGAAGGCTGCTAAGTACGTCTTCAGTATAAATGTTAAATAAAATCCTCATCTCAGTGGCATAATCTGGTCCTGCATTTTCCATTTCTCTGTCAGACAAAAAGAAAAGCTGCAGATAAGTCCACAAAGGAAAACTAGGCTACATGTAATAATTTGTTATTGCCAAATTGATTTTCCAGTCAGTGTTCTCTCTTGCTGTCTTTCTGTCAATAGCCCAACACTTCCAGGTGACAGGGTGAGAACTAAGATTGCAGACTAAGTGCTGCTTCTCAAGTTCAAGTGAACACAGCTCACTGGCATGGTACTTGCGGCTCTCCGGAAATTGGCCAAACCCCTGCCTACTTCTCCCCAAGGTGGCTTCAGGGCACAGTACAGCCTAGCACTTCCCGCCACTCTGGATTTCCCCCCAGGGAGTGTACCCCAAGCCTGCCTTCCTCCTTCCTTTTCTCCCTCCAGGTGTCACAGGGCAATCCAGTTGCCCTGTGCCTGAAGAGGTGGAAACTGCTAGGGAAGGGGTCCTAGCAGTGACTCAGCAACACAGCTGTGGGTTGCTAGCAACCACTGGAAGTCAGCTGACCAAAAAGGGGCAGGGCTTGGCTCTTATAAGGCCCAGAGGCCAGGCAGGCAGTTCTCAGGGCGGGGGGGGGGGGAGGGGAGAGACGGAGACGGAGACGGAGACGGAGACGGAGACGGAGACGGAGGAGAGGAGAGGAGAGGAGAGGAGAGGAGAGGGGAGGGGAGGGGAGGGGTTCCTTAAGCTAAGATCTGGTGGTTTTGGGAAGGAGGAGGCCTCATAAGGGCCCACAGAGGAGTGGAGCCCTAGTGCCCAGGAGAGTGCAATTCAGTGTCAGTGGGGGCGCAGCTTGTGGGGTACATGGACCCCAGTTAAGAAAAAGGCATTTGGAGTCCCAGCACAGCGAGCCCAAGGAGGGGGCTGTATTGTAGAGCCCCAGCAAGGGGCAACACTGAGGAGCCTGAGGGAGGGCAAAGTGTGAGGGGCCCCAACTGGGGGCACTGCAAGCCCCAGGAAGGAAGTGTTCATTTGGAAGCCTGAGGTAGGCACAGTCAGCCTCAGGAGGGGGCAATACTGAGGCCCTTGGCAGGGGGCAGCATATTGAGATGCCCAGGGTGGGCGAGGCGAGCCAAGGGAGGGGGTCACCATATTGAGAAGCCCATGGAGGGGGCAGCACTTAGAGAAACCCGGGAGGGGCAACACATTGGGAGGCCCGGGAGGGTAATGTCTGAGTTGGAGAAGCCCAAGTTCGGGGCATTGAGAGCCCCTGAAAGGGGTGGGGGGTGTAGTATTAGGATTAAGGAGCTCAAGTTGGGCACAGCCCGGTGTGGGCGCAGAGGGAGCCCCGAGAGGGTGCACTAGCATAGAGACAACAGCAATCCCATCTGCGAAGCTTGGGCTGCAGTACTGCGGAGGAAGGCGCCACAGACAGCGCCCTCTAGTGGAGGGGGCAGTAGAAGGGCAGCCTCCTGCTAATTAACCAATTAACATCAAAGACATGGCAGGTGACAAAGCAGGCGGTCACCCAGAGTCAAGTGCGGGGCTCATATTGAGGGTGGCCCCGAGTGGTGTCCTGTCACACTGGGACTGCTGGCTTGGGTGCCAGGTTGTTGGGGTGTTGCTGCAGCCATGCTGCTTACCTCAGGACACACCCCCACTTCCCCAACTCTCGGGCTCTTGACCTGTGGTGGACAAGCAAATGTGGCTCCCAGCGTGAGTAACTCTGGCCGCCCCTGTTATAGGTTCTTTGTATGTCTCTCTCAGCATGCCTCCTTCTCCTTCCCTACTTTCTCACTCCTTCCTGCTTTCCTACCTATTATAATCTAATCAATTCACTCCAATCTGTATTCTGCTTCTGCACATCCTTTCACAGCATCTGATGAAGTGAACTTTGGTTCATGAAAGCTTGTGCTCTCTCTTTATATATAATCTTATTTCTGTGATGGGCTGGCTGGTAGTGACTTAGCCCAGGGGTTTTGGAAGGGCAAAAGATGACTGAAGGACTTGGGATTCCCTTTCCTCGCTAATCAGATACCAGAGGCTCACCCTCCCTGTCCCCTGATTGGCCCTGTGGGTCACTTGAAGGTGGATAAAAGGGGCAGTGCAGCTGACTCGGGAAAGAGACCAGAGAGGGACTGCAAGGAAGGAGCCTCAAGGAGCTGGCAAGAGCTGAGCCAGTGGGGAGGGAGCAATTGCCCCAGAAGAGCCTGATGGAGCGGGATCTGGAAGCAGCACTGGAGCGGGATCTGGAGCGGGGTCCTCAGCAGTGCAGTGTGCAGCTGGCAAGAGAGGCTCCCTAGCTCGAGCAAGATCTGAGCAGTGATTCAAGAGGTTCCCAGCTCTGCTTCCAGCTCCTCCAATCAGAGTCCAGGCAGTGAAACATGAGGCTAGGGCTCCAGGAAAGTCAAGACCCCTAGCAGCTTAGAGCAGTACCAGCTCTGGTATCTGTGTGGCAGAGTTTCTGCCTACTATGTGGGAGATAAAGCTGGAACTTGAACTTGTGACTTAAGGTGAGTGAGCTAACAAGGAAAGAATCTTCTTGCACTGGAAAGGGACCATTGTGTTTTCCCACTTTCTCCCCCTCCAGGTACATGGGCCTAATATTCCTTGTAATTTGACATTTTGTATTTTGTGCCTTTTGTATTTTCAGTAATACCAACCAGTACTGTTTGTTCTGATGTTTGTTTTACATTTTGGTTAACCCTGTCTCTTGTCAACTGGATGGGTATGTCTATGATTGTAAGTGTCTAACCTTTGTTGAATCCTGCCCCTTTGGGGCATTGTAGTGTCCCCTATACCCACCCCTGGTTTATACTGGTTGTGTTCCCTCCATAAAAAGTATATGGTTAAGTCCCCATTGGTGGTCTAGCTCCACTCTATAGAGGGAGGAGAGTCCCTACACCTCCCACAGTGCTTGTGCACCTGCTTTGATCCCTTCAATTGGAGAGGGGGTACATCTTTGGAGTACCGCCTGGGTTACATGTCACAGATTTCATAGATATTAGAGCAGGAAGGGACCTCGGAAGATCATCAAGTCCTGATGGGTAGGAAGTCAGCTGGGGTCATAGGATCCCAGCAAGATAAGCATCCAAATTTCTCTTGAAGGTGTTCAATGTAGGTGCTTGAACCACCTCCAGTGGCAGGATATTCCAGACCTTGGGGCTCGGACAGTGAAGAAATTCTGCCTTGCGTTCCGTGTGAAATGGTCTTGCAGTTTTTAATCATTTGACTTTGTCATCCCTTGAGGCATTCCAGTAAACTACTATTCTTCCAGAACCTGGTGAACACCCCTGATAAACTTACAGATGGCCACCAGATCACCCCAGAGCCTGTGCTTTTCCAGGCTAAAGAGGTCCATATCTCTCAGCCTGTTGTCATAAGATCTATTTTCCTGATCTCTGATTATGCACGTGGCTCTTCTCTGGACTCTCTCAAGCTTCTCCACCTTGTTTTTGAGTTGAGGAGCCCAAAACTGGATGCAGTACTCAAGCTGCAGCCTCACCACAGCCAAGTGCAACAGGAGAATGACGTCTTGGGATTTGCTTGAGAAGCATCTATGGATGCAAGCCAGGCTTTTGTTTGCTTTACTAGCGGCAGCATTACATTAAAGGCTCATCGTCATCTTGTGGTCAATCATGACCCCCAAGTCCCTTTCATTTGTAATGCTAACCAGTGTAGCACTGCTGAGCCTATAAGGATGCTGCAGGTTTTTCCTCCCAAGGTGGAGAACCTTGCATTTTTTGGAGTGAAACACCATCAGGTTCATCATTTAGTTAGTCTATAAAAGTAAATATCTACCTTGCCTTCTGACTGACTTCAGACTAACACAGCTACCTACCATCTCTGCTTGTATTAGTTGTGCTCAGAAAATCCAATTGAGATTAGAAATGATTATGGTGGGGGCTAGAAATCTCTCCAGTTTCCAATCTGAGGAGCATTAAAGTAGGAATTTAAGGGCTTGTCTACATTGTGGACCTGTTGTCACCATAGCTAAACCAGCAGAACTGTTGGCAGAACTCCCTAGTGGAGTAATGGCATAAACCCTCAGATGAGCTTTTCTATTAACTTGCTTCTATGATCTCTTGAACAATGAAAGCTAAGATAGTGGAAAGTCTCTTCTGATGGCATAGCTGTGTCCATGGACAGATCTAGGATTTTGAAAAGCCGGTGTAGATGATGTGGCACATTGTCACATGTACCATAACACATTTTTTTCCAGCTAAGGAAAAACTAGAAGTTTTACTAATGTGATGGTGGGCTAGCATTATATTATTCAGTTTAAGATCAAAGCAAAAACCAATTTAACTATTGAAATGTGCATCAATTTGCTAGATTATATATAAAAGAAACAAATTTAGCTTTCTTGACCAGCTTGACAGTGCCTCTACTACTTCACTGTCAGTCTTTTCTACAACTCCGGTTAATATTACCGAACCTGAGTTAAGGTTTTTAGCTAGAGCTAAAAACAATTTCTCTCTTCTGTTTCACAACACTAGAAATTATCAGGAATGACAGCAAAATGCAAAAGAAAGGACAGTTTGAATAGTGGGACAACAAAACCATTTAAGACTGGAGACTTAACATCTGTGGAGTGAAGAGATTAGCAGGAATCAGGGAGATGATAAACTGTGAAGTCAATTGACTATCTTGGGTACAGCCTGAATAGAAATGCCACTACCCCTCCTAAACAGTTGGTTTTAAACTTTGGGTGTGAAAAGAATCAGAGGGGTGAAACTGCAACACTGCCCCACCCCCCAGATCTGCATTTGGGTGTGCCCAGGCCAGGGGAATGGAAGACTGACAGCACGGCCATGTCAGTGAAATACTGATATTTTTAGCCCTCTAGCTGACATAGCTGTGTTGGCGAAACTCTGTGGTGTAGAGTAATCCTTAAATGGGCAAGGTTATTCCTATTGGAACAATGCATTTTTGTAGTAATTTGGTTTTTACTGATTTACACCCACTTTTCAGTTCAAATCCCTGTTAACTGGCATGAGTGGGGAATGGCCTAGTTAACGGGGATGGTTAACTGAACTGAAAAGCAGCAGGGAGATGGGGATGAAAAAGTTGAGCTCCTGTTTTGAGCCAGAGGTAGTTATGGGTAACAAGTATATTAGACTAAAGAAAATATAGTTTCCATTTCATTAGGAAATGGTAGTGGGTAGATAATTACATCTATAAATTGAATTCACACATGTAGAAACATTTCTATAAATAATAAAGGACAACAATTAAAGCATTTGGATTCACAGACCAAGGAGAGGGAACACATTGCTTCTTGAATAAATACAGCCGCAATTACACAAGAACAATATCCCGACGTAAGATTTAAGGAGCTGAGGCAGAGTCAGACTAAAGGGGGCTCACAAAGTCCTGGGCTGATTGTGCTCAAAGGGGTTCACTTTTCCCATCTCCTGTGGCACCATCTGATGATTGTGGGGAAAGGAATCATTACTAGACCTGGTTAAATGCGGGTCCCAGCAGGGCATGTGCTCTATAACTTGTAGGCTACTGCAGGGTTGGGATACAATGCTTGACATTTCTAACAGAAGATGCTTCATTACCACAGTCTAATTGTGTCTCTTTCCCTGATCAACTACATCCCCATCTCCATTCTGCTGAAAATGATCAGTATTCCTCACTCCACAGCTCTGCCCTTCTCAGTCATTCATGGAACTGATCTTCCCCTACATATTTTTTTTCCTATAGGTGATAATAACTCCCATCTACAGTTAGGCCATAGCATCACAGGCATTAAGGTGAATCAGAGAATGGATAAATACTTTATTCATTCTTTTCTTAGTCTCTGTGTCAATGGCCCACCACAGTTTGCCTTCTCTTCCCACTGTGGGCTACCCTTTTATGAGACTGTAAAGTGCTTTCTAGGTTAGTTTGTCTAGGACCCTGTAATGAAAACTGAACACTTGGGTGGTTGTAGTGGTTTTAGGTAGAGGGGATAGAGGGTGAAGGCAGCAATCAGCAAATTGTACATGCACTCCTACCATGAGACAGCCCTAAGAGACATAAAAGGATATTATTCAAAAGCAACAGGAAAACTAAAGATATGCACCATGGTTATTTAACAGAGTTGTGTGAATCTAGAGAACATCAGCTGTATAAGCAGTCTCAAGAGAACTGCTTTGCCTTGCAGTATGCATGCCAAAACAAGACACTATCTTTACTTTCTCTTCCACGACATCTACACCTCAGCAAAACATAGACTGCAAGCATAATACAATTTGAAATAAAGTACCATAAAATGCCTTAATTGAGCGCACACACACTTCCTTGTAAAATAATATGCCCAGATGCATCTTTTAAAGTAAGTATCTCACTTTGAAGTACAGATCCTTCTTTGCCAAGGGGTATTAATCATTGTGATATCACATACCAAATAATCTGATGTACAAAAGGCAATATGTAGATGCTTTAAGGCAAACTAACTGAAGTTGACCCAGTTTACCTCCCAGTGTAGACAAATCCTAAGCCCTGTTTCAGTTTTTAGTGATGTTATGTCCCTCAATGCAAAAAGACTGATCTTCAAGTAAACAGTCTTATGCTGATTTTTTTTTTCTAATGCCATGTTTAATAATTTAATGACTTTTTTTAATTACTATGTTGGCATTTCAACATACCATAAATCCAGAAACAGATGTATAATATTTTACATAGTGCAAAGTAGTCTTTGCATGCTAAAGAATCCAGATCCATCTTTTTGCCTTTTGTGAACCCTGGGAATTCTTAAGGCAAACAGCTTTCTGAAAAACAGAGACCATGTTTGGCCTGAGTACTACAACAAATCCTTTTCTAAGAAAAATACATACTTCCAACAAACATTTGATTTCAACAGCATTCTCCTTTCTCTCTTTCCACACAGATAGTTTCCTCAGTTCCTGCTTTTGTTTATGAAACGTGAAAAGCCGAATTCTAGCAAAGTGTCATTTCAGGTGTTATAAAGTCAAAATTTGTCTGTAGGAAAATTGAGGTCAAAGAAAGATCAGCCATCCAATTTAAAGGTGCAATTTGTTCTACCCAGCTACAGAACTTCATTCATTTCTAGTAACATTTTTCTAAAAGGCTTGCATACAAAAATAGTACAATTTTTTTCAGAAACCTGCCAATGAGAAGCTAAAGTTGACTGGGGGGGGGGGGACAGGAGGGGGAGAGCACAGCACTGGAGTTTCCTTAACACATTAAAAATGCAGCTTCTATTATGCAGGATGCTCCGTGTCCCCTGTAGGCAAAAGAAGCAGGAAAATAAAACACAGAACACAGTAAATTTTGTAACAGATCCCAAGTTACTACTATATAGTGCCTTTTCTTCTTCTGAATGTTGATTAATAGGCTGTTCCTGCCAGCAGGATATGAACTGAACTGCAGTAGCTTGAACTGAATAGCGGCAGTGCTGTTTACTGTGTCTGGTTGACTCTGTTTTGATCAGATGGTGGCTGGCCTGCATGCAACCCATCCCTCCACAACCTAGCCTAGTATAACTCCCATTGAAATTGATAAGCATTGGACCAGGACCATGTTAGATGTGAATAGGACAGGCAGGCAGTGGGGGACAGCTTTGCCAGCAATGGAAGGGGAAAGACGGAGGTCAGAGTTGTGTGAGGAACGAAGCAGTGAGGGGGACTCGCAGAAAGAAGTGAGGAAGGATGAATCTTGTGCTTGACTGGTAGCTGCCATCTTGGCCCATGCATTGGGACCTCCTGAACGACATACAATATATATGTTGCTACACCTTGACCTAGAGAGTCATAGCACTAACTAGGACTGTAACAGACTCATATCCTCAGTCCAAAATCTACAGAGGTCCTATTGGGTTACAAGAGTTTTGTACGCTTAAAGGAAAGCTCATAACCTTTCCCTAAATTACTTGATTTATCTGTCTTACTATGCTACTTAGTTAGGGTAAGTCTGGTGGCAAGCCTTACAACACGGAGTGATCAAAATAAGATATTTCTCCCTTCCCCAACACCTTTGAAACAAAACCAGTCAAAACAAAACTAAAACCCAGAAGAAACTTGAAGGTTATTTGAGAAGCTTATTTTTTAATTTGTAAAGAAAAATAAATACACGCAATATTTTGATGCCACTATTACATAATCTGGGAAAAAAAGCAAAATTAAAGTCTCCAGAAATAAGAAATGGTAGAAGCTTTTGCACTCAGATGTGGAGGCATTTCTGGAATGTTTGAGGAAATCAGTGCATTTGTGCAAGTACATAAAAATTCTACTGAAAAGCCAAAAAGGTTTTTGGAAACTTGAAGGGAGAAGCTGGGGGGAAAGCTAGTGCCTTGAGCCAACTGCATTGCTTCAAGATGTGTCTTGTAGGTGAATGAGCAAAATGCACCTGTAAAGATTTGAGGAAAAAACACTTCTCCCCTATCTGTTGAAGAAGAGACTGAAACAAAACGGGAATAAAGGTGCCCTAGTTAAACTTCTACTTGTGGGATAAGAGTGAACAAAAAAACAGCTTCTGTGGATCATCTGACAAGTAGTAAGGTTCCTCTCTTTTGTAACTTTGGCTAGTTTGTTTGCATGTATACTATACCTCCAAGGTGGAGTCCTGTTGATGCAGCCTTTGAGCTAACACTTCTGGGTCTTTCACTTTATAAACAGGATACACTTAGTTGAGCCATTAGCCTTAGGAATATAATTTGGATCTCAGGATCTAGAAGTAAATCTCTACTGTAGTGGTTTGCAAATAGTTTTCCAGTTTCTTTTGTAAGTCCCACAGAATTCCAATGGGAAAAGCTAGACTTATATTGAAAGAGGCAGGGGAGGTCAAGAAGCTTAAAAAGACTAGGAAAATTGCTCTATTGGCTTAGATCTTTTCTTTTTCTTTACAGTTCTGTATTTCTTTTCCAGATATGCTAATTATCCACCACAAAGTTATAGTCCAATGTTATTATAGCTAGTATAATTTTGGTGTCTCTGCTGGTATTTTAGTCAAAACAGAAACTAACCTTTTCTCTGTTCTGTATAAAACACAGAAGAAACCCTTTTTATTCTGGTTAAAGCAGATTTTCATAAAGTCCAGGCTTTCCAAACTGACTGATTCTTCCCATATGCTTAAATGGCTAGGTTAATCTGCAATGATATTAAAACCAATAATATTCATTCAGTGTTCTCCTCTTTTTCCAATTTGACTCACTTAGCATCATAATGCTCAAATATTTGCCTTACTTTTATTACAGAAGCTTCATTTGCAACTTCTAGCCACAGACTTCTATTTATTTGTATTGAATTTTTTCCTGTGCTTCAAAAATTGATTTTATTCAGTTCCTGCACATAGCCTTCTATTTCCTGCCTGTGCCTGCTGTGTTGCTGAGGGTTTAAAAGCATTCTCTCCAAATCATGTTTCTAATAATTATTATTTTGTTTAATTCAATGCCATGTATGGTGATAATCCCTCTGAGGCCAAAGACCAAAAGCAATGCTGGTGACTCAGTAGGTGGCAATTTTCAGCAAAGAAATAGCACAAATAAAGTAAATTATCAGACTGCTGGCAAAGCTGCCAAGTATCCAGACAGATATGGCATCTATGGTTAGAGAGGGCATGTCTGCACTATCACCCTGTTGCTCTACATGCACCAACTTCCACAAAATGAGGCAGTGTCGTTACCTTAGAGAGGCTCATCAAGCCATGCCCATAGGTCATCTGGGATATGCTTACTGGCACACAGTTGGTAGTTCTAATGTAAGTACTTGGTCTCATTTGGGGAATTTGTCATCTGTGGAATGGGTCCAAGTAGCCAGGGCATGGTTCACAATAGCACTTATAAACCTGTCATGGAGGCAGTGTAGACATGCAAAGACTCTTATCCTAAAAAGCAATGTGGCCTCTCAGTGTCATGGAAGTCACTGGGATTTGGGGAAGCACACTGCAGACCCCCAATATAGCACTGAAAAGGCTGAACCTAGGCAGTCATTCCATGTATTTCTGGAATTTTCTACTCCAAGATTCAATCTTTTATGGGTTGCCAAGAAGTTACTCTGACATGAAGGCAAATTGCTGAAATGCTCAAGTAGGTGTGGTAGTGCATCCTTGGAAGTTTTTGTCCTGATATGCTGCCCCCAAAATTTTGTTCATTATGAGCTCATTGTAACTCAGTTCCAACATCTCATTGGTTTTTTTTTCTCTTCTTGGATATAGAGACCTATTTCTGAAGGTTTATAAATCTGTATGTACTGTTCATTTACCTTCCATACCCAGTTCTTCAGACTAAACCTTCTTAAGGTTATATTCCAATATAACATAATTTATTCTCTAGCAAACTGAAGTCTTCTACATGGACGTGTTTAGTTAAAACCTGTCAGGGAAGCAACATGGAGATTTGTCTTCTGGGAACTGGACAAAAAAAAAAAAGTGTCTGTTTTGCTTAAAGCACCACCAGGGTTGGTTGCTGCCAGTCTCAGGAGAGTGCAAGCACTGAGTAAACTTGAAAACTTAAAACTCTCTCATTTTTAGGGGTGGTCCCTTTAAATCTGGTGGAGGTGGCTGTAACTGGAACCTTGCATTGCTGTTCCAAGCGTCTATTCATGGTGTAGGTTTGATTAGGCCTTCCAGTTTTAATTAAGCCAATGGGTTCAAATAAAATTAAAAACTAAAGAAAAATCAGATTTAAAACCCCCAAATTTTTCATGTTTTTTCTTTATATAGAAAATTGTGCAAGCACTCATAAAATACAGTGGGCAGTTCTATCAGTTTTTATTTGGTGATTTTTATGATCACTATGGATATTCAGAAACATTTTTCTGCTTATGAAAACACCTCTTGTGAAAATCAGAGACTTTCTCCTTCTTGGGCATATTCATTGTATGAACTCAGGGTCAGTTAGTAATTGTTCATGTTATCTTTTCTACTATAGGAATATCAGATCATGGAGGCTCCCATCTACATGGGATAGGGAGGGGAGGCTGCAGGCTAGTTTATAGGGGCAGTTCAAAAGCATTTTCTTCCTCAAATTACTTGTTTTTGGGGATTTCAGGGTAATAAAGGTGTGAGCCCGTGGGGCTGCTAGGAACAGAAGTACCTCCTCACATGAGCAGTTAGAAATTGCCATTAGTCTGTTTTTTTCACTCTTGGGACCAAATGCCAACTAGCTTATTCATGCTGTACAAATGCAAGAGGCATCATAATACAGAGTGTGACTAGAAATAATCTCAGGAAATGAGCATAAACTGTATTCTTAATAAAGGTAGGAGCTGGCATTAGTAACTGTTGCCATAGAAACAAAGAAGCAGAGGAGAAGCCAAGTTGATGGACCAGTATGGTTCTTTGAAAGTTGGAATCAGAATCTTGTAAATGCACAGATTAACATCCATCACCTCCAGAACTAGTACTAACATAAACTTCAAAGACCAAGAGCAGTAGCTTTGAAGTTTCACCTTCAAAATCTACCATGAATTCAAACACTTTTGGAAGTAGTGGTAAAAAAAACAAACCAGGAAGCCTCTGTACACTCAGACTACCAGGGTCTAAGCAGATCTGGGTCACCCCCCATTTATTCCAAATCAGGGGTCCTTGGCTGGGGTACTTCTTAAACCTTTCTGTGTCCTTCAAGTCTCATTCCTTGTGTCAATTTGACTTGCAATGGCTAGCAGCCTTTCACTTGGGTACTCGTACTCACACTCTCTCTCCCGCCCCACCCCTGCAGAAAAAACTGCTCCCCCTTTTATCCAAGCCTTTCAGCCAATCCCAGCTCAGGGCCCTTCCCGGGCTTTTGCTAATGGCTCTCTTTCAAACTGTGCTGGGGTTACATCACCCCTCCCACTTCCAACAGGGCTGCTCCCAAACAGCTTCACTT
>JAGPOW010000304.1:60029972-60057451 GCA_030014935.1 Caiman crocodilus | reverse complement strand
TTTGACTGTGTAGGTGTCAACACCACAGTCCCCTAGTTTTTTAATGAGAATGGGGTGAGAGACAGTGTCGAAGGCCTTCCTAAAGTCCAGAAAGACTACGTCCACTGCTACCCCTGCAGCTAAGAATTTTGTGACCTGGTCATAGAAGGCCACCAGGTTAGTCTGACAAGACCTGCCTTGAATGAACTCATGTTGGTTGCCCTTAAGCATTATCTCCCCTGCTGGCCCCTCATGGACATGTGCCAGGATAATTTTCTCAAAAAAGCTTGTGTTCTTTCAAGTCTCTTGTGTTGCTCCAGTGAGCCTAGAACTCCTAGTCACATCTAAGTCCAAGGTCCATACCAAGTTTAGGGGTGTTTAATTATCTACTGCAGTTTCATAGATTTCATAGACATTAGGGGCTGGAAGGGACCTGGTGAGATCATTTAGTCCAGTCCCCTGCCGTCATAGGCAGGAAGTCAGCTGGTTTCAAGTGATTCCACCAAGAAAACTATCCAGATGTTTTTTCGAAAGAGTCCAGAGTAGGACCTGGGAGAATAGCTGTTCACCAGAGTTCCCCCAAGGAATAACAAGGTCTACCGGCCATAAACTCCAGGAAGGCCGATTTATCCTAGACATAAGCACATACCCACTCACGGCTAAATTTAACAGGGGCAATGTTTGAACATGAGACCTGGGATAGAGGGGATCCAGCAGTGGAACAGTATTCCAGAAGAGACTTAATGAATAAAGGCCCTGGAGCATCTTTAGGGAAGCATACAAAGCCCTGCTCCTTGAGGAAACTTCACCACCACAGAGAAAACAGGGCCACTTACAATTTTGAACCTCTCTTTCATTGCCAATCCCTCGCATGCACAAGCCAAATACCTACACCTATTCCAAGTAGGGTTTAAAGCTCATAAAATGAAAAGTGCCAGGGACTCCATGAAGTCTACTACTTCGGAGTACAAGGAGATGCTCAGAAACTATGGTGCTGGGCTACAGGATGAACCCTAGGATTAGATTGACAAACAGATCAGTAGAGAAGCTGTTGCTGACTAACTTAATTCCTAAGGATACTGTGGTTACTGATAGAAATCAATCCTCCTCTCCTGAGGATGATGCCATAGTCTCTTTAATACTTCTGGCCTGCTCAAATTCTAGGTCCCAAGAACAGTCTGGGTTTCCTGTGTAGTAACACAGAGGGATCCTGCCAGTAGTTGTCTCAGGTGACATGCTTATATTGTCTCCTTGGTGATACCAAGAAACAAGCCCTGCCTTTTCACTCTTCCTCCATGTATTATAAAAAGTGTCATGCAGTTGTTTTTTGACACATGCCCAGGGATGATCTCAGCCTTAGGTGTACTCCCAAGAGCATAACTTGCCATACGCAGCACTGCTTTAATAATGACTATGCAACACTTGCAACATGTGGCTAGTCTGGAATGGAAGCCACTGAGCAGTGCTTGCTTCTTGAAGGCATCTTTAGGATTGTACCACAGATGGTATGATCCTAAAGATGCCTTCAAGAAACAAGCAGTTATACAGTTATACAGTAGGCCTTCCATTCCTATAGTATTTGGGCATCATTATGGACATTTCAAAAGTAGACTGATTATCTTAGGAAGTGAAACAAGACCTCTCCAGGGCTTATTTTGGAACTAATCACATTTAATCCTGGCAAGTTGCATTTTTGTCACTTCCTGCACAAAGCTCCCTCTCCCTTGTCAGGGTGTAACTTTGTGTTCCCCTGCTGTCTTAAACAACAGCAGGATTTTGTATGTGTTACATTAGCTCACAAGGGCAATTTGGATTTGTTTAAGGTGTTTCAGGAGCACACGGCAGAGTTACTGCTCTTTGACTATTTACTCTTTTGAAAGCGAATGGTATAGTAGGCAGGGAAACAAAGCTCAAAGAAAACTACTAAATGAGTGAGAAAGCAAGCAGGAGCCATGGTAATGAACTCCAACAGCTTTGTTCAATCATGGTAGCTTATTATCTTTTGCTTATTGGTGAATCAAAAGTAATTTGCACAGCTCCACAATCATTAAAAGAAGTGACAATGGAGAAAACATGAGTCTGCTCTCTTTCCGGAGACAAGGACAGAGTGAGATGAGATAGATTTGGGGGGGATGGAGTGGGGGTGGGGGGCGACAACAAGATGACAAAAACAGACTCCATGGCACCACAGTTCTTCCTGTACAGCCAAGTCTTCATGGACTACCAAGAGCTCATTTATTTGTCAGTGGGTTTTAGACCTTATTTAATACACAAGTTTAATTAAGGAGATTTTTTATATGGGACTAAAAATCTAGAATAAAAGTAAACTGTAAATTTAAGGCAGAATAGGTATTCCAGATTAACTTCCTATGTGGATGCTCTCATTCTGGAATAAGAAGACCATTTCTGGATTTGTTTCTTTCTTACATGAAAAATCCCTTGTGCTTGAGGATGGATGATGTAGAGCTAGTGCAGACTGGAGATGATATAGATGTCCTGCTGAGGAACCGGAGCAGAAGCCAGAATCCAGCCCGACCTACTGAACTTAAAGTCGAACCTTATCTTTAAAAGGAAAATGGCAATGATTATCCTTTATACCTCGAATAGTAGGTACATAGTACCAAAGAAGAAACTATCTGCTATGAGACAATTCTTGGCCTGTATTGAAATAAATAGAAGTTTCATAGATGCAAATGTGGCAACATACTCATTTTCTAGGTGCAATATACAGATAGCTATTCTAGAAGCCTGATCCCACAGAAACCTACTGCGGGTATAATTCTTACTGCTCGTGTAGCCCCATGAAAATCTGTTTGATTGTCAAAACTAGCAAAACACAATGCCCAGGTGAGTTTAATGAATCAGCGCAATACTTGTACACAGATGACTTAACATTGAAAATAATAATAATAATAATTATTATTAAAATCTTTCCCTTGCCTGTCAATGTGCAGGCACTAGTCTGAGACACTAAAGTTAATGCTTCTTAAAGATATTTAAAGTGACTTTTCATTCCCCCCTCCCCGCCAGCTTGGTTTAGAAGATCTCTTTGAAGCCTAAAGATGTAACACACTATTTTCTTTCTGTGTTAATATTGTCTTCTTTTCTTTACGTTGCATTCAAGATGAGTCTCATCATAAGCTTGCTTGTCACTACATGCTGATTCCATTGATTTTGTTCTTAAAAACAATCCTAGGAGTTTTTTGGACAAATAAAATAAGTACACTTTGCAGAGATAAAAGGAAGTCCAAAATAGGACAATATCCCTCTCATCTTGGAGATTTTGCAAACTGATCCTACAATTAATTTTATGCTTTAATACATTTATAAGACTGAAGCAAAGCTGCAAATACCAATTCCTGTTATCCAACTGACCAGTGGGATCCCAAATCAGCTAACTCCTATGGCTATCCAAAAACTCTGGCAATAAACATCCTCAGGAAGGTATGTTACTTCCATAGATAAAAAGGACCAACAAATTCAGGAATAATTCAGGTGACCCAAATACATCAGGAGGTGGACTGTGCTGAACACTACAATGGCAGAAAAAATAATTTGTTTAGTATTTAAACTTTTCATATCTTCTAGGCTATCAACTTTCAAGTCTGTAAAGGAAAACTCCTTGAAGAGTTCTGGATTATCCAATTTAAATGCCTGCCTAGGGTGAAAGCAGAACAAAAATAAACCCATTGGTTATTAGGGGTGTCTTAGAAATCACAGAAAAGTAGGGCTGGAAGTAGCCTCAAGAGATCATCAAATCCAACTTCTGTTCAAGGATCATCTCTGTTTAAATCATTCCAACTACTCTTTATTAAGCTACTGCAGGTAGTGCACCACAAGGCTTAGAGAGATTTCTCAAGCAACCATTAGCCAACAGGGGAAGTCTAATAATTTCTTTACGGACAGGAGACAGCAGTGGGAGAGATGGAGCAACCCATCTTTGGTGATAGGAAGTCTTAGGTTTTGTTAGGAATGAGGGAGGCCATTTTGTTGTTGGAGCAACCAGGTGTTGGCGAACGTTTTAGGAGAATGAGAACTTTTCAAAAACACTTGAGGCTTTCACGCTTCCCAGGTTCACTGAATGGGCAGCAATCTCTGGCTCAGAGATTCAAGTCCAGTTAAGACTCATTGTGAACATTTCTCTTAGGGCTAGTGTGGGGTCTAGCTGCAGCTACCTCACTTTAGAGGATAGTAGGGCAAGTTACCATGGCAACATCAACAAGTGCTGGATTCTAGAGTAGGGGTGAAACTGTTTGTCCTTGAGAGTGCCTAGAGGTACAGCAGTGCACAGCCAGGAGAAGCAGGGCTCTGAGCCAGCCAGAGAGCTCTTTTGCGGTGGCACCACCCCTCACTGCAGATTGATCCAGGCGGCTCGTGCCCCCCACTCCCCTCTAAGGTGATGTCTTGTATTCTGGAAATGGGTCAGTGGCATAGGCAGAGGGAGAAAAATTGGGGTGGGGGGATTAAGTGTGCGCATATGAAGGGGCAGAGGGAGGGAAAAGGGCCATGGGAGGAGAAGGGAGTGGGGCTGGGACTGGGCAGGGAAGCCTAGTGGCCAAACACCATAACAGATAGAATCTTTCTGTCCAGTAGAAACTTCATAGGAATGCCTAGCTTTCTATCTGAGATTTCCTGGGGTTTCCCTAAAAGCTGTGCTTTTACCATGAAAAGATGATCTTCAAAGAAATAGCAACACAAAATACTGTTTTAGAGGGTAGGAATTAATACAAATGTTAATCCATGTGGTGCTATGTTACTGCATATTATATTGCAATGCAAGCCAAGCCAAGCCAAGCCAAGCTGGGACTGGGACTGGGGCTGGGGCCCACTGCACCTGTGTGGCTACCTCTTCCCCTATGCCCAGGATCATTGCCCAGCACTGATGCCCCCCCATGCCAATGAATCCTCTCCCCCCCAGACCTACTTTGGCCCCAGCTGCTTCCCTGCACCAATCCTAGCCCTGCACTGCATGGGGAGCAGGGCCTGGAGCGGGGCAGCCTCGGCTGTGCTGCTAGGTTGGAGAGGATGGAAAGCTTGGGACCCCCATGCCCACTCTGTGCAGCCTGCAGCAGCAACTAACCCTGTCCTATAAAGATCTGGGGACACGCCCCCGCCATGCCTCCTGGGGTGTAGCAGCAGAAACTGCACCCGCCAGATGAGCTGCTTGCATCCTGCCAATTATGCAATGCCTGCCCCTCCTGAGCCCCAGCTCCACTCCCTCCCCATCCCCACTGCAGACACTGGAAACCCTTGACTAGGCTGCTTTGTGGCCCTACCACTGCTCCATGTTTGTGGGAGATAAGCCCCGTAAGTCCCCACATTTTTCCACTACCTATGGTCAGTGTTCACCCTTGAGCCATCTCATTTTGAAAGCCAGGCAGAACTCTGTGAATCCAGGGTATGTACAGACAAGTATTTGTAGTTTATAGCTTACAGCTGCTTACAGTTTAATTAGCTCATGTTTGTACCATCCTAGGTGAATACGAAGGAAGGCCCAGCTTTTTAGAGGTGTTCAGACACTGCCGTACTCAGCACACACAGTCTGACTGATTTAGGAGCCCAAGTCCTATTAAGAGGCAATGAGATTTAGGGGCTTAAATCATTTAGTCCTTGAAGAGATCCTATTTGATTTAAGACCCTAAGTCCCATTGCTTCTCAATAAAACTTAGAATCCTAAGTCAGTCAGGCTGTGCTATGCTGAGTAGAGCCATGGCTGAATGACTTACGAAGCTGTCAGGAGTGGGGAGCTGCTCTAGATGAGCACTAATAAGGAAGAGTGCCCAGACTTCAAAACTTGGAGATTCAAGGCAGCAATCCAGTTTTAAACTAAACTGATAGCAGCCACTCAAATGAATCTGGGTATCCACCCAAAAGTGGTTGCACCAGTCCAGCTTGATTTATGTGCCAGGTTGGTTAAATGGGTGTCATTCCTATGTGAGGACCAGGTTTTGATGTTGTGCATTGTCTATGATGCTGAGGCACAATGGTGGATGAGGTAAAGGAGTCTGCCCAGTTGCTGACTTGGCTGTACAATGTTCCAGGGCTGTGCAAAGGAAATCACTCAGTCACATTTCATGTGCATTGAATTTACTTGAGAAAAAAAATACTTTGCTCTTCCTTTCCCCATTCACCTTTGGCATCAGCTCTATTATTTCTAATTTTTTTCTATCAGCATAGCAAACACTGTTAATGTCTGAGTAAGTCTCTACTTGATGTCCATGATTCTTCAGTGGTCTTCAACCTTTTTAAGTAGGAGATCACCTTTGGCATTTAAAGGCAACCCAAGATCTACCGTGCACTGCCACTCTCCCACTTCCTCTCCACCCTGCAGGTAAGTTTGTGGGGATGGAAGGGTGGGGGTAAATCAAAACAGAGGGAGAAAAATTTATTTGGGAACGCACCTCCCCAGCAGGTAAGTCCCACCTGTCAGGGCCCCATGTAACTTACCCCTGTTCCTGTGGCACTGACCCTCACCACGGGGACCTTGATCTAGCCCCCACCCATGACTGACCTGCTGGGCTGGGGCATGTGTGCTGGGCACTCAGTCCCCAACCCTAGCTTTGGATCAACTCCAAGTGGCTCCAAGATCTACCACAAGAGGCTCCGAGATCTACTGGTGGATCGAGAACCACTGGTTGGTGACCACTATTCTACACCCTTACCCATGATGGCTGCCAGAGCTGCAGTGCTGATCTGTTATTTAAAGTCAGGCTTATTGTGGAGCCATAATAGTGATTATGCAGCAAGTTTTCTGCTGTGCTCCTCTGCCTGTCTACCTCCACTATGGAAACCCTGAGAGTAGGGGAGCCTTTAGCAGCAGTAGATGGTATCCAGATATGTAGGATAAGGTTACATAAGGAGAAGTAGCTGGAGTACAACGCACTGCTGAGGACCCTTATAAACTGGCAGAAATTAGAGCTGAGCCTGATGCCATATTCGGGTCCCAAACAGTCCCACTGTCTGCTGCACTCAATTCAGAGACTTCAGCCCTAAATATTTTAAAGGATTCTTTGAGGACCTGGGGAGAGAACTTTGGGGAACAGGGAGAGACTTTCAGATTATGAGGGCAGGGAAGCCAGAAATCTTGATACAAAGCTGATAAAGTTTGGAATAGGGAGAGTCATCAGGTTATGAACAGAGGTGCAAAAATCCAGTTAGAATAAAGAACAAAAAGGAGAGTGTTCTTAATGCCTAAACATCATAACAGATAGAAAACTGGGCATTCCTACGAAATTTCTACTGGGCAGAAAGCTTCTACCTGAGACTTCCTGGGGCTTCCCTAAAAGCTGTGCTTTTACCATGAAAAGATGATCTTCAAAGAAATAGCAACATAAAATACTGTTTTAGAGGATAGGAATTAATACAAATGTTAATCCATGTGGTGCTATATTACTGCATATTATATTGCAATGTAAGCTTTCCATGCTTTTTTGAACATTTTTTGTGGGTGTGAGTTTGGAACATTTGCTGGCTTTGAAGAAAAATGTTTTCATTTGCACAAAACCCAGCAGCAGTTGTGATGGCTATGAAGAGGGTAAGATTATGTCCATTAAGACTGGATATTGAAGTGACTGAAATAGGAAATGAGGAGAGCCTGGACAAGAGTTGTAGTTTCATGGATGGTTAGGAAACACCACATCTTAGAAGTACTGTGCAAAAAGATTCTGTAAGATTTAGCTATTGGTTGCATGAGAATCAGAGATCAGACTCATGTTGCATGCCTGAGTGCCAAATAAGCTGCTGGAGTTGGCGTCAGTGACTGAGAAAATTGGGAGGAAAAACCTACAGGAAAGAAGAGGTTAGTTTTCATCATCTTGAACTTGATCTGGTAGGCAGACTTTCACTAAGAGATGTTGGGGAAGATGAAAGGGGAGGGGGAAAAAGCAGACAGAGAGATTTAAAAATTTGGTCACATGGAAATACAACAGGAGGAGAGTTGTCAGCCTAGAGAAAGTGGTTGTATTTGGGTTCAGTAGTTTGTGGATGAGATTATTCAGAGATAAGATGTAGAGGGAAAAGAGAAAGGGACCAAGAAGAGAAACCTGGGGGGCCTTCACAGAGAATGAGAAAACTGCTTCTGCCTCTAGTTAGGAAGAGTTCGGAGAACATGGTGACCGTGGTTCAGTAGTGTGTATGGGGGCGAGGAGGGGAAGAAGACAGATGGAGGTCTTGGATGAAAAATAAAAAGGAGACTTTCCAGATGGGGATTGTAGATTGTTCATTCAATGGAGTTAGATGACAAAGAGACTGACCAGTAGTTTGAAAGACAAGTGGAATGAAGGGTGTACTTCTCCCTCATCTATAGGAACTAGCTTCCTCTAATATATTTTGCTATATATATCTATAGCATAGGTATATGGGAGAGAGTAAAGTATGTGTGTACATGGAGGGAAAGAATCAGTGGAGAGCAAAAGGTTCAGAAGAAGAGGAAAGGAGTTGATAGGAACAGGAGATGGGATGAGGTCATAAGGCAGATAGACAGTTTAGAGGAAGAGAATACCATGTGATCAGAGTCTTACACGGCAAGCCATACGAGGAAAGGCTGAGGGATCTGGGACTCTTCAGCATGAAGAAAAGAAGGCTGAGAGGGAACCTAGTAGCAGCTTACTGCTACTCTAAGGGAATACATTAAGAGCTTGGTGAGCAACTGTTCACCAGGGCACCATGAGGTAAAAAACAGGAGTAATGGCCACAAACTCCTGGAAGACCATTTCAGGCTCAATGTTAGGAAAAACTTCTTCACAGTCAGGGTGTCCAGACTCTGGAATAAGCTCCCTCCAGAGGTGGTACTATCACCTACCCTGGAAATCTTCAAAAGGAGACTGGACAGTCACCCCTAGTTATCTTTCCTGCTTTGTGCAAGGGGGCTGGACCTGATGATCTTCCAAGGTCCCCTCCGGCCTTACAATCTATGAATCTTTGCAGGTCTTTGTACCAAAATAGCTAATGGAGTTTAGGATGTGATCCAGCAACTTCCTTCTACCAATACAACTTTCAGTATGGACACACTTACACCAAGATAGAATAGGTGCTATAGACTAGGTGTCAGCACACTTTTCAGGCTGTGGACCAGAATGATCCAGTTTAGGTCAGAGGTGGGCTGGTACATGACAGGTGGGTGCTGGCACCCAGACTACCATGATGGCCTTCCCCATTGCAGCATGGGGAGAGTGTCTGCAGCCAGCACTCATTTCCATGGCAGCAGGGCAAAACAACTGCTGCTGAAGCCCCCCACCATGGCAGAGAAAAGTGTCCACTGCAGACACTCTCCCTATGTAGCCACTGGGAAAAGCAGAGGCAGTGGTGGCTAGTTTCTAGTGCCCATCCAGTCTGTGGGAAAGTTTAGCCATTAACATCAGTGTTAGCAGGCTCAGACTTTATATTGACATCCTCTTCCTTTAAATCTGTAAGCCTAGAATTTTTTATCTTTCTGAAGGAAAAAGAATCTCCTGTTAAGATGTCTGTGGTTTACATAACTATGGTTTTGTTTGCTGGTGCCTCTTACGTCTCCTGCAAAGCTCTTCTGTTTTCCATTATTTTTCAGATCACCCTTCCAAATATGTCCTATCATCTCTAGACTACTAAGTCAGCGATCAAACTCCCAGGTTTTAGAAATATTTTGTTTCCTTTCCCTATTGAGGTGATGGTCATTGTCTTTCTTGTTTGTGCAGTGCTGTGTTTTTTAAATAGAATTGTGTGACCCCACAGAAAAGCTGGGTGATAAGCTATTGTCTCAACTCATCTTTGTGCTCTGCTCATGTTTTCCCAAAACAGTGATTTGGCATGAGAACAAAGTTGAAGTCACAAAATGTTGCCACTGGGGGAAGAAATAATCACAACATTTTCACTTTGAAAACAGGCTGCATTCACTAAAAATGGACCCCGGATCAATGCAGATCACTCCACAGAAATGAGATCAATTTTATATTAATGTTGCAATGATAAAATACTCCACCTTTTGAATAGCAGTGACTACATACTCCTGAGCTGTTCTTGCTCTTATGGTGATTGGGATCAGCTTCTTTAGAAGGCTCTGCTTTCCTGAAACAGCCATAAGTTATTTCTTCTCTTACAGCCAGTTTTCAGCAAGCCACCTCAACTGCATTGAGTCTGGGAACATTAGGGAAAACGTGTTTTGTGTATCTAAATTTTTGTGGATGTAAATGAATGTCCTGAGCAGGCAAACTGAATGCAAGTACCAATTTGCAAGGTATAGGTAGAGAAATACATTCATAACCCCCCTTAAAAGTTTGCATGGTTACTAAACTCATGTAAAAACTTGAACAAAAATGCCAGTCTTTATTATCATCCCTATTTCAGTTGATTAAAGCTATTGCAGACTCTTGTTTCAGTTCTTTAGTCCAGTGGGGAGCAACCTTTTCTGACCAGTGGGCATATCTACACATTCATTAATCTGCTGTAATTATGGCACATTAAGTTTAGTAGCTGTAATAACAGGTACTAACTTAATGTGCCATAATTGGTGCTACTGTGCAGTATTGCTGGTGCACATTTTTTTGTGACACTTATGCACGGTAAAGCAATTCTACTATGCTTTAGCACATGAGTACTATTTTTGCCTGCCACACTAATGCGCAATAGAATTACTTTACTGTGCTTCTAACATCTCATGTAGACATGCCCAGTGTGTCACAAAATAGGCCTATACCTCGCCCCCTCCCAAGTGCCACTTTGATCCTCTTTTTCCACTTTCTGCTCCCTGCTCAATCTGCTGAGTGCCATACACAGAGGCTGCCCATGCCACTTGTGACATGTGTGCTGCAGGTTGCACCCCTACTCCATGCATGTGGAACAGTCCCATTGATTCTTGTGGGTGGGTTGTGACTCGACAATGGCAGCATCATTGGGCTTATTCTTTATGGTGGGTCTGTGTATGGAATACATCCCCAAATTAATAGCATGGGGAGAAAAAAAAACTATTTGTGGGTTTTATCTTGTAGCATAAGGCCTGAAAGAAACTTTGATCCTGCCAATCTGTTTTTTTGCTGCGGGAGAAAGAAAAGTACAGGAGGCAGGAAGGATGATCAGAAGAGACGGAACAAGGAGAGGAGTAAAAGATGACACCAATACTGGGGAAGAGGCAAGAAACAGATGCAAAATTCTGACCCTGTTGAAATCAGTGGGAGTCTTGCCACTGACTGCAAAATGAACCAAGACTTCATCTGGTATACATAGAACAGCTGTACTTCTTTAAACATCTTGATATAGCTGTAGCATAACCCCCTTAGTATGCAAGCAGTTAAACCAGAATGGATATGCCAGCTAATCCTGTATGGGGGCGGTATAATCTATAGCAGGTATTGGCAACCTATGGCCCATGGGCCAGATCTGGCTTGTGGAGCCATTTGCTCAGGCATCAGCATGCAAAATCATAGTTCTGTAAACCACAGACATCTTAACAGGAGATTCTTTTTCCTTCAGAAAGACAAAAAATTCTAGGCTTACAGATTTAAAGGAAGAAGATGTCAATATAAAGTCTGAGTCTGCTAACATTGATGTTAATGGCTAAACTTCAGTGGTATCATAATTCATCCTGATCCAGAGCTCCTTCAGGATATAAAAGAGCTACAGCTTTTTACTGTCATGCCACACTAAGCTCATTACTTGTGTATTAACAAGATCTAGTTTATGTACTCGCCACAGAGAGATTCCATCCTGCCAGTTTTCTCTCGTAGATGAGGACACAGTTTCTAGGTCCCCATAATTATTTACATGTAGGTTGTATTTATTGGCAATTAAATGGTTCAGCAGCTCTGAGACATTAGTCCCCTCTAAACATGTTGCCTGCCAGATTGTTTCCTGCCAGCAGTCCCGGTGGGCTGGAAAATTTCATTGAGACCAACACTGATGTGTGCATATCAGAAAGAACACCTGGCATAGCTGTCCTGTGGAGACTCAGCACTCTTTCCTCTTTCTGAATGATAATGATATGGCACTGCCACACATTTGTCAATGCAGAGCCAATAGGAGGGAACAGCTTTTTGCTTTAAATACACTTGAAGACCAAATGCTGTTAGCTACGAAAGATCAAACAGGGTACAGACATATGCTGTCTCACACTTGAAGACAAGTAGCCGAACAAGCACCTGCCTGCTCACACCAGGAAACAGCACTTGTCAAATGTTTAGGCTTCTGTTTAAAGGCTGATCCTAAGGAGGGCCACAAGGGTGGAAATGGTGTTAGTTAATGCCTGACACCAGATGGGAAAGGCCTAGTCCTGTGCAGTGTACACAGGAGCACACTGTACTGAGTACCCTCCAGTTCAGCTGGCATTGAGAACATTCAGGATACTGCAACCTTATATGACTAGGCTCTGCCAGAGATCACTTTTAAATAGTTTTGGTTGTGGCTTTTTCTCCCAGAGGGCTTAGCTCCCATTTCAACTGGGAGTAGTCAGCCAGTGATGTCGCTGCACAAGTGTCAACCCAGAGGCAGGCTAAGGAAACAGCTTGCAAGTGAGGCAAGCTCAATGTGAACCACAGCATCCAAACTGGATCTCTGAAAGGGTGTGGCATGTGCATAGAAATCTGATCTGTTCATAGAGGACCCTTGGTAAATACCACCAGAAAAATATAACTGTCTATAAACCAGCCTGGAAAGCATGGTGCTTCTTACAGCCATCTGCATCTACTGAAGGGAGAATAAAAACGGACAGCAGGAAAAACTGGTCATATGAACTGTTGCAAGAGAAAATATGCCCACAGGATCAGCAAAACTGTTCTTATGTTTACTAATGCTTATTTACACCATTCTGGCAAGATACAGGAGAGGCAAAGCAGGTATACATTTCACACACACTTTAGTGCAAGTCAGAACTGGGCTCCATTTTGGTTTAGAAATGGCTCATTGGGACTTATGCAGAATAAACCCATGGAGGAAATAGTTCACTTGTTCTGTGAGAATTTGAAAGCTCAAAAACTTCCCTCTTCCCAAGTCAGAAGAGAAAGTAAAAACCTTAAATTATATGCATAAAACAAAACCTGAAGAAAAACAATGAAACTTTTATGAAGGATTTATTTTAATCATTTAAAAAAAGTTTAATTTGGATTTTTAACTTTAAAAATTCCTATTTTGAAATGGAAATTCATTTGGAACGCAAAATTGTTATGTTTCAGTCCTAAAGTAGCCAAACTAGTCTCTAACATTTTTAAAGCTTTGTACTCCATTTTTGGAACAAACAATTTATCAAAATAGACTTGCTCCCACAGAAAGTTTCAGTTTTGAGAAATGGGCAAAAAGCACTGTCATATGACTTCCAATCAGCTCTACGGTGAACTTTTTCAAGCAACATTCATCACTAGGAGCAAAATTTTCCTACTCAGGAGCATACATTAGGCACTACATCCATATTCAGGCATTTAAATAAATGGCTTGAATTGTCAGAAATGCTGATCACCTGCAGTTTCCAATGAAGTCAGCAAGAACACTCAGTGCCTTTCAAAATCAGGGTGAGCGTTTAGGCATCTGAAGCCAGGCTCATATCATTTGAAAGTTTTTTGTACTGACTGTGCTGGTTGAGAGGGCGACTGCATTGAAAACTCTCATATGTCACTGTACTATTCAGTATTCTCTGTACAGATGGCCATGGCCCCCATTATCTGAGATTTTGCACGTGTAAATGATTTTCCTTTTTCTTCTATAACTGAAAGTACATAGAGCTGCTCTGTATGTTTCCCTTAGCCCTGGGCCACCTCAAAAATGACCCAAGATATAAATCAGTGAACACAACAATTGGAAAGGCACTAGCAATGCAGTATTTTACATAATAGAAATTCTCTAGGCCTTGAAGGGACATCAAGGTGTGTGCATATTTTGTAGCAGAAGGCAGCTCTGTAGCATTCTACTGCTTTCTTTTCTCCCAAAGCCATGTAATTTTGCAAGGAGGCTTATATAAAAGAAGCATCCAATGGTGCAATATGCAGACACAATAGGCACTCTACCTAAAAGGTCTCTCGACAACATTCATGTTTTAGCCTTACATCTTTTAGCAAAATTCTCATCAACAAGAAACCAAGGCTTCTGGAGCTGAGAAATGCTTGGCTCACTGCAGACATACACTCTCAGCACAGGAGTCCAAGTAGGGGTTTAGGAACATACATGGGTTTGTAACAACACTCCTGAAGCTCGCAACCTATAGAGCAGCATGGAGGGAAGTGCTGGTTGTGACAGAGCAGAATGAGCACTTCTTATGAAAACAAACACATCAGGGTGCACCTTTATGAGGGCTGGGTGCTACAGTGCTGAGACACTGTTCCCCTCTGCCCCCGTTGCAGGTACAAACATGTCTTCTTGCACCCATGGACAAGAGTCATCCTACCTAGGACAGCTCCTGGCTGCCCAAACTCCCCCCACCCTTTTTTTTGCTGGAGTTGTACAACCATTGTCTGGGTCTCTTGCAGCTGTTCATTGGAGGTAGCAGCAGGAGGAGCAATCACAGAAAAAATGATACAGCCTGTGCTGTATTACTCCCCACAGGGGATTCTGGAGACAAAACAGAAAACAATACCCTAGCCCCAATCTATCTCGTAGCTCCCCCCACAGTGCCAGGGTGGGGAAGCAAGGCAGAGCAGGCAGTGATGGAATTTCTCTCCTCTTGGTGGAGCCACATGGGAGCAATCCAGCCTGAGGCTCTAAACACTTCCATTGCACCCTTCCCTGCTTTGAGATTTTCATCCTTATAGCTTATTGCCAGCAAGGAAGCAATGTTAGTGAAAGTGGAGTTCTACTTAAGTAGGCTGTGCATTGGCCAGTCTGCCCCACTCACACAGGCTGTGTGAGATGGTGGCCTTACCTTAAAACATAAGCCCCTTTGGAGAAGGGACTTCCTGGAGCATTTGACCAGCAGTAAGGGTCATAATAATATAACCAAGGGTTCACTATCTTCAGGGGGCCTGCTGGCCAAGCTCACTGCACATCCCAAGGGCCCTTTACATTCCTCTCTCCATGCTATAAACTCCATGCATTCCACCCTCTCAGTCTGTTTCAGGGACTCCCTTGTTACACAAATTGCCAATTGCTCAAATCACAAGCCAGACCTTATGAGGGAAGATAAGGCAAGATGCTCTTTTTATTGATTAAGCGCTTAATACGCACACGCCCCACATTCATACCCCAATTTTTGTTCTTACCAGTCTTATCAGTATCCGGATCAACTTAGTGGCCAGCCAAGTTGATCACAAGTAGGAGCTGGGCTCCAGCCAGTCCATCTCATCAGACAAACTGATGCTGCAGGATGACATTTCATCAGACAAACCAATGCTTCAGGATGCTCCAGGATGCAGAACAGGACCCAAAATCAATATGTCTCACCTCATCTTTTATAGCCTTGTCAATTCACCCAGTTCTGTGGGCTTTGCTGTGTTATCATTGTGTTCTTTGTTCTCTTGCTGTTCTGGGGTGGATTCTTCTTGTGGTCTTTTATCTGTCTGCATTCTTTAGCCAATCACCAGCCGATGTTTTCCTTTTCTACAGACACACTCTCACCCATTCTCTCACATGTACGGTATACAAAGGTTGAACACTTATGTCAAGCTACAGAGCAATATGAAATGGAGTTTCTTAAGGCAATGCAAAACTCAAGAAAATACATAAGATTAAAAGCAATAGGCAAAAAGCCTATTTGTATAATACCCTGAATCTTTCCTCAATCTCCTATTGACAGGCATTGTGTGCTGCCAAACTATAGTCTCTCAGTCTCCCTGCATAAGCAGTTTCACGTATCCACGTGCCCTCCCTCCCCATTCCAGAGGCTCTCAACCCTACTCTTTCCTATGTGGACTTCTCCCTCATAGCAAAATCCCCAGGGTCTGTACCTCTTTGTCCTTCTCATATTCACCATTTTCCTTTGCTGTTCTTTTTCTTTCTACCTTGAAGATATATTGTCTAAGGATCATCATGTTAACCTCTATAGAGAGGGTGAGTGTATTGTCAATCAGGAAGCTGTTAGTACCTACCATCAACCTGTTCTTTGATCTATAGACATACAACAGAGGAGCTCAAAATTCTGGCTATTCTAGAAAGATGGCAGGGCCTCTCTACATGCCCCTTTTCCACAATTAAGCATTCCAATTTTCTCTTCAAATCAGTAGGGTTCCATCAACTCATGCAGACAAAATTCCCTGAAATTTTGGGATTGATCAACTGCACCATTCAAAAGTTACCATGTTCTAGACATTGCCAAGTGAGTGCAAAGCCTTGCAGGCTCAGCCAGTGAACAAAAAGTCTAGTTATCTGTGCATCTCATGGTACAAAGCAGAGGACAGTCCACACACACTGTTAGCACAAGGGACTTTACTACCCATCACCTGCTCCAGGGTAACAGCATACTCTTACTTTGTGGTAAATACAAGCCATCCCACGGAGATGTCATTCTTGCCAAAGCATGAGAGCTAAGCTATTATTATGTGTGTGTGTGTGTGTGTGTGTGTGTGTGTGTGTGTGTGTGTTCTTTTCTCAGTAAGTGAAAGTTAATGTGTGTAGTTAACTATGGGGTAGATTAGGGATAGCCAACTGCTGCATGTGTGTGGTTCTTCTACAAGCCCCAGGTGCTTAGGAAGGGGAGGCACTGGAATAGAGGCAGGGGGCTCATGCCTTGAGTCACAAGGGCAGAATGCTGCTGTATGAGGTGCCACTGCCAAGAGCCAGGTTAACCCTGCCATAACCCTGCACCTGACACCAAATTCAGAGCTTTGGATCCTCACTTGCCACATAAAAGAGCAGCAGTTGCAGGACCAAGGGAGGGTTAACCTGATTCTTGGTGGTGACACCTTTCTCAGTGCCCTGCCCCCTGTTCTGCTCTGTGTAGCCAGAGGCTCAAGCCCGGCTGCCTCCATTCAACAGCCCCAGTAGCAAACTCTAGCATACTTACCTCCTTGTGAGGATCACAGTGACACTGTGGGGAGAGTCAGCACTTAACTTGTACAAAAGGTTTGGTCACCGTTGTAGTAGGTGATGCATAGTAAAGTATTCTCCCTTACCTCACAGTAATTTGTAGGTATAGATACACAGAGAATATTTGGCAGCCCCTTCCATGGCCAGAAGTCCTACAGATATTAATATAAACCAGAACATAACATACACTATAGAACAAGTTTGTACAAGTGCCCAGCTGCATACAGATTCATAAACCTGTTAATGAAATTTTCTGCCTTATTCCTCTGGTTGCCAGACGGGTTTTTAAAAATAACTTTTTGTTCATTTTGATGGAATTTTTATGTTCCCAGGTTCTATTAACAATTCAGCAGAGAACCAAAAGAAAAAAAAAGAAAAAAAGAAATGTGGAGGGAGAAGGTATAAAAGAGAACAGGTTTAAAGAGGTAAGCCATCTTTGCACAAGAATGGGATATTCTAATCTCACAGCAAATCATTTGTCAAAAGGAACCAGGACTGTGTGGGGCACACAAGATGGCAACTGTGACCCTAACAATGGTAAGAACATAAATCTAGCTCTTTGTAGTACTGCTTCCAGTGGCCTATTCTGTATTCACATGCTGAGTAACAAAGAAGTAACAGGGCAAAAAAATAAAAAAAATAAATCCAGGCTCTAAGACTACATTGGAGAGTTTTAGCTACAGTGTTAAGCTTAGTGCTGGTGATTGAATTTTTTTATGGTAAAAAGAAGCAGGTCGGTTGCTGTAATAGATCAATTACAATTATCTAACCTAAAATGTAACAGATAACCAGGTGCTGATGTACTGCAAACTTAAAAAAAAAGAGATTTATATTGTAGGAGTCATGTGGGAAATAGTGTACACTAACATTACAAGCAGCCATGGAACAGCAAGAGGTACAAAAAGTACAAGCATTATCCTATATCTACTCTCTTAGGTTGACATTGGAGGGCAACATCTTGTACATTGAGCCTGACATTAATAGTGCCCACTGTAATAATGATGAAATCCACATTAATTTGAAGTGTTACAGCACCTGCTTGATCTGCACTTACATAACTAAATGGAGATTTATAGTTAATTTACTAAACTTACCCAATGTACAGAGCTAACATGGTGGCTGTGGTAACTCCTAGTGGCTACAAAGGGAGCCCCTAATTCCAACTGCACATGCAGGAAAGTGCTGACCTTCCCAAGCACTAAGCACCACGAAGCCAATGCTCAGCAGCTTGCAGAATCAGCCCTTTAAAACAGAAGACTTGCTGCCAAAGCCTGTTACAGTTCCCTTACTGCTCCGTTGAGCAGAAACGTCACCCCCTAGCAGCATAGCTGATCAGCCTAGCCAAGGCCTTTGTGAATAAGCAGCAGGGAAGAGAAACAAAATACGCCCTCCTGCCCAGGGAAAATGGATTTCTCAATAAACCAAGTGTTTTTGCTGCCATCACCAAGTGTCTGAAATTTTGAATGTTTCTCCCTTTATATCAACAGTTTCTGTTCAGAACCATGCGAGACTCATTAAAAGCCTTGCAAATCAAATGTACCTTAGTGCTCTTGTGATGTTGGATAATGTAAAACAACTTCATTTTCTTCAAAGGTCATGCTTTTTTAGTAAGCTGATTACAGGAACTAGCTATGAGCTACATGGATTTTCTAATGACTGTGGTAAAATGTGACTAAATCTGTGGGATGGATTTGAAATCTGAACATTTAGATGCATTCATTTATTGCATGCTTTGAACTTCAGTCTCCCATTTGCATTCTTCTTCCCAAGGCTTACTTTCCCTAAGAAACATTTCACTGGAGAGGTAGGGGGAGAATCCAAAACAAATGCAAATATAGACCGATAGCTGAAAATATTGCTTGTTGCTCTACCTTCCCTCCAGACAGAAAGAGAGTCTCCTCCCAGACGAGGGAATGACCATTCTTCAACCTATTTGTACTGCACACCTCACCTCATTATCTGTGCATCTTTCACAGTCAGCTTCAAAATATCAGTCATAGAAAACAGGACTGGAAGAGACCTTGGAATGTCATCTCATCTGCATTGCTGCCAATGCAGGATCAATTAGATCTAAGCCATTCCAGGTATATATTTGTCTAACTCACTCTTAAAAAAATCAGAGATGGAGATGTCATAACCTCCCAAAGTAATCTATTCCATTGCTTAACAATCCTTATCAATGTTGGATAGTGATATTGAATGATACGTGGTGCACGGTACACTCTCTTTCCCTACTGAGCATCCACAGCCTTCTTGGTATCTTTTCATTTTGGACTCACCCAAAGCCAACGCGTTGGCTCCATTTAGGTCAGAGGTTTTTAACTCATCGAGCCCTGTGGGTGAATAAGTAGTGTGGGGCTAGTCTGCAGGCTGGACCGGACCCACAAACTAACCTTGTATATGTCCAGGAATGATGGGAATGGCTGACGTATGCAGTGCAGTCCTGCACAGGATGCATCAAGACTGTGCTGAAGCCCTGGTTAAGCCTGTACTGATCACTTCCATGTGCACTGAAGGCAAAACAGCTGGTGCTGCCCATACCATCCCTGCTCCTGCTCTTCAGGTCCCAGCAGGGCTCATGAGCCTGGCAGCAAGCCCACCAACCTCATGCAGTGCTGGGAGGTGCCCTGGCAGGGCTGTCCTGGCCTGGGTCATAGATCCAGCCCATCATGCAACCTGGGGAGCAGAAGTTGAACACAGGCAACTGCCAGTGTGCAGCATCTCCCTTCCCCACAGCCACTTGGGGTCACAGCAACTGGAGGGGACCCCAGCCTAATCCCTGAATAGTGCTTCACCCACTCCTCAGGTTTCCTCTGCAGATACCCTGCATCACCAGCTCCTACCCACAGTGGGAAGTGCTCATTGTAGTTGCTGTTCTATAGCTCTGCATCTGTCCTGGGGCTGTGCTGCATGTGGCAGCCACTCTTCCACCCTTGGATACTAGCTGGGAGTGGGTGCTGTGCAGGGCCATCAAGCATGCCCCACATCCTGTCTGTGGGTCACTGAGACTTCGAGGCAGCACAGGGAGGCCAGATAACACAGTTCCATGGACCAGATCTGATCCACAGGCCACATCATTGCAATCCCCAATTCAGGTGCTGTTTTGAGAATTTCTGTACCACAGTCTGAAATATTTCACTACAGGGAAAAAAACCACAAACCACAGCTCAGACTCACACAAGGAAAAATGTGTTAGTTAAACTGGTCTAAGAATGCAGCCTCTCTTTTTTGCTATTTTTCTGTTTTTTAAAAAAAGATATTTTGCAGCTAATAAGGGGAGAATCACCATTAAGACGCAGGAAATCAACCACATAACACAAACAGTAAAGAATCAAACTGAAAAAAAAAAGTTCTCTTATTGCCAAATCATGGATCAGGCACTTCCAAATCATAAATCAGATTTGTAAAATAATAAAATAATATTGTTTTTAAACCAATTCATTTTGCATCCCTTTCTCTTGCCTTCTGGAATTGCAGTATTAACTACTGTCTGCAAACTTGAGGTATAGAAGAAACTTTTCCATAGAAAATGAAAATGGAGATTCACATGCATTCATTCACATGATTCCATGAGGCAGAGAGTGTAAAGGGACTACAACTGTTATGAGACTAGATATAAAACTGCAAAAATTAACACCTCTGAAAGGTCAGAAGCTACTCCTAGGATGAACCCTTGTCATTCAAGAACTCAAAAAATGCTAAAGAATTAATAGTCTCAGAAGACAAGGATCACCTTTGGAAATATTCACTTGCCCAAAACAGGGATTAAAATCAGAAAATCAGATAAGCTTTATTTAAGGCTATACATATTTCCTAAAGTATTTTTCATGGAGCCAGGTTAATGAAACCCAGTATCAGGATTTTATGGAAATCTAAATGCTATGGGCCCAATTCTTGTCAACAAGTGTATTGTTCAGCAATTAATCATAGCCAAGAAGTTTAACAAATATCTGCTTCATTCAGTGTCTCCGTTCTAAATAGCTAGCTTTGTGTAACATTATTCTTGGCATATAATAACCAGAAGTTACAACTGATTCATGATAGAACCTCTTTAAAAGGTGCAGTTTCTTAAGCCAAAGGTTCACAGTTTCCATAAGCCTCAGTGAAAGATGAAAGTGCTCATTCCTTCCTGCAAAGCATTTAGCACCTTGCATGATTGGGTCCTACATCACTGTTGGTTGTATGCAGCAGCGAGCCAAACAGGTGTTATCCATTCTAATAGTTGTAGATTGAATCCAACAAGTTACCTTGCTTAGTCTGCACAAGATAAATCACGCTGAGACAGTGGAAACAAGACATGATTTATAGTGCTGTACTTTGTGTGTACAAGGAAGCATCTCATTACAAATGTTCTAAAGTACAAGGCCATCATGTGAAGGCAAACAAGCTGAAAACCAGTTCACCCACTACCCACTCAATTGCAAAATGGCTTAGAAAGATACCACTTTATAAAGCTGGAGTTGTGTACCAGTAAATACAGATGGTGATGCTGTCAGAAAAGGGTATTAAATTTTATTTGCAGGGGCTCAGTAACTAAATCTGGGTTGGATCATAGATCCATAGATTGTTAGGAGCTGGAAGGGACCTGGTAGATCATCCAGTCCATTCCCCCTGCACTAGGCAGGAAAAGACAACTAGGGTCAAGTGACCCGAGCGAGGTAACTGTCTAGTTTCCTTTTGAAGATTTCCAGGGTAGGTGACTGCAGTACCACTGGAGGGAGTTTATTCTACAGTCTGGACACCCTAACTCTGAAGAAGTTTTTCCTGGAATTGAGCCTGAAGCAGCCTTCCAGGAGTTTGCATCTATTGCTCCTGGTCTTCCCCAGGGATGCGCCTGTTCACTGAGTTCTTGATGTACTCCCCTGATGTAGCAGTAAGCTGCTACCAAGTCCCTTCTCAGCCTTCTCTTCTGTAAGCTGAAGAGGTCCAAGTCCCTCAGCCTTTCCTGGTATGGCTTATCTTGCAAGTCCCTGATCATACAGGTGGCTGTTCTTTGGACCCTCTCAAGTTTTTCCTCATCCTTGCTGAAGTGTGGTGCCCAGAACAGAACACAGTATTCTAGCTGTGGTCTCACCAGTGTGGAGTACAGTGGGAGTATCACTTCCTTAGTTTTGCATGAGTTGCAATGGTTAATGCATGCCAGTGTGTTGTTTGCCCTGCTGGCCACAGCATTGCACTGCTGGCTAATGTACATGCAATGGTCGCTCACTACCCCTAGTTCCCTTTTGGCCATAGTGCAAATCAAATTGTTGCCACTGAGCCTGTAGGTATGTTGGGGATTATTTGTCTGCAGATGGAGCACCTTACACGTCTGAGTGTTAAACTTCATCTGGTTCTAGTCTGTCCAGCTCTCCAGCCTGTCCAGGTCCACCTGTATCTGCAACCTATCTACTAGCATCACCATGCTCCCCCATAACTTGGTGTCATTCACAAACTTGGCCAGCAGGGTTTTCATCCCCAAATCTAAATCATTGATAAAGATGTTGAAAAGCACCAGTCCAAGCACGGACCCCTGAAGGACACCACGGGCCACTGTTCACCAGGATGACACAAATCCGTTCATGGGAACTCTCTGGGTCCTACCATGCCATGTCCTTTTCCATCCACTGAGCTGCTGAGCAGTTACACCCACAATCTTCCAATTCTTCCACAAGGATATCATGGGATACTAAATCAAAAGCCTTTTGAAAGTCTAGGTATATGTCAACCTTCTTTCCCATGTCCAGGTGGTAAGAGACCTGTTCGTAGAAGGAGATGAGATTGGTAAGACAAGACCTACCTGCAATGAAGCCACGCTGTCTGTCATTCAGAATCTTACCCTCAATGAGTGTATTGCACATAGATTCTTTCATGAGGTTTTCCAGGATTTTCCCTGGGATGGAGGTTAGGCTGATTGCTCTATAGTTGCCCAGGTCCTCCCTCTTCCCCTTCTTGAAGATTGGCACAACGTTGGTTCCAGACCTCAGCCAGATCCATCAGCACTCTCAGGTGAAATCCATCTGGTCCTGCTGACTTATAAATATCTAGCTTTTCTAGTTGGTTTTGCACCAACTCAGCATCCAGTGGGAAGGCTGTCATTCCCACCATGCCCCCTGTGATCCTTATCTCGCTTGTCTTTCTCCTTGGTTCAGCGAAATACCAAAGCAAAGTGGACGTTCAGGAGTTTATTTTTTTCCTGAGTGTCAGTTACCAGCTGTCCCGAGGTGTTAAGTAGAGGCTACACACTTCTATTTGTTTTCCTTTTGCTCCCTACATACCTAAAGAAGAACTTTTTATTGTCCTGGACTCTCTTGGGTAACTTAAATTCAGTCACCACCTTAACTTTCCTAATCATTTCCCTACAAGTGCAGACCATTGTGGTATAGTCCTCCTTGAGGACTGCCCCTAGCTTCCACTGTATGTATGCCTCTTTTTTCAAGCCACACACCAGATCATCTCTTTCGGCCAAGACCAAGCCTAGGTCAGGATTTACAGTTACCATTATGAGGAGCAGGAGAATTGTTTCCTTGTTGAATGTTAAGGGCTAGCAGAATAAACACAGGAGGAATCTCAATGTTTAATTCCGACCTAACAATTTAGTGAGAACTGAGCTTTTACATAAGAGGTGCTGATTTCTCCAAGGAGCTAAACATTAATTTGGAACAAATTTGATGTACATCATGAGTTCCATTTAGAGACTGCGAGATTTCAAATGACTACAGCTTCATGCTGAAGAAAAAGGAAAGGAGTCTCCGGAGGGAAGAAATGAGGGGTGGGGAAGCTCAGCAGCTTCTTGCTGGCAGGCAAGCAAGCAGAAGAGTTGTCATGTCTGTGGCGGACCTCAGCTAAACAGCTGAAAGCCATTCAGTGTTGGGGTTTACCTTAGAAGGTTCAGTTTAAGCCCCGCTCTCTCTACCAGGCAGAGTTATTACAACCTAACTGAAGATAGGGCAGGGTGGCATCTTAAAGATTCATTCAGAAAAGGTGCTGCCCTGCCCTGCCTTCTGTCTGACTTCAGACTAACATGGCTAACTACCTCTCTCCAGAACATAACTGTAATGCAACGGGAGCCCCTGACAGCTGCACAATCCTAAGCACCAACCCTTTTATTACGAACTAGTATAAAAACCTCCAGGCTCTGCTACCATGGGTGTGCAGGGACACAATGCAAACACACCAGGCAGATGGGTCTTGAGAAGAAAGCAAAAGGCAGCTGGTCCAGCCCCTGCAGGAATGTTTAAGGTGACCATATGACCCATTTTAAAATAGCTGTCCTGGGAGTCCTGTCATTTTGGTCAAATGAATACTTTTGTCCCATTTTCAGCAGGATGCCCAGGGCTGGTGTTTCACTGGGGCAGTCCCATTGTAAAAGTGGGACTCCTTCAGTCCCTACTTCAGAAGGTGCAGTTTTACCCCTTCACCTGTATGGTGCATACACAGGAAGCTCTCTGAGCTCACCAGCATGGCTCTAGAAACCAGGGATGAAAGCTTTCACTACTCCCTGCTCTGCTCTTCCCCTGCTGCTGAATTCAGCAGTGGGCAAGTGTGTTGGGGAGCAAACAGCAGCAGCATTAATGTTACATCAGTTGTTCTGTGGAAACTGCCCAGGTGCAAGCTCTTGCTCCCCAACAAATGATAGCTAAATTACAGGAGCTTAGCTCTCTTCCAGGAACAGCCAAACTATTACCAATTAGCTCTGGTGGCAGTGTAAGGGCACACACTTGGATAGGTGCTGAGGAGCAACTGACAATGTAAAGCAGTGGTTCTCAACCTTTTCAGACACAGAGCATCCCTCAGAAAGTGCCCAGCTTCTATCTTTCATTTTTTGACTACAAAGGGAAAACACCCCCCGCACCTTCTGTTACAAATAATTCAGTAAGATCACAACAGGTCAGAATGCTTTTGATGCAATGGATTCTTAGTTGAAATCTCTGGTTTATCTTGTGAATCATGTGCAAGTATTTGCACATCTAGCGTTGGGATCTTATGGCAGCCTGGCTGAGAACCACTGCTGCAAAGACTCACTCTTCTTTATCTCATATTGAATAATCTATGTTTTTAAGATGGTATTCCTTAGGTTTCACAGCTTTAGCTTCCCTATAGCTGCAATATAAAAACCTCTGAACAGAGAGGGTACTTAGCTCACATTGTTGCAAGATGCTCAAGTCATAACTGAAACTAATAACCAGATCCTTATCCCACATCCTTAGACCTGCCTCACCCTGCAAGCATTAACTGGCAATCCCTGAACAGGTAGAGCAATAGCAAGGTTTCTCAAATCATCAAAGGACAATTTTGCTTAATCCGAGGCTTCCTGATCACTTAGGGATACTCATTATTAATGCCTGTTGATTAAAGCCCTGGTTCAAGTTCTTGTTCTGCCCTGTTCAGAGCAACAGGGCTTTCTTTTTTTTTTATGCCGGATCAAGTTTTTGTTCTGCTTGGATTACAGCCAGCCTTGGCCCTTACCCTAGCTATGAGGTACCGTAATAATGTGATGAACCCAGAAAACTTCACTGAAACAAATGTAGCTCCAAATCAGCCTTCACAAATTTTCAGTTCCATATCCTTTGGCAAATAGTAGGGACATGGTCACATTTTTCTGCTCAGACCTACTGGAGAAAACACATCCATGTGTAATTCAGGGCCTGGAAGCACAACCTGCCCTAATTCAGGAAAAATTTTACCCCTGTTCCAATCCCTCAGTCTCCTGAATGGGAGCAACTCTGTGTAGCCAGGCCTTCCCATAAGCAAACCCAAACAAAAATCAGCCTCAGTACAAACTATGTACATGCAAATGCTTATCCTTGTACAGTTGTCATCCTTACTGCTGGATGATAATTTGGATGAGGTGGGACTCATTCACTGCCCTGCACTTTGTGTAGCTATTTTTACCTCTGGGGAGTAAACACAAGTGTAATGAAAGCCATTATGAACTCTCAATAGGAGCACTTCACACTGACTTTGCACAGGGGGAGAAAAGATTATGTGAGGTAAACAGCAAGGCTGAAATAAGCCAAAATCTTTCCTGTACTGCACTGTTATATCCCCAAGAAATCTTTCCATGCATGCAATAGTTCTTTGGTTCTCGAAGTTGCTGATGCTTCAGCAGAGTACACATGTGGCACACTCACTCAAAAACCTTACTTTTGTTGTTTCTGGTTGGCTTTCTTAATCTAAGACAGAAATAACCATCTTACTCTTTGGGGAATTTGGACTTGTATCCTAGTACACCAGTCCCATACATCAGTGTCCTTGCACTCTGGGTTTTGTTGCCACAATAATCAGCTAGCTCTGTTGCTGAGGGCTGTGGTATGCCGTACTTTACTGAACTGGTGTTATCTCTGTCTACATTTCCACCTGAAATTCAAAAATGAGATTTTTGCACAAATCCACGGAGCTCAGCAACCAAGGAGGAGAGCAGTACACCAGGTTTATATTCATAGATTTCATAGATGTTAGGGCTGGAAGGGATATTATTTCACAAAAGGGAATGCTCACTGGAGAATTCACATGGAGAGCATCCTCAATTCCAGCAGCCCCTTTATGTCATAGAACTAGCTCAACAGATGCTCTGAAAAAAAATAATTTCCTTTAGCATAAGAGAAAAAAAATGCTGGAGCTCAGAATACCCAGAACAGGGTAGAAGTTGCTCATAACTGAGAAACTCCAAGATAAGCTTGGCATGGGAAGAAGCACACCATAGCTGGATGCAGTCTATAGCTCCTAACTTGTGAAATCAGAAAGGTAGTACAAAGCCAGTTTTCCTCCATCCCAATCTCTAGTTCTGCATAGTTCAGCAAAATGTGAGGATCCAATCCAATACCTTAATCATAAACTCTCCAATGTGAGTGGGATGCTACCTTCTGTTTTACAGGCGCAGAAATGGAGATACAGTGTGGTTAAGTGATTTGCTGAATGTTACATAATGAGTTAGTGAGAACAGAATTTCAAAGGTGTCTGGCTCCCGTTCCCTGGACCACACTGCTTCTCACTCTGGTAGCTTCAGAGATGTTTCTGGCAGAGAAACAGAATTCCACACATGGTCCAGCTATGTTTTCTTAACTTAATCTGACAGATAACTGGATAGTGGAAGTAACAGTCTTGTTCATGGAGAAAAGTCATCGTACCTGTTAACAATATGAACTTCTGGTTACTTAGAGCCCTGCTGTGACAAGTTTTGGGGGTTTTTTTAATGCTCCTCTGATGCTATCAGCTAAGGGGTCTGTCTTCAGCATTGATTCCATCTGCCAACCACAGGGCTTTTGCATTCCCATTCCACCCTGCCACCTCTTTCCCAGCATTTGGTTCTGACCTGGTCAGGACAGCTAGTAATTGTTCATGTCTATATTTAACATCCTTCCAATACATCTCTTGAGGAGGGAGACTTGTGATCCAGTGGTAATGGGATGAATATGAATCATCTGTTGATTGGCTTCACCAGAGGGTGGAGATGTCTGCCAAGAAAGAAGTGCTTGGAGCTAAAGACACTACTCTTTATACAGTGCCACCTTCAAGAGGGACGTGGACGGCCTCGAGAGGGTCCAGAGGAGGGCCACTAGATTGATATGTGGGCAGCAGGATAGGCCTTATGAGGAGCGTCTGAGGGA
>JAGPOW010000304.1:60018580-60029872 GCA_030014935.1 Caiman crocodilus | reverse complement strand
GGTTCTTGCTCCTACCTTGGGCATCTTCAAGAGTAGATTGGATAGGTACTTGGCTGGGGTCCTGTGATCCTGGCACTCGTTCCTGCCATTGGCGGGGGGGTCAGACTAGATGGCCTCTAGGCCCCTTCTGACCCTAGGCACTATGAAACTATGAAACTTTTTAGGATGTTGCTGGGATTTTGATTGTAGCCGTGTTGGTCTAAGGACATAGACAGGCAAGGTTCTTTGAGTAGATGTGATATCTTTTATTAAACCAACTGAGTAATTGGAAAAAAGTTCAAATAATTCACAGGCAGACTGGATTAAATATCATATTTATCAATCTGTCTGTCATTTATGAATGTTCAAAACAATTCAGTCTATTGATTCCCTTGGAACTATTCAGTTTACCAAATATTCAATTGTATTTCCTGGCATATGACTGATTATTTCAGCCACATGGCATTGTTTTGATCTCCTCACTAAAAGGGAAACTTTCTAAATAAAGGAGTCATAGAGTGATGTTGCAGCCATAATGGGTCAGGAAATATTCAAAAGGCAAAGATTTGTGGATGATATCGTTTGTGGACCAGCTGCATGTTTGGGAGAGCTATAGACAAGCTTTCAGGCATAAGATACCTTACCTCAGGTACTTGCACAGTAGTGCGAGGATGAGTGGGTAAATGGGATATGAACTCCTAAGGGGTTGGGGGCGCTAGAATGGAGCATAAGAGCATTACCCTCCTATTCCCCATCCCACCTCCTTCTGCGCTTTCATCCTAGCAACAAGCAGTGATGACACAGGAGCATGGCAATGAAGGGCATTTTGGGAAGTGTAGTTCTATTCAGTAGGGATGGGGAAGAAGATGTCACCCCTTTATTTTTGTTGTAAAATACTGGTGCTTTTTTGCTCTGTGTGGGAGGAGAGGGGACGGGAGCAAAAAGAGAGGTGACATCTCTCCTCAGCAGCTATAAATATCAGCCACCATGACTGCTCTACCACCTGCTGCCAGATCCAGAGTCCTGCAAAAAGGTACAGGGGGAAGGGGGAAAGAGGGGATTGCTGACCCAGGTCAAGTCCTGGCTAGTTAAGCCTGGCTGATAGGAAGGTTATCTTATGGCCAAAACCTTGTTGAAAAGAAAACTCAATCTGAACTTTGCAGTTGGCCCACTAAAAGATAACCCCCACAAATCCTTGCTTCCCTTGTAATAAGGGAGACCACTTTTGGGACAGCTTGAACTTGATACCTGCACCAATGTTAGGAGTTGGATCGGATCCATGGGGGTGCAAAAAAGACACCTATATCCCTACACAGCTATTTACCAGATACTCAGGCAAGCAAGCACTCTGTTCCAAATGTTAGTGGAAAATGCAAGAAGAAATGCAGTCTGGACTAACAGTACAACTATTTGGAAGTTAAATGAGTAGTTATAAGCAGAGTTTTGCTGCATTTGCCTACCTCTTGTCAACATTCTCTCTCTATATATAAAGGGCTTGTTCCGTGTGTGTGTGAGAGACACTCTAGGGGGCCGTGGTTCCCAGTGGGCCATGGCTTCAGCCAGTGCTGCACACAGGTCAAATTGACACCCATCAAGAATGACAGCAGGGACGGAGCAGGGGGGCTGGTGTGGGAATGGACGCGGAGTGGGGGGGGAATGATAGCAGGGACAGAGCACCGCCATGGTGGTGGGGACAGAGGGAACACAGCAGCCTCCCTGCTCCCTCCCCTAGCCCTGTTCCTTGGAAGCAGCAGTGCGGGGTGGTGGTGGAGAGGGACAGTGGGGATGGAGCATCACCATGACAGTGGGGACAGAGCAGACAGAATGGGAGGGTGAGGCCAGGGATGCTGTCCTTGCCCCTCCCCACCTGGCCCTGCTCCTTGGAGGTGGCAGTGGCGAGAGGTGGTGGTGGCATGGCGCTGGCCTCACCCCCAACTCTGTCTCCACTATCATGGTGGCACTCTGCCTGCACCATCATTCTTGACAGGCAATTTGCTAGTTAATATGATAAAATGCATGTCCCATAAGACTTCAGTGAAAATAAATGCAGCATTATTAGCAAATGGATATCAATACATCTCTGTTCTAATAGCAACAGGACTAGTTTACAATAATGATAACAACCAGGATGAACTCTGAAGTGTTGGACTCCCACAATGACTTTGTGAAAGTGAAATAGAGATGCTCCAATTTTCAGAAACTTCCTACTCAAATCTATTCAGTTTGAAAGACATTTCTTCCATCTGTGAATTCAGACCTGTAAATTCAGCTTTGAATATGAAACTAAGAAATATTCTTTCTGGCTCATTCATCACTAACAATGAACCTTCTGCAGGTGGAACTTGACCAGAACTTATGAGACCTACCAGAAATAAACTCCTCCTCCCTTAGTTACATCAGTTCAGCAGAAAACTATAAGCTTTAAATTACTCTGGAAAGGAAGGATTTGTAAGCCTTAATGCACAGAAGTAACAAAACTTCTGAGTAAGAAAGTGCCCCTTTTTATGGAATATGTCCATACTACAGGCCGCAGTATGCAGGAAGCTGGTAGGAGTTGACCTGTGGCAGCACAATGTTCAATGCAAGACAATTTATACTACTCAGTAAAATTACCGAGCACCAAGCTCAAATATTCAGCAGCTAGACTGCTGCTGGTTCTATTCTATTTCTAAAATACACTCAAGTCTTTTTAGAAGACAGCTGTATTTGAAACACTGACTTCTGCTTGAAGCTGTGTTGATGAAATACACATAGCCACAAAGTAAGGGAAGACAGCTTGTAGGTTAGACTTCCCATCCTCTTGAACTGGCATTAAAGTAGGCAACTCATGACTCTGTCCCTACTCTGCTCTTTCTCTGGTGGAGGTCCCATCACATGATATGTTTAAGGTGGGTCAAAGGGCAAGAGAATACACAATCTACACTGAAAGGAGAAACAATTCTGCCTGGGCCAAAGAACAAGCAAGATGATTGTTTTCTATTTTCTGTGCTTCTGCAAAACCCCTAAAACCTTTAAACAACATGTTCTGTAATATTTGGCTTACTTTGTTGTTTAATTTTAAAAGAAAGAGAGTAAAGTAGCATGGGTTGAGTTTTAGGGAAGAGGAGAAAGCCAGAAAGGGACTGTAGAAAGAGAGGGATGTATATAAGTTAAAACAAAAAATATTAAAGCAAGGACCCATATGGGTCAAGGCAGTCTCTTTGTCTCTCCACTCATCTCGATTATGAGCTCCCTGGAAGCCCTTGATAGAATTACAGCCTTTTGCCCGTGGCTGCTTCTCTATTATCCTGTTTCAAAGTATGCAATATGATCATTGAACACTGCTGATTTTATGAATAGGACCCTAATTTTTTCATCCTTGCCACTTTATAGTTCCTATTAGAGACTTTTAAGGATGGGGGAAATTGCTCTAGCACATCAGAATCAGAACATTAAGAGACAAGGAAAAAAAAGGAGGAGACAGGGGCAGTCAATCCTGTCCAGTCTCACCACTTATTGCAGTGGCAGTAAGTTCTCCAAGGGCTCTTAACTGGATCAAGCACTGGTTCATCCTAAAGTACCTCTGTGAGGCTATACAGTAATATAACATAGCAATAGTATATGTGGGGAGGGGGATGGAACAGGTCAGCTGTGCCATACAAGGTTAGCTGAGGGGATGCACAATAGGGGGAGGAGAAGGTACTGGACAGAAACAAACATGACATCAGAATCATCCGATTCCTCACAACTAATAAGCACTTTGCTTGAGATGCTCCTTGAAAGATGCTTACCTCCCACAGAGGGCCCTAATGCAGTTCACCACAGCAACAGCACATAAGTACAGGGCTACAGGCTGAGAAGCTGACACAGACTTCACTTTCCTACTCCCCAGGCTCTCAGCTTACTCACAAGGGCATATGCAACTAGCTTTGTATCCACACTCCGCAGCAGCATCTATCCGTGGGGTGGAAGCAAAAACAAGGTTCCAACAAAAGAGAAGCAGAGAAAGGTAGAAGTTAGGGGAATGAAGCAAAGGGAGGAAAAAATGGGTGGCAGAGTACAAGGGAAAGTTCACTGCACTAAAAACATTCCTGACAGTCTATCCCAGCCACAAGGTTCTGGCACAGAGTGAAATACAGGAGTGGTTAAGAGGGAAATAGCTTAGAGGATGACTGTGAAAGTGAAGGGAAGGAAAGTTGTAGGTGAACAGGTTTTCACCTTAGTTGTTCACAGGCTGCATCAATTTATCACCATTTACTCAGAGAGGAGCCCTTCCATTCTCCATCTCTTCCTTACCACACGCCTGTCACCTCAGTTAATTATTCAGCACCTGTTTCTCTTGGAAACTTTCTTCATTCTTTCCTTCTTGCCTGCTTCAGTGGGCTGGATCAAGTGCCAGGTCTAAAAAGTTCAGCTGGGAACCCAAACAGCTTCTAATGATCAATCCTCCCAAGGGCACCAGTGTATGGTTTCCAGGGAAGGTTTAGACCAGGTCTTGCACCCCCAAAATTCTCTCTTTGGAAATAAACTGGAACAGGAGCAAGCCCACAATAGGAGCTGTTTCTTAAGGTTGCCCAGTAAAGGCTGAATACACACACACATGCATACACGTGTGTGTGTGTGTGTGTGTGCGCGTGTGCGCGCGCATGTGTTTCCATGTACTGAAATACTTGGGTACTCCCACCAGCAACAATGGGAGGAAGCACATACCTAAAATTAGGTAAAATCGTTGGTCCTTTGCTATGTGGGAGTTAAGGAAAGGAATCCAGGTGCTTGGCTGACATTCCTTGAGGAAATTATTATCTAATAATTTAATTACCAAAAGGAATAAATCACGTGGGGCCTCATCCAACACTGTGTCTGATAAACAGAGGAAATCAATAAAATGATCCAATCACTTGCTCAAGAGGAAGAATAAATCACCAATGGCCATATCCAATAAAGGATATGAGCACTTCACTTTCAGGTGCCTCTTCCTCTCAAAGAAATTCTGAGCCCTGTCAGTTGCCTATGTTCTCTATACAGCGCCCACCAAGAGAATGGCATCTTAAACTAGTGAGCTGAGCAGGGAACTGCCCAATGTCAGCATAGGCTCACATAGAGATGCCTAGAGCTAGGCTACAGCTCACCTCTACATTTGAGGAGACATGGACACTTTATTCAGGCATACCAAAAGGTGCTTATCCATGTAGGAGCCACAGCCCTGAACCCTTTCTTGGAGGTAGGCACCTAAATTTTTAGGGAACTGGACAGAGCTCATAAAAGATGGCTGCTAGAGAAAGAATTGATGCTTTCCCCTTATATAGGATCCTAGTAGTTACAGCACTCATTGAGCAATTGGAAAACTCAGGCTCAATTCCTTCCTTGCCCTGAAAAGTTTCAATTCTATGGCTGCCTCCTTCCAGCAGCATGCCCTAGCTATCAGGCTTAAGGTTATCCTGGTTATGGACACTTTCCATTCCTCTTGTGGAGGCCAAAGGTTCTAAGAACTAGGATGCTACCTTAAAGTGGAATTAATACCACTGTAAGCCGAGACATGTTGTGGAGGATCCTTCTGAAGTATGGATGCCCACCAAAATTTATCACCATTCTCTGCCTGCTCTATGTCAGTATGCAAGTGGTGGTTCTCAGCAATGGATCCATCACAGATCCCTTTTAGATTAAAATGGGAGTTAAGTAAGGCTGCATCGTTGCTTCAACACTCTTCTTAATATTCCTTACCACGATGTTACCTTTGACCAACAAGCTTCCAGAGTGGAGTTAAACTACTGAATGGATGGTAAGCTGTTTAACTTCAGCCAACTCTGAGCCAAAATCAAGACCATCCTGACCTCTATCATTGAACTCCAATATACTGATGATGCTGTAGTGTGTGCAGACCTTCAGGCAATCACCAATATCTTTACCAAGGCATACAAGAAAGTGGGACTCACTCTTAACATTCAGAAGACTAAAGTCCTCCACCAAGAAGTTACTAATGAACAGTCCCCAGCTCCAGTAATCTAGATCCATGGTGAGATTCTAGAGAATGTTGAGTATTTCCCTGTACCTTGGAAGCCGTATCTCACAGAAGGCTGACGTCAACCAAGAAATACAACATCACCTCAATTGTGCAAGTGTAGCCTTTGGACTCCTGAAGAAACAGTTGTTTGAAGATTGCAACATCAGATCTGAAACCAAGCTCATGGTTTATCAAGGAATCATAATTCCCACCTTGCTGTACGGAGGTGAGACACGGACAATGTACAGGAGACATCTAAAGTTGTTGGAAAGGTCCCATCAACACTACCTATGGGAGATCCTCTGAATCCAGTGGGAAAACAGATGTGTTGGCTACAAAGGACCAACTCACAGGATCATAATAAATTCTAGTTTATTGGACAGGATGTGAAGTCACCAATCAAATCATAAATGCAAACTTTGAGTTATGGATGGTACTAGTCACCTTAGCGCATGCACTCACTCTTTCAAACCAATGTAGTATAGTATATAGTAGCTGTTGTAATGATTGTGAGAGCACTGGTGTCAGTATATCTTCTTGTCCAAGGCTCTGGAGTCTGCTGTTGATGGTCAGCTTTCTTCAAGGCAATGTCTTCTCCAGAAAGGGGTTGCCTGCTTATCCTTCTATCTCGGTAGGTCAGGTGCTGGATGAGAGGGCATCACTGAGGGTCACGCTTCACTGCCTTTTATCCTTTTCCAGCAGACTTGTGTGATTCCCAGACTTGATCATGATCTTGGCTACCGAATCTGGAGGTCACTGTCCCATGTGGGTCTTGAGTAGTACCTGATAGCTGTTAGTCACAAGGGTCTCTGCCTGCTAGTACTTGAAGTTTCAGGAGTCCACCCTTGATTTATTGACTTAATGGCTGTATTGTCATGGGTTATAGGAATAGTCCATAGGGTGAGTGCTCAGTTCCAGGAATTAGTTCTTTAGCTTGATTAGCTTAAAATGGAGTTCCTTTGGCTAGGCTATTGCCTACTGATGATCATCACTCACTTGCATTCACTCAACAGATTTTATCACTTTACAATTATAATTTCAATGCAGTTTTAACAATGGTCCAGGCTGTAACTTCACTCTGCAGGGAGTGCATTCCTTCAGAGTTTAAAAGTATAAAATATAAAATACAAAATGCCATGGTAAAGACGAGACAGATGAAAATGCAGTATGAGAAATATATAAAAATGCAATGTGAGGTAGTGAGGCTCAAAGGCTACTGGGGACAGTAACTGAGTTAGGTTAGCACTGGATATATTTACAGTCTTTGCAGTGGATATTTTAGTTCTTTTGTTTTCTTTAGTGACACTGAGCTTACTTTATATGTATATAGTTTCTAGGTTTCTGTTACAGAAAGCCACTTCAGCTTTCAGGCTTGCTCTGAGCCTTGCCACACCCATGCAATGAGTGTGCTAGGTCTCTGCCAATACTGAGAAGGAAAAGAAATGCACAAAATGGTGGGAGAGGTTGCAGGCAAGAAGAGGCTTCTGTTATATTAATGTCCAGAAGGGAAATGTACAAAGGGGGCTTTCTGCTACAGATGCACCAACTCTAGCATCCTTATGCAAGCAAACACCATGAGCACTGAAGTGATGATCATCCAACATCAACTTTGTTGGGCCAGCCATGTCATTCAGATGTCCAGCTCCAGATTCCTGAAGCAAGTTTTATTCTCCCAGCTCAGCCAAGGCATACGCTCAAGAGGAGGGTAGACAAAGCACTTCTGGGTAGAGAAAGCACCTCAAAGCCAACTTAAAAAAATACAACATTGATGTCAAGTCATGGGAGACTATCACCCAGGACTGCCCCTCAATGGAGGAAGAATCTGCTGCGAGGATTGCAGTACTTTGAAACCTCATGACAACAACAGGGAATGGAAAAGCGGGAGAAGCAGAAACAGTGTGTTGTAGACCGAATCAAGAATCCAGCACTACCCACCCCACATACAAATATATGTCTGAGCTGCAGTAGTCTGCTGATCTTGGATAGGCCTCATCAGCCATCTCTGGACGCACAGACAAGACAATCATGGAAGGCAATCATCCTCCACTGCAAGAGATTGCCGAGGAAAATTTGTAGGGAGTCTGATCATCCTGTTTTCTTATGTGTTGATGCCTACCATACCAAGCTTTTCCAACAACTTGGAGCACACCTAGTTTCTGCATTCCAGTCAGGCTTGGGCATTAGGTAGGTACCTGATCAGCCTGGTCACAATATGTAGAGGTGCTCTTCTAGGTGCCTGAGGAATTTGCAGAAGATGCAAGACAATTATCAGGACCACAGTTCTGGAATTGGATGCTATATAATCCCACTTTAGACACCTATGTCCTTTTTGGATCTCAGAGGTCCTAAGAGTCTCAGAGGCCGCTTGAACATGTGATGGGAGTTTAGTCCCCTAATTTGAAACAGTGGATTTTTAATTGCGATGATTTTTAATTGAGCTGTGAAAGGTTGTAACATTACAAATAGTTACAAATAGCTATGTTGCAAACTAAACTATATGTGGGCGTGGTTTAGTTGCAAACTGGGTAAAAAAACCCCACATGTGTACAATGTGACAAAATTAAGCTACAAAAATGGCCAGTTTTCATCATGTGTACAAACACTAAGAGATAACAACAAAGACATTTCATTAAGAGGCTAATATCTGACCAGTGGGATGATGCAGAACAGAACAAAGGGAACAGTTTCCATTTGGCTGCATAGGAAGGCAGGAGCCTTCCATAGCTTTGCTAAGGCAAGCTCAATTACTGATCATTTATTTTTCTGTAGCTAAACCTAAAACAGTTTAACCATGATTAGTTTTATCAAAGATTTTGTCACTGAAGCTCTATTTGAACCTTTGTCATGTATCTGAACAGGAATCTCATCACAGGGCTTTACATTATCAGACAGGGTCTCCTGCTGGGAAGTACAGTAAAAGTGTAACTTTCACTGAGTATTAACAGAGCTGCTCACAATTCTGGAGAGAATAAACAAATAATGCAACTGTTCCACCACAACTGTTAGCAGTAGAGACCCCCCAACTTGGATCAGAATTCCATTGGGTCAGATTATGATTGTAAGCAGAAAACGTGACTTTGGGGAAAATGAGAAGTTGCTATTTTTAGTGTGCTCCATGTCTTCATATCTGCTTGCTCAGTGGCAAAGTACAATTTTAGAAAGCTGTTAACCCTCCAGCACAACAATGGCAGAATCAGCTGGGATGCTTCCCTGGCTCAAACATCAACAGTGTTAACTGTTTTGTCATTTGCAGAGCAATCTAGACAAACTCATTCTCTAAATTAAGCCTATGCCACTCCAGTGAGGACACCTGGCATGCAGTGGTGTATCTGAGAATAAAAGTGAAGGAAGATGGAATCATGCAGGTGCAAACAAGGGAAGTATTTGCCCATAGGACCTTTATTAAGAACAGTAATGCACATGCTGAAAAGAGCCCAGTTTAATTTTCAGCATCCAGTGAAAGTTTGCATGTTAGGAAAAACCTCTGTCATTTTACTTGAGGAGGAAGCAGATCAAATCCAGAACCACTGAGATGCAGTAAATGTGGAACCCCATGATGCCATTTTTACAGAGCTATTTTTCAGAGTAGATTAAAGTGTTTCTCTAAGGGATTCTAACTACTCGGTGCCATTATTCAAACACAGGCTTTCTGTATAGGGCTCACTAAAGACTGCATTGATCTCCCCTTCTGAGACCAAGCCTTTTACAGGATAATTAGGAGCAGACTCTTCAGACATTACTTATAAGGAAGGATGACACTTTCCTACCAACTGCTTCGCTATTGTTTGCTCTGAAAACAGTCAGTTGGATCGAGTAAGGGTCTCTGCTCTTCTGCCTGCAGCACATGTCCACACACAGAGAAAACAAATCAAACACTCTGTCTCTGTCCCCACTCCTGCTGTTTGATTGAGAGAAAAATATGTCCCTTTTTTGCACTTTTGATCAATACTAATTGCCTCATTTGCCCAGTGGCACACAAGTGCCAGTCATCAGTGGCTAATAGTCTATCCAACCTGGCAGCCTGAAACAGCAGACAAAAGAAATACTTTTAAACATTTATAATACTTTAAATATTAACCTCTTCTTCTGCATTACCACAGTGATGGTGCTCCTCTTCTATGAAGGGAATAGGAGGTCAAAAAGTCCTAAGAGCTAACATTCCTCAATTCCAGTTGGCTAGCATGATTAAGAGCAAACACAGTTGGGGGAATTGGTCATCGAGATTCTAGAACCTGCCCAAAATGAGCCTGAGCAAAACGGTTATCTACAAACCCAGGTATAGGGCATTCACACAACATGGAAATGCACTGTTCCACTCAGTTAATTTCTACCGCCATCCACAAACTGAACCAGAAGCCCCCAGCTTGCTAGCAGCCCACCCAGGTGGCCTTAGGGGGTGCTGCCACTGCAGAGGGAAGGACCAGGTCACCCCACAGCTCAGGGGCCACTCAGACCATTGGCGGCTTACCCCCAACCACAGGCAAGTTTCAGCTCCAACTACAACAACAAAAGGGATTGGGCTCCTTGCCATGACGTAACAAAAAATTGAAACCCATCATTTCAATTTAGGGAGCACAGAATAAAATCCTGAGGACTAAACCCCTGTTACATGTACAAGCACCCTAGAAAACATCAAGGAACCATAATATTCCCACCAGTGAGGCCACGAGAGATGAGTGAACCTTCCAACAATCTTTAGCAGTGTGGTAGCACGTCATAGAACCTAGTGCAAGGATCCCCCTTATGTGTTCTCTTGGCACCAGCTGCTGTGAATCCTTGAGTTTATACTACCGGGTGTGGGTCATGAGGAAACTGACATAAGATAAAATCGTTTTTTCAGTCAAACCCACTTGGAATTTTTTCTGGTAAAAGAATCCCTAACCACATTACTAATCCGCTCAGCCAGCCAGTCAACCCCTTCCTAATACTTGTCTCTGATGTCACATTCCCAGAGGCATAGTCACAGTTTGGTGGAACATAGTATCTGTTTCTCAATTACCCAGACCTGTCACTAGCAATTGGATTGAGTCTTAATTTATGTCTGGTAGTTCAGAGCAACTGAAAGCTTCAAATTAAATTTGGTTCTCTTAGTCTCTGGGTTAAGATCTTTTTTCTAACAACTAATATATTAATTATTTTTTAAAAAGCTTCTTGACTGCTGTTCTGTGTTACCCATGAGCCGATTACATGGTCCTTGTCCATGTAGGTACTAATGATGCGGCCAGGAGCGCCCCGATCGCCTGATGGAGGATTACCGTGCTCTGGGGGATGTGCTGAGGGAGATGGGCGCCCAGGCGGTCTTCTCTTCCATCCTGCCAGTGAGTGGACGAGGC
>JAGPOW010000304.1:60004885-60018480 GCA_030014935.1 Caiman crocodilus | reverse complement strand
CCCGGTGCTCTTTCCTGCCAAGGCAGGGGGTCGGACTAGATGATCTGCCCAGGTCCCTTCCGACTCTAGATACTATGATACTATGATACTATGATACATCTCAAATATTTAACTGTTAAGCATGATGCAGAGTGATATAGTGAAGACACAGGGTCAATGACAATAATTTTGTAGATGCCCAAGACACCACTATGCCACATTTGGAATGAAATGGTTGTGGGATGCCAGGTCCTATGCTAGCTAGTGAAGATAGCTACTGATTTATAGTGGAACTCTTCCTTTCTACTGGAAATTACCTATTATCCAAAGCCACTCTTTCCTGTGAAAGAATAGCTCCTAGGCATCAATACATGCTATAGCATTTGTTGTATCAACACCCTGATTTTCTTAGGCATTTCATAATATTGAGAATACCAGGCAACAGCATGGTACTGCCAAAATAAGGCAGAGCATTCTACCAGGGGTAAGAGCCAAATTTCAAACTGATTTCACTCTATTTCTCCAAAATGTTCCTCTTCCATCAAGCAGTAATAAAATAAAATATATGAGTACACAGTATGAAAGTAGTCCCTTTTGTCCCAACATCTCTGAAACCACTTCAGGGAATGGCTGAAATCCTCTCTCTCCCTGCCCTGAGGCCCAGCACCCTATTTAAGTGAGGCAGAGAACGTTTCCTACATAATGGTGGTGGTTAATCAAACTCCATGGTCTAACATAATATAGGGTAAGAGTGAAAGACCTAGGAATGAATAATTCTATTAAATGCCATACTTACATTACAAAGATTTTTTGCAGAACTCTAGTGCACCCACACCCCAATTCTCCCCCGCAGAGGCAGATCCCTCTTCTCTGTCAGTAGTTATTCTACTTTCGCCTAGTGCGGTAATGCCCATGTTTTCATTTGGCAGAAGGCACATGTAGACATCCCTTTGCCTTCTGCTGGCTTCCAAGGTCCCTTCTGCAGCTGGTGCCTTCTCAGGGTGCACTTCATATACTGGTAAGACAGCTGCTGACTGGGGCAGTACAGAACTGCCAAGAGTGCATGGATGTAGTGACTTGGTGGCAGCTGCTATATTATGCAGAATACATATAGACAGGCCTAAGCTGTCTTCATCTTTGCCATCCATCATTCTGTTGTTTGCTTTTAACATGCCAACATAGGGCATGTTAGCCTAAAGAACATCTGTGCTTCTGTGCAATAAAGGTTAATGTTTGATTAAATAAAGGCACTAATGTGCATGTTACAATATTTCTGTTTTAAAAGCTCTCACTCAGCAAACTAGAATCACTTTACAATAAGTTCTTCCTGCAGTAAGGCTGAACCATTTTTCACATATACCGCTTCAATTATGTATTCCTGAAACTGTCCCTCTAAATCAGTAGATTTCAATTGTTTCTCATTTGTGGACCCCTAAAAAGGTTAAGCATGGAGGTGTGGACTCCTTTGAATTGTAAGTGTGGATATTCACACACTTTTGACTGATCATAGTAATAATCTTTTGCAGACCCCTTAGACATAGTCTGCAGACCCCCAGGATCCATGAACCACAGGTTGAAAGCCACTGCTCTAGATTAAAGGCCACCAAATCCCTCTTTTAAAAAAAGCTTCTATCCCTCCCAGTAAGAATACCATGTTCTAAAGCACTGCATGCCAACCTATTTGATAGGCATGCCACAAGGTAAGCCGTATACACTCCCTGAATGCCACTCTGATCCTTTCCCCCTCCCCATCAGCTGCTCTGCTTTCTGCCCTATCTGCTGGTATTTTCTGCTTCCTCCCTGATCTTGCCATGCCACTTGTGGCATCAGGTTGGCCACCTCTGTTCCAAAAAAATATTTTATTTACCAAGAAGTTTAACACAATGTAGGTTCCTAAGTTGTGTCAGCTAGAGAGAGTGCTAGCTGTATTAAACATCTTAAGAATATTTGAATAGACCTTAAATATTTGAATGACCAGTAGCTACTCTTGGAAACATTCTGAAGTTTCCTTGAAGTTCCAGAAGTCATATAAGATCCGTGTTTTTTTTTTTCCTGTTCACCTCTTTCTGTTCCAGCTGATTTAGGCAGACAGTCAAGCAAAAGTAATACCACATACTAAGACCATGGTCTTCAGCCACTGCAAAGTCCCAAGAATGGACACTGAGCAGCAGAGAAGTGTTTGCAAATGCCATGTATAGACTGCATCTGTAATTATTTACCAAATAGCGTGAAGGAATGAATTTTCAAAGAATATCAGGACTGATTCCCAGATTCCTCACTATAAAAGCAAATGCTTTTTTGGTTAAAGAGTACCATGCATAACAAATTCATGACTAGTTCAGTTCCACTTGAATCAATGAAACAGAATCACAGAGAATCTGACACAGCATCTTCAAGCAATACCTAACTGGCTATGATGTTTCAGCTGTGCCTGCCATCTCTGTTTGCTTTACTTTTTTTGATCTGAAAAAGAGATTGTCAGTAACATGGGAAAGTTTTACATTAAGTGAACCAGTATACATTTCTACTGTCAAGTCATACATTTTTAGGACACATTTGCTAATTATTGAAGAAGCCGAGTGCCTAAACAAGACATTTCCTCCTCTGCAACTCATTGTCTCCTATTGGCTCCAGCCATTTTTTTTCTGTGCAACGTGCAACATCCATTATTTCCATAGCAATAGTCTTTTGTAATGTCTCAGGCCCACAATTTTAACAACTTAATTTGCCAATTCAAGCAGCAGAAGGAACAAGGCTGCAGAGAGAGAAAGTTTTTATTCAAATGCAAATATCTCAAAGAATAGCTAAGTGGACACTGAAAATGACTAGCCAAGAATGTTTCTTTTTATCCAACTGTTCACCCTTTTTGAGTTTGATTCAGTGTGAAAGACCCTCAACAGGCAATGCTTTTAACACAGGAGACCATAATATGCTTTTGGACCCACTCAAACAATGCACAAGCCCAGCTGGCACCACACTGAAAGAGTTTTGTTCCTATTTACTGAAAAGATACTAGCTTGTTTCAATAGGAGCTTTGATCTGTTTCTGCCAATATCCCCATGACATGTCTTGGGAACCTGCTACTCTCTGGTACCAATTTTTTCATTAGACGGAGTTCTTGTCTATGGTGCACAGGTTTGTCTTCAACCTCAGCCCAGTGCTAACTCAGCTGTTCTTTGCAAGAAGTTTTGTTTTGCCAAAAAGAAACAAATGAAAACATGGCCACATAATGGCAGATCAAAGCCCTTGCATCATGGATGCCCCCAACCCTTCTTCCCCAGTCTTAAAGGAGGCATCTGTTTCCCATTCAGTTAATTCTCAAATCCTGATGGACATGAAATTAATGTCCAGTCCAATATCAAGATGGTGGTGACATTTCTGTCTCCAACTCTGAAAAAGGGCTTCTATTTGAATGCCAGGCTTTTTCAAAACTTGGGTGACACCAGTAAGTGATCATACCTTGTCTTTGGGCACTTCACTTAGATTTCCATATTTTTCATAGACATTAGGGCTGAAAGGGTGGAGCCTTGCAGGATCATTGGGTCCACCACCCCCTGTCCAAGAGGCAGGAAGTCTCCTGGGGTCAAATGATCCCAGCAAGATAAGCATCCAAGTGTATTTTAAAAGTGAGCAGCATATGTGCTTGCACCACTTCTGAGGGGAGTCTATTCCAGACTCTGGTGACCCAGACGGTAAAGAAGTTTTTTCTTACGTCCAGCCTAAAATTGTCTTCTCCGAATTTGTGACTGTTAGACCTTGTCTTCCCTTCTGGAAAACACATGTTCTCCCATTTCCTGGTGCATACCCCTTATATATTTATATGCTGCCACAGAGTTGCCCCTGAGTCTTTGCTTCTCCAGGCTAAAGAGTTCCATGCCTCTCAGCCTTTCCTCATAAGACTTGTTCTTTTGTCCTCTGATCATGTGTGTAGCTGTCCTCCGGACTCTCTCAAGCTTCTCCACATCCTTCCTAAAGTGCAGAGCCCAGAACTGGATGCAGTCCTCCAGCTGTGGCCTCACCAAAGCCAAGTACAGCAGGAAGATGACTTCCTGGGTCTTGCTTGAAATGCATTGATAGATGCAAGCCAGGTTTTTGTTTGTTTTGCCAGCTGCAGCATTACATTCATGACTCATGTTCATTTTGTGGTCAATCATGACCCCCAAGTCCTCTTCAGTCATGGTGCCAGTAAGTGTAGCATTGTTAACCCTATAAGTATGATGTGGATTTTTTTTTCCCAAGGTGGGAACATCTTGCATTTCTCAGTGTTGAATGCCATCAGGTTTTGATCTGCCCACCTTGTGAGCCTGTCCAGGTCAGCCTGAATTGCCAGCCTATCCTCTAGTGTGACCACACTTCCCCATAGTTTGGTGTCATCAGCAAATTAAGCCACTCTGCTTGGTACCTGAATCTAGATAATTTATAAATATGTTAAAAAGTATTAATCCAAGTATGGAGCCCTGGGGGATGTCATTGGTCACCATGTGCCATACTGACATGGTTCCATTGACTATTACTCTCTGGGTCTGACCACAGAGCCAGTTCCCAAGCCATTGGACCGTGAGTGTGTCAAGGCCGCAGTTCCCCGGTTTAACAATGAGGACTTTATGGGAGACAAAGTCAAAGGGTTTTTTTAAGTCCAACTAGATGATATCAACCTCTTATACTTTGTCCAGGTGATGTGTCACCTGGTCATAGAAAGAAATGAGGTTGGCCAGGCAAGACCTACCCACAATGAAGCCATGTTGGCTATCTTTCAAAATGTTGTATTCCATTAGCCTGTTGTTGATGGTTGCTTTGACAATTTTTTCCACTATTTTTCCAGGGATTGGGGTCAAATTGAATGGCCTGTAGTTTCCTGGATCTTTCTTTCTCCCTTTCTTGAAGGTGGGCACCACATTGGCCCTCTTCGAATCCTCAGGAACCTCACCTGAGTGCCACAAGTTGTCAAATATCCTTGCCATTGGCTGTGCTATGATATCTGCCAGTTCTTTTAGCACTTGGGTGCATTCCATCTGGGCCAGCTGATTTGTAGATGTCCAGCCTCTCAGGGGGTCCCCTCACAAAATCTTCGCTAATGATGAGCGTGTGTTTGCCCTGGCAATGCTGTATCCTGTTTGGCAGGGTGATCCTCTTGGGGTTGTGGAGGACCAATACAAAGTAATCATTAAGGAAATTAGCTTTTTCCTGGGTATCAGTTGTCAGCTGCCTCATTTGGTTTAGCAAGGGTCCAATGTTGCCCTTGTTTTTCTTCCAACTATCTACATATCTAAAGAAGGACTACTTGTTGCCTTTGATTCTTGTAGCTGATTTGAGTTCAGTTTTGGCCTTGGCTTTCCTACTTTGCTCCCTACAAGTATGGACAGTGCCAAATAATCCTCCTTGGTGATGTTACCTGATTTCCAACTCTTGTAGGCTTCTCTTTTCAGATGCAAGAGATCCACGAGTCCCCTATTTAGCCATGGGGGTTGCCCAGCCCTTTTGCTACCTCTCCTATGGGCTGGGATGGACTTCCCTTGTGCTTCAAGGATTGCATACTTAAGGAGTGACCACTCATCATGGACTCCCCTCCCTGTTAGATCCTGGTTTCTCAGGGCCTCAGCAACCAGCCTCCTGAGCTTATAAAAGTCAGTTTTCCTAAAATCAAGGATTTCTGCATTGCCAGTTTTGCCAGCTTTGTGATGGATAGAGAAAGCGATCAACTCATGATCACTATCTCCCTGCTTCCCTTTGATTCTCAGGTCTCTCACTAAATTATCCCCTTTGGCCAGTACCCGATCCAGGAGCTCCTTACCTCTTGTTGGCCCATAGACTTCTTGGAACAAGTACAGCTCATCAATGCAGGTGAGAAAGCTACGTGACTGATCAGATTTGGCAGAGTGCTCCTCGCATGAGATGTCAGGGTAGTTGAAGTCATCCATGACAGCCATGCACCGAGCCTCTGACAGTTTCCCTGTGAATGCATGGTTTTGGTTAGGAGGTCTGTAGTAGACATATCCCCTACACCATGTTCCCCCCATAATCTGACCCAAAGAGTCTCAAGTCACTCTTCTTGGGTGCCAAACTCCACTTGTAAAGAAGTGTACTGCTCCTTCACATAGAAAGCTACACCCCTGCCCTTTCTAGCAAGGCGATCCCTCCTGTACAAGGGATAGCCATCTATACATGTGGGTCCAGTCATAGGTGGAGTCCCACCAGGTCTCTGTTATTCCTATGAGATTGTATTGATTTTTATTTAGCAGGGGGGGCAGCTCCTCCTGTTTGTTCCCCAGGCTTCTGGCATTTGTACACAGGCAAGTACACCTAACATCGGAAGTTCTAGACTTCCCAGCACTCCTGGAAGAGTCCTCTCCCTGGGCTGGGGTAGGAGTGAGTTCCATTGGGAATTTACTTGTGTCCCCTGTGCTGCATGACTTACTAATTCTGCGGTTGTCGCTTGGTGGGCTTGCACTGGTGGTTGTCCCCCTATCTCCCAGTGAGCTTAGTTTAAAGCCCTGTTGAGTAGGTCAGCAATTCTGGCCAAGAAGAGCTTCTTCCCCATTGGAGTGAGGTGGAGGCCATCCCTTCCCAACAGACGAATGCCTCGACTTCTGAAGTGTAGGCTGTGATCAAAGAAGCCAAAGCTTTTGTGATGGCACCAGCACTGCAGTCTTCTACTGACTTCATCAATACATCTCTCCCTCCTGTGCCTGTGACCTGTAGCTGGGAGGATTCAGGGAAAAACTACCCCAGGCCCAAAATCCTTGATCCCTGCACCCAGAGTCTTGTACTCACTCATAACTTGGCTGGGATTGCTCTGAGCCGTGTCATTTGTGCCCACATGGATGAGGAGCATGGGGTAGTGATCGGAGGGCTAGACAAGTTTCAAGATCCTCTCAGCTATATCCCAGATATGGGCCCCTGGGAGGCAGCAGCTCTTACAGGCCAAGGGGTCAAAGCAGCAGATTGCTCCCTCTGTCCCCCTCAGAGGGAGTCACCCACGATGATCACTCTGTGTTTCTTCCTTGGATTGGTTGCAAGTCGCCTTTCTTCCTGTAGTGCTGGAGCTGGCTGCTCAGTTGGCTGTACTGGTGCTGCGAAGGGTTCATATCTGTTGTGAAGTTGTGAAGCGGGGTGGTGACCCTGGCGCAGAGTGCCTTAGAGCCAGAGACAACCTTTGTACAAGAAATCCCCAGCTGGACTTCATGGGAACTCCTCTTGCATGCCTTCGTCCTGCTAGCTTTCCTTGCTCCACACTCCTCATTCTTTGGGCAAAAAACCTGGTGGTAGGCATTGATCTCGTCTTCACCATCCTTGATGGCATGCAGCCTCTGCACTGCAGCCCAGAGCTCCCCTATCTGACACTTCAGAGACTCTAATGTGGAGCACACCCCACAAGGGGGGCGTGTCTTTGTTCCTGATCCCAGATGCCTGCATATGGGCTAGGCAGCCCCCACAGCCAAAAGCCAGCGGCTCTGTCTGGGTGGAGGCTGGAGCAATGGGCTCTTTCTGGGTAGAGGCCTCAGTGGTACCAGATGGGAGGCCTCCAGCTGCACGGGGAAGGGCGGGGGGATCTTCAGGGTGCAGCATGTCACCACCATTATGCAGGTAGCAGCCGGGGCTACTGCTGTGCTGACCCTTCTCTTCAGGCTCACCACCTAAATCCTTGTGCCCCTATTGCTTGCCCTTCTGCACAAACTCCCATGCTAACTCCTGTGCTAACTCCCATGCTAAGTCCCATGGCAGGCCCAGAGCATGCCTATTTGCGCTCTCTGTTCATGCGGCTCTGGCTGTGTGGCTCCCTAGGGGTGAAGTTCAAAGTGAAGTTTAAAACTGAGAGATTGGAGAGAGAGTGGGTTTGTGTGTAAGAAATGTGCCCCAGAGGTAATCAGGTATTCTTGTCTCTTGGTGTGCATTCATTCTGGTATACAGCTGCTGTTTGGTTTCTCCGACATATTTTCTATCAGGGCATTTGGTTCACTAGATGGAGGGATGGATGGAGGAGCACAAATCTCATTAGTATCTTTATCACCTTGACAACTGGGGCTGTAACAATGTTTGCCAGTCACTTTCTTGGCTGCACTTGGCTCATGCTGTAGGCAGCTGTTCAGGCACCAGCACATACATACATACAAAGTGAATTTCAACATCTCACTCAGCCCAGGATGATTTAAGTCTAAATGGTGCCCAAATAATCCAAGAGGTTACCCTCTTTTGACAGATGGCAGCATGAGGTATGAGAGCCAGCTGAGCTTGTCACACACCATCCAATCCTGCTTGCCTTCTCCCTGGAATCACATCATATAGCTGTAGCAATGATTTAGGTCCCCTGAACCCATTTCATGAAGTTGTCCAAGTTCTATGCCAGAAGCAAATAGCTGTCCAGAAGCAACAACCTGTAGACCCCAGGGAGCCTGTGCTTCTTGACTTTTGCTGCACCAAGTTCCCCTCTGGGCTCAAGGTTAACCCTCCTTTGCCATCAGATCCTGCCAACACCAATTCTAGAAGTGACAACAGCATGGCTGACTGGTGCCTCCTGATCCTGGGGGAGCATCAGTGGCTGATTGTTGGCTGGGGAGAGGGGTCCCCCTGTGGCCCCCCCCACTCCCCAGCCAGCAGCAGCCAGTCTCAGGGGGGGCACATGTCCCTCCATACCCTGCCTTTGCATCACCTATTGGCAACTGTAATCACTTATTTTCATCCCAAGAAAATCTGGTCATAAGCGGCCACATTTGTGCAGTTCTTCATCCTTCTGCATAAGGTGTCATTTCATGCTGTGCTTTCACTTACCCAGCCCTAACCTGACAGACCACTTTCAGATCCCCACCTCTCAAAGAGAAGCCCTGCGCACAGCTATTGGAGCTCATGATAGAAAAGAGGCATTCAAGGGGCATATGCACTTTTTTCTCCTTTAATCTTGCACAGAGCAGAGCAGGAAAAGGTGCTCAAGACTCATTCTTCTACTTGGGCTGAGCCCCTTCCAGCTCACCTCCCTAACACAATTGCATGTACCAAATTTTCCCAATAATCATTGCACCACCATTTCATACAGCTGAAACCTAATGCAGTTAGAGTTCAGGCGTATAATTCCCCAGAGGTTATTTCCAGCTCTAGAAGGGCAGTGACAGTTGTTTTGGTTTGTACTTTAACTCTGGGCTTCCTGGTTTTCAGAACACAGATTTACTGTGCTCACATTCTCAAAAGGCCTGAGATAATGCCAGGCAATCTCACCTCTGCATTAAGAAGGTTAGTGATAACGTGTCATTGAGTTCACCATTTGTTCAGTGATTTCAGCTGTTGTGTACCCAGAGACAGCTACTAAACCTCTGAACAATAACCAAGGGACCTATTTTGTGGTACCATGGAACTTGTTGCAATGAAAGTGTTTCTTAAGGAATTGAATATCAGTGAGTTAAGCTAAAAATATCAACTAGAAAAGACAAATCTCTAGACAACTGGTACCTAAAATGGATTTTTGAAGATGTATTCATTCAAGATCCAGATCCATATCCACTCCCCAAACCTTAGTGGTTTTGATAAAATAGAGGCCTGCAGAATTTGTTCAGACAAATCCAACCCACCTTGCCAATTCAACCTATCCAATGCAAATGCAGTGACTTGCTTTCTAACTTCTTGTCATTCCTCAGATAACAAGATTAGGGTGTGCAGAAAGCAGGAAAACACTTGCACCCTTTTCCCTTCCTCATGTGTTCTCTCTTATAGCATTTAACTCCATGATCCTGAACTCTAGCAGCTATGGAATATCTAGGATTTGATACTCTCCTTTCTTTTCTTGTCCCCACATTCCAATTAGTCACCAGCCCTTGCACAGCCCCCCTCCATAGATAGCCATCTATGCAGGAACTCTACCTCTTGTCACTTCTTTGATAACAACAACCTCTTCATCCACAGAGAGAGCAAACACCCCTCACCATGCATAGTACAAGTCCTGCAGGACAGCAGTCCACCATTCCAGAACAGAGCTCTTCTGTAATACCTATATCCAGGTATTTTCCCCATGTACACAAGACCTAGAACACCTCCAAGGAAAGCCCAAGTGTGACAGCAGCAGGGAGTGGCAGTTCTGTCCATAGCAGTACACTCTTCCCACTAAGCCAGCGCTGAGTCTGTGATTCAGCACAGTTTTAAAATGCTGCTGTAAGAAGACTAGTATTTTGATATAGGGCAGGGGGGGAGGGAAGGGAGGAAAGAAGAAATGTACAATCACATAGAACTCTTCATGAGAGTGAGGAGCAGTATCAGATTCCAACGTGATCATTACAGACAACTCATCTAACCACTTGCCCTGAAGTTTCAAGTAGACTTCATTTTCTCACAAACATTTGTGCAGTTTCTATGGTCATTAACAGCTATTCTGTTCAGCCCCAAAGGTAATTGCATTTCAAGGTATGTGTAACAGGTTTCTGCCTCAATGCCTTCAAACACTTGCAGTCCATCTTTCACCCTGCCAGCTGTTGCTGCCTAAAACACCTCTCAGCATGTCCTAATCATATACAAACAAGGTTCTTTGGGTAAATCTGATATCTTTTATAGTTGGCAAAATTCTTCTTTGCAAGCTTTCGGGTACAAACACCCTTTGTCAGGGTGAGGAAGCGTATGCAGTTGGCCTGTGCTCTTCCTGAATGGAATAGAAAAGAAGCCAGAGGTCAGTATGCACGCGAGAAAGCCAGTCAGTGAAAATGTAAATTGAGTCAGTTAATGGGCGAAAGACAGGTATTGGTGTGGGGAGGTAAGGGTAATGTAGATCTGGTAATAAGACTATAACTGGTAAATATTAGAGAGGTTACCTGGTGTCAGATGTCAGGCAGGTTATAATGTGTCATAAATCCAATATCTATTGGTCCATGATTTGTTGTATTCAGGAGGCTGATGAAGTGAAGTCTGTGAAAGGTGTTTTGTAAATTCCCTTTGAGGATTAGAGTTGAGAGATTGGAGAAAGAGTGGTTTTGTTGCGAGAAGCATGCACTCAAGTAATTGGATAGTTTTGTTTTTGATAGATTTTCAGTGTACGTTCATACTGGTACACAGTTGTTGTTTGGTTTCTCCTACACATTTTCCATCAGGGCATTTGGTGCACTGCATGAGATATATAACATTTCTGGAGGTGCGGGTATAACATCCAGAAATGCTGATGGCTCTGTTGTGGGGTGTAGTTATTGTGGAGGTAGTAGAGATATGTTGGTAGGTTTTATATGTCTTGTCATGGCATGGTCTGGATCCATTTAGTGTTTTTTGGGCCATAGGGATTTTGCTTCTAGAGATAAGGTTGGTGAGGTTCGGTGCTTGTTTAAAGGCTGAGGTTCTGGGAAGATCTCTTTAAAATTTGGGTCTTCTTTTAGTATGGGTTAAAATTATTTGAGGATTTTCCATATAGGTTCTAGGGAGGGATGATATCTCATAACCAGTGGTGTGTGATTCATGCATGGGTGACTGGTACCTCCTAATATTGGGGGGGCACCACCAGCTGATCGCCAACTGGGGTGGGGAGGTAGTCCCTCAGCAGCCGATCGCTACCATCAGCAGAAGAGCCAGTGGCAAAACTGAAAGTGCCAGCGGCAAACCCAGAGGTGCCATTGACGCTTCTCTCAGAGAGGGCACAGCTAATTTCATGGGGCGCATGTCCTATCAGACAGGACATAGGCAGACAGAATAGTGTCTGCTTAGGGCTTTTTGAAGCTAATCAGCAAGTAACGGATAATATTCCTCCATTCCATCCTTGGAAAAAGGTTGTTTATGAAGAGCTTTAACTAATGAAAGAGGCATTTGTTGCTGATGGGCTGATAAATATTGTGTAACTCCCTTCTGTGTAACTAAATTTTGTGTAAATCCCTGCTGGCTAGGTGGCAGGGGTGGGGGTGGGGGAAGGGGGTCCCTCTCTAATCACAGCATCCTGATGGTACCTGGCCACAACCCCTCAGGTCAGCAGTGCGGAAGGAAAGGGAGAGGCGCTCTAATGCCACACCTCAGCTTCTAGCCTGAGCCACTGCAGGCATGTGCCAGCACTTCCTCAGTCCAGAGGGGATGTCTTAATGGTTACAAACTGGTTCAGCCTAGCCAGGTTAAATTAACCTGCAAAGATTGAATCAATTCAGGCATAGGCTTTTTGAATGTGTGTCCCCATTCCAAACCTTAAAAACTCAAGGGTAGAGTTTTTCTTTCTTTTATAAAAAGAATGAGCCAATCTGATGGATGTTATGGAAAGCAAAGTCCTGTTACAAGAATGATTAGGCTTCTGTGACTGACGTGTTACTGGTCTCTTTAATTAGAGTTTCAGGTCTTTTCTAGGTCCCTGATTACCTGACCCAAAAAGGACCATGAGAATTACAATTTATAAACTGAGTGCTGTGAATATCAAACCCTTTGCAACTCCCAGATTCCTTTTATTATACATACAATAGTGTCTTTGTTGTCCTTTTTCATTATCTTTCACAATTTAACCACAATGCCAAAGTGAGGCTGCCTTTGTTAATTTTTGTTGATATAGTTTCCCGTGTTATGACCTTAAAGGCCATTGTTTGACATTTTCAGTAAATGAGTGTATTTTTAGTAACAAACACTTCTGAGTCATGAGGCTGCTCTGTGTATGTGTGTGTGTACTTGGCACCAAGAAAATCCTAGCAACAGCCCAAAGAGAAAGATACAGTAATTCACCTCTTGGGGGCAGTTATGCTGGTTGCAGCAGATGGCTGGAGCGCATCAGGAGGTTGCATTTTTTTAAATGCCCTCATTTGAGCAAAACCAAACAGGAAGGATGTTTGACCTTGAGCATGATAGCAGTCCCATCTACATCAAAGTATAATTACTCCCTTCACTCTAATGACCATGGCTTTTTGAAATTGCAAGTTTTATCTTTAAAATGTTGTTCTACTTGTCAGCTCTACTCTTGCAAGGGAGAGAGTAGAGGGATTACAGTCTGCTGAATTTGGGAGTCATTATAAAGTGAGGAAGTGATGATCAGGAGTCAAACTAGGGATAATTTCTGTCTATAACTCATGAGAAGGAGTATTAGAATAGGAGGGAGGAATATTCTTGCAAGTTAAAACAAGGGTGAGCGATCTTCAAAATCTTACTGAAGCCAAAGGGAATTGTGCCCATTTTGTCCAGCTGTACATTTAGTACAACTACAATGAGCCCAGTCACAGGGCTCAAGTGCCTATACACTAATGCTAGGAGCATGGGGAGCAGGCAGGATGAACTAGCACTCCTGCTAGCAGGAAACACCTATGACTTAGTAGGACTAGCAGAAACCTGGTAGGATTCTTCCCACGACTGGGCAGTACACATTGAGGGTTATAAGCTGTTCAGAAAGGACAGAGTGGGGAAGAGAGGGGGAGGAGTTGCACTCTATGTCAATGAACAATATACATCGACCCTTATCAAAACGGAATCGGAAGAGGAAAAAGTAGAAGGATTGTGGGTTAGGTTACATGGAGGTCAAGGAGAAAGGGATTTGGTGGTAGGGGTCTGCTACAGACCCCCACACCAAAGGGAAGAACTAGAGGAGAGACTAGGGCACTGTTACAGCCCGCTAGGGCCAGGTTCTGGTGATCCAAATTCAGGGACTCGAGACGAGAGGATTCTATACTAAGTTTTTATTACAAGGATTGATCAAAGTACAC
>JAGPOW010000304.1:59992616-60004785 GCA_030014935.1 Caiman crocodilus | reverse complement strand
TTTTCCCCTCCTAGGGGTGTGTTTTTTAGTATTATAATGAGCCCCTAATGAGCCCTTTCACCTATTTTCTAGTGTAGTTCGCTGTTTATTTTCGAGGCCTCTGGCCTGGTACAGCCGTTTCCTCCTTATCACTGCAGATGGGCATAATTCACAAAACAACCTTCCAGTCTCCCTGTGTATTTTGTCTTGGGAGGATGGCTCGAGGCCATTTGTTAGGCCTTCAAAGAAATGGCTTGGGGTTATTCACAACACTACCCTGGGGGTCTTCAAGAGGAGGTTGGGTAGGTAGCTGGGGTCATCTAAACTCAGCACTCTTTCCTGCCTATGCAGCGGGTCAGACTCCATGATCTATTGAGGTCCCTTCTGACCCTAACATCTATGAATCTATGAATGATAAGTTGCACCACTATATATTTGATTTTTGGATGGTATCTTCCTACTGGGTTTTAATACAGGCTGACCACCTGATGTGAAGGTGTGTGACTGGCAAGTGAAATAAGGCAGAAGGCAGGATAGAAGCTAAATAAGGCCTGCTATCAGAAAGGATCAAGTACAGTAGTTAGGAAGACCAAAGGTAGGTTAATTGGAAGAGCTGGAAAGACCACTCACTTAATTTCAAGGGCTGAGGTTCCCTGGAGTGCAGAAAAAAATATGGGATTTTGAGTCAGCCTTTTTTGGGGAAGACACAAATACATTAATAGAGACTGGGGGAGGAAACACTGTTAAAAATACATGTTTTGATTTTTAAAAGCAAAGAGCTTGGAATAAATATATGCTTCAGATGCAGAAAGCAAGGTACAATGAGGAGCTATATGTATTTTGACCAAAGTTGAAGATATGATGCCTGGAGTGAAAGCCTGACCCTAGCACTTTGCATCACAAATCTCCCATTGACTATTTGAAACCTAGTGTTACAAATGAAGACTGACGTGACAACAGATTTGTAGGAATCTGGACAGATCATAAAGCCAGCCCACTGGCAGGGTGAACTGACACATTCCACAGTAAAGCAAATAAGGGCTTGTTTATACAGGGAAGCTGGTCTGCAGTAAGTTGGGGAGTGAATTTGAGGGTGCCTTGGGCTGGCCTAGATGCAGCGAGAGGGACCTCAGGGGGATCATGGCCTCCCTGGCGGACCCGCCATGACAAGACACCTCTCAGCATTAGCTAGCATACCACATGATGGCTACGGTCCATGCTGTGGCAGGCAGGACAAAGGCAGACAAGACTGTGTCCTTTTTGGAGCTAATCGACAGGTAGCTGGTAATGTCTCTCCTTGGAATGTTCCCTTCCTTGGAAAAAGTTGTTTAAGAAAAGCTTGAACTAATGAGAGGGGCTCTGTTTTCTGATGAGGTGTTAAATGCCAATAACAAAGCTGATAAATGCTCTGTTATCAAAGGCAGGGCAGTGGGGTGGCTTCCTAACCAGAGTGCCCTGCAGGAGCTTGGCCACACACCCCTCAGCTCAGCACCATAAAAGAGAAGGGAGGGTTGGTCTAACACCCCCAAGCTTCTAGCCTGAGTCACTGCAGGAATGTGCCTGCATGTCTGGGATGCCTTAATGCTTACAAACTGCTTTAGCCTAGCCAGGTTAGACTAGCTTGCAAAGATTGAATGATTTCAGGCTCAGGTTTTTTAAATGTCTGTCCCTAGCCTTAAAGTTTGTTCTTCTCATTCATGTATTTACTGAAGCTGGTGATCAATACACAGTACACAAAGGAGTGTGAGTATAGATGCCTATTAAGAGGGGAGGGTGTGCACAGTCTCTTACTGTATATATCTTGGAACCCAGCTGCTGATAAAGTCAGTTTCAAACAAAGTTGTATTTATTCCCCCCCCCCCCCCATGTTTCTTTAAAGACATATTGAGGTAAATTAAGATGACTGAATGTTTCCATTCAAATAAGAAGAATGAACTTCTTTCTGCTTCTAACTGTTTCTTCCCAGGAGCAGTGTTGGATCTGGTCACAGTTCCCAAAGTCACAATAGACAGGCATTTAAAAAAAATGAAAGTTTAAATTGTGTACTTGCAATGAAATAGAGGGAGGGAATGGGCACAGAAGGAGACAAAATGGGTGGAGGTGAAGAGCCAGCACGTTGTGCCATTTTTCCCTTCAGTTGATCAAGACTCTTGGCTTTGTTTGTCAAAGATCTGACTGAATAACTCAAGCCTTGTTTTTTTCCCCAGAACTCAAGTTTCTTTGCTCTTAAGACTGCATATTTTTATTTTAGTTCTTTAATTTTTAATTTGCAAATGAAATTATAAGTAGCTACACAGTACAAGTCTCCTCAATGGCCTCTCAACATACTTGAGGTATGTCTACAATATATTGTATCCTGTGGATTATTCAATGCTTGCATCTTAATTATTGCAGCTATTTCTATGGTTCAGGTAAAATCTCATTGAAATTACTGGCTGTAACAGCCACACTTGCCTTCCCTCTGAGTCAGGGAACAGTTAAGATCTTCTCTAATTAGTAGCAACCAAAACCATAGGCTGCCCAAACAATGCCACTACCCAAATGCCCACTGCCCAAATGCCACTGCCACTGTGTGGCAAAGTTGAGCATATGCACTACCATGCTTGCCACATGTTTTTTGGGACTAATATAGCAAATGCAGGGGGTAGGGTATTAGTTGGTGGAGCTGCATGGATATCTGTGTATTTGAAACAACCAGAAGAAAATGGTAGAGAAATGGGGGTGGCAAAACCAAGGGCGACAAAACCAAGGACTCAGTCTGAACAAGTGCAGGGAGTAAGGCCCTGATAAAAGCTGAAAGGTATATCTTGAGCTAAATTGTGACTGGGAAGGGTCTTGGATAGACTCAGTTTTGACCTTCAGCATGACAACAATCTTATCTACATCAAAGTACAAGTACTCCGTACACTCCAATGACCATGCCTTATGTTGTTTGGTTCCTTATTTGCTGTTTGTTCCCTCTGTGCTTAGAGAAGCACAACTTTGTTCATTCTTTTAAACCAAATTCATATGAAAGATATACCTGACTCCATTGCTAACTTCCCCTATCCTAAAAGAAATGATCCACAACTTTCCAAATGAGGCTAGTCATTCAGGTCAAGAAAGGACAACTTTATGAACAGATTTCCCTAAGGACACAGGGAATTGAGAAAATCTTTTGCCTTGCCATATGATGTTGTCTATTTTCAGGCATCTGTTGTCTTCTGCTGTGACCTAAAATAAATTAGTTTTATCCCATCCTCAATTAAAATACTGAACATAAGAACACCAGAGAATTTTGAGAACTAGCCAGACAGGGCATTGCTCATTCTGTTTACACTCAGGAATCTAATTTTCTTGATATTTGCAAGTCCCAGTGGCGTTAGGTCCAGCATTAGCTAAATTCAGGACTCAAATATTGAGTAGATATTTATTTATTACTGGTATTCTTTAGCAGCTAAGAGACTTAGTCACGGATTTGGACTGGAGAGTTAGGATTCTGCCTTACTGGAGTTGTTAATATAGAGCAAATACATTTAATCCTTTGTGTATCTCTACCCCAAGAAGCTCTGAGTTCAAAGCACCTTTTCTGCTATTCTATAGAATCATAGATAATTAGGATTGGAAGGGACCTCAGAAGGCCATCTAGTCTGATCCCCTGTTCAAAGCGGGACCATCCCCAACTAAATCACTCCAGCCAGGGCTTTGTCAAACCAGGCCTTAAAAATCTCCAAGGATGGAGATTCCACCACCTCTAAGTAACCCATTCCAGTACTTCACCACCCTCCTAGTGATAAAGCTTTTCCTAATATCCAACCTAAACTTCCCTTGCTGCAACTTGAGATCATTGCTCCTTGTTCTGTTATCTAAAAACAGTCTATCTCCATCCTCTTTGCAATCACCCCTCAGGTAGTTAAAGGCTGCTACCAAATCCCCCCTCAGTCTTCCCTTCTGCAGACTAAATAAGCCCAATTCCTTCAGCCTCTCCTCAGAAGTCACATGTCCCCTAACCATTTTCATTGCTCTCTGCTGGCCTCTCTCCAACTTGTCTACATTCTTTCTGTAGCGGGCCCCCCAAAACTGGACACAGGACTCCAGATGTGGCCTCACCAGTGCAGAATATAGGGGAATAATTATTTCCCTTGATCCTTGAATAGGCAACTCTCCTATTAATGCATCCCAGTATGCTGTTAGCCTTCTTGGCAACAAGAAGTTGCACTGCCAACTCATATTCATCTTAGTGTCCACTGTAACCCCCAGGTCCTTTTTTGCAGAGTTGCTGCTTAGCCAGTTGGTCCCAAGCCTGTAGCAGAACATTGGATTCTTCCATTCTAAGTATAGGACTTTATACTTGTCCTTGTTGAACCTCATGAGATTTGTTTTGGCCCAATCCTCCAATTTGTCTAGGTCACTTCGAATCCTAGCCCTACCCTCCACTGTTTCTACTACTCCCCCCAACTTGGTGTCATCCGTGAACTTGCTCAGGATGCTCCACAACCCATCTTCCAGATGATTAATGAACATACGGAACAAAACCAGCCCCAGGACTAACCTCTGGGGCACTCCACTTGGTACCAGCTGCCAACTAAACATCAAGCCATTGATCATGACCAGTTAGGCCCAATGATCCAGCCAGATTTCTATCCATCTTACATTCTATTCATCTTACATCTTATTGTGCAACCCATACTTCCTTAGCTTACTTGCAAGAATGCTGTGGGAGACCATATCAAAAGCATTGCTAAAGTCAAGGTATCCACTACATTCATCCACTATTTTCCCTGCATCCACAGAGCCAGTCATCTGATCATAGAAGGCAGTCAGATTTGTCAGGCATGACTTGCCCTGGCAAATCCATGCTTACTATTCATAATCACCACCTTAGAAATGGTTTACTTGAGGGCCTGCTGCATGATTTTTCTGGGGACTAACATGAGGCTGACTGGTCTGTAGTCCCCTAAATCCTCCTCCCTCTCTTTCTTAAAGATAGGCACAATATTTGCCCTTTTCTAATCATCCAGGACCTCCTCTAAGCACCACAGGTTTTCAAAAATAATGGCCAGTGGCTCTGCAATCAAATCAGCCATCTCCCTCAGCACCCTCAGGTGCATCCTGTCCAGCCCTATGGACTTGTACATTTACAACTTTTAAAATAGTCCCTCACCTGTTCTTTCACCACTGAGGTCTGTTTACCTTCTCCTTAAACTGTGCTGCCTGGTGTAGTAAGCAGTCTGGGAGCTGACCTTGCCTGTGAAGACAGAGGTAAAAAAGGCATTAAGTACATCAACCTCCATCACTATTTAACCTGATAGTTACCAGCACTTAGCCTGACAGAGCTTATTCCTCCCTAAAGGTAAGGCTTGCCTACATAAAGGGGCTGCTGCCACCACAGCAGAATCCCCAAGTGGAGACATGGCATATAGTGGCAGAAGGGGCTTTCTATCATCTTAGTTACACCTCATCTCCAAACAACAGATATCGCCTTGGAAGAGGTGCTCTTCTGTCCATGTAGTTGTGCCCAGATGGGAGGTAGTGGTTTGCTGGCATAATCCTATTGGCTGAACTGTGTGATCTTTTAATCCCGTTCAATGACATACCTGTGCCACCAAAAATATGCAGTAGAATCTAGATCCTAATCACTTAAAATATAGACCAGACCTTAGTGCTGATGACTCTTTCCAACAGGCTTAATCATAGAATCATAGAAAATTAGGGTTGAAAGGGACCTTAGGAGGTATCTAGTCTGAACCCCTGCACAAAACAGTTTGCAACTATATCACCACAGCAAGGCTTTGTCTAGCCAGGTCTTTAAAACCTGCACAGTCTCCCTGGGTAACTTGTTCCAGTTTGTTACTGCCCTGGTGATAGGAAAGTTTTTCCTAATGGCTAATCTAAACTTCCTTTGCTGAAGCTTGAAACCATTGCTCCTTGTGCTGCCATCTGCCACTGAGAACAGTTTAGATCCATCGTCTTTGTAACTACCCTTCAGGTAGCTGAAGACTGTTATTAAATCCCCTCACAAGCTTCTTTTCTCCACACTGAATAAGCTCAGTTCCTTCAGCCTCTCCTCATAAGTCCTTAATATGTCTTTTAAAGAGATTTGCTTTCCTAATGAGATCCAGCAGTCTGCCCCTCTCTCCAAGTTTGACAGCTCCCCTTGGGATGAGAAGGAAAAAGTACAAGTTTTTTCTCTCATAATAAAATTCAGTGCCCCTTCTTCTTTTACAGACACCCCATCAGGCAGTATCTTAACATCCAGTTTCAGAACGCCAAACTGAGAAACCTACACCTTTGTATTTCCAGCTGCAATTAAAATCAATAGAGCCTGAAGCATTCCAGCCAATTTAAACTTCTGACTATTTAAACACTCACGAAATTCATGACTGATGTATTTCTCAGTCCCTCCCTCTACAAGTAAAGAAGAGCTAAGAGGTTACTACCTCTCTCCAATTTTTTAAAATGACAAAGCAAGCCTGTATTGGTTTGGCTCCTGTATGCAAAGAAACTGTCCGACAAACTGTAGCAAATATTGTCACTGCAAAAGAGAGGTAGCTCTTGCATACTAAGTCAGAAAAAAACTATATTGCTGGGTTCTTAAGATGTGCAAATCAAATAAGTGAAGGTTTAAGGTTTCATGTTAATAACATGCACTTTTATAGTTCCTTTGTTCAGAGTTCTCAGGTGACTTTTCAAACAGCTAATATCCATGGTACAACTTTTTCTCCTTAAGACTGAAAAACTAAAAAGCTTAGGAATAGACAAAGTGAAAAGCAAAGCAAAGGGAAAGTATTTCCAGTTTGTTGCTTCTCTCTATTGTATAAAGCCAGTGTCAAATTAAAAAAAATCTTTTTCTGTTTTTTAAACAGAAAAGGAGGCTCTAACTTCCTTCTTCTGTTGGAGTATGCTGTCAAGTTCTTTGTATTGCCAGAGTTAGAGGATTTAAAGCTGAGCTACTCTGTAACTATAATCCATTTACAATCTTGCTAAAAGCTTTAGTGTAAATATGATCTAATTATATAACTAAAACTGATCTAAAACCTTGGGACATGTCCACATAGCATAATGCAACACTGTGCAGAAGTACCCTGAGGCAGCTTTGTACATGCCAGCTCTAGAACTAGCAGACTTATGGCCACATTACTGTTGCAAACTGCATGGGTGGGTTTATAAGCCTTGTTTCTCAGGCACAGTGGTATGCTAGCCTGGCTGTATTGTTTCTGATTCCAGAACAAACATGTACAAAGCTACAGTAACGTATTTCTGCACAGTGCTGCTTTGGGGGTTAACATAGATTAAGTTGGTCACAACTGCAGTATTAATCTGGTTGTAACTGGGGGCGTCTACACATGCATATTTACTGGGTAGTAATCTAAATTACTGTGCAGCACGGATGTGCACATCTACACATGCACACCCATGCTGTGCAGTAAACATGGTGCATTGCAATGATGTGGGCATACATTTGTTACCTGCGTGATACAGGTATCAAATTTCCACCCAACTAGTTACTGCACAGTAATGCGCATGTAGACGCATTACTACACAGTAATGTAGGAGCCTCCTAGCTGGGTCTGCCCAGCTACTAGGGGGCTAGCCAGAGCCAAGCCCCAGAGCTCCTGCCTGGCCCCCTCTCCTTCTGCTGAGCTGGGCTGAGCTGCAATCTCTGGCAGTCCCTAACTGCAGAGTAGGAAAGCCTGCATCCATTTTGTTCTATGGCACACATACTCCAAGAGCCTGCAGGAGCCTGTGCTCATTGCTGGAGCCCAGCAGGCCCCAAGTGGCCACCCTGGACAGCCCACAGGCTTTGTTTGCCAGGTCTGTCCCACCCCAGACCTGCAGCCTGGCCACAGGTAAGTGCTGCAAAGGGCTGCAGTTTTCTGCACCCCTTCCCCAGCCTTGTGATCCCACCAGGGCCAGCACCTGCTGCCTCCTGCTGCTCACCCCGCTGCCTTTCTCTCTTTGCAGGTCCGTGGTGAAGTGCCTTGGTCACATGGCTGCGACTCCCTGGCCATGCCTCTGTTGGGGGGGTGATGCACCCAGGGCAAATGCTCAAACGCCCACATTTATGAGGCGCTAACAGCTGGGATATGGGCACGGGACTGTCCCCAATTGGTGCACCAGTGCCACATGAATGGCAAAGCCTTCAGGCCCAGTGGGGTACCATGACTGGCTACAATCACCAGTCTGTTGGGTCCCCCAGGACCATGTCCTTTATGCGGGAGCTGACCCACATTTTGGCACTCTGGGAGGCCATGCCTGCATCCCACTTTGACACCTCTGGTAACTTGTCACTGGAGGATAGGATCTCAGGCCTCCAGCCCCGCCCTTTGTACTTCTCCTCAGGTGCTGCAGGCACTGGAAGTCCAGGAAGCCCTGGCCAGTGACTGCCTCAACCTCAGCCCCACCCCACAACCACCTATAAGGAGTGGCTAGCTACACCACTGCTAGCAGCACCAACTCCTCCCAGGCAGGAGGACCCTGGCTGGGCACCAGCACAGCTGCAGACACCAGGTAGAGTTGGATGTCACTTGGCATAGGGAGCCTCGCACCGAGCTGCCAGCCTTGCAGGCCCCGGACCCATGGTAAGTCCCACACTGGGGGGTGGGCCCACCCAGGCCCAGTCCCCACCTCCTGCCCCTGCCCCCTGCCCCACATCCTTTGCTCTGCCTGGCCCCACTCCCCTGCCCCTAGGTTCTCCCACACAGCACACAGGTCAGAACTTTATTGAGCCCATGTCCCCATGGCTGAGGAAGCACAGGCCTCTCATGTACCGAGGAATGCATCAATCCCAGCAGCAATCTCCTTCTTGGTGGCTGAGAGCAGGGATGTGTAGTGCTGTGACAGATAACCAACCAGATGGTGGCAGATGTTGTGAGGCAGGCCAGGACAGATTTGTCCCCTACACTGTCATAGCTCAGGGTCTAATCCAGCACTGCAGGTGTGCCCAGGGCACCAGCAGGATCATCATCAGCACAATATAGTGGCTGGGGCAGTTCTCCACCTGCACAAACAGCCCATTGTGCATGGCCCGCAGCACACACAGCAGGGGCATGCTCAGGGCACAGAAGTGGCATGGTGGGAGGATGGTTCCAGGCTGCCTCCCTGGAGAGGCCTTCTGTGGGGAGGGGAGGGGCGTAACCAGCCCCTTGCCCCCATTGTCCAGGAGCCCCACATGCCCCAAGACCAGGTGCTGGGGGCTGGGTGGTAGCGGAGCACAGTGATGAGCCTGCAGAGGCAGAGGATGGGGAAGTTTGGCAGGGGCTGTGGCTGTGGTAGCAGGTGCTGCCAGCACCCTGGTCTGACCCACCCTGGGAAAGGGGCAGGGGAAGCAGGCAATCTGTGGCCAAGCCCAGGAGAGCAAGTGGGGAATTGGGGCTCAGATAACACCCACCTAGGCCCAGACATACCTAGCCAGTTTACCATGGTCCTTGGGTGCCTGCACACTGCTGCCTTCCAATCTGAGGCTATGCAGCACAGGGACCCTAGAGCAGAGCATCTTATCTCTCAAATGTTGCAAACTGTCATAAAAACCTTCTGTCTCTTGACTCTGCAGGGCCAACGTCTGGATGTGGGGGAAGGCTGCAGGGGCCTACAGAGGCCTACAGGGCTGCTGATGCAGGGTCACCACCACCTTGCCACTACAGCCACCCAGAAGCATCAGCAACACCACCACCATCTCCTTGACTGGAGCCACCTGCTCCAGCAGCTGGTAGTGGTCATGGAGGGCTGGGTGACAAACCAGTGGGCATGGCAGGTGAACAAATGACTGCTTCTTGATGAGAGAAAGTGACTGTTCATTGCTGAGATTCTGCTGTGCAACAAATGAACCATTTGATCTACCCAGCTCTATTGCAAAGTCTTGCTACTGTCCTTGTTGAGCTTCTCCTTTGAAATGGATCTCTCATTCTTTTAGCCTATACCTTAACTCTCATGTTCATTAAACCAATTGAATCTGAGCAGCATCTAGATGCTGTTTCCAAGCCTGTGCAGACTTCCCTAAGTCTCCCCAACTGCTTTCCCTCTTTATAACTCCACCAAAACATGAAGTCTAGTTTATAGTTGAATGTTTTGGGGTCTTCATGATAGCCATTTAAACACAGACTTTTTGGAGGCACCTTTAAAACAGTCACACTTTACTCTCAGCAAAATAACAGGAGATTTACAGAACTAACAAAAACCTTTACACAAGATCAAGCCTTGGTTATATTTTGCCCTTCCTGATAGCTTTTTGGGTCTGAGTCAGTGTTCTTCAGGGAGCCCAGAATCTTTCTGCAATCCTTCTCCTGCAGTTCAGCCCTCTCTTCAGGTTCTCCTCTTCTACAGTCTCCTTTTAATAGCAGATTCATACCTTATCTTTTTCTGTCTTTCCCCTGAGGCTTTTCTATACTCCAATCCCCTACAGACTGCCTCCTCTAACCCTTTGTGCTTCACACTGGAAAAGTCTCATCAGCAGATTGATGGTCTCTGATTGATAGTCTTCATTTTCCTCTCAGGGTAAAATTATTCAAATTTTGGTAGTCTTTAAGAGTTTTCCCATTCAAGGAGAGACAACAAGGCCCCACAAATCAGATGATGCAATTTGATGTGACAGTTTACAATAAAAGACACCTTTAAAGTTATAATTGAATAGGGGATTAATTAAATCAAACTGGATTCATAAGTTCACATAAGCAGCTTTCCAAAACTGCCAGAGGTCTATTTATCTAAATACTTAGAAAGACAAGTCTCTTCATGTAGCAGCTAAGAAAAGTCACTTCCATAACTTGACTAGACACTCAGGATAAGAGGTTTGCATTTAGGAAATATATCTGCAGATATTCTTGGTATGAAAATATAGTTTATTTACTTTTTCTATTCATAATCAGTCAGACAGGTAATGTGAGCATATAGTAGGGAAATGATATATATAGTTCCTAGGTGGATAAAAGAAACAGCCAACAAAAGACTATATTAGAATCTGAATCATGACACTGGAAGACTTTAGTGGTAATGCTGCCAAAACATATCAGATTTCAATTTTCAAATTTCAAGCAACTTAGCAGTCAATGACCTTCCTGCATAAAAGGTGTCAAGAACAATCATCTCACATATAAAAGTTATTATATAGCATCTACCCAGGTAGCAATGACCTCAGAGAAAGAAGTAGAGGCAGGCCTAAACCACCAACTAAATTCTTCTGAAAGTTGAGGCTGGCCCCCAGGTATAAACTAACTGTTCCTGGATTTAAGTCACAATTGGTTCTCAAGTTGACAAGAAACTGCTTTCCTGATCCAAATTATATGAGAATTGATCCTATAAGATTCTCATTACTTAAAGTCAGAGCCCCACCCTGTTGTCTCATCTGCCATGCCTTTATGTTAAAGTGGGGAGGTTACCCTCATAAGCCGGTGAACTCAGGATGGTAGAAATAGTACCCTACAAGACAGTTTCTCTGTCTCCAGAGTATTGACTCAGAGGAGCTCCCCCTGGGCTCAACACAGCAGTTGGCCCTTTGAGCATGAAATCTTTGTCTGAGCCTGGCCCTCTGGCCTCAGCACTCTTGCTGTAGATGGGCCTCTCAGCCCCAGTTCCACTGTCCTGACACCCAGACTCCTGGTTCCCCCAGCTCCAGTCTCACCCTCCCAGGTTCTGGGCTTGTGCCCTCAGTCCTTGGGGCCCCATCCCTCTCTTTTCTTCTGTCATTCTGGGATTCATAGATGCCAAGGCTGGAAGGGACCTCAGAAGATCATTGAGTCCAGTCCCCTGCACCAAGCAGGAAAGATAACTGAGAGTCAGGTGACCTCAGCAAGGTGACTGCCTAGTCTCCTCTTGGAAGATTTCCAGGGTAGGTGATTGCACGACCTCTGGAGGGATTTTATTTCACAGTTTGGACACCCTGAGTGTGAAGAAGTTTTTCCTAATGTTGATCCTGAATCAATCTTCCAGGAGTTTGTGACCATTACTTCTGGTTTTCCCCTCGGGTGCCCTTGTGAACAGTTACTCACTGAGCCTTTGGCGTACTCCCCGAGTGTAGCTGCTACTAGGTCCCTTCTCACCCTTCTTTTCCTCAGGCTGAAGAGTCCCATATCACTCAGCCTTTCTTTGTATGGATTGTCGTGTAAAGCTCTGATCATATAGATTCATAGATTCATAGATGTTAGGGTCAGAAGGGATCTCAATAGATCATCGAGTCCGACCCCCTGCATAGGCAGGAAAGAGTGCTGGGTCTAGA
>JAGPOW010000304.1:59981730-59992516 GCA_030014935.1 Caiman crocodilus | reverse complement strand
GATTCATAGATTCATAGATGTTAGGGTCAGAAGGGATCTCAATAGATCATCGAGTCCGACCCCCTGCATAGGCAGGAAAGAGTGCTGGGTCTAGATGACACCAGCTAGACGCTTATCTAACCTCCTCTTGAAGACCCCCAGGGTAGGGGAGAGCACCACCTCCCCTGGGAGCCCGTTCCAGACCTTGGCCACTCTAACTGTGAAGAAGTTCTTCCTAATGTCCAATCTAAATCTGCTCTCTGCTAGCTTATGCACATTATTTTTTGTAACCCCTGGGGGTGCCTTGGTAAAGTGTGACCACGCTCCCCCATAACTTGGTGTCATCCACAAACTTGGCCAGTGAGCTCTTTACCCCCACATCCAAATAATTAATAAAGATGTTGAAAAGTACTGGGCCAAACCCCAATCCCTGCGGGACACTGCTGCCCACTTCTCGCCAGGATGACACAGATCCATTCACTACAACTCTCAGGGTCCTATCCTGAAGCCAGTTTCTCACTCACCTGATTGTCTCAGAGTTAAGCCCACAATTCTCAAATTGTCTCATGAGGACATTGTGGAATACTAAATCAAAGGGCTTTTGGAAGTCAAGGTATACAATATCAACCCGCTGTCTTGTGTCCAGGTGGTGAGTTACCTGGTCATAGAAGGAGATGAGGTTAGTAAGGCAAGACCTGCCTGCGATGGAGCAAGGCCCTGCGATGAAGCTGGCTGTCATTCATAATCTTACCTTCTGCAAGCTTATTGCAGATAGACTCCTTGATGAACTTTTCTAGGATTTTCCCTGGGATGGAAATTAGGCTGATTGGCCTATAGTAGCTGGGTCCTTGCTCCTGCCCTTCTTGTGAATGGGCACAACATTGGCCCTCTTCCAGTCCTCAGGGACTTCTTCAGAATGCCAGAAGTTGTGGAAGAGTTTTGCCAAGGGTTACGTAATGACTTTGGCCAGCTCCTTCAACACTCTTAGTTGAAGATCATTCGGTCCTGCTGGCTTGTATACATCTAATTTTTATAATTGGTTATACACCAATTCTCTGGAAATAATAAGAAGGTGATTATTCCTACTGTGCTTATCCTCTACTCAACCTGGCATGGTTTTCCCCTTGGTTCAGTGAAAGACCGAGGCGAAGTAGTCATTCAGGAGTTCACCTTTCTCCTGGGTACCAGTAACCAGCTCTCTCGAGTTCCTGAGCAATGGCTCCACATTCCCATTGTTTTCCTTCTGTTTCCTATGTACCTAAAGATGGACTTGTTGTCCTTGATTGCTAATCTAAGTTTGGTTGCCACTTTAGCCTGTCTTATCTGTTCCCTGCAAATGGGGGCCATCATGGAATAGTCCTCCTTGGGGCTTGCCCTGAGCTTCCATTATTTATAAGCCTCTTTTTTCTTTCTTAAGAGGATCACAATTTCCCTGTTTAGCCAAGAGGGCTTCCCAACCATTCCGTTACCTTTTCTCTGCAGAGGAATGGACTTCCTTTGTGCTTCAAGGATCATGTCCTTAAGGAACAACTACTGTTTGTGCACACCTTTTGCCTTCAGTCCCTGGTCCCACAGGGACCTAAGCTTGTTGAAATTTGCATTTTGTAGTCCAAGGCTTTAATCCTGCTATCCGATTTGTCTGCCTTACATTGGACAGTGAACATGATGGTTTTATGGGTCACTGTAGCCCAGACTTGCCTCTATATTTAAGTTGGTCACCAGGTTGTCTCTTTTGGCCAGGACCAAGTCTAGCAGAGTGTCACCTCTGGTTGGCCCATGTACCTCCTGAGTCAGGAAGAGCTCCTTGACACAGGTCAGGAAGGACTGCAACCAATTTAGCTTGGCCAAGTGTTCTTCCCAGGAGACATCTGGATAATTAAAATCACCGATGACCATGTCACATGCACGTGCAGCCTCAGTCAAATTCTTGGGTGAACTCCAGATTGAGTTCCTCCCCCTGGTTTGGTGGTCTGCATAAACCTACAGTTAAGACTCTCTCACTTTGCCCCCCTCCCTCCCCCAAACAACTTGACCCAGGAGGTTTCAAGTTGTCCATTTTAGGACCTGATGTCAAGCTTCAAGGAGGTGTAATGCTCTTTCGCACAAAGAGCAATGCCTCTACCTTTCATCCCCCCCGGTCCTTTCTATGCAGGGTGTATCTCTCTATAGTTATGCTCCAGTTGTGTGAGAAGTCCCATCAGGTCTCTGTAATCCCTACTAGATCATTATGTAATCTGGAGAGTAGGAGGGTTAGCTCCTCCTGCTTGTTCCCCATGTTCCTGGTGTTAGCACATAGGCACCTGAGTCTTCCTACTGAGTCCCTCATCTTCCTGTCCTGCTGATGGAGAACTATTCCCTCAGCTCCCATGACAGTGGCTCTCTCAGTGCCGTGTCCAGAAGATCAGCCATCCTGACTGAACTGGGACTTACCTTTCCTCATGAGGTGGATGCCATCCCTTCCCGGGAGACCTCTCCCCCTGAAGTGCACGCTGTGGTCAAGGAATCCAAAGCCTTCATGAATCTGGGCCTGTGCCCACAGTCAATTTTGTTACATTATCAGAGCCTGGTGTATTGTAGTCCTCCAGCTACAATACCAGCACACCCCCTGGAGCTATCTGCAGCCTCAAAGCTTCTCCTCAGGGCTGCTTGCAGTCCCCCAGTATTTAAACACAAATACAAGTCTAAGCCAAAACTGCTTCTGGACTGAAATCCTTCCACACAGCCTGGGGCTTTGTCACACCACAGTAACAAATAAGCATATGAGCAAAACAACTCTGTGTCAATGTCTATTGCTGCTGGGCTGCCTTGCAACTCAATCCTCCCAGGGTCTGGTGCCACAGCCTGTTCCACCTGCCAAGGTCTAGAGTTCTTCTGCTTTGGCAAGTCAGAGCCAGCCTCCCTCTTTGGCCATGTTCTTGGCCTTATGAAGCCTGTAGCCACCTTTCTAGATCATCTGATCCACCGCTTCCACCAAAGGCCAGTCAATCAATTATGATGTCTGTACTTGGAGAAAGCAGTCATTTTTTTTTAAGGGCTCTCTGCCTCCTCTAGTCACTCCCGGAACCTGGAGTCAGCTAGTTGCTCCCTGGCTCTTTCTGCTCTTCTGTAATGTGGTAGGGGCCACAATACAGAACCCTACTCCTAAATGTAATCTGGATTAAAACACTTCTTGCTTGATCTATCTTTAATGTGAGAGGAAACATTTGCAAAATGCCCCCTATAGTAAAATATAGATATGATTCATAGGTAACATTTTGGGTAAGAGTTTCCAGTTATTAGGCACTCCTTCAACAAGATCTGTACAGGTGTAGGGACACTGCTCCAACACACTGTCATTATAGCATGTCAGAGCAGACTTAATTAATCAAGTCTACCAATTACTATACTCCAGCAGCCTCCATGTCTCGCATATTCATAGATTCATAGATGTTATGGTTGGAAGGGACCTCAATAGATCATTGAGTCCGACCCCCTGCATAGGCAGGAAAGAGTGCTGAGTCTAGATGATGCCAGCTAGATGCTTAGCTAACCTCCTCTTGAAGACCTCCAGGTTAGGGGAGAGCACCACCTCCCCTGGGAGCCCATTCCAGACCTTGGCCACTCTAACTGTGAAGAAGTTCTTTCTAATGTCCAGTCTAAATCTGCTCTCTGCTAGCTTATGGCCATTATTTCTCAGTTTTTCTGCACTTCAAAATGGCAGCAGGGTTACTTTAACTAAAGCTCGTTTGACAAGCTTTAGTAAACGTGCCTGCTGCTATTTTGAAGTGTGGGATGCTGAATACATGGGATGCTGTGGGTGCTTTAATTACAGCGGCTGTTGGAGCTGCTTTAATTAAAGTGTCCCCCTGCCTCCCCATAGGACATTGAAAGACATCGTGAGTCTCAATAGCTTTAATTATTGTCTTTTCTGGATGAGTATCCACATGGCACTGACTCATTTCCCACATGCCCTAGCATATATTGGATTCAGTGTAAAAGAAAGATTCATAAAGGTTGTTTTTTCCTAAGTTTTCGACAGGAATCCAAAGCAAAATGTCCCATGGACACTACATGATCTCATAGGAAAAAATAATATAATTAAAGACAAAGCAATGTGTGCCTTATAAAAATTGCCCATATTAAAGCAAAACACATAAAACAGAGAGGAACCAAAGGAAAGATGTTTTTATTCCATGTGCAGACTCTGAAAAACACTTGCTGTGTGCTTCAGTAATCTCCATTCTACTAAATGAAGGAATGTGAGTAGAAGCCAACAAGGTGACTAGCAGCCTTAATACATTTACTGCAGTACCACTGACTAGCAAGGATGTTATTTATTTCTGTAAAAGCAATAGAAAAAAGCCCAAAGGAAATAGGAAAAAACCTGACACACCTACAGTCGAGCCCAATTGTTTAGACCAAGAGGAACTTCTCTTAATCACTTTACTTTCCATGGCCAGCTGTGAGGGCAAGTGAAAGAAGCAGCCAAGATATTGGAAACTAAGTGGCACTAAAAAGATAGGTTTTGATGGCAGGGAGAGGTGCTGTATTCTGGCTTACTCACTTAGTTTGTCATCAAAGGCTGACTGTGGTACCTGGATTGTCTTCAAAGAAATTTCACTTTCAGTCAAAGCAAAAAATTCTTTTTTCTTTAAACCTGTTTTTATATGGCCCCTCAATGTCCAATTTTCATTGTTCCATATCAAAATTTTCCTGCCCAGTATTTCCTGCCCACAATTTAGGTTTGGCTAGACAAAATTTTATATAACCCACAATCAGTAGAAAGATTTTCCTATTGTAGTGAAAATGCAAACATAACAGTCTTATATGGATGCACATGAACTAGCAAGTGGAAATAATTTCAACACAAAAGGAAAATGAACAATCTAGTTTCATTGTCCAAGCCAAATTAAACTAGATTCTAGATTTTAGATTTCTTCCTATTTCTGGTAGTCTAAAGTGTCATCCTTAACACAAGGAATCAAAATAATGTCTACCTTAGCTATCTAAACAACAGAAGATAACAAGAAACAACCAGTTGCACCTTGTTCTCAGAATATCCCATGCCAGAACATCTCTGGAGAATGGAGCAACAAACAACAGCTATGACAAAAATTGTCAGGAGCCAGTTGTTATTTTTAATTTGGACATGGTCAGCTGTCTAACAGTTATAAGACTTCAGCTCCAGAAATCAGGAGGCCCTTTTCTGTTTGTTATCAAACATTGCAACCAGTTTAGCATGACATGAAATTAATTTCAGAGAGAGAACATCCCAAATCAGACCTCTTCACATGGCCAAAAAAAGTCACCTTAAATACAATACATGAATTCACAGAAACATTCAGGTAATTTGCCATCAGAATCAGGCATTCATAAGGGCAGGTTACACTTGGTCATTTCTGCTTTGATAAGGGGAGAAGAAAGAAATTCTGGGTTTGTATGTAAACAAACCACCTTGACTATAGTACATTTTTTTAAATGTAAAGTTCTGAGATACCAGGATTCATATGTTATAAATACCTGGATATGTAGATAGATCAGATGCTTTTCCTCCATGCTTACATCAGAAGTGTTAAGGTTATAGCACCAAAATTTCACCTCAGTAAATTTGATTTGAGATAATTTGATTCTCTTGCATGCTGCTCCAGTTCAGTTCATTATGGAGTAATATGCTATTATTAACTATCCTGCAGATGTCACCAGACTGTTTCTGATCCAACAGAATGTGTCACTGGAAAGTACAGACCTTGAGACTGTGCAACATTAAAAAAAAAAAAGCAAGAGGCTTTGAGACTAGGCTTTGAAAATTTCACTTTGTGGCAGGAGGTGTGGTACTCCTGCTACTTTAAGAGAAGGCAGACTGCAGATGAAGCAGTCTGCAGGTACTGCAGGAGGCAATCAGGGGTCATGTGTTCCAAAAGGGGGCAGGCTTGCGGGATATAAACCCAGAGCCTGAGCTGGGGCAGCAGTCTGATCCTGGCAGTTGAGAGATGAAGAACTCCTGAAGAGCAGGGCTGCCCAGGTTCCTGGCAAGCCTAAACTGGGATAAACAGGCTGACAGTCTAGGGATTGAGACAAGAGGAGATAAGGTGGTCTCAGCTGGCCTGGGAACAGGGCCAGGGCCCAAAAGGTAGGGATCAAGGCTGAAGTGCAGGGCCACAACTGAAGGGTCATGAGAGCAAGGACAGTCAGGGACCTGTAGCCTGAAAAAGTCAAGAGGTAAAGTCAGCAACTTGTAGCCCAGGAGGGGCACACAGAGCCAGGGAGTCCAGAGGTCTTGACTGGCCTAGGAGTGGGGCCAGCCCTCGAGGGGCCAAAGGTCAAGGACAGGCCATAACTGGAGACCTACAGGATCACATATCCACAGCTCATAGAAGGACAGTGTCAGGGACAGTGGCCCAGTGCTTCAGGAGAGGAAGTATTGGGTTGGAGACCCAGGGTTGTACCTGGGAGTAGCTAAGATGGGCAGAGTGCCTGGGTATGGACACAGAGGGGTAGCTAATAAGATAACTAATGGTGACATCTGTGAGGCATGAGTATGGTGTAAGGTGCGGTTGGAGACATGTAATAAGCCCTTAAGGTGCTGATTAATGAGACCTAGGCTCAGGAATGGATGGGATCTCACTCAGGGATCCCAAAGGCAGCCTTCCTTCTCCAAGTACTTATTTCCATCAGGGTGTGGCAGGTGAGCAGGAAAGAGAGAATGATTAAAGGACCAAGGACATAACAAGAGCAGGGTGACCACCAGGGGGCATCATGAGCAGCCCAGGGGTCCATGCCTGTTATATACCTGTTTCCTTATTTTTAGGAACTGTAAGAAAGATTTGAGGACTGGATGGTCCTTAGTGGACTGACAAAAGGATGCAGAGATTTCCTTCCCTATGTCACTTGCTATTGTGAAGCATTTCAGATAAGTCAGATAAGTAGTGAGCTGTGATGGAAAGTTATTGCCTGATGATTAGTTAATAATCTACTTGAAATAAACATGGTGCTCTGAGGCCTATTTCCAGCAAAAAAAAAAAAAAATGATCAGATAATTAACTACCACCATAACCAGCACTGTTTGCAGCTCTTCACAGAGTTGAGGACTGAATGTGCCTAGAAAACAAATTACTCTCTCATACATACAAGCAATTTCTTCCACATCCAGGAAAAGGCACATTGGCTGGACAGTGTAAGGAAAGCTCTGCTGTTATAACCTATACTTGTTCTGTGGAGAAAAAAAGTAAGTTGTGTCTTCAAGACCTACCTCAGAACCCTTTTTATAAGGAGTAAAGAGTAAACAAGTCATTAAAACCAAGATTTGAGGTGATAAAACAATCTACTTCATTACTCAAGGGACCAGAACAATGTAGTTGTCCATACGGTGGGACTGGCATATGTCTCTTGTGGAGAAAATAACAACATTTCAATTTTTTATGTCTCTGTGGCACTGAAAAGACCTTTAAGCTAAATACTGTCACAGGGTTTTGCATCACAAATGGAAGCTTAAGTGATTCTGGAATTTAATAAACCTTGTGTGGACACATGGATCAACAGCATCCTTGTACAATACTGGATATGTTAGTAACACAGAAATTGGGATCTCAAACATATGGCATTATTTTTAGTGGACTTCATTGTTAGGCTTCAGAATGAAGATGAATGTAAAGCTACAATGTGATGAAATCCCAGTTCATCACAAAAACCTGAAAGAACCTGAAAGCGAGTAATGAAAGCAAGAAAGTGTGATACATTCCTGATCACACAACAGTGTCATGATAACTGCATCTATTCTAAGGTGCCTTAGTTAAAAAAAAAAAAGTGATGGCAAATTAAAATATAACATAATTGTGCCAACCAAGGCAGTCTTTTCTGAAAACATGTCTTAGTAATAAAGTAGGACTAATACTAACGAAATATTTCAGTGAGTCTTTGGATAGGTTCATATTGAAAACACATTTGAGGATTTATAATTTGGGAGTTAGAAAGTGATAGCAAGGGGCATGCAATAGATAAATGGAATCACTTCATTGTTTTCTACTCTTTTTCAGGTAAGAAATCAGTAATTTGGGGTTGTTTTTTGGAGCGTGAACCAGTATCACTTTAAGGAGTCTTTGTACCTTGTAGTGACATTATAGGTAGTTCTCTCTCCATCCCCCATGCACTATTGGTTTCTGCTTGTTAATGTTCCAAAGCCACTTCCCAAATTCAGTCTCACATTAAAAGACTGATCCTTAGTCCAAAAACAGTCTTTAAGTTGCCTGGTGAAGGCAATGAAGTAAAAAACTCTCAGGAGATTTCTGCCTTTCCCAATGCAAGCTGCACTGATGTGTTTGGAATTGAAACAGTTTCCTCACTATGAGTAGAAACATTCAGAACTGTATGCTGAAGGTGTGTCAAAAAGGTATATTCACCACCATGACCCATTAACATTGGCATTAACTATCAAAGGCCATCTTGAGTGCATTAACACATCCTTTGATTTTATTGCCTCATTCTCTGCTCACTTACACCCTTACACTCTGCTTGGCTGAGCTTGTGAGGCCTTATACTCAGCTTGGTGGCATTTGTCTGGCTGGTTGTCAGGCATGCAGAGATCCCCTGTCATGATATGGGACCCTAGAATAGGGGAGAGAGAACGGGGCTATGAAGAACTCCAGACACAGGGGGAGATTGGGGAACCCTGGAGTTGAGGAGAGGGAGACATACATGACCTTTCATAGGAGAAACTTGGGACCACTGGACCTTGACATGGGTGTGCATCTACAGATATACAGCCTTTTAAAAAACATTTTACATCCCAAAAGCACAAGTACAAACACTTATTTCAGTGCCTCAATAGCTACGCACAACAGCACAATGCAGGTTTTTCACTGCTGGTGCAATGGTGGAAATTGGGGCTTGGCTCATTTAGTTTATGTTAAGTAGGTCAACAGATAACCATTGTCTGACCCACCCTCAAGAGACCCTGGAATAGAGTGCTGTGTGCACACCCATGTGCCATGTGCAGAGCCCTGGCATGCCGGGTGCACTACCCCTGTAAAGGGCTCCTGATTGACAGAAACTGTGTGCATCTGGGTGTGCATGTGTGTAGGGTGTGTGGTGCAGCTGAGCTGAGGTGGGACTGCAAGAGGGAAAGAAGTCAGGGTGCTTGTGGACAGAAAGGAGAAGGGGGGGGTAGAGATGGAGAGACTGAATGGCTCATTAATTGTGTGGACCGAGGAGGTTCTTGGTACTGGACCCAGTCGCCGTGAGAGATCTTCTGCCACCAGAGCAGGAGGGTTGGCTCCCCGGGCTTTTCCCTCCAGGTGTGTCTTCCATGCAAAGTAGTGGCTCTCTGCTCTGTTTGGTAAGCATCCCCCCATTCCCTTCTGGGGATTATGGTTCTTCTTCTCGGTGTGTGTCTGAAGAAGATTGGAAGCCACTGTCTGAGGTGCAGTCATCTCCACCCCAACAACTAGAGCCGAACTGAATACAGTTCCCCTCTCCTTTATAATAAAGTTCAGTCATCTTATTTTAGTTGTTGTACTTAGCCATCAATATAGGATTTGATAGATAATTAGACTGTGTTGTGTAATTGTATATTTACCTGTTCTTGTTAGTGTTATAATAAACCATCCATCTTGTTTGTATACTATTATCAATTCTCTTAGTTATTTATTTAATAAAAGTGGTGATTAGATAAGCTTCGGGTGAAGAACCACTCCACCTCTTGGAAGGAAAATTAACAGAGAGCCGCTGTTTGGGTGGGCTCAGATGATTAGACTAAATTGATAATTAACCCCCAACACTGGGGAGACTTCTGATGGATGCAGTAGGTAGACTGGCAGAAGGTTTTTTGAGTTTGTAGTTACCCAATTCCACTCCTCCCCCCTGCCCTTTTACTCTGTATCTATAGGTGTTTTGTTTTAATAGTCTAATAAAAGTTGTCAGATTGGCTTTATTCAGATTTGTTTCACTGAAACTTTTGAACCTGAACCAACCCAGTTTTGTTATGGTCTTGTGAAACTTGTGAAACAGTTTTGGAAAGCAGGAATTATCTCTTCCTCTCAACATAGTGCATGCTGCTTGCCATGGTCCTGTTTTCTTTTTACCTTGGTTTATGGTTTTCACTGATAATGCTACTTTGTTTTTACAAGTTATCTAAGTAATTTCAAAACTGCATCAAATATATCAAGCAATACTTCTACTATTTTCAAACTCAAGTTATAACGATGTCTTTGGACTATGTCTTTCAAGGCCCTCTTTATGTCTTCTTTCAGGCCTTTTATGTGTTCACGGGTTGTTGTGTTCATGGGTGGATCCAGGATTGTGGAGAGGGGTGTGTGATCACACCCCCTTTAGCAGTGAAGAGAGCTCATTGTGCATGTGCCATCTGCCAAAGTGAGTATGGCCACTCTCCTTTCACTGAAATCCTGTATGCCAGTGAGCTTGCAGAGATCCTGCTGGAGCTTCTTTGTGTTGTGAGCTCTGATTTCCCTAGCTGGTTTCATAGTGGTTAGGGGTCAGAAGGGACGTAAATAGATCACCTAGTTGCTTCCTGTTGCCCTCCAACCAAGCAGGTGGCCCTCCTCTGAACCATCTCAAGGCAGGCCACATCCTTCTTAAAGTGCAGTGCCCAGTACTGGATGCAATATTCCAATTGAGGCCAGACCAATGAGGTGTAGAGGGGAAGTATCACCTCTCTGTGTTGTGAATAACCCCGAGCCATTTCTTTGAAGGCCTAATAAATGGCCTCGAGCCATCTTCCCAAGACAGAATACACAGCGAGACTGGAAGGTTGTTTTGTAAATTATGCCCATCTGCAGTGATAAGGAGGAAACGGCTGTACCAGGCCAGGGGCCTC
>JAGPOW010000304.1:59954999-59975223 GCA_030014935.1 Caiman crocodilus | reverse complement strand
GGAGGGAGGGAGGGAGGGAGGAGGCCAGGAAGCGGCTCCGCCCCGTGGCTCCGGAGTGGGCTGCGCGGGGCCGGGAGAAAGGAAGCCGCCGGGATGACAGGGTGGGGTGCGGCTGTGTGACTGACAGGGTACGTGTGCCCGGGGGACAGGGACGGGATTTGACGGGGCATGCGTGTGTGGGATGGAGAGCGTGTGTGAACCAGGGGGTGTGACGGGGCGGGAGGGCGTGTGTGGTGCTGTATGCACGTGTGAGGGACCGGGCGTGCGTGTGTGCGACGGTGCATGTGTGTGACACGGGTTGAGGTGTTTGACGTGGGGGGGTGTGCACGTTAGTAAACATCTTTGTACAGTTACCTTCAGCAAATGAGCCCCTACCCTGGAGGTCTTCAAGAGGAGGTTAGATAGGCATCTGGGGGGTCATCTAGACCCAGCTCTCTTTGCTGCCTATGTAGGGGGTCGGACTCCATGATCTATTGAGGTCCCTTCCGACCCTAACATCTATGAATCTATGAATCCTCCTGCTTACCAAACCGGCCTCTTCTCTTATTTATTAAAATGAGAAACACAGGGTGCAAGGCAGAGAAAAAAAAGAGTTAAATAACATTTGAAAGACAAAAAAAGAGACTAGAACAGCTACATCACCAAGCCTGTCTGGACTTTCTCTTCATCTTTAATTTACCTAGTATAATTTACCTTTACATGTCTAGCATGTCAAGACTGGTTTAACTTATTTTCACAATTGTTAGCACTGGTCTCAGGATCTGGTAATTTTGGTAAGGGAATATGACTGGAGAAAATCTTAGCTGCTTGGTCACACATTTGAGAGAGCCAATGAGTATCAGCTCTATTTCAGGTCCAAATAAGTAGTTGAGACGTCAATCAGAAACACATGATATCAGCACCTAGATTTTCATTTGTGACCCAAAAAAGAGATGGTTGGTTAATTGCCCAACAATGATGTGCCATTTGTCTATAGCCATTTTAGGTTTAAATGGTATTTTAGGTTAAAATAGCTGTTTAAATACATTTATTATAACGCTTCCCTTATTCATAACTAGCCTGTTTTACATCCATCTTTAAATTAAAATTTGCAAATACAATAAACATTTTCATAATCAGGTCAAGATACAGTATCAGTGTGATACTTAAGACTGCTACAAATCAATTAGTAGGACTTTATAAATTTAAAGCAGAGTTCCTTCTGACTTGTGCTGAACACTTGCAAAATCAGGTATCTAGATATTAAGTTGAGCACCCAGAAAATGAGGAGTTTAGAATTAGTGACCACTTGAGAAATGTCTCATTTAATCATCTGGCCTCTTCAGTTCATGCTTCTTTCTCTCAACCCAATATATCCCAAGTTTCCTTGTCCAGCTCATCCGATCTGTCTCTTCCTTTCTCCCATTCACTCCCAGTACCAATCTCTGTCCCTGAGATCTTCATTCAAACAATCCCTACTCTCACCCAAGCCTTCTCAGCTCCTTGCATTACACTAAGCCCAGCTAGTCTCAGTTGTCCCTCCACCTCAGCCCCTTGTCAGGTCCCCTTCCCTTCTGTTTCCACTCCTGCCCAAACTGGTTCTTAATTCCAGTCTCATTATCCAAACAATCCTTTTGTCAAATTTAAATGCTCCTTCTCAGCCCAGTCTTCCCGCATCATCCTTTTCAGGTCTTGGCCCCAATCTCTTAACACCATTTCATTGTCTGCTGAGTTCTAGGTTCCCTTCCTTCCCATAACAAATGGGTCACAGTTCCAGCCTTCCTGTTCCAGTCTCCTTGCTGAACCAATCTTAGTCCTGTGTTACCATGCTTCTTATCACAATCTGTTCTTTTCCCTTATACCTGGTATATTTTTTACCCCTCTTCATTTGAACCAGCCTGCTGCTTCTTTACATGCTACCTGGATAGCAGCAGCCAAACTAATGAAATCACAGGACACAGGCTCCCTAGACCCATCAGCAACTGGAAGCAACCATGATAAGGAAAGTATTCATTTACTCCAATAGTGCAGGGCTGGAAAACATGCTCAGTTGCTCTTTTCTGATGGTATATGTATATACACCTCAGCTTTATCCATATTTGCACTGGAAGCAAGACAGGCTCAAGCATGGGCACAGATAATGGCATAATCAGATTTTAGAAGTTAAATGTCAAAGGCTAGGGCCAGAAGTTACACATAAACTGGTTTAAGTGATCAGAAACTGGTTTAACCCTGTAACAGAGCAGAAGCCCAGTGCAAATAAACCAGTTTCAAAATGGCTGAAACTGGTTTAAGATAAATCCTGTTGAATGTAGTATCAGACTTAACTGACTTGGGTCAAACTGGTTTATTAAACTTCTGTCCCAGACCCCTTCCTGGTTCAAGTTAAATCACAGACTCCCAGCATGGCAGCAGGCTTTTCAATCCTGGGTTGGGCTGTGCTGTCTGTTCAAGAGAGCAGGGCTGGCCTTGGCCCTCTGCTCCCTAGCTGGAGCTGTGAGGGCCCACCGACAAGGGTGGGGTGGGGCAAGTCTGGCTAAGGATGCATCCCAGTCTACAGAGAGGAACTGCCCTCCAAAGCAAACCCTGGCTGGGGTCTGAGCCAGGGAAAGGGGTTAAACACCTCTTCCCTTGCTCAAACTTACTGCTGGCTGTGACTGTGGACTACAAATCCCAGAGGCACCTGGAAGCAGGAATAGGAATTTATGAACTCCCTGCAGAGTCCTGTTGCTCTAATTCTGGACTGCAAATCCTGGAGATTTTAGGAGCAGCAGGAAGAGGAAGTGAACACACAGCCAGAGAGCCATGCTCTATGCTCTCCAGCTTCTGGCCTGAGCCACTGCAGGCATGTGGCTGCATTTCCTAAATCAAAGATAAATGTCTGTTCACTTCTGTTTTGATTGAATCTGTGCTGTTTTGACTAACCTGTAAAGGCTGAATCGATTCAACCTTGGGCTTTTTGACTGCCTGTACTTAGCCAAAGTGTCTTACCTGAGCATGTTGCAAAATGCCATTTTTCATGACTTATAATTTGGCCAAATGTCAGCAGCAATGGGGATGGCAAAGAGATGTCCCTGACGTAAAAGCCAACTTAATCTAAAATCAAAGTCCTTGCTCCAGAAGGAGGAAAAAGAGCATCTTAAACAAAGGTGGCCAAAATGTCTAACTTGATATTTTTCCCTAACTTCACTCCTAAAAATCAGTTGAGCTGTTCGGGAAGAAATTTTCCAAAATAATTTCAGCCTAAAGTAGGCACTTAGAAGGGAGAATTTCAGATCAAACTGTCAAAATTTGTTAAAGTTATAATAACTATAAACAGTCCTATAATGGGACAAGTCAGGCAGTTGTAATAGTAAGTGGCCCAACCAGGCTGGACTGTAACATCAAATCCTCTAAAGTAAGTCCTCCTGGAGCATGAATCACACTGTGTTCAGATTGTTTTGCATTCTTTCTGAAACTTTTTTTCAGATCACAGGATTTATGCTTCTCATCTAGTACTTCTTGGACTGTCAAAGCTCTCTCAACATCAAGAGAACACAGTTTCCACATAGTGTTCTTTGATCAAATGCAGGGAGTGTTTTATCAGGCAAATCAGACAAAACATTTGTGGTCAACTGTAAGAGCCTGAAGACAGATTATATTATATTTTATAGTTTTGATATAAATACATCATAAGCCTTGAGAAATTACTGTACATTCACAGTAGATACCATCAGAAGAACTGTTGTAAAGAGACAAGAACTGTAGTATTATCAGATTTGTGTACTGATTTGAGACTGCAAATCCAGGAATCTGAATTCGATCTCAACACCAGGGTAAATGTAGATTAACACCAGTTCATAACCTATGAAACTGAGATAGAAATTGGGCCACTTGGAAAACTTACATTTCAAAGGGATATCCAGAAATTATAGGATCATAGGAAAGAGGAGCTGGAATCCACCTTACAATGTTGAAATCAGCTTTGAATAATAGATGCTGTTAATAGATCTATGGCAGCTAAGGGAAGTTTTGGTTTCTTTGAAGACAATGAAGTCTAGCACCACTATTCCCTCTTTGTGTTTTTTCATTCCTGACATATGTGAATATTATGCAATTCTATATAACTAGAGATTGTGATTATATGAACAGCTGGCTTTGATCCCCACTTAGTTTGTTCTAAATGTCACTGAGAAAAAAGTAATTTTCTCTTAGATAAGCAATGATACTTGATTTCAGATCTGACTCCCACAGCACAAGGTACCTACTATATCTTTATAAAGATAACAGGATACAAAGGGGGTAGATACACTAGATATTTAGAAACGTAGAAAAGTAGGGCTGAAAGTGATCCCAGGAGGTCATTTAGTCCAGTGGTTCTCAACTTATTTTGTATCGGGACCCATTTGCCAAGATTAATGGCTTGTCCTAACCTATACTCCCTTAGCCCTGCCAGTGCTTGACCCACAGTCCCCTGCCCCCCAGGCCCTTCTGGCACCCCTCATCCCCAAGCCACAGCTCCTTGGCTCTTCTGGTGCCCCTCAGTCCCAGCCTATAGCCCCTTATCCTTCCTGGTACCCCTCACCCCCAAACCACAGCCCCCTGCCCCCACAGTCCATGATGGTGCTCCTTTCCCCTAATCCGCAGTCAGTCCCCCTCCCCTTCCAGCCCTGCTGGAGGGGGTCCTCAGCTGCCCCGTCCCACTTGGACCAGAGCACAAGCAGTGAGTTCAGGCCCCTGCATGTATGCCCCCGGCCCCATGCTGCCAGCCCAGGCACACAGCTCCCTACTGCAAAGGATTGCCCCTGCCTCCTTCCTGCATTGAAGGGCCAGGCGCCATCTCCCCCAGCTCGCCCTCCCTCTTCCCCTCTCACAGCCCTGCACCTGGCCACTGTCCCCAGCACCAGCAGGCACATACACATGTGCACCCATGCATTCACACATACACACAACCCTTCCCCTTCCACCCCCCAGCCATCTGGACAGTCCCTTGGATTCCCATCCCTCACTCCCCATACACTTACCTGCATCTGGTGGCTGGGGCTGCTCCCACGACCTGGCCTCGCCATATGCTAGCTATGTGTCTGTGCAATCTACCCAAGCAGCCGTTTTCAGGCTGGAACACTGCCAGCCTGCAAGGGAAAACACATGCTTTTGTGGGTTTTTCTGGACTTCCTCGTGACACTTTCAAATATTCTTGGGACCTATTTTTGAGTGGCAACCCAAAAGGTTGAAAAATGCTTATCTGGTTCAACCTGCTGCTCAAGGCAGGATCATCCCTATGTAAACCATCCCAGTCCAGTACTTGCCTGATCTGCTCTTAAAAATCTTCACGGATGAAGATACTACAAGGTCTCTAGGTGGCCTGTTCCAATGACTGACCATCCTCATAGTGAACAAGTTCTTCCTAATATCCAACCTAAATTTCCCATGTGAAATTTGAGGGCATTGTTCTTTGTCCTGTACTGTACAGCCACAGAAAATAGTCTTATCACCATCCTCTGTATAACCATGCTGCAAGTATTTGAAGGCTTTTATAAAATCCGTTTCCTCTACCTCCCCTCCTATCTTCTCCAGACAAATAAACCAAGTTCTTTGAGCTTTCCCTTGTAAATCATGTTTTCCAGGCCCATAATAATTTTTGTTGCCCTCCTGGGCTCTTTTCAATTTGCCCATTATTTTATTCCCTGAAATACAGTGTCCACAAGTGGACATGGTAGTCCAGGTGAGGCTTCACCAATACCAAATAAGGCAGAAGGATCATCTCCTCTGTCTTGAGAGCAATGCTGATATTAATACAGCCCAGTATATCATTGGCCTTTTTACAAAAAGAGCACACTGTTGGCTCACAATCAGTTCATGGTCCACTATATCAAGGTCATTGTGGATTCTAATCCTACTCTGCAGAGTGTTTGTAACTCAGTTTGGTTTCATCTACAAGTATGCTAATTGTGCACTCAACCCCATTTTCCAAGTCATTAATGGAGCTATTAAATCATACTGGACCCAGGACAGACTCCCTACTTGATACCTCCTTTCAACTAGAGACTGACTGATTGATGACTGCTCTTGGAGCACATTGATCCAACCAGAAGATCCTGCCCACCAGTTTTCTGAGTTTGTTGAAGTCTGCTCTTCTGAAGTGGCCTCCATTCTGTTGCTCTTGTCTCCATTCTGTTGCTCTTCTTCCTTAGAAACGTGAACTCTATGATTTCATGGTCACTGTCACCACGTTGCATTTTGCCCTCACATTTTTAATCAATTGTCCTTGCATTCCTCATGTCTCATCTGTCCTCAAATTCTTAATCAGTTCCTCCCCATTTGTGTACAACAAATCAAAAAAAGCTTCCTCCTAACTGGCTTCTTCATCACTGATAAAAAAATTAACCTTAATGCACTCCAACAACTTGATGGGTCACTGTGCACTGCTGTGTTAATCTCCCAGCTGATGTCACAGTAATTAAAGTCTCCCATGAAAACCAATATGGAAACTTCTGCTAGTTGTTTTAAGTTGCTTCACCTACTCTTCTTCCTGGTTGGTAGTCTATATCAAACAACCACCATGACACCCCTCTTACTGTCTCCTTACCTTGACCCAGGGACTTTCAATAAGTCTCCCTCTTACTTTACATTGCACCTCAGAACAAACATATGCCTCCTTTATATAGAAGGCAACACCACCTCCTTTTCTGCCTTCATGAACAAATTATGGGTATCCATGGAAACACTCCAGTCATATGAATTATCCCATCGAGTCTCTGTTATCCTAATTCCATTGTACTTCTATGACTATACTAGGACTTCCAGCTGTTCCTGGTTATTCTCCATGCATCTTACAGTAGGGTATGAACAGCGTAGATAACTAGTTGATTGACCTAACTTCTCTCTTAGAACATAGCTAAGGCTACCTTTATAGTCTGCTTTTACTTTGTTTTTATCCAGGTCACATGAGTCTCTACTTCCCTCTGTGTTTTTGTCTATATCCTCCAGTGAACTCAGTTTAAAGCCTTCCTCACCAGGTTAGTGAGACCAAGGTGCTCTTCCCTCTCTTCATCAGGTGGACTCTGTGTCTTCCTAGCAGTTCTTTTCCTTGGAATGCCACTGCATGGCCAAAGAAACTAAAGCCCTGTTGGTGACACCATCTATTCAGTCGTGTTGATTTCCAGAATGTGTGTGCTCCTGCCTGGGTCTTTACCCAGGATAAGAAGGATCAAAGAATACACACTTGCAAATATAAACTTCATAAAATTGTATCTAAGATGAATATACCTATTATAAACACTCAATGTGATCTACAAACAATTTACCAATTTACCAGCAGAGCACCTGCAGATGTGTCAGATTGCCTGGGATATTCTGCATTGAAATAGCTGTTCCAAAAAGTAAAATAAGTAGAATACTACACTATAGTAAGAAACCCTCCAAGATTAGATTTGTGTGGTTTGTTTACAATGCAAAATACATGCAGTAGAGGTTTCTACTTCTTCCTTATGTAAACTTATTAATGCCTTTGAATTTAATGGTACTTGTCAAAATATTTTCAAAATTTGGGTCACCTATTGAGCCTACTTCATTCTGAATTTCAAGTAATTTAAAAAAAATAAATACACACTAGCTTACTCGGTATTTGTATTCTGGCACAGTTACAGGAATAGCACAGAAGATGCACATGGAAGCATAAAGCTTGGTGATGACAGCAGCCATGTCTCACTAATCTTAATTAGAATCTGTGAGTCTGGGAAGGAAGAGACTTGTAGATGTTCTATTTCTTCTAATTGATCTGCTGATTGTGCGGCTAGTGCATTTTGATGCTTTTCTTGATGCTTGTCCATTACAACATTGATATCTAGGTACTCATGCCATGTACATCTGAGCACCTACCAGAGACTGGTACTTACTGACTAACCTAGATACTGCCATAGCAAATGGCTATCATCACAAAAGCTGGCCATAGTGTTTAGTGTATTCTGAGCCTGCCATTTAAGGTTGGCAAAAAGAATATAATCCCAGCCATGGTGGGATGATCTGTAATGGCCTTTGCTGCAGGTGGGTGAATTATGACTCACTTGAATCATGCCTTTCATCTATTGGTGACCTAAAGGACTTTATAAATTGGGTAGATAGGAATCATGTAATTCATTGAAATGCAGCCACTCGTGGGAAGTGTGACACTGGAGAGCTGTTTAGTGGCACACAGCTGCTGAATTTGGGACAAAACTCAAAAGAAGAATTGTACCGTCAAGTCCATAGAAGAGACTTTGGCAGATTTTCAGTGGTTTTTGCATTTATTCCAGTGGATGTGCCACCATCCTTTTTTTCCATAAGCATCTCTGACTTTTGGGGGTTGTACTAGAAAATGTCTGTTGTACAGGATGCTCTGCCTAGTTCAGAAGCTGCTGAACAGTTATTGCAGGTGAGTAAACAAGTTTACTGCATTCCTAACCCAGACTCATATGATCCTGGGGAATTTTGTTTTTAAAGCCAAAGACAACCAAGTCTTTCACCATAACGGTTGGCAAGAAAACTCACTGGCATTCATACTAAAGCAGCAAAGACCTTAATAGTCAGAGACACGAGCATTGTTCTGTTGTTTAGGAGGGTATCAGCAAGGTGGAGCCTGAGTTACACTCACCATAAAGCTATGATAAAGGAAGACTTCATAAAATGGGAGAGAACCTCAGTGGACATAGGAAGGTTTGGCATGAGGCCCCATTTTGCTGCTTTGACATGAATGCCAATGAGTTTTCTTGACAACCATTATGGGTGAAAGACTTGGTTGTCTTTGGCTTTAAAAACAAAATTCCCCAGGATAAATTTTTTTATTGTAGATGAGTTTGGAGAATCAAGTTTGCATTTTCACTATAGCATGGTTGCTTTGTTATATGTGCAATGCTTAGGGCAGAGAGTACTTTACAAATCTGTTGAGATATGCTGGCAGGTTTTACATTTCTTCTCCTGGCATGGTCTGGATCTATTCTGTGAGCTTTGGGCCACAGGAAGTTTGCTTCTGGTAATGAGATTAGTGAGGTTCAATACTTGTTTAAAGGCTGAGATGGGTGGTTCTGGGAAGATCTCTTTAAGAATTGGGTCTTCTAGTATGGGTTGCAGTTGTTTGAGGATTTTCCATATACATTCCAGGAGAGGATGGTATGTCATTACTAATGGCATGAAATTCCTGGTGATTTTCTTTCAGTACTGCAGCAGTTCTTTACATGGTATTGAGGTCACTCTTTCAAAAGTGGGATCTCTCTCTCTCTTGGGGAGTGTTCTTGTTGAGTTAAAGCCCTTTTAAGATTTGCAACATGATGATCATGGGTGTTTTCCTCAATACAAAAGTAGTAATATTGGCGGGATTGGCTGTATATTACAGCTTTCTTGGTGTGTTTAGGGTGATTGCTGGTTCTGTGCAGATATGTATGTTGGTCCATGGGTTTCTTGTATATGGTAGTTTGCATTTTAAAAATAATACTTGATGATCCCAATGATGATATTCAATGATCTCAGCTATAAACTGTGTTATTCAGACACTGTGCATGTCACTGTAAGAATTGCCCTGCACCGTGAAAGCTGTGCCAAACACTCTGGTGGCTATAGGACAAAACTGATGGGCTTATTTCACCCAAATCTATGGAAATAGGTAGAAGGCATCACACACCAGGAACATCTGTCTGTGGCATACACAAAGAAATTAGGTAGCTTTAAAGAACAGTTGAGCAGATGCTAACTTTTTAAGCAGTAAAAGAAGCAAAGAACCTGATAGGATAGTGGCAAACATTTCTCATCAGCCAATGGGAGGTTTTAGACTGATCCTAACTTTTTCAGATCAAAAAGTAAAGCATGCAAGCAATTAGGAAGGAGAGATTTGTTAGCATTGCTATGCGTTCAAAGATTATCCAGTAAATTAGTATAATAAAGCCTCTAAGCTCTTTAAATAAGTATAGTGAGCTGATCATGAACTAAGTTTCTATATAAAGGCAGACTTCCCTATCACTAATAAAAGAATTGTTTTAAAAAGTCAGCCATGCTGGATGAGTAAATGAGGCAAATTCAGATGAATGTTATGAGTGAGCTAAAGGACCTCTAAGTTCCCGTGTGATAAAAGGATTATTTTTATTAAAAATAATGAAAGTATTGAAGGATTTTCGTATCCTGCATTGTCAAATTAGTTAATGTAAAATTGTTTTACTCAACCATGGGCCAAGCCCTCCTCATATGGGTTGCAACTGGGAAAAAGCAAAATAGGAAAAAGTGGGACAAGTGGATCCAATGTTGTGTGGTTTGACAGAGCTCACAGTTTTTGCGACCTGTCATTGTTGACCGATTGCAGTCATTATAATGATACCTCTTATCTAAAGTCTGCCTATTCTTCCAGTTTAGGTTTAAAATGTATATGTCTTGAAAGAAAGAAGCATGGGAGTAAATCGGATGCACACAGAACCTTTGTCTGAAGGACTAGTAGGAGGCACATTGAACTCTCCACGTGGAGAAAAGGGAGAAACTTGGTTTGGATAGGAAGAGGAGCCTTACCATACTGGGGAACTGAGGTTTGCAAAGAGTCTCTGAAATCAAAGGGAATGTGAATTGGATAGCAGATCTGATAAAGTGCATAAAGAGTTTGATTTGAAGTTAATAAGTTCCCACCTACATGATCCTGTTCCTGGAATCAGGGGTAACACATAGGGGATACACAGTTGGTGGGATTGGCTGTTGGGGGATCCCACCCCCATCAGTGAGATCGGCTGCTGGGGACCCCCCTGGTTGCTGACTGGTTTCAGAAGATTCAAGAGGCACTAGACACCCATGCCTGGAATTTGCAGCTCAGCTTTATTTACTGTCTACAAAGATTTCAAGAGCCTTAACACAGAGAGATCATTGTTTCCTAATTATTAACCCTGCTCCAGTTTAGGGACATGGTTATGGCCAGTAATATGCCTGATTTGAAATCCTTGTGAGCTTTGAAATTCCATGCTTTGCAGAACAACAGTGTTGTTCAATAGGACTTGGGTTTAGTTAAATACAGGACCTGCGCTTTGCTCTGGTTTAAAGCAGCTGCATCTCACTTCAGCTGAGTGGGATAAGAAAGATCTGTTGGTCTGTCCAGAAATCTGTCCTTTGTAGGCTGGGTTTCCCTGTGCCATGAAGTAATGTGTTGTAGTTTACTGGGGTCTCTTAGAGTAAATATGCTTTGACCAAGTTGGTATTTGGATTAGAAATCTCCAAGGAATGCCACCAGAAGGCACACTGGTGAACCCATGTGCAACATCCTGAAGTTTGAGTCAGTACTAAACAAATGGCCCAGCAGGGTGTAAGTGGACACCAGTCTGCTTGATGTTGCATCCTGTCATCTCCTCCACAGTACCTCATATCTCAAGGTGCTGGTCAAAAATCCTCATGAGTCCAATGGCCAATTAGCTGGCCTGGTGAAGGCACACCAGTTTCTGTAGCCAATGAAGAGAGATGGATACAGGACATTTGGCCATCTTTGACTCCCTAGCCTGAATGACTAGGGAGACATTTACAGCAGGGATAACTGGTACCAGTTCCAGCCAAAGCTCAACCCCCTGGACATGTGGCAAAACATGATAAGCACTCTACCACTATGCCTTAAGATCAAGGTAGCATATGTTTACTCTCAAGCATAGATCATTGTCATCAGGGAAGAGCAGTCAGCCAGATGTCACCTGAGCCTCCATAATTTTTGAGTTTCCACATTTCTTTGATAATTCCATATAGTCACACCTGGTACTTCCATCCCATACCATTTTGCCTAATGCCTATAATTGTTCTTGCCTAGGATCTAATAAGTTTTGAGTCCTGCAGCATCCTTACCAAGGATCTATAACATTATGCCCCCTTCTCACCATGAACCCACACATCAGCACTAACTATACAACAAAAGGTGAGCCTGTTACATTACAGTCATACTATTGAAACCTTAGGGGCACTGTGAAAATATTGTTTTAATAGGTTTGCAAAGTTTTAGTTCTCCTAGTTCCTAAATACTTTCTTTGGGAGCAAATAAACAGTACATCAATGTATAGAAATAGAAATTGTTTCAGGATATAGGCTTTGCTTCATTTTAAATAGTTGGCCTGAATGGGTTATGGATTCTTTATGGAACTGTTAGAAAAAAAGTTACTTCCAGTAGGGATATCATTTCAGCAAGGTGGAAATTTGCTGCTCCCAACAACACAAGTTTGATGGATAGTTAGAAACATGCCTTCTGCATTGCATGCATTTGTTAAAAGATTTGACTGACAACTGAAGACATCTTTTAAGGAGTTGCAGTAGTACACTGCATCTTTAATGACCCTGTCTTGGGTGTTACATATCTAAGTAGAAAAGAAATGAGTTATGGGTCTAAATAGAAAACCCCCCACAAGCGCATCCGGGTAATAACAGTAATTTCTTGATTACATATAAAACAGCAAAGTTGCTATAGTCATAGTCCTATGTCACTTGATTATTTATTGCCTCCCTTGTTAATACTATCCCTCACCTTAGAATCAGGTGCTATCATTTATGTTTTCGTATGGGTGGCTATGTTTTTTCAATTTGCTTAAGACTGCTATGATTTAGTTAATTTGATTATGGAGCATAGATTAAATCGGTCTCAGGGCTTTAAAATCCTATATCATCTCATCTTCTGTCATCAGAAATTGTTATGATGCAAGAAAAATGGTGTATGGAAATGGATATCATCTGATGCTCAATTCTCCTCATAGGATCATAGAAAACTAGGTTGGAAGGGACCTCAAGAGGTCATGTAGTCCAACCCCCTGCTCACAGCTGGACCAACCCCAACTAGATCATCTCAGCCAAAGCTTTGTCTAGCTGGGTCTTAAAAACCTCCAAGGATGGAAATTTCACAAACTCTTTGGGTAGCCTGTTCCAGTGTTTGACTACCCAACGAGTGGGAAAGTGTTTCCTAATACCTAATCTGAACCTCCCTTGCTGCAACTTGAGACCATAGTTCTGTCTGTCATAGTCTGTCATCTGCCACCACTGAGAACAGCCTAGTTCCATCCTCTTTGGAGCCACTCTTCAGGTAGTTGAAGGTTGCTATTAAATCCCCACTCAGTTGTCTCTTCTGCAGAGTAAATAAACCCAGCTCCCTTAGCCTCTCTTAAGAAATTATGAGTCCCAGCCCCTTAACCATTTTGGTTGCCCTTCACTGGACTCTCTCCAATTTGTCCACATTCTTTCTGTAGTGGGGGGCTCAAAACTGGACACAGTACTTCAGATGCAGCCTCTCCAGTGCAAAAGAGAGGAAAAGAATCACTTCCCTTGCTCTGCTGGCAATGCTCCTACTAATGCAGCCCAGTGTGCTGTTAGCTTTCTTGGAACCAAGAGCATACAGTTGGCTCATATTCAGTTTATTGTCCACTGTAACCCCCAGGTCTTTTTCTGCAGAGCTGGTGATTAGCCAGTCAGTCCCATATTGGCACCATATAAGCCTATATTGGTGCATGGGACTGTTCCATCCTAAGTGCAGGACATTGCACTTGTCCTTATTGAACCTCATGAGATTTCTTTTGGTCCAATTTATTGAGGTCTCTCTGAATCCTAGTTCTACCCTCCAGGGTGTCTGCTCCTCCCCCCAGCTTGGTGTCATCTGCAAACTTGCTGAGGGTGCACTCCATCCCATCTTCCACATCATTGATGAGGATATTAAACAAAACTGGCCTCAGTACTGACTCCTGGGGTTCTCCACTTGATACCAGCTGTAAACTAGATATACAGCAAATTGACTACTACCCTCTGAGCCCAGTGATCCAGCCAGTTTTCTATCCACCTTACAGACCATTCATCCAACCCATACTTTCTTAGCTTGCTTGTGAGAATATTGTAGGAGACTGTATCAAAAGCTTTGCTAAAGTCAAAGTATATCATGTTCACTGCTCTTCCTGTATCCGCCCGGCCAGTCACCTCATCATAGAAGGCAGTCAGCTTTGTCAGGCATGATTTGCCTTTGGTGAATCTGCGCTGCCTGTTTCTAATCACCTTCTCCCCTAAGTGCTTAGAAATGGATTCACTGAGGATCTGTTCCATGATTTTTCTGTGGACTGAGGTGAGGCTGACTGGTCTGTAGTTGCCTGGATCTTCCTTTCTTAAAGATGGGCCCTATATTTGCCTTCCTCCATTCATCCAGGACATCTCCCAATTGCCACTTTTTCAAAGATGATGGCCAGTGGCTCTGCAGTCATATCAGTCAACTCCCTCAGTACTCTTGGATACATTGTGTCCAGCCTAATGGACTTGTACACATCCAGCTTTTCTAAATAGGCCCTCTAACCTGTTCTTTAGCCAGTGTTGGTGAAAGGAACCTCCTTCTCTTGTAATTTTGATCAGCATGACTATAGTAAGTGCTGATAAATTTCAGAATCAATGTTTGATTTTGATGATAGGGAACACAGAAATTGCCATCATAGTAGATCAGACGTGAGCAGGGGCAGATCCAGGGGGCATGACAGTGTGGCTGCCCCTTGCCCCTGGTTTCAGCAGTGCAGCTGCACCCCCCCATTTGACTGCAGTGTATGTTCAGGGAACTCTCTGAACTCGCCAGCATGTTAATGCAGCTTCAGTCAGAAGCCCCACACACTTGTGAGCTCCTAGTTCAGCAGCTGATCAGCAAAGGCTCTGGCCACAACCCCACTTTTCATGCAGCTCTGGAGAGCAGGAGGTGAGTGTTGCTGCTGTTTGCCCTTTTTTCCCCCCAATCTCCTCTACTAAATTCTGTGCAAGAAGAAAAAGGAGGAGTGATGGTGATGCTCTCCCTCTGGGCTCCAGAGTTGCGTGAAAGCAGGCCACTAGTTCCATCTTTTCCCTTGCTGCTGAATCCAGTGTTGGGGCTAAGGGGGTGGTGGTAGGGTTAGGCCACCTTTCCTATGCCACTCAGTATTTCATAGAGTGTGGCTACATGCCCTCTCATGCATCTTCTTTCTAAGGTAAACAGTCCCAGTCTTCTCAATGTTTTATCACATAGGACAGGGCAAGCAATTATTATGGCTGGAAGGCTACTTAAGTTTTGGTGAGTTGTTGAGGGCTGCATGGGTAGCTCTGCCCCGACAGTTGCCCTGCCTTCTGGTCATCATCTTGGAACCAGAAGTCCTGTACCTAACCCCTGACCTTTGATACCAGAAGTCCCTCCTTTTGCCTTAGAAGTACTCCTTTTGGGAGGGAGGTTGCCATCTTGAAATTAAAAAAAAAACCCAAATCCAAAAAACAAATCACAGACTAAAAAAAATTAAGCATATAATATAAAACTTATTTTAATGTTATTAAAAAATATTTTTGTCCTGATGCATGTGTGTTTGTGTAGAGTATCTAGAGGTGATTGCATATAGCTTAAATTACACTCTTATTGTTGCATATTGTGTGTGGGGGGGTTAGAGAAGAATATGTGGGGGTTGTGTGGGAGGGGACTGGGTGTGGGGGTGGGTGTAGAGGGGTATGGGGTATGTGGTTGGGGTGAGGGCATGTGGGAGGATGTGGGTATGGCGGGGTGGGAGTGTGTGTGTAGGCTGTGGGAAGATATGGGTGTTCAGGGGTATGATGGCTGTGTGTGAATATGGTGGAGGGTGTGGGGGTGGGAAAGTGTGTGTGGTGGGGTGGGGGAAGAGTTCCTGCAAGGCTGGGACCCATATGGAGCAGTTCTAGCTGCAAGGCCAGGGAACACATGGAACCAGCCCATCCCAGCTGTGCTCCCCTCACCTCCTACAGCTGCCCTGCAATGCTCCCCTTGCCTCCAGTGGCTGCTCCCCCTTCTACTCTTGTCCCCTGCTCTGCCACTCTGGGCAGACGGGTGGGGAGGGAAGCTTCAGCTTGGGAACTTCTGTTGAAGGTGAGGGGAATAGAGGAACATCTGTGTTGCTGCAGCTGCACTTGGAACAGGTCTGCCAGAAGCTGCTCACTGGCTGGAGCTGGGGGGAGTGCAGGCATGGACTGCCCAGGTGAGAGTGGGTGGGGCTCAGCCCCATGTGGAGCATTGAAGGGGTAGCCATGGGCTGGATCCAGCCAGTTGGCAGGCTGAATCTGGCCTGCAAGCCTTATTTTGCCTGCCCAGCAGGCGGTTTCTTGGGCCTTTGCTTATCCTTGCTGTTCTTAACATCATTTAGTTCTGCAATCATGCTCTAGTTCTGCTAGATCTTAACATCATCTAGTTATGCAGTGTCCTTTTTAGATGGGATAGTGAGTCATATTGCATAGTATCCTAGAAGAAGCCCAACCCTTTAAAAAAACCTACTGTTTTAGGCAGTTTGCAAACTTAGGCAGACATTGTGTTGACTTGTATTCCATTTGCAGGCTTGTCTTCAAAACCAAAAGTGTCAATAGAGTCTGACTTTTTTTTCCCAAACAAAATCTTACCTTCTGGAGTTCAAGATGGTGAACTTCAGGATGAAATAGTAGCTTTCCAACTCACCAGAGGACAATTTGACAGAACTTCTGGCTCCCAAAAAAGGTGTCGTGGCACAAGAACACTCAAAGTAACCTCTTTTAGAAAAGAAGCAAAATCAAAATCTTAGCAGTTTTTTGCTCTTAAATGATCACATGACCTTTCATAGCAGGGATATTAACTTTGTGTGTCCAAATTAAATTCCGTGTTAGGAAATCCTTGCTCCAATTTCAGTGAATGATAGCAACATTATGTTTTCCTTTCTCTCTCGCCCCACTGTGAGGCATTGCTTTGTAGATGCAATGTAGATTATGTAGATGCAATGCACCACCTCAGTTATGACAGCTGTTCAGGAAACTACTTTTTTTATAGTGGGTACAGCTGAGCCTGTAGAGTCACAGAATTTCTCTGGGTCTTTTCTCCAGGGGCTCATGTCTGGGATGTGATTGAGAGGATCCCCAAACTCATCCAGCTCTCTGACCACCATCCTATGCTACTCATCCATGTAGGCACAAATGACATGGCTCAGAACAATCTCAGTCGGGTCATGAGTGACTACAGGGCTCTGGAGTCTGGGCTCAATGGTCTTGGGGCACAGGTACTTTTTTCCTCCATCTTCCCGGTCCTGGGTCACAGTCATCGAAGAGGCTAGCAGACGACTATGGCGATGATGCCATTGCAAGGGGTTTGGCTTCTTCGACCACATGCTGGACTTCAGGGAGAGAGGCAGCAGCTTGTTAGGAAGGGATGGCCTCCACCTCACCCTTAAACGGTAAGAAGATTTCTCAGCTAGAATGGCTGACCTACTTGATAGGGCTTTAAACTAGGATCGGTGGGGGACGGGCGGTCAGTTACCAGTTCAAGCCCAGGTTATGCTATCCATAATATTAACAGGTTAGGTAGTACAAGGGAACCTACTCTGACAACAGCCCAAGGAAAGGTCACATCCCAGTGCACAGGGAAGCCTTGGGCTTCTCGTGGCAGGCTCAGCTGCCTGTATACAAATGCCAGGAGTTTGGAAAACAAGCAAAAGGAACTGGTCCTTCTCCCGATGACAAAGATTATGATATTGTAGGGTTAACAGAGACCTGGTGGAACTCCATCTATGATTGGAAGGCTATACCTTGTACAGGAAAGACCATGTTGGGAAGAAGGGTTGGGGTCTAGTTCTCTACATGAAGGAGCAGTACACCTCCCTTCAAACTGAATTTAGTAACCAAGGAGGGCATTTTGAGACCCTCAGGGTTAAAATACAGGGAGAGCTTACAGAAAGGGGTATAATTGTAGGAGTCTATTACAGACCTCCCAACAAAGAGGATGAGCTGGATCATGAATTCAGTAGGGAACTGGCTGAGGCTCCACACTCCCAATGCATGGTCATCATGGGGGACTTCAACCTCTTTGACATTTCATGGGAAGAGCACATGGCCAAATCTGATCACTCATGTAGCTTCCTCACTTGCAATGATGAGCTCTACCTAACACAAGAGGTTTACAAGCCAGCTAGAGGAGGGGCACTGGTAGATCTGGTACTGGCCAAAGGAGAGGATTGAGGGGAAGCTTGGTGACAGTGACCATGAACTGATCAACTTCTCTTTCCAACACAGGGTGGCCAGAGAGTGGTGAAGGATGAGTTGTTTTGACCTGGAGGGATGTGGGCAGTGGAGTCTCCCAGGGTTCAGTCCTGGGGCCTGTGCTGTTCAACATCTTTATCAGCAATCTGTATGTGGGTGTGGAATGCACACTGTCCAAATTTGCTGATGACACTAAGTTGTGGGGCAAGGTGGGTATGCTGGAGGGGAGGGACAGAATCCAGCTTGATCTAGACAGGTTACAGAGGTGGGAGGATGGGAATAGGATGGAATTCAATTCAGACAAGTGCAAGGTGCTGCATCTAGGGAGAAAGAACCAGCAACACACCTATAGGCTGGGGAACACCCTTCTTGTCAACATGGTGGCAGAAAGGGATCTTGGAGTCATTGTTGACTCCAGGATGAACATGAGGCGCCAATGCAAGGAAGTGGTCAGTAAGGCTAACCGCACCTTGTGCATCTACAGATGCATCACAAGCAGGTCCATGGAGGTGATCCTTCCCCTCTATGTGGCATTGGTCAGGCCACAGTTGGACTACCGTGTCCAGTTCTGAGCGCCGCACTTCAAGAGGGATGTGGCTAGCACTGAGAGGGTCCAGGGGAGGGCCACTCATATGGTCAAGGGGCAGCAAGGCAGGCCCTATGAAGAGAGGCTAAAGGCCCTGAACCTATTTAGCCTCCACAAGAGAAGACTGAGAGGGGATCTGGCAGCTGTTTACAAACTCACCAAGGGGGACCAGCAGGAATTGGGGTTACTCTGGGGTTACCAGCCTCTGTTCCCCCAGGCACCACCCAGGGTTACTAGGACTAACAGACACAAATTGTTGGAGAGAAGGTTCAGGCTGGACATCAGGAGACACTACTTTACAGTTAGGGCTGCCAGGCTCTGGAATGGGCTCCAAAGTGAGGTGGTATTCTCTCCTACCTTGGGGGTCTTCAAGAGGAGGCTGGACAGATATTTGACTGGGGTGGTATGACTGTGGCACCCATTCCTGCCCAGGGCAGGGAGTCAGACCTGATGATCTGTTTAGGTCTCTTCCGACCCTAAGTACTATGATACTATAAAATCTCTCAGTAAAACAGAAATCCTCAACTTTGGGAAGGCTGACTTTCACAGACTCAGGAGACTGGTCAGTTAGGCACTAAGAGACCATGGCCCCTTAGAAAGGGGAGTTCATGAGGAATGGCTGTTTCTTAAGAACATAAACCTTGAAGTACAAGGAAAATCCATTCCATCCTGCAGGAAATGCAGCCAGTGGGCTGGGAAACCCATGTGGCTTAATAGGGAAATTTTTGGACCTCCTGAAACTAAAATGAGAAGCCATCACCAGATGGAAAACTGGAATCATCACCACAGAGGACTACACAACCCTAGCCCACACCTGTAGAAAGCAAACCAGAAAATCCAAGTCAGAAAATGAACTTAGGTTAGCCACGGGAATCAAGGACAACAAAAAGTCCTTCAGATATGTGGGAAGTCAGAGAAAGAACAAAAGCAACAGTAGACCCCTGCTAAATCAAATAGGGCAGCCGATGTCTGATGATCAGGAAAAGGTCAGTCTCCTAAATGATTAGTTTGCGTTGATCTTCCACCTGTCCAAGGGGGTCACCCTATTGGACAGGACACAAAGCATCTAGAGGATGAGAAATGGGCTCACAATTGAGGTAGATTAAGTGAGGGAACACTTCCAGAGGCTTGACATCCATAAATCCACAGGCCTGGACAGAACACATCCAAGAGTCCTGAAGGAGCTGGTGGATGTCATAGCACGCCCTATGGCAAAGATATCTGAGAACTCGTGGCACTCAGGAGAGGTACCAGAAGACTAGAAAAGGGCCAACATGGTCCCAATCTTCAAGAAAGGAAGGAAGAAAGATCCAGGGAATTACAGGCCAATCAATCTGACATCCATCCCTGGGAAGATGAGGGAGAAAATCATCAAAGGTTCCATCAGCAACAGGCTAATGGAAGACAACTTTTTGAGTAGTTGGCTTTGTGGCTGGAAGGTCTTGCCTGACCAATCTCATCTCCTTTTATGAGCAGGTGACACACTGCCTGGACAAGGGAGATGAGGTTGATGTCATACATCTGAATTTCAGGAAAGACTTTGACTTGGTCTCTCATGACGTCATAGATAGATGTAGGGTCGGAAGGGACCTTGTAGATCTTCAAGTTCACCCCCCTGCCTGGGCAGGAGGAAACTGGGCTCAAATGACCCCAGCCAGGTAGGCATCAAGCCTCTTCTTAAAGACCCCCAGGGTAGGAGCCAGCACCACT
>JAGPOW010000304.1:59931862-59954899 GCA_030014935.1 Caiman crocodilus | reverse complement strand
CTGGTGCCTTCTTCATCCTCCCTATATATTTGAAAAAGGACTTTTTATTATCTTTGATCTTGGATGCTAGTCCTAGCTCTATGTCTGCCTTAGCTTTCCCAACAGCCCCCCTACAGGCCCGAGCAGTGCAGGTATACTCCTCTTTGGAGATAGCCCCCCGCGCTTCCACCAGGTGTACACTGCCTTTTTGGCAACCAGGCATTCCTGGACATCCTTGGTGAGTCAGGGGGGCTTTTGGGCACTTTTGCCCCCTTTGCTTCTTGTTGGGATTGTCACCCTTTGTGCCCTGAGTATTGTCTCCTTAAAGAACAACTACTCATCTTGAGCACTGAGTTCCCCTGCCTTTGAGAACCCCAGCACCTCTCCCACTAATCTCAACTCATTGAAATTGGCCCTCTTGAAGTCTAGGGCTACTGCCTTGCTGCAGGCCCTTGACACCCTACGCTGGATAGTGAATTCCAGCAAGTGATATTCACTATCACCCAGGTGGTCAAGGACCTGGAGCCCCCTTACTAAATCATCGCCTATGGCCAGGACCAGGTCCAACAGGGCATTTCCTCTGGTGGGACTGTGCATCTTCTGGATTAAGTGGAGGTCCTGTATCTTGGCCAGGAGCCTCCTGGAACGGTCCGACCTGGCTAACTGCTCCTCCCAGCAGATGTCTCGGTAATTTAGATCACCCATGACAACTACATCCCTTGCCTTAAGTGCCTCTGCAAGCTGGCCTGAAAATTCCTGGTCCAGCCCCTCCCCTTGGCTGGGGGGTCTGTAGTAGACCCGCACTGTTAAATCCCTCTCCCCACAACCCCCTTGTATTTTGACCCAGAACACTTCAGCTTGCCCATCCTCTGACCCCATTTTACTGGCAGAGGATAAGTATTGCTCTTTGACATAAAGCGCCACACCCCCTCTCTTCCTTCCTTCTCTATCCTGCCTGTAGAGCCTATAGCCCCTAATGCTAACTGCCCAGTCATGGGATGAATCCCACCACGTTTCTGTAAGTCCTACTATGTCTGGGTTTGAACTGGCTATTCTGAGGGTGAGTTCCTCCTGTTTGTTCCCCATACTACGAGCATTGGTATATAGGCATTTAAGGCCTTGCATATCTGTGCATGCCACCCCCCAATTAGGAAGACTATTTGGACCCCTGTTTCTTACCTGGGCACTCCTTGCATGCATCACCTGTCTTGCATGTCCTCATGGTTAAGCTGGGGAACCATGGCCTTGACCATTCCACAGTCCTATGGCTGGGTAACTGGATCTGGGATCAGACCCAAAGTGTATTAGTTGATGGAAGCAAATCAACATGGTGCAAGTTGACCAGTGGTGTCCCTTAGGGATCAGTACTCAGACCAGTACTCTACAATATCTTCATTAATGATCTGGATTTGGACATCAGATGCGGACTGGTAAAGTTCACAGATGACACTAAACTATGGGGAAAGGAAGTCATACTGGAGGATAAGCTGGGAATACAGGCTGACCTGGAGACACTCACAAGATGGGCGGACCACAACCTGATGGCTTTCAACATAGAGAAGAGCATCATACTTACAGGCTTGGCAGTGCTACACTCGCTAGCACTATAACCAATAGAGACTTGGGGGTTCTGATTGGCCACAAGATGAATATGAGCCATCAATGCAATGCTGTAGCCAGCAAAGCAAAACAAGCTCTGGCATGCATCCACTGATGCAGTTCAAGCAAAACTAGGGGCATCATCCTCCCACTTTACTCAGCCTTAGTGAGGCTGCAGCTGGAGTAGTGTGTCCAGTTCTGGACACCCCACTTCAAGAGTGATGTGGATAAGCTTGAGAGAGTCCAAAGGAGAGCCATTCATATGATCAAAGGCCAAGAGAGCAAGATTTATGAGAAGAGGCTAAGGGACATGGGACTTTTCAGCCTAGAGAAGAGAAGGCTCATGGGGGACTTGGTGGCAGCCTATAAGTATATAAGGGGATGTGAATAGTTGTTCACTAAGGCTCCCCTAGGGATAACAAGGTCTAACACCCACAAACTTCTGGAAGGCTGATGTAGACTGGACATAAAGAAAAAACAGAGTGTCCAGGGTCTGGAACAGACTTCCTACCCCCTTGAGGTGGTCCAGGTAGTACAGAGCACACTGATAAACACTCAAAAGATGTGCTGTTGTATTTGCAAGAGTCCACCTACTCTGGACCCTTGCAAAAACATCCATTTGAATGATTATCTTGCTGGGATCATTTGACCCTGGCAGGCTTCCTTTTTTAAGGCAGGTGGCTGGACTTGATTATCTTCCAAGGTCCCTTCCAACCCCTAACATGTATGAATCTTCATGATGAAAACCTCAGTGTCACTTAACTGATCTGAAAGTACAGTGATTTAAGTAAAGCACAAGAAAGAAAAGTACTCCACTAAATGCATTTGCTCTTTTTTACTCCTTTCCTCTGGCTGTGTCACAAGATCTCTACCCACTCCTCCCAGCCTGTTTTAATTTGAATACAAAATGTAATTGCCTAAAACAGCTAGGGACAGGAAGGAGGGAAAAAAAAAGTGTAAATGGGGAGGAGGGATCAACATGTGGAGAAGAAAGATTTTTCTTAGCGTCTACATGATTAAATAATTCCCCCCCCCTTAACTCGAAGTCCACATAAATTGAAGCTGTAGTACTCCATCTCACAGGTTTGGCAAATTAAACTTCCCCTTTTCTTCCTGATGTCTGTCTGAAGCCCTTGATGAGATGACAGCCTCATTAAACACAATTTGAGCACATTATTCCTGATAACGACCCTGCATTATCACAGCATTGGTTTGATGGTTGGAGCCCTATGGTGGGAGGCAGCTGCTTCCTCAGAGTGCAGTGTTTACAAGCAGGACATACTCCAAACTCCAGCATACCGTTGTCTGCAGCCTTTTGCCAGCCCAACGGATTGTTTGAAGAGAAGCAATTATCTAATTGAGAAAGTGTGGCCTCTGTGGGTGCCCATGCTTGCAGGGAACAATAAAGACAATGTGCCTTTACCTCGCCAATCACTTCAGAGAGCACAATGAACTGAGCACTGTGAGGGGATGGGAGGGCTGAACCAAGGATTTGATTCATCTGCTTTCAAAAGCTGATACAAAAGAAAAGGGGAAGGAAAAAAAAACTACTTTCATGAAGACTTAGTTCTATTAAATGTGGAATTTCTTAATGCTGTTAACCCACAAAGACGCAGACATATTTGACTGTGTTCCTTTGGTATCCAGCCAAATTAATCCTCAGTTCATGCATAGGTTTTTTGTTGTTCTTTTTAATACATATAAACAGCCCATCTCTCCTCCTGCACTGAGGGCTCTGCACTGGTTGCCTATTAAAGCTTTTATTATGGGGTATAAAAGCAAGCGCCAGTTAACCCATTTCCTACCAGGACCTGCCACTGGCCCATTCACAACAGGCGTCCTTTAGACAAGTCAAGAATCCTTTGCTAGAAGAGATGCTAAGGAAATCAGCACTATGGCTGCCTGTGGGAGGAGACAGCTGTAAGTGGCTGAGCAAGTCTACTAGATGTCAACCAAATACAGAGAACAAGGCAGGTTCAAGACAGCAGACAAGTGACACTGGCCCCTTTGGAAAAATGTAACATACATTGAGATGCGCTAATACAACATCACATGTTTTGAGTATTTATCAGCGTGCCCTGCACTACCTGTTATTGTCAATCTTAGCTTTTAGATCACAGCTACACGCACAACCAAATAAGCCTCTTCCTACACACTGACTGCTATTTCTGGTGATTGTGATTAGGTAGACATTCATGGAGGAATCCTCACCTCCTGAAATCACTAGGTCCATTGCTGTGGATTGAAGAGGAGCAGGATTCTATCCTGACTTAATCAGCATGCAGAAATCAAGCAATAAGAAAGAGCAGAAAGCTTGTTAGTGCAATGGTCTAATTCAAACAGGACTAAAAGAGGTTTTTAAATAATTAAAAATTTGCACTTTAAGTGTTGGATTTAAAAAGGACATATTCTTAAACCCAGATCCTTTTAAATATATAGAAGAGATTAGAAAAAATGGTGCTTAAATACATAAGCTCTGCCTATGCTCTATTGCTTCTACTGCTGTCCCTATGCATTGTACCCATGTGAGGAAAACCTAACTGCATCCCATATCTGTCTATAAAGGGGGTATATACATACAGTATTTCTAAAAGTCAAACTTATGATCCTCCTTCCTTGCAGTGATCTTGGTAATAGCAACAGTAGAAGCTGTAGTGGAGGCAGAGTTTAGGTATTTTATTGCCATTTCATCTAATCCTTTTTGTGGTTTAAAGCATCATGTAAGAGCTAAATATTGTTTATTACTAACTACAGTTCATCTGACGTTAATGACTCAGCCTATGATCAATGTAATATATGCTTTGTGAATACTTACAATACCAGAAATACTCCACAACTCATTTTCTAAAGCAGGAACCCTGGATTATAGCTCCACTCCCAAAAATACAAAGGGCAATATGATTTCTCATTCAGCCTCTCATCTACATGATCAACAGTGTGACAGGGGCCTTTCCTACACCCAAGAAGGTTCCCATTTCTGAAGGGTCCTGAAAGAGAACAGTGGTGATAGGGGACTACAAGAAGGTTCTGTGGTTCCATTCAGTTCAGATGAGTTTTCTAGTGTTTAGACATTTATTTCATGGCTGTGAGCCCAAGAATTGGGCCTTTGGTCTCTTCTTCTACTCAATTCTGTCTTTTTTTTCCTGTCCTCTGCAACTTCAGCTGCCTCCTCATCTCTCAAATTCACTTCAAGATTATTTCAGGATGGAACTCTGGAGTTCTCACTCTGGCAAGCTTCTATTGGCAATCAGTTTGCTAATGTTTGCAGTAATAAAATGCATTACAGAATAAGTATATATAGCAGTGGTTTCCAAACTGTGTTCCACATGTAGAGCAACGGCAAGTATTTTGAAGCCAGTCCACTGAATTTACTGGACCTGGTACATCTTAATAGTGGCTTCAATTAAAAGTTTGATGATAAGGGTGCATAGGGGCTCACAAAGACTATTAGGGTCGACTGTAGTCTGTTGGTCCAAAAGAGTCTGGGAACCACCTATACATGCACTATCTGTGTGTGTCAGATTGTACCAGACCAAGCTGCAGAAGGATTTTTCTTACCTCATTAATGGTAAGTGAAACTTCTATACCAGATGATTCTGTTATTTGGTGTTCTTCAGGATTTTTTTGGTCTGCTTTTAATACTATTGTTTCAATGTCATCATATGACCATTAAAAGTATTGCTACTTTTACAATGGCCTCAATGAGCACCATTGTTTGTACTTGTTCACAACTTCTGTATGAGCTGTCATGTTGTTGTGTCTGTAAAGACTAGGCCCATCCAGAACCTCTTCAGCCAGGCCTATTGACAGGTCAAAACCATGAAAGAAATGATCAGATCACCAATAAGGAACTTGTCTATCCTAGCTAGTGAACGCCAGTATACTTACCATATATATATGACCCTGCACTCATTCCTGCCTGGGGCAGGGGGTTAGACCTGATGATCTGTCTACGTCCCTTCCAACCCTAAGTACTATGAAAGTAGGCTGTATGATTCTAAGCTTTTCTGGTGCAGCACATTGGGCCCTACAGGTTGTCTCTATGCCAAGTGAACTTTAGGTGCTTTTAAAAGATCCAAGCACAAAAAGTGATCGGGATGGCATGGAATTTCTGTAATAGTTTGGAGTTACATCCTCATGATGGATCTGGGGTGGTGATGAGTTGCATCTTGGCAACTACAGTAGCAAAGGACAGTGTTCTGGGTATGATTCCTTGTTTCACACAATTGTTCATCAATTATCTTTGTACATAACAAATGGCACCTGACTGGTGCACAATAGTCTGTTGAGTAATAGATGGTATATGCAGATGTTTGGAGTGCACAGCATTGAGTTGAACCTGCTAGTTTGCCGAGGAGGTTATCAGGAGTTTTAACTGGTAGCTGCTTTCTGTGAGCATTAGTGGAAGCTCAGCATTTGGTTCAGAGCCACATCAAGATGAACCAGGTGCAGCTTGGGTTTCAGGCACTGCTCATTTAGATTTACACTTAGTTCACAGGCAGCAGGAATGCCTCTCAAGTGGAATGTAGTTGCTATTTTTGGCTGCATGCGGTAGAAGATATCACTGGCTGAAAGCTATTGGCACTATAAACAGTCAGCATGTAGACATGGCTGTCAGTGTCTACATGTGCATTCGTTTGCCTTTTCCAACGTGCATTAAAATTTTATACCACCATATAGCACTTTTGCATTTTATTCTTAGTGATGTTTAATGTGCAGAGGACTATTTTACTGTGCATTAGTGTAATGGCATGATTTTTTACATGATGCATTAACACACGTCAATGTGCAGTAGACTATTTTAAAGTGCACATCTAGATGCACCCCATACATACTTCATCCTCATTGAAACCCAGCCTATTCCCCCTTTCAGTGGCCTACACCTCCAGTAATATGCCTTGGAGGGTGAAGGACTCCAGTACTTGATGTAATAACTTGTAAAGAACCTGCAAGTTGGAATAGGAGTTATAAAAGAGACACCTTGGAGGGTGATATCAGTAAGCTTCCAGGAAGCTCCATGTGCTTGGGGATTGCATAGTAGCTCTGAGCACAAGTATGGCTGCAAACAGTGCTCTTAAAGACCAAGCTGCAACAGTCCAAATTTAGTCTATGTATTACTGCAGAGTTGCATGTGTGAAACATTTGCTAGCCTATGCATAAAGCAATGATATAATTCAGTGATTTCCTGCACAATGGGAGGCCTTTCTGGGTTTTAGGAACACGATGACTTTAGACAGATCTTTGGGATCAATTGGGTGAAAGGTGACAGGTGACTGACAGCTGACAACCATCTCTCATTAACGCTAATGATATAAGAAATAAAAGAACATTGTTTGAAGATGTCTGCAGGCACACTGTCATTAGTTACTCAAGTGGAATTGGCTGGGTTTACACTCAGAAGCACTTGGGTTTGAAAAAAAAGTCTGCAAGAGTCAAAGCCTCAGGTTTAGACTTTAGCCCAAAGACAGCAAGCACCCTCTGAAGTATGATATCCTTCAAACCATGCAGAGTCTTTGATTTAGAGCTAAGAGTGCCACCTACTGAACCATCAATGCCAGTTTGGGAAGAACTTGGGTGTTTTCTTAGAAGGCATTCATTTAAATGTGCACGAGACTTAACTCTCCACAGTTTATTACATGTTCTATAGTGGAGTGCAGTTGCAGACTGTATCACACATATCACCATTGACTCAATGATTGATATTGTGACTAACTTGTGGTGTGAAGTTCCCATTCTTATCTCGTCTTACAGGGGTGTAGGTTGTACTCGTGTTGGTCTAAGGTCATAGGCAGACAAGGTTCTTTGGGTGAATCTGATATCTTTTATTAGACCAACTTAAATAGTTGGGGAAAAAAATTTTAAGCAAGCTTTTGGGTTTAAAAGACCTTCATCAGGCTGATGAAGTTTCTGCAATTAGTGTGTGCTCTCATTCCACCCAGGAAGAGCACATACCAACTGCAGAAACTTCCTCAGCCTGACAAAGGGTTTTTAAACCTGAAAGCTTGCTTAAATTTTTCTTCCCCAACTATTTAAGTTGGTCTAATAAAAGATATCAGATTCACCCAAAGAACCTTGTCTGCCTATATCTTATCTTATTATGCATATAGTCTCATCTCTGAGACTGTAGGGGTCTCAGAGCAGGGGATCCAAATAGACTGCCCTCAGTCTATTATTCAAATTTGACCCCATAGTTGGAAAGGAATAGTGACAGCCCAGTCTCTGGTGGGCCTAATGCTGAATCACTTCTCCCCAAGAGGATATATTCCTGAGACTACAAAAAACATTTTTGAGAAGAGCAATTTCTTTGACTTTGAAGTATATCAGGTTGCACTGTGTGGTAGCCATTAATGAAAGATTTTTCTGAGAGAAGAAATACCTGAACATCTCTACAAGTGTATGGACCCTTACCTATCCAGGCTACATTACACAGTCTCCCATCTCCCCACTGTTCCTTCCCTACAATGCCTCCTTGACATATGTGAGTATTTCTGATGAACAGCAAACATTCCAGCAAGTCACTACATAGAAGCATGTTTGCCTGGCACAATATGAATTTTCATTTCTGCCTGGGAGAAATTTTACAATCTTTGCACTTCCCTATGCCCAAGAAAATGTGCATGTGCCAAAAAGCTTGCAAATAAATACTTTTTTTTGCAACCATCTAGTTGGTCTAATACAAGATATCACCAGCCCAAGAATTCCAATTACTTCTGCCTGTAGACCAGCGCAGCTACAGTCTGTACCCTGAGACTCCCTTGACACCCAGAGAACTTCAGTCATGACAGATCACTCATGGGAAAACATTCAGATCCTCCTGACAAATACCCCTTCTCGACAGCATGTTTGCCCCTCATGTGGCGTTTCTCACAAGCCCATGTGAGCACCTTGTTAAAGTATCAAGCAATACAGCATTAAAAATGGTGGACAGGCACATGAACAGCACCATTCAGGTGCAGGATGCGAAGGCTGAAAGGAATTCATAGGAAAGATGAAATAATATTGATTGGAACATCAATATTTCCATGCATCTGTCAATGGTTCAGGGCATCCTCCAGTGAAAGAGAAGTATAAAACACACAAAGAGAAGTCAATAAAGCAGCAATTCTATAATGCCTAGTGTAAACCGAAGGTCTTTTTGATAGATCTACACAATAATTTGTACTGGACTATGGCAGCTGATGCAAGCATGTTAAATTGTTAATTTATTGTTAACAGTGTTAATTGTGCTGTAAGATTTTACAGTTTTAGTAGAACCTTCCAAAATAAACTCTCTTTCTCTGGTAAAGAATCACAGACAAAGTCAATTCCTTCTAACACTTAGTGAGCAATCAAGTGGAACACCTAAAATGATTGTTTTCCTGTAGAGCCACAGGTTAGAACAGTCTTTAGCTGCCTTTCTGCTGGGTTTCCTCTCTCATTTTAATGAAAGAGAACATACTTCTTCAACACTTTACTAAATATCACTGGAGGTCAAATGGGTTTTGTAAAATTGTGCACGTGTAAACCTAAGCAGTGCCATAATACATCTGACCAAAGGTTCTAGGCTGGTATCTTGTCTCCAACAGTGGCTGCTTCAGAGCAGCCATGTAAAAAAATGGAGCTGGGAGTCAGCCTCTGTTCTCTGATTTTTGTAGTCATGGTAAGTTCATTAAGAGAGAAGACGTGTGATAGAATTTATAATTTACTAAATACACACTTACTTAGAAGGATATAGAATTTGGGAATAAGAAGAGAGTCTCTTTGTTAGGGTGGGTAGGTAGGTAGGATCTGTAGAAGTTGCCTACACTCTGGGCAGATGGGATGGGGCCATATGCAGATGGAGAACAACATATGGGAGCAGGGCAGGCAGGCAGGGCCGGATCACAGTGCTGGGCTAGGGCCTGGTTCTATGGGCACGTGGCAGGGACATACAGGGAACAGCTTGCAACTCTTCCCAGGACCCAGCCCTATGCTGTCGCTGCCCTGCCATCCCAGCCGCAGCTCTGGCCCTGCTTGTGCCACTCCTGGGCACTGCTCCCCACCTGCCTGTGACCCCATGCCATCTGTCTGGCCAAGCTGTGCCCTGTCTGCAGGGGTTCTGGGCCAGGCTCCATGAAGATGTCACCCAGCTGCTCTGTCTGGCACCCCTGGCAGAGGGTGGAGGGTACATGGGCCATAGTGCCTGGATAGCAACACAGGGCCTGGCAGTGACACTAGCAGCATTCATTATAGTCTAGTCCCTTTTTGGACTGGACAATGTTATGTACCTCTACAACTTCCCATGGGAATCGGTTTCACAAATTAACTATGCACTGTTTAAAGAAGTACTGCATGCACCTCTTGTGCTTGATATATGCTTGCATATCACAAACCTTTTCTTCCAAAATTTCAACCCTCCAAAATTGGGGTGCAAGTCTTAAGTGGAATAGCTGACATTTCTTTACTGGAGTAGAAGCATGGAGGAATAGAAGCAGGCAGACTGCTTCAAGATGACTGTTATGCATCTCTCTGCCAACCTTAGCAGGGGAAAGGGTAGAGTTTACCCTTCAGGGTCAGATCTACAGTATTACCGTGCTTACAGCCACAGCTACTGCATTCAGGATCTCCTGTAGTCAGCATTCAGCTATGACTGGATAAATAATTTTGGGAAGAAAAAGGGGGTGTGGATGCAGGTGTCCATTCAGTATGCAAGAAAATACTGTGTTTCTTCCTGTAATGCCTGTAGTTTTAAACCTATCACCTAATAATTTCAGTGGGCAATAGGGTTATTTAAAAAAAGGCAAACAACAAAAAACCTGAGGGAGTTTCTCAGTTTTCCAGCGCTTTGTTATTGTCAGGTGAAACTTGACATGCAGTCTGTATTGCTTTAAGATTTTCGAGAAAGTCCCCTTCCTCCACTGCAGTGAGCTTTGCCAGTCAGAGAACTGGAATAAATTCTCTCTCATCCATGCCACAACAGTATGAAAGACGAGAAGAAAACAATATCAAGCATACAAATGAGACTCACAAAAAGAGATTCTTTAGCCCTGGGGTTTTAGAGTTGAATATGCACATTGTTGTAATTTAAGACTGTCAGTCTGATCTCAACCCATCCCAGGGTCTTCGGGGACTACAATTGCAAAGGGATTCAGAATAATAGAGGAGATGATATGCTCCGTATGTCACAAAGCCAGGAGCATGTGGTAGCACAAAATTCTGGCTGGGCAGTGGCACAGAGCTGTGTTTGGGCGGCAGCACGGAGATGGGGGCTGCTGCCCATAGTCATGTCCATGCCCATGCAGCTCTGCACTCCTGGCTCCAGCTCCATGCTATTACATGCTCCTGGCTGTGCCACTGTCTGGCCAGACCCCTGACCACCTCACACCCTGTAGCTCCTCACTGATGCATGCCTGTGGTTCCATGTTGTTGCATGCCCCCAGGCCTATACTACTGCCCAGCCCTGCACCTACAGATTGGCCTGGGAGAAGCCCAGCTGTCCAGATTTGGCCCAGGGCCTGGGATGAATTTTATACCCTTCATCTAATTCCTTGAGGTGATCTGTGCCTAAAATGTCCATCTTAAACCAAGCAGTAACTGCCCTGGTTATTGTTACTGACCCAGTGACAGCTATAATTTTAATAACTGTTCTTGTTTTTAATAAATGTTACTAGACATAGCAGTTATAAAGTCCTATTTCAACATACACTGAAAATACTTGCACAATTTAATTGTATAGAAATCAGTATGGAAGTATTTAGTGACCCCTAACTATGGTAAGTTACAGAGTAGCTTAATAATACTCATCACTTAGAAATCTTTGGAAAAGTCCAGTGTAAGTGCAGCTTTTTTAAAGTGCTCCAAAATTTTGGATAATTACCTCACAGGCTGTAAATTAACAAGTTGATGTGAACCATATACTACCAAGATCAGAAGCACAAGCCTAGCACTGTATATTGCTGCTGCAAGTAACCCTGAGAATGTGATTTTAATATTATCCTTATTTTAAGCATGAGAAGGCTGGCAGAAAGCAACTTCCCTAAGATGACAAAGTAAATCAATGGCAGAGATGCTAGCCAGGGATAGCAGCCAGCAGTCCCAATTGCTATCTTCTTTGGAAACCACTTCCATTACTAATCTATTAGACTTTCAACACAAGAACTTTCGAGGGCTTGTACAGAATGCTCCAGGACATCCCATAGGACCTTCATGTTTTGTTCAAGCAAATTATATCATTGTCCACAAAGTAAGAAATGCATGCTATAAGCATAGAAGACAATCTAGGTCTAAAACTTTGATTTAGCAAAAAGAGCCTTTTCAAAGAGCAATAAAAATGGGAGCCTATCATAATATGGGATATGGGTTGTTTTGGGGTTTTGTTTGTTTTCAAATTTGGGAATAGACACAGTTTATTTCGAAAGGCTTATTAATCTCCAGTGTTTTTAGCCCCAAAGCACAGCAATATCCTGCTGAAGTATGAAAGTAAACTGAAATAGAAATCAATTATGGAGGGAAGATGATGATGGGGGAAAAAAGAGGAGTAACAGAGAAGTCTACATGCATTTTCTGTTGCTGTCTTTGCATCTCTCTCCATACAGAATCATGGACAGGAAGTAAATTTGATTATAAAACATACTGTGCACTGTTAAGAATCTGAAGTAATAACAGTGACATAGGCAAAGAAAACTAACCTTAGAATTAAACTTTTCATTAAAACAAAAGACCTAAAATTGAACGTGCCCTTTTGCTATTTTCTGATGCATTAAAAAAAAACAAAAAAAACCCCAACCTGAACAGGTCTGTAACAAATTTCTTCCATTTACAGACGCCATAAATGTAAAGTTTGTTGGCTTTGCTAGAAAACTCATTGGAGGTCTCACATGTCTACTGTGAATTCTGATGCTGCAAGTGAAAGAGGTTGTTTTGAAAGGTTTAGCATAGAAGTCCTTTCCCCCAAATATTTATCAGTCATTAAATATGTTAACAAAGAAAAAAAGAAAAACAATCTTTATTCAAAGCCATGGTTTTAATAGTCTGACTAAAGTTCCTCATCCCTTGGATATCTTTATGGCTATTCATTCTCCACTTATCCATACAGTCTTCCAGGGCAGATGAGGAAATTCCAGCAGAACAAAATATGCAGGGGAAAACCACCACCTTTAAAATAAAAACACAAACTCTTTCAGACCTTCAACAGTCAATGTGAAAGCTGGCATAAGTAGACGATCTTTCAAGGTTTTTTTTAATACGATGTGCAGGCAGTTCTGTTGATTTCAGGGGTACAGGCTGCCTGTCCTACAGGCTTGAGGCAGCTCAGACAGACCTTGCCTGAAAGAACCTGGGACCTCAATTCATATGCAGGATATTAAAGCTTTGTTCTCATAAGAAGGCAAGAACAAAACCCCCCACCATGCTCGTTTGTGTGCAACAAAATGGATAATATGGTAAAATAAATGGCACTAATGTGCCATATAATCTCCTTTTATAGGTTGTAATTTTACAGTGTGTTATTAATACAACACTACTTATTAGCCTCACTTCAGTACTGATACAGACGGAAAGGAAATTTACAAGGCCATGCTTCATTAAGGGAGAATTGTCACCCCTCAATCCCTTTCCTGTAGAAAAAGTGAGATGCCCACAACATCTCAGTGGCTAAGTATAAAGGTTTAATTGCAAAATCACTCTCATTCAGTAGCAATTACCTTTGTATTGAACATAATTTGCCCCATCATGAAATTAAGGATCTAGTTCCTATTAGCAGCAGAGCCCTGTGATTCTCCTGTCCTGTTGAAATCAAATGCAACCCTGTTGCATGGAGAGAGGCAATATTTCATTAGTGGGGATAAAGGGGATGCACAATCAGGATGTCCTGATTGTGAAGTAACACCCAGAGGAGAGTTGTGTGCATCACTCATTTCATTTCCTGGCTTCTATCCACCCCTCAAGCCCATCAGGTTTTCTGTTTGCTTGGACAACAGCATTATGAAATACTATGTGCACTTGGCTCGGTGTAACTTAATTCAACCCACAAGTGGCATTTTAATTTTAAGGTTGTGGTGCCCTGCTAAGGTAACAGAGAAGATGCTGGATGGCAGGGCTTATTAAAAATGGCACAATCGACTATCATCTGCTGTTCAAGACCAATGCCTGAAATTAATTAGGAAACACCAAGGCTCTTCAGGCTCACGACAGGCAAAAAAGTACATGATGACAAGCCCAGCTTTGACATGACATCCAAGACAGGTGAAAGCACAGAGCACCAGCCCCCAAACATGAGAAGCTTTGATTGCTGTTGGCCCGTAACAGATTTTAAAAGATCAGATGACTTTCAAAAAGACAGGCTATAGCTCCAACAGAAACTATGATCCTGCTGCTGACATTTTAGGTTAAGTTCTATGGTCTGCATTATGTAGGTGAGCAGGCAGAGCAGGTAAGGCACCTCACTGTTTCAGAGGTGTGAGTCTGAACTTCACTCTGGACTCATGATAAAGGCTGCCTGCAATTGATATGGTTCTAACTGGGTTTCTGGTCAATACATCACTGCAAGAGTTGTCAGTGATTTGGTTGTGTGCGCCCATATGCGCCATTCTGATATGGGAATAAATATTGAACACCAAAGCCATACAAAAGAATCTGTCCCCACTTTTGATTGAAGGACTTTTTGATTAAAGTATATTTGTCCAGGTCCCTCTAATCTGTAAACCATTCACTTGACAAATCTTAAACACATATATACCCACATATACATACATATATACATACATATGAACTGGGAGTCTCCAAGTCCCAGTCCACTGACAAGACCCTTCTTTTTTTTTTTTTTTTTATTTACACACACACACACACACACACACACACACACACACACACACACACACACAAAGGGGAATTGTCAGTGGACTAAGACTTGGAGAATCTGCCACATACTTCCTGTGCAGCATTGTGTAAGTGACAGTCTGCTTATTACAGGTCCTGAGGAGCCTGAGATTTTTTCATATGTTCATTTAGTGCCATTGACATCAATTTAAAAACTCCTACTAAAAGCCTGTTTGCAGAGTTGGTCCTTATTCTCGTTGTGCCTCATTTTCCTTTATGTAAACTTGGGTTAAAGTTCTTCCTTACTTCATGGTTGTGAGGTTAGTATGCTAAGATTTGAGATAGGGTCACGTAACTATTTAAACGTACTCAAAAATGGTACCGAGACCCTGATCACTGACATGATTATTGAAGATGCACAGTAAAACAACATGCCATCACACCCTACTGAAAGCGTATTTTACGCTTTCTAAAGCTCTCTTTTCTATAGGTCTCAGCCTCTGAAAAGTAGATGCATAAGGCAATTTTTCAGGTATGCTTAGAAGCTTGCTACAGAGTGCTTATGACTAGAGTAGGCTCTGACTCCATCCCCTCCAGACTATACTCAGCACAGATGAATGTTTCCCACCTTGTTTACTCAAACAGTCTTAACACATGGCATCAGAGGATCACTCAAGAGACAATACAGTAGCGTGCAGGTACTTTACAGGGGCTATCAAAAACTGAAAGTTGCTTATGAAAAGGTAAAGGTCTTTAGAGTTTAGTACATGTAGGGCTTTAAACAATAATAGAAGCTTAAGATGTACTTGGCTATCAACACTGTGGGAAGCAGGTTCTTGAGCAGGCATTTTGCCATATCCTGCATGACAAGTGGTTTCCAGTGACACCTGTGACTATTTTTAAAGGGACGTTTCAGAGTTAAAAAAAAAGTTTTAAAACAAAAAAACCTCGCTTTGTTACTAGCCAACCAGATTGCTGAAAGAGGAATGGTTTAAAGTCTCACATAACTTTTTGCTGTTTATGTTTTTTTCACTTGCAGTTAGCTCAACTTGGACCATGAAATCACAGTGCATGAATCACTTTCACTTTTGATTCAAATCACATTTTGACATTCCTGTTCTGACTTGTACAAGATTACATTCTTCTCTGCCAGCAGAGAAGTGCACGTATGTTTTATTTTTAATAATACCTTGCAATTACAATAGCTTTTTGAAATGGAAACATTTTGGCTCTCTCTACAATAACAAGAGCAGAACACGACTCCAGATCTCGGGCTCTTCTTCACTGGTATTAAATGGATTTGTTTTTAAAAATTATTTTTTAGTCTGAACATATCAAATGTTAGGGGTTTCCCCCCTTTTTGTAGTACACTTGGAGAGGGTTAGAGGAATATTAAAATTAAGTATGAGGCCACAGAAAAAATGGCACTTCTAGTCAGTATATCTTGTAAAGCCATATAAATTGTTTCCTTTATTAAATATCCTCTCCTCTTAAAAATGGATTAACCGCTCTTGCTAGAGGCACTGATGGAAAAGCCATCACATCACTATAGCAACTAGTTACACAAACGCAATACTTACTTCCATGGCAGTTACCTTTGCTTAATATCGTTTGCTACAACGTCCCATTTTAAATCCACACCTCTCCAGCATTTTCTGTTATTATTTCCATTATAGCAGTGCCTAGAAACAGCACCATCATTTCAAGTTTCCAATGTTCAGTTTTGGTGGTCAGCCCCGAAACTGTTTGTGGCCATGTTAAAATGACAAAGCCCCCTGCAAAGATCACCACACTCGTGTTTGGCACTGGGATTTTGGAAGAGGCAGTGTCTGTTACTTAAATCCTTACACACTAGCATTTCAACTTTTAAACACACAACTGGGCAGTGGTGCAAGATTTGCTTGCTGGGAAGTAAGTTAATTGCAAATGGCTGGCTCAGAAGATGCAGAACAGGCAAACCTTTCAAAACTGGCTGGTTTCATCCATGCCATTTCATGACTATTACTATTTGTAGTTTGGCAGTGCACAGAGACCCCATTCAGAGGGGTCACTGCTATACCACGCATCATGATCACTTAATAAAGATGGCAGCCCTGGCCCCAATGTCTTTATAAAACTAACCAGTTTTGTGCAGTGTTGATCACTTGCAGGGAATCAGTGTGGTCAACTTAGTTTCAACTTAGTCTCCACATTCCACTCTAAGAGTGTTTTTTTTTAAACTCTGGAAAATTCAATTTGTTAAAAAGGCCAGGCCATTTTAAAACCAAAGGGACCCTCAAAGTGCTTGCTGGAGTAAAAAGTAAGTGACTGTTAAGGACCTCTGTACTGTAACTGTCCCATCAATTCCCAGCTTTCCACAGTGAAAAAAAAAAAAAAAAAAGAGAAAAAAGAAAAATCACAAAGCTACCGAGTGACTCCAGAATAAGCCTTGTGACATATCACTGGAGAATACTGGGTTTTACTGATGCTGGAGATGCTGGCTGGCACCAAGACCACGGCCTGCCTTTGCCCTCATGTTCTCTCTCTAAGCAGAGATACTAAGCCCTGTACTAGGAACCTGAAATCTGGCCAAAAATAGGAATCAGAGTAGGGGGAGCAAACTTGTCTGGGCCCATGTGGGACTGGATTCATGAGCTGAATGAATTATGGAAGGCCAGCCCCATGAAGCCCTTTCCTCCCCCATGTCATATCCAGCACCCACAGCACCTGGCAAGAAACCTGTCATTACGGGCACTTGGCTGCAGCTGTGGGAACAAGCACAGGGCTGGACTTTTCCCTGCAGTGCTGCTGGGACTCAAGTCCCACTGCTCTTGCCTGAGTGAACATCAGATGACCAGGTGTTTTCCTACCACTTCTGCTTTTTCCCCAGCAGCCAAGTATCTGTGCTCAGTGACCCTGCTGGCTGAAGGAATTAAACTAGTTTATTCTCTTTAACTACCCCTTATAATGGAGGTGATTCAGTATATATTTATCCTGTTTCTCGTGCAGAAAGCCAGCATGATCAAACAGCTTGAACATGCAACTGGGAGACCTGAGTTATTTCCAGTCTCAGTTTTGCCACTAACAGTATCCAGGTCAGACAGTCACTTACCTTCCTCTGATTTTCCACTCTTTCTGCTGAGTTAAAACCAAGGTATAATCACTGGTTACTGTTTGCACAGTGCTTTAAATACTGCATATTGCAGCTCAAAAATAAGTGGTGCTTTGATGCAGACTACAGTTCTCATAAACAATGATGCTCCTCCTCAAAGGATATCAAAAGATCTCATGAAAGGATGAAATCTGTCCTGTAGCCAGGTGCAAGGACACTAAAAATTAAAAGTATGCTACCATCAGTTTTCCATTTCCTCCCCCTAGCACCTCCCTTCCACAACTCAGCCAGCCCATCAGCCTCCACTTTCATAATTTTAGGGCTTTATTTACAAATGGAAGATGAGCTCGGCATGGCCTGCTGTATGGTAGTCTCTAAATTCCATTAATAAACATGCAGTCGTATTCTTTCACTGCCTCTCAACTTCTCTGGTCCTGGAGACACCAGTGGAAACTTGTGTTTAATCCAGGCCCTGCCTGATGGAAAGGAGACAAAGAGGCCATTCAGAACCTTACGCTTCAGTTTTGCTGGAATCAGCTGCACACCAAGTTCACAGGAGGCTTTTAAAATGTTTTTCATTTGCTTTGTAAATAGTTCCACCTCCCTCTGATTCTCTAGTGTACATACACACACACACAAATAGGAAACAAGTTTGAATACACCCAAACCAGCACTTCCCCTTTTATTTGGATAATGGAAGTAAAGGCTAAGGGGAAGGATGTTTACTACACAGATGGAACTACACACATAGGGGCTTTATACAAGACAGCAGCTCTGTCCCAGAGCATTTACAACTAAGCAACTGACCCAGCAAAGTAATCAAACCTTCCCATCGATTTCAAAGGAAGATAGATCAGGACCAGAAACTAAGACATGAACAAACAGTAGCATAATTAAGAGTCAGGGACCATGGCATATGCCCCAGGCACCAGTGAAAGGGGGGTGCGAGATTGGCAGCTGCTGCGGCTGCCAGAAGCCTGGTTATCACCACTGCCATGGTGCAAAAACTGCTTGCTGCACCTCTGCAACCAGCAAACGTGATGACAAGCACAGGAAGGAAGAGCCAGATGCAGACAATAAACTAAACACAAGATCTGAGTTTAAAAAGCTTTGCTTTTTAACAATAACAGAATATCAGGTTCAAACCTTCCTTTTTCATCCCAAGCAAACAAAAGAGATATGGGGCCAATATTGTTTTCTTAATAAAATCGTCACAGGTCACTTTCAAAGATTCAATTCATGGTAGGAAGCAACAGGCATTTTGGTAACCAAATCTCTCTTCTGGAGTGTACTCCAGGATGCGCAGGCCTTTTGTTGATGGTGGCGTTGTTGCGGCCACAGAAAAGAACAAAGATGGAGGAGGCCTGGCTCTGAAAGTGCAATCCTGCTTCTCTGGGAGTTAAGTGCTAAGCTTGTGAACTCACATCTTTGAAGTCTGTAAGTGATTATAAGTCTGGGGGGAAATGGCATTTGCTGAAAAAACTTTCACCCACTGCTGTGCTGTTCTCAGGCAAGCACATCTCCCTCCCTCAGCACTGCTAATAGTTTCTTTTTCCTAGATGTCCTGAACTAGTTAACGTGGGTCTGTGCTTATGACCCCACTTTTCCCCATTATCTTTGAGGACCTGATCCTGCCATCTTTAAATCAGGCAGAGCTCATACTGATAGACATGCAGCTATTCTATCGTGGCTCATTTCTCAGTGGTCTCTGTGAAGGGACAAAGCAGTGGGAACACTGTTAGTGTGAATGAGCATTCTGTCACGTTAATATGACAGACAGAATTGCTCCTGTCACTTTCCTAGAAGGATTTTTGGCACAATTACAGTCAATTACAATTAGAGGCATTAACATGGAAATGCAACTAAGAGCTCATGGCTTTTGCTTTGACTGGATGACACTATGGCAACCAGAAACTATCCACTCACATTACATTGGTCACTCAAAGCTTTTCAGCTGAAAGAAATCTGTTGGTAGGCCCTGTGTATTTCTTACTTCATGGGTAGGAATACCACAGAATTGTGCTCCAGAATCAAAGCTTTAGCTTGGAAAGATGTTTCTATTCCAAAAGAGTTAAGACATATTTTAAACCATGAAGCAAATACAACTGGATAAGTCTGCAGACAGGGTGAAACCACTGCACTGAGATCCGAACTGTCCCATTCATCTCAGTGGACTGAATTTTAGGGGCCCACAGATGACATTATGTCTGCATCCAATTGATGCACCTTTTCTACAACTGTAGCCACATCCAAAGCCTGCCCACATGGCAAGAGCCACAACTGTTCCTTTTCAATTGTCCCCACTTTAGCTTCCTCCACCGACCTCTATGCATAGAAGTTACAAAGCAACATGCAACAAACTGAATGTAGTATCCAAAATGGCACATGGACTACTACATGGGGTGTATTAATCACTGTCAAATTTAATTAACTGACAGCAGCAAGTTTTTAATTTAAATGAGGCCACCATGAATTCTTCAGTCTGCCAGAGAGCCTTTCATCTGGAGTATTAGCACATTCAGTCTTGCTTTGTCACCACAGGACTGTCATCTGTTACAGGGATCCCAACACCATCTGTAGCACATTGTGTCCCTCTGATGTGCCAAGCTGGGAATTCCAAGGCAGCACCAGCTAATTCACAAGATTAGTTCATTTAACATGAGACATGAACACAATTGAGACCCTTAGCGCGGTGTTCCTTAGGGTATGTGGTCTGGTATCAAATCCAAATTTTGTGTTATCCCTAGGTTAAGCGTACCACAGGAGTATATTCCACAACGCCTAACTGCACCGGGAAAAAGAGCAAACACAACCACACAGTAAAAAACCCTGACAAGCAGTAAAGCTGGAGGGTTTGGCTTTTCATTAAGGCCAACATGAAGCCTCCAGCACTTGAGAGATGGTTGGGATTGTAGGGTAGCCGCATTAGCCTAGATGGTTCTGCTCAAACAGTCAGCCGCTAAATTGTTAATGCCAAAATTGTCACTGAGTTTCAGAATTCACATCTTAGTAATAAAGGCAATTCACACACTTCACCTCAAGCTACTGCTTCAGAGTCCCTCCGTGCCCAGGAAGGAAACAAGCCACATTTAAAAAGCTTCACTTTTGGAACTTTTTTTTTTTTTTTACTGCTAAAGCAATTCTTTTTTCTTTTTTTTTTTTTTTTTAAACAAAATCAGAAACTTGACTGGAACAAAAATCTGCAGCCATGGAAACAGGAATACACAAGCCCCTACCTACCAAACTTTTATTGTTTCATAAATGTAAATGTCATATACAGAAGTTTTCTACTCCCTTTGGGAAATTAAGTCATGGGCCTAATAGATCACATTGTCAAGGTCTCGCTCCCCCCACTTATTTCAGGCTAGATTCTCTCCTTCCTATCCATTACTCAAGGCTGCACTTAACCTGCACCGTTTTCTGCAAGAAGCAGCATTGGTAACAAGGATCTTGATTAAATTTGATAGGTAAAGAAATCAAGGGCATGTATCCTCTGGCAAAAAGGCATAATCCTATGAAGAAGCCAGCTGAGGAACTTTTAATGAAACATGCTAAAGGCTAACAAGGGGTGATGGGAAAACTCATTAAAACAGCTTGGGAACTGCAGTTGCATCTTTCTAAAGGACAGCAAAGCCTCTCCTCTACAACTGCAGTCATGTTTGCTCTGCTGGTGTCAGCCATGCTCTTCAGACTTAGTGAAGCAGTTGCATCCACACAGCATATTTTACCTGCAAAGCTTTCCTCCAGTTCTGTTATGTCCACACTTACCATGCTCCAAAGCATTCTTCTTACCAGCTCAGTCTGGGAAAGACTGAACAGACATTCTCATAGTAGCATAGCTCCCACTGGTGCCAAGGACAGTATTTTTTCCAAGGTGACCTGGGTCTGCCTCTACAATTTAGGGACTCTTACATGAAGCCCATGTTTGCCTTTGCAAGTTCAGGTTACTGTGAAAATTACTCAACCTTATTTGGGTTTGATCAATAAGAAAAAACATTTCATAATTTAGCCTTGACTGTGGTTAATTTCCTAGAACTTCAGAGCACTGCCTTCATCTTCAGACTAGAGATACATTGTTATACCCAAGTGTGAAGGGAAGGCAAAAGCTTCAGGGAAAGCCATATCATACAAATCAAACATCACAACAAGATATAACCCTAAAAATCCCTCCTAGCAGAGTCTCCATTGAGACAGAAGCCTGGGGTCAGCCTCCATAGATATTCAGTTGCTTCCCTATATCCTTGCTGGTCCTGCAAGCAGCTCTCCCATGGACCTGCTACTGGCAAGGAGACTTATGCAGGGTAGTCGATGCAATTACTATAGAAAAGGCCTGCCCTCACTAGAATCCAGCTCTGTGGGTTTACTACCCACCATAGTTACACCACAATAAGGGGGATGGTAGGTTACCCCACTGTTTATTTTGTCTAAAACCTGTCACACCACAAGCAACACTATTCATTTCCTTCTCTAGAACAGGGAGGGAATTCAGATCAGTAAGACACTGGTTTTCCTTTTTTCTCACCTTGCCCAGAACTCAGTTCTCTCCCTCTATGTGATAGGGTCCATCTCAAACAGTACACATAGCTTATCACTTGCATAAATAGCTCTTGCAACTCCAAGGACCACTCACAGACAGGCTTCTCCAGGCATATATCATCTGAACTGCTGCTTCCACACATTTCAAGGTGCTTGGTGAAGCCGCGTTTTCAGTGCACTCCAGTCCTGGAAGTCTGTTCTCAACCTCCAAACTGTGCTCGGTGCAGTATGCACCAGCGGTCCCCATTCTGGCTGCAGTGCCTCCTCTGCCCAGTGACCTGCCTGGTGACAGCTGGTCAGAGCTCCCCTCCAGTGGAAAGTGAAAAAAATAAAATATTTTTTTCTCAGAACAGGGAGGGAAGTGTTGCATCTTCCTGGAGGGGGCAGAACAGCAAAAAGTCACTTGAAAAAACCTTTTGTTTATTGCTAAAATATTTTAATCAAATCCCACCTGGTAGTCCAGGATCTGAGCACCACTGAGTAGAGCCCCTTAGCTTCACAGCAGCATTCCATCAAAGTTATTTCCAACTGACTTTGTTCTCAAGCAGGTTTTGTTACAGCCCAACTTGCCTTGTGGTGGACCCAACCCATGGCTGCCAGCCTGTGATTTTTTTTACTATCAATCTGCAAACTCTTTACTGATGGCCAAACTTTGTTGTTTTTTTTTCACTGATACATGCTTTTACTGATACGTTTTACCTAATGTACACAACTCTTCTGCCAGGCCCTGCTCTGCTGCTAGGCCCCAATTTGAAAGGTTGGATTCAAATTTAGGGTTTTAACAGTTTAACATTTAGCTTAACATCAACCATAGCAAAAAAGGAAAAATTGTGGTTGTCAGTAAAGTCTGCCTTAAAAATATAACAAAAATAAAAATTAAACATTCTCTTGGGCTGGCAGCTCTGCTCAACTGAAGCAATGGTTTTACACTATACTGTCCCCACTCCCCACTACTCATCTCCTCTGCATGATGCTCCTGACCACCTTGTACCATGTTGACCCCCTGCACCCTTACCCCTATCAGCCTGGCTCCCCTCATTCTGCAATGGAGCCCCACA
>JAGPOW010000304.1:59873775-59931762 GCA_030014935.1 Caiman crocodilus | reverse complement strand
CACAAGCGCACCTGCAACCCAGCAGTATTACAAACAGTCTAGGATGCTGCTGCAGCAGCATATGGCTGAGAGAACACTCCTTATAGGATGCTGCACTGCTACTTGGACAACAGGTGGCACTGCTTGCTTTGTCTATTGGAGCTTGACCTAATCTCTGATTAGTGGTTTTACTTATGTTTAAAGTGGCTTTTTGTGTGTTTTTTTAAAACAGGCTTTACTAACAGCTATTTTCAGCCTGCTTTTTTTTAATAAGAGTCAGTAAATCTGCTGACAGTTGGCAACTGCTTGCCAAGATTTTAATTTTCTTACAATAAGCGAACTCTTCACTAACAACCACGTTTTTACTGACATATGTTTTATGTAACAAATGTAACCCTTCTGCTATGCCCTGGACCGCAATAACAAAGGCCAGGTTAAAATTTAGGGGTTTAACACCAATTTTCAACCTCCACCCAGAAACCTGTGAAAATTTTATCTGGGTATTTTAAAGCAAACAAGCTTCCCCACTCCCAAGCAACATAGCTCTGCTTATCTTGGAACTGAGTCGCTGTTATAGGACAGATGGCTGATAGGATGCAGTGGCAGCACACGGTTTGGGTGGGGAGGGGAGGTGAGGCAGCAGCTATGGAGGCTCCCATGGGTCACAAAGCCCTGACAGAGACCTCCCTGCACAGCACTGAGCTACAGTCCCACTCAAATGCAAGGTGACATTGGTCTGTCCAGTAATACCTGCATCCAGACTCATTCTGACAACAGATCTTGAAGTCAAGATTATAGTTTCTTAGCTTTTTGATTTTTTTTCTCAAATGGACTGTCCATAAATTTAAAGACAGTTGGTAACCCTGTTCTTCACATCTCCTAGCTTTGGCGGCCAGGAGCGTTGCTTCTTCCGAGAGCTGCATGTGTCCTTTGCTATGGCTATTTGCAGTGTTGGCCAACTCTCAGTCTTTCTGTAGAGACCAAAGTCTAATAGCTTGGAGGTGATGGGATGGATTAACTTGAGTGAGGATTACATACTGATAAATGCTCTGGATATTTTCACTAATTGGTTTGCCACCAGATGGCAGATTTCCATATAGGCCAATTATTCAACAAATATTGCACTTTTCTTCTCTTCTCTCAGTGCCTTAAATCCATATTAAAATAGAAGAACATGCTCACTTTCACAATTTGGTTCTATTTCCTCTGGGAACACTGCTAATTGGAGTGAGTTTTGCTTGAATGCAGCCCTGTCTCAAATGAGACAACCTTAGCAGATGACAGTGTCACATGCTGGTGGAGAAGTCTCGTACACACAGAGTTGGCAGCAGACAGAAAGGAAACAGAATCATTTGCCACTTTCCTACCATAGTTGGCTCCATGTGTAGAATGCTTCTGAGCCTAAGCCTTGAGTTACAATTTGCAAAGACATGAAAAAACAAAACAAAACTTTGAAAACAGGGTATTATTTCCTTCCAAAAGAACATAAAGCAAGAAGTGACCAATATAACTTCACTGAGGACTAATCAGAGATCAGACATTCAAGAGAAGTCTTTCTTGGAAATAGGAAGGGAACTAGTGAAGATTAGACACTCAGTTAATGCTGCAGGCATGAGATAAAGACAGCAAAAATACAGAATTAATTAGCATAGCCAAGGCAGTTAGGGTTGAGGGGTGAAGAGGGTATTAGAAGATCTACAAACATGCCATGGATGGTCAGGAAGAGTAGCTCCATTAATAAATGAGGATAGCATCAGTGAATGCTCCTCTTATATGGCTGTGATGCACAAAGTCTTTTTCAAATCTGCTAGCAAGAACGAAGACAAGAAGATAGATCTTTGGACAATTCAAAAGTAGTGAAGAGCCTGTGAACTGGTTCTTGATACACAACTAGCAAAGATGGCTAAGGAAATAGAGCCATGCACAAATCAAGTCCATAGATACCTAACATTACATCGTTTTTGCAATAGAGAAATCAAAACCATTAAACGTTCTGGAGCATGACTTGATCTGGTTATCACTTAACTGGCGTATACTAGGGGCGTAGCTAATGGATGCTGTCTGGGTGTTAAGTGTAAGGCACCCAAATTCTTATTTATTTTCCCATTCTGTTAGGCCACTGTAGCCTTATATAGATATATACAATTCCATGAGCCCCTCATCCTTTCAGTCAGCTACCCAGATGTGATATAGGTCTGTTCTAACCTGATTTTGACTGCATCAGGTATTGGATTAATGCTACAATGTTATTCTCTTTTTTAAATTAAGGTACCTCATCTGGAAACTGTCCTGTGTTGCCAACATTAAACATGGAATTCTAAGTGACAGAAATAAACCACATACAACTCAACATTTGTTTTCTAAATCAATACAATTTTTTTAAATTTATTTTTTAAGAATTACTTCTAATATATCTTTCTCACAGAAGGAGGGTATAGGGAATGTTCTCATTCCATCTGTAAACACTGAAATACAGATCTGGGAAACCAGGGAAGAGACACAAAAAAGTGCATTTTACAAAATTATCAACTAAAATATATTTTACATGTATCATGTTTCAATTTAAATTCTACTGACTGCATTTTCAGTTTCAAAAAATATTTCCATATCTAATAGATTAAAAAAGCATGAAATATTCTCATTACGGATAAGACAATTCATTTCATTTACATGCTGTTTGCACAACAGCATAAGCAACCACGTGAGTCTTGAACAATGTTCTTGGCCTGAAGCAGATTCTGACATAACATCAGAAAAGACAGGATTCTCCTCTCCAGAGGGGGACAAAAGCCCATCCCACAACCAGGGCAAGTACAAATTCTCCTCTCCCCTTCTCGCAAGTTAAATGCATTTTATCCCATCTGGAGAGGAGATGAGTCAAAGGTGGAGAGGCAACCAGGAGAAATAAGAATTTCTGCAAGATACTGTGGTTTCTGAGGCAGGATGTCAAACCCTTTACTGCCATTGCAGTAGTGCTAAGTGGCTAAACTGGCAGGTGGTCTCAAGAAAGCCTGTCACCGTAACATTCATAAAACTACTTTTTGGAGCAGAGGATCCCCAGACAGGCTTGCTTATTCAGGGTGGAGGTCAAAGTGTTCCTAAAAACAGGCTTCAACTTGTCTATTTGAGGGTCTCCAAGACTTTTCCATACCACCATTCCGTATGGTTTCCCCACATAAATCCACCTGCTTCCTTCCCCTTGTGCACCATCCACCACCCACTAGCTACTGCAGCCACAACTACCACCTCTTTCACTGAGGGACCTGGAACACAGGCAGGAGCTACAGACTACAATATTGCTCAACACACACTCCACATTTATAGCTAAGGAGCAAGATGATGCGAGATACCCTCCAACAACAGCAAACATCTTCTTTGCAATGCTCCCAACTTGTCCAAGTGAAAGTGTCCGAGGTACACCTGCCCCCATTCCTGTGCTGTAGTGCCAGTGGCCTGACCTCATTATTCCAAGAGACTAATGTCCAAATTAACTGTTAAGGAAATACGAACAACAAACTTTGACACCAATGGTATCTTGAGGTATAAAATGGATTAAGATGCTTAACCTACAGATCCTTGCTTACCTACCTAGGGTTAAACCTCTTACAACACATTTAGGTTGGGAACTTCCCCCTGGGGCACACTGGCAAGACTTTGGGATTTTTCACTATCCTCTGGAACTCTGAGCAGGAATTGCCCACTGAGACTGGCTGGACATGTGCCCCACTGTCTCACACTAGTGGGAGTCAAATCTTCCTCTCTTTTTAAGATCATCTTCCATACACATTTCCTTCTTTGGTACGTAGAGCAACTCCTGTGCATGCAGAAACACAGACTGTGCCATTTCCACTTAACAGGATTTATGTGATAGTATTTTCTGTAGACTAGGCAGGTAGAGCCTAAGCCAGAGCAAGAGGGAAGCCCTCAATTCCAGCTCTGTCAGTATCTGTGGTGAGGGTAGGTAGTGCTACTTCCACTGAAAGGACAACAACATTAAAGCAGTATGAACACTTCTATCATTTAACACTAGCTCAGGAGCCCCAAAAACTGAAAATGCAGGTCCCTAGCTTAAATGAGTGACTTCAGCAGTCAGCAGGTACACGGACTGTTACAGTGTTGATTCTCATTCTTTAAATTAGTGCAATCTACAAATAGATTCCCAGTTTGCATGACGGGTTCAATGGACTCTGTTATGCTGTCCTTTGGTTTTCTTTAGAATTAACTTGAATAGTTTGTGTTAAGATAAACTAAAGTATCTCTAGAATCTATACACATAAGGCAAGAGGCAAAAATGTCTGTAGGAATCAGGTAGCATTTTTCAACAATGCAAACCTCTCATTGGTCAGTTCCTTTCAGAAGCCACAAAGCCACTTTGGTGAGCAAGCTCAGATATCAGTATGCGTGGCAGGGGAGAGGAAAAAAAGGCAGTGCCAAGAGAAAGCACTGCTAATTTCTTCAACAGTGCAACCACACCCAAAACAGACAGCCGAGTCAGGTGCTTAGAATTAAAAAGCCCAAGGAAAAGTTTCCATTTGTTCCCACTGCCTCCAGCTTCTCCACGTTCAGGGGAGAGTTTGGTTCTACAGGGGCTGTCAACTACCAGAAAGGCAACTGAACTGGGAAGGGAATGAGTAAACCACTTTGACCATTTCAGGGAAGCCTGCTGAGGACCATTTGGGCAAGGAGACTGCCATTCTGGAGAGAAGACAAACATGGCTTTCACCTACAGAACACATTGAGCGTGCACCTAAAGCAGGACACACCTGCAGGAGGTGTACCTGGTGGGCAAGTGACCCACAGGGGTGAGGTAAGGATGGCTATGGCAGACACGCAGCTTTCTATAATGGTGTGATATGAAGTTTATAATCCCTGCCCCCTCTCCCTCCCTCAGTGATGGAACAGTTCAAGGCCTGCCTGAAAAGCCTCAATCTGTGGTAAATCACAGATTAGAGAACAACTGTACAGAGAAAAGGGGTCCCCCTCTCCCCTTACAATGCAAAAACTATTCATCATGGCAAAAGCCACTTTGCATACAGGCAATTTCAAAAGGAACTGTTGTTTTTTGAAGTAGCAGTCTCATCAAAAATTCTCTGACCTGTCTTTTCTGCTGGGCAAGCATGACTATCCTGCGCTTTGCAAAGGAATTGGTCTCAGTCCTCACTCTTTACATCAGGACATAAAAACCATGGACCTATCACAGCTTGACTTATGCAATGCACTACAGCATTCCTCCTACACGTTCTGACCATTCCCACCAATGATGGCTCTGGATTCAGTTTACTGGCTTTTATCCCCTGCAAATCCCCATCCAATATATGCATCTCTAAATACATATATAGATATAGATTTACATATGCAAGTACCTATATCTATATACATATATTTATTTTATAGGTACATCTTAATTTATGCTCTTTAATGAAGTGCTGTGCTTTCAACTGCTGCCTTCCTCAACAGGGACTTGTTCCTGAACATGGAGGTTTTTTCAGTCTAAGGAAGGAGCGCTTCGACACTACTTCTCGCCTGCAAGCAGCACTAGAAAAGTTGCTGAGAGTGCATGGATGTTCCAGATGGTCAACTCGCCATTGGCTTTCTGGTGCCACTTATCACCATAGTCAGCCCGAAGAGTTTCGCTACTGTGGATTCTTCAAGATGCGCCCATGTCGGAAATCATAGACATGGCGGCAGAGGAAAACCAGGTCTGGATCAGTGTCCTCTGGCACCTTGCGGTGTGGAGGTGTGGAATACTCTTCTGATGGAGGAACCATCATTGTTTTCCTGCCCGGGATCCCCTCAACACGACGCTTTGCCAAGGCACAAAATCTGCAAAGCAATAAAATACAAAAATTCATGTAGAATCTTCATTTGGTTTCTTCCCTGTCCAAGTTTGCACAAAGCCTCAGACTCTGAAAAAGAATACTCCCTACTGTTCCTTCAAGTTGACACCATGTTCCTGACTGGCTGCATGGGGGTAGGGGAGAAGACAGTAAGTTTATGAAACAGAAACAGCCTCTCCTAAGAGGCGAGCTGGGTTCGTTTATAAGCTATAGCTGTTCTGAACTGTACTGAGTAGCACAGCAGTTTGCATAAGCCTACTGTAGATTTGGCAATATTAGGGATTCTGACAATTAATCTGCCTTGCTTCTCCACCTTTGCCTCTCTTTTATTGAATAGCACTGGGGAAGCATTATAGGTCAGGCCATTGGTCAGACAAAGACGATGGCGATTAAGCAAGAATGTAGCCAAGTCGTTAAGCACTCCCTTCAGAGCCAACAGGGCCATTTACTGATCCTGCAGGATCTTGCCATTCAAGAGCATGGTTTCAAGAGAAGGAAGGAACGTGTTCTAGTGCCGTGATTTTCATCCTGTGGTCTGCAGGCCCCTGGGGGTTTGCAGACTATGTCTAAGGGGTCTGCAAAAGACGGCTATGATCAAAAGTATGTAAATACCCACAGTTACAATTTAAAGGGGTCCATACCACTATTTAAAATTTCCAAAGGAGTCCAACAACTCTGTTCAAAATTTTTTAGGGGTCTGCAAATGAAGGTTGAAAACCATGGCTCTAGTGCATTACTGTTCTTTAAAGTACTCTGTGCTCCCTTAATGACTAAGCAAGGTTCTATATGCACAGAAAAATGCACAGCTGTCTGCCAGTCAACCTGACAACATTACTACAAGCATGTTAATTTTCAATACTTGTGGCATAAGGTTAGCAGGCCCCTGAAAGATATAAACATTTCAGTACTAGTTAAGAAAACAAGCCCAAACAGAATGAAGAGCAGGAGCAAAACAAACCTCAACAACCAAAGGCTAAGTGAAATGCACAGTAAAAAAGACTTGAATTTTGTCCACTGAGATGTGAGGAACAGTAGTTCAGGCTCCATACGGAAGATCTCACACCTCATTTCTATTGATAGCTAGTTAGAATTAGAATTAACAACCATACTTATCTGAATTGCAGCAGGACCTACACAGATGATACCTGACCTGCCCCATTATGCAAGGCTATACATTAGTAATTGTAAACCACTGCTCACTTGCTGCTTCAGTACACCATGCAATTTTGGGAATGTGTGTGGAAGCAAGGACTCCTATACCCCTGTCAAGTTCCTTTTGTAACAGCTGCAGGAGTAGAAGTGATATTAAATAGCAGATATGCAAAAAAGTAATGCAGCCTAGAGGTCAAAGGCAGGAAACTCTAAGCCAAGGTCAGCACCAGAAACAATACTTCTAAATTTGAAATGTTTGAGGGATGTTATAAAGAGCTGTTGATGAAACATAGGCTTCCAAGTCTGGCTCGTTGAAGAACATGATCCTGAGTGAGGCCCTTATCAACCTGCTTGGTACACATACTGGACAGAGTTTCTGCATCCTGTAAGAACTGTTTCCTTTTTGCCCAGCTAAATTTCCAAAGTGGTACTTTATATCAACTAGACAGGCAGAAGGTAGGACAGGGTTGCTCCTTAGAGACTAACTGGTTCAGAGAGTTATAAGCTTTGTAGATATCAACCTACTTCATCTGGATCAGCTTATCTCTAAAGTGCCCACCTGCCAATCATTTTTCCTTTATATCAGCACAGATGAAATTGCCATGACTGAATAGGGCATATAAATTAGCTTTGTGTAGCTTCTTCCTAACTCAACTGGTTGAACTTTGTACCTGAACAGGATGGAAGTATGGCGGAGAAGTGTGGAAGGACACCTGAAAATTTTCAAAAAAAAAAAAAAAAAAAAAAAGGGATGCCACAGCTTACACCATCCTATCAATTTTTCAAGCAGCTTCAAACGTTCTTCCATAAAGGGCAAAGGTGATCTCAAAAGAAGTCAATTAAGCCAGCTCTGCTGACACGCTCCCAGAGCATGTTCCCTCCATGTCTGCCATTGTTAGTCTAAACTAGCAATGTACAAATTACACATCTCTTGTATGCCATTAATTAGTACACAATAAATGCCCAGTCTACTAGTAGTACAGTAGTCCCTAACGCCACATGCACTGTGGCAGGACCTGCAAGACTAACATTGGTCTTTACAGCCACAAGAGAAAATACACCACCAATCAGAAGAATAGCTGCAATATCCACTGTCACTCACTGATGAAGGGATGCCATATAAATGCCCAATCTGTAAAGTTCTCTCTATGCAGGCCAGTAAAAGCACATCAGCTTTTGGCCACTGAGTCCAAAATAGTTCTGCTTGTGCCAGGATGTGTAGCGCACAACACACTGTGAGCCAAAGCAGTACACCAACTGCATGGCATAGCTTCACATTAGTTGCAGGGGGATCAAAGAGAAGAGAATAGGAAAAAACCTACTTTGTTTCACTGGTTATTTCTGCTTGGTCATACCAAGCATTTTTGTCAGTTTCCTATGTCGTCTCTTTTGCATGGGGCTCATTGTGCAAGCAAGATTTGCTTTATGGTATTCTTATTATTCATATTATTCTTATTATTATTCTGTGGCTCACTTTAGCAAGAGCTTCTGATTTTTTTTTACCCTAAGAAAAATTGACACAAATGATCTTTAAAACTTATTTAAAACTTCTAATCACTCGGTCACTTCTCAGTTACCAAAAGGATACATTTCCATTGGTATTAGTTGAGAGTTACCTAAATAGTCCTGGAAGTATGCTGCACAGCAGCTCCTTTAATCTCATTTTAAATCTGCCATGGTTTCTGCCTACCACTGCTGATTGGTAGAGGGGCCTTGGCAGTCCTGCCTCTTGCCGCTGACTGGATGGCATAAACCTTGGCATATTTAAAACTGTAGTGCTTGCCTCCTGGCCAATCAGGAGTGAGTGGTGGGCAGTGGGGCTACTGGGGCCCCTCCACCAGTGGCAAGGGGTGGGGTGCACAGGAAAAAGAGGAAGATTAAAAGAAACTGATGTACAGTGCACTTCAGTACAATTTAGGTAGATCCTTATTTATTATTTCCATAGAGTTAGATTCTGAATGGTTTACTCTGGCCGTCTCTATTAGCATCAACTCATGCCACAAGCCAATTCTGCTTAGAACTCTTATCCGACAGTGCATTACTCTCAACCACCATTGCTTGCTTCTGGGGCTGAATTATTAACAACATCAGGTAATTTGGAACTAAATTACAGATTCTATGTAAAATGTTCACAAATCTCAGTGTCATTCCATTTCATTTAAAATTAATTTGCATTTTAGATACCCAAATGACAGCCTGGGGTGAGAACCAGTGTAACAATTGTGCAAATATCACCAATTAAATTTGTATGCTGCCTTATCTTGGGCAAACAGAATACAGGGAAAGCATATACAGTAGGACATATTTTTCAAGGGTTATTTTTCATTTTAATAGTCTAAGGTGAGTTTAAGAGGAGCACCTGAACCCAAACTTCATTTGTCAGTGCTATTTTAAATGGTGAAATATTAGAAAATACAGAGCCCTCTAATGTTAAAGCAAGTTGAATACATATACTCTAGGCCAACTATAGTGAGATCCTGTTAGTATCTGATAATTATAGGCATATAAGTGATGCCAAATACAGAAAGCAAATGTTTTAATTGAACTCAGGACTGTATGCAGGTGGGTGGGGAGGGGCGGGCAAAAGCCAAAAACATTTTTGGACTCAAACTGAAGCAGAGTAGGAATGATAACTGAACTGTTAGAGTTGCACTGAATTTTAGTCTACTGATGTTCATGCACTGTTGTAGAGAAGTCATTCATGTATCAACGCTTATAAAGCTTTATACAACTATTCATAAACATAAAAACAGAGACATCCTAAAGAATACAACATGACAAATACCCCTTGATTAGAGCATCAACCTCATTCAGTAAAATGTAATTTAGCAAAGTTTTACTGAATATGTAGGCTGCAAAGAATGTACAGTTCTGCAGGATGAGGTTAGGTAATGGAAACAATGACAAGAGTTAGTGATACAGAGATAGGTTTCAAAAGCAACAGCAAGAGCACCACCTACCTGCAGTACTCTGCAAAGGTCAGAACATAGCACTTCTCCTCAATGCAAGCAACACTATTTTCATCCTGATGCCTGGATGCAAAGATCTCATTCTGCAAAAAGGAAATATAACAGTACTGTCACCCAACTGGGCAGTTTCAAAGAGAAATGAATCAGGCTGTCCCATGTGCCCTTCCAGGAGAGGATGAATACGTATGCAAATAAACACGGTATTCTTTAAAATAGAAGGTACTGTCTCCAAACAAGCATTTCATTTAACCCAAACAATTTACATTAACAGTTCATGGCCTCTCGGTGAACAGAATGGCTTTTCTCTCTCTGTCTTTTCACCACCATCTTAAAATCTCTTCCATACGTTATTTCATTGCCATCTTGCTCCATATAGTCAGATTTATCAGGCTCCCCATACCTATTTGCTGGTGTCAGAAGTATGACTTTTTAGCAAAACAGATGCCACCCGTATGCAGCTTAGTGATGCTGTTTTAATAACATCTTTCATTTCAAATGTACCTGACAATATATGATATTTACTGTGGTAAGTGCTTCTCATCAGATGATCCTTCAATATACTGCTTTGAGCAATGTGAATGCAGCTTTTAGAAACTGTTCTTCCAATACACAGGCACAATAATAAGATACTATGGTTGAGAAGGTGGTTTTGTCTGTTGGATGAAACACTTCGACCTAAGGAGCTGTGAGGAGAAAGACTTGCAGAGAAAAGAGAAAGCCTCCATTCACATTCCTCTTTGGTCATTTGTTGAAAGAAAGTGGCAGCTTCTCCCTCAAGCCTCTTGCTTCCCAACATCTCCAAGATGTTGGGGATGTTCTCATCTTTGTTACTGCTTTAGTACAGGAAAGAAAGAAAATTCTGATTCATTCATGCTATTAGAGTGACATGAAGGGGGCATGAATAGTACGGTACTGTATCTCCCCTCCAAACCACCAGTGATCTATCTTTTTTCTTGTTTTGCTTGTCTTCCATCCAAATTAAAGGGCAATTTTAAGTGAAATAATGTGTGATGGGCCCCTCTCCCTATTGTAATTTAGAATAGTTGGATCTGAAGCAATCGGGGAATGGCTGAGCAAAACTGAACTGAATGTACAGGTCATGCCATAATGAAGCTCATTTAAAGACTCTCATATATGATCATCAACTGTTAAGAAGATCTGAAGTAAAAAGTGCTGGTGTGCGAGTCTGAAGGCAATAGCTCATAGGATTTATTTCTGCCTAGAGTCCTAAAGAAGCAGCTAAGAGGAAAAACTCCACTATAGTCTCAGATTCAAACTCATCATTTGAGATTTTTCTTAGCAGCTATAGGAGCTCTGCTAAAAACAACATTGAGCACGAGAAAGTACTTAAATTGGAGTTTTTGCTTACTCCTTAGGTCAAGTTCACCCAAGTCATCTTTGGCAAGCCTATACTAGCCACTTAGTCCAATGGCAGCCTCTTTTAGAGCAGCTTTTGCATACTGAAATAGGTGTGGGAATATGAGACCAAGTTAGTTCTTCCTTACCACAATGGCTGAATACACCAAGATTCAGCTTGTGGACTAGAATGATGCAAGGTACCAAACTTTTTTGAGAACAGGACTCCTGGACCGCTTCTGGGGGACTTTCCATTTCGCTGCTGCAAGCCAAGTTTTTCTTTGCCACTTCTTTGGCCCATGGCCCGGGGCAAAGCAGCCTACTCAGGAGCCCCCTGCCTGTCTGTCCCCTGGCACACTGATGCTGGGTAGTGCACCAAATGGTGCACATTTGATTAACCGGCATATTTGATTAACTGGCATCTCTCATTCCCAGAGGATGCCAGATAACAGAACTTTTACTGTACCTTTACCAGACCATATTGGTAGATTAAAAGTGGCAGTGGTTACATCTTCTGAAATAAATGCTTTTTTTTTTTTTTAATTTAAAATATTTGTTTCTCTTCCCCTCCACATAACCCCAAGCAAGGCAACAGACCCAGGACTGAAGATGATTCACATATTTGACTTTTGCTGTGAATGTTTTGTAACACTGGAGATCCTTAAATCTGTTCTTAACCCTAGTTCATCTTTTCCCCTTGATACAAATTCACTCTCACGTTATACAAGAAAGAAATGATTGCTTTTAGTTCCCTCTGATCTAAAATGCATCTTACTTCAGGTAAGAGGAATTGGAAAACTCTCCAAAAAATAGGAGTTTCTAACAAAGTACCAAATTCACAGATCTCAGGTAAGGTGGCACTCTTAGATCATCTAGTTTCATAACCCAAGTAGTAAAGGCCATAGAATTTCACCCACAACGTCTTAGATCAATCCCAGAATTTCTTGTTAAAGCCGACTCTTTGTTTAGAAAGACATCCAATCTTGATTTAATTTAAAACAAAACAGTGAGTGGAATAGGCTAGATAGGTTTCCTGATTTTCAATGTAGTGTACACTCCCTCCAAATTATAGTCAAAACCCCTCTTTTCTAAAGGTGGCCAAGGGCTGTTTTCAGACAAGAGAAAAACTAGGAAGTTTTAAAGCAAAGAATGCCCTAGGAAAGACAGACATTTCTGCTATAGCCCAGACTTGTTAATTTTGACATTAGATTGCTTATGCTTGATATCAAACACAGAAGTTTTACTTCAGTCTGGCAGGATCCATGGAGGAGCCAAGGGTATGTCTACACTGGTCAGTTATGACACAAAGCAGTGGAGTGCTGAGATACACTCCCCACACTGCTCCCCCAGGACAAGGGAACTGCCTCAGCCCAGAGCTTACTGGGGGAGAGAGGCAATACAGCATTGAGACAACTGGACTAGTTCTGGTCTGAGAGAGAATGGCAACAGCAAGTCTCAACACATCACTACCTGGCACCGTAAGAGACCACTGTAGATATATTCCTCAGAGATATACATATGAAGATCCTTGCTGATTATCCCTAACCTTCCAGTTATGCACTTACGACTGCTCACCTGATGCATGCTGGGATTGCGGCCCCCCTGAGTGTGCTCTGGTCTGTAATACCACAGGAGGCTCATCATCAGCTCTCCTAGAAGGAGACAAAATATGGTTTAACAAGGAAGTAATCTAGAAGCCAGGGCTGAAAACACTAAAAAGATCCTGCTGTCCAATTTTCAGTTCCACTTCATCCCATCAGCCCCTGCATTTCTGTAGCTCTCATCTAGCTGCAGCTGTGCCACAATAAATATTTTATGCTGAGCTGGGTTTCCTTTTGTTAAAGCAACTGGCTCTGTAAAACAAGTCATGTCCCTATTGCATTATACCTTCACCACCTAATAACCATCATTGTCCCACACAAAGTCAGTAATGAACAAAATTTAACAATAGCATTTCTGTTCAAGTGCTTTGTCAAGAATACTTGTCCAATGCTTAGGGTATTTACTCCTAGACATTAGTACCAAAAATAGTACCAATAGGCTATGGTTTTGGTGTTGCCCTCAGCTCTTATGTTCTGCTACCTTACGAACTGCAAAGGCTATGACAATCTTTGCACCATTTGGCAAACAAAACTTCTCTAGCTTTTGCCTAGAATGCTGGTCAGATGTGGGCCTTCAAAAACTGAAACTGCACTACTCCAATTCCCCTTTTGCACTCTCCAGATGTCCAAGTTCCAGTATGGTACTGCCTACTAAGATCAAAAACCTCCGCAACCAGTGTTTTACACCATCTCCCAGGCTACAAATCATATAGAACACTTCAGTAATTAGTGGCTCATGAGCTATTTGCTGCTACAAAATCATGGGGGAGGGATTGTTGCTAAGAGGTTTAGTTGGCAGATCAATATACATGCATTCAAGACTATACAAGGTTTCCAATTACCAGTTCTGGGCCAGTGATTAGAGGGAGTTTCAGTTCCTGCAGCACAAGTACATTCAGAGATTACCAAGCATAACCATGAAGCACCGATTGCCACTGCCAAATTGGGTGATAAGAGAAGGTGAAATTGATTTGGCAAACTTACATCCCTTATTTAATTCTGCCACTCACATTCCTAGATTTGACAAGTATCAACAAACAATTTGTTTCCTTGTCTCTATCCAATACCTGTTTTGGGGTCTTCCCACAGTGCTGATATTTTTGCCACATACGGCATAGATTTCTTTCGTGGTCCTGATTTCAAAAGGACTGTATCTCGTACCCGGATAATTTCCCCATCTCTTTCCACAGCCTGGTAGCTCTTACGAATAGCTGGCTCTGGTTCATTCTACAGAGTTCGGAGAAGAAACAACTGAAAAGTTAGGCTAACAAATATTCAACAACACATCTAAGCTTTCTTTAAATCTTTGTTGTGCATTGAAAACTTCCCTACAATTTCTCTCCAAGCAGTATACCTCAGCTGCAAGAGATCCCTGAAAGAAGTCATACAGCACAAAACTACTCACAGCAGTTCTAGTCTCAGAGGAGCAATTTGAAAAGCAGAGAGCAGCGTGAACTATTTACTGATGAATCCTCTGCCCAGAGAAGAGCAAAAGAATATCCTCCTGGGCTCAGTAATCAAGTGTCTTCAGATCGGACTACGTATGGCTGCTGGCTTCCAACATTAAAAAGACAGTGAGGGAGAAAACGTATTGGTATTGCTTTGGTACAGCACAGACTACAGAACATTCAGCTTACTAGATTAAGCATCAGTCCTAGTATCCTGAAAGGAGAATATATTTTGAAACCGATTCCTCTGTTTTAAAGGAACCAAGAAATAAAAAGATTCCTACACTTCTGTACAAAGGCACTTGCTTTTTGAAATATTTTGGGACAATTATTTTAGTTGCCTAAACAGTGTTGGTTTCCAGCTACTCCACATGCTGCTGAATACAACGAAAACTGGCTTTACTAATTTCAAAGTGCTTAGGCTATGTTAGAGGTTGTTAAAAACTTGCTGGACTAATGCAACATGTATTATATCATCTTAAAAAAATACACACATTGTGAAATCCATTTAACTAACACAGCTGAAGTCCAGCGTTAGTAACCTTCACTGTTATGGAAGCTTCCATTCCAACCACATTTTTTAGCTTCTAGCATTACAAAATTCTCATTTTTGGTCCATATGTATCTGGACTGGAAAATGATTTTTCAAAGAGATGAGCAGAATAGATTTAAGTTTTCTGTCCATCCAAAGTCAGAAGCATTGCACATTCTGAAGTCTGAAGCCTACAGAGATTACTGGTTAGTCTGATCCCCTTTAGTAGTAAGTATAAAAAAAACTACTAGAAGTGCTGTTGAAAGGGGTCCCCCATTTCCACTTGCCACAAATTTATCCTTAAACAGGATGCAACTCTGGCTGACAACTTCAGTATAGCAAGCTGCAGTCATGCAGCCTCAAAGTCAGAGAGGCATGGATCATTCCTCTCTGAAAGAGCCATTCAACAGGATGAATATCTGGATAACCTAGGGGATTCTAAGAAACAATTCTGAGTTCTCTGCATGGCTTGCGCTACCTGCTACTTTTGCTTCTCAGTTTGTCATAAGCTAAGAATTCCTGCCTGCAAACCCAGTTGATAAACTGAATGCCTCGGAGGGAGACCTGGTTTGATTCATCACAAATCAATGTTCCTTTCCAATACCTGTATTGCCTGCAAGATTCTCATCAAAGCTCTGCCTCTGTTGAGGTCCATAATAGTATAGATAGGAATTCCCTCCTACCTGAAGCTGCAAAAACAGCTACACACTTATTTATCTAAGGCAATACAGCAAGACCAAGTGGCAATTTATGCTGAATTAGTGCTACCAGCCACTGCTGACAACTTAGCTTGTGAACAGATAAAAATCTGCAGCCAACAGGAAGTCTCTTGTAACATAAGAGCTCTACTTGCACTTTTAAAGGCATCTGTCCTACTACCCTCAGATCCAAAATTGGTCTGGTCCCTCCTTACCTTTTGGTCAGAAGGAATAGGGACACAGGCCCAGGGTTCTAAGTCAAGAACAACTTGCTTTGCTCTAAGATATCAAATAATTTCCTTGAGGTCCTTTCTGTCCATTTGGTTATCAAAAGGGGTTTCAATTCATACCACAGATGAAGTGTAACTGCAGAACATGACAACCAATGGAGATGCCTCCTAGGAATCAGGTCTCTGCCGTTGCATGCTCAGAATACCAGAGGTCAGCTGAGCAAGAAAAACTAGCTCAGAAAGCTTCATAGAGGAGTGTCTGGCTCTTGTGGAAAGGAAGTTAGGCCTGGGGCCCTTCCAGCTTTCTTCATGACCCATTGGACTGACCACATCCTCTTTCCATGGCTTTGTACTGGGAAATTGTTGCTGCAGCTACAGATGCCACCTATAGCTGATACAAAAAGCACAGCTTGGCAGTAGCTCATTTTCCCCCTTACAGGAATTACCCTAGGACACATGCTTCTGCTTGTGAACCCATATTATTTCCTTACTGAAGTTCACTGCCTCTGACCAACCAGATTAGTGCCGACTCACAAGGATGCAGCCTGGCCAATTTTCTCCAGGATAGGCTGAGGTGGGCGTGTGCCCAACAACTACAGAGCAAGTAGTGCTGATCACTAAAGATATTTTATCTGGGGAAAGGTACAGAAGAAATGAGTTTTGCCTTGGAGCTCCTTCTCCACTTATTTGCCCTGCTTCATACAAGTGAATGAATCACTGCAATACTCGAGGAAGAACAAGGAAGCCAGGCAGGAATCAAGTGATTCAGCCAAAACATTTTGAAGCAATACAATCTGTTTTTTACTGCTGAGACTCTGGAATGATATCCAGTGCTGTCTTGCTAATACAGAGGTAGGTTTCTAAAAGAAGAGAGTCACACTGGTGGTTTGTCTAGCAACTGCACACTGTACAACCATTTGGGAGGTTGAAGAACACATGACTTGTCCCCAGACAGAAGTGTATACAGGACAGCAGGATTTGTTGGGGAAGCGAAGGGGTTGTTGGGTTGGGGTTTTTTTTTGCAAACACTTACCACAACATACACAGCCTTTTCACAGGCTGTACCCACAGGCATCCAGCCGTTGGTTGCTCTCCGCCTGTTGATGCGCTGCTGCTTTGGATGACAGTGCCCTCCTGCTGCTTTGCTGTCAGAGGCATGCAAACAGCCTGTAGTATTCCGGAGCCCGGATTTGGAGCCACTGGGGGGCTTGGAGCTCTGAGGACATTCTCGGGCCATGGTCTGGGGGTCCGAGTTCGGGGTCTGCAAGTGAGGAACAGGTTCTGCAGCTGGTGGCACACTGGGTACAGGACATCCTGAGAGTGGGTGGGCAGGTGATGCGGGGTGGCCTGCCACAGGGATTGTGAGGCTCAGCTGGTCCAGAGACTTGCAGCCTTCTACCAAGGAGTTGGGGAAACAAAAAAAAAAATAAAATGAGCAATATATGATACAGTTAACAGATCACCTCAAGCTAGACAATACCTTCCTGCACTTTCCCCTTTGTTGCATTATTAGTAGTAAACATTTACGTTCAAACTAAACAGACTTTCTAGGTTATAAAACACTTTGTGCCACTGCTAGATTCTAAAAGCAAAGACAGTATGGGGCCTGGCACTTCACCAGGCTGCTCCAAACTGCATTCTACCTGTAACGTCCTATTTGATATTCCCCACAATAATGCCGGCCTGACACATACGAAAGGTTTGTTTAGCACTTCTACCCTGTCAACAGAAAGCAACTGAAAGGCTTTAATTGCGAGAGAAGGATTAAACAATATTAACAGAAAAGGTTGGCTTCTTCCAAGGTGCCAAACTTGCTATTAAACTTTCTAACCAATGAAAATTGAGAGATTTCTAGAGATCCAAATAAATGATAAAGCACGGGCCAAAAACTTAAAAACAAAGCATATGCTGTTGCTGCTAGGAAATCCATATATTCCAAAACCAGACAAATTTACTACATCTTAAATTTAGCAAGTTAGGTGACGAGGCCTTCCAAAGGGATCCCAAAGCACTTATCCATTCAGAAGTCCCACTGCAAGAAGTGTTCAATTCACAACAATAAGCAAAAACAAAAAGAACAATTTTCTTAGTGTTGTACAAATGTAGTGATCCAGCATTACGCACTCCAGCAGGAACAGAATCCCCAAATTAAATGAAAAGGAGATCCCCATATTTCATAAGTCTAAACACACGTTTTGGAATAGCTAGTATGACCTCATCTGGCAATCTCAGAAGGTAGAAAAAGTTCACAGGAAGCAGCTTTGGTAAGTGTGTGCAGGCTCCCAAGCACACCACAGCAGAAATCAATGCAATTTAAGAGAGTCAATGTAATAAGCTATTTGATTTACAGCTCAATCTTGGCAAAAGCTGCTCCTAGCAATGGGAAGCTACTATCTTCTGCCTCCTTGAGTCCAAAGAAGGTCATGAAATGATAACCTCCACTTGAAGATGGGAACAATAACAAAAAAGACTGAATGCACCAGCTGTAAAGACAAGTTGGGTAGAACAATTCTGACTTTTAGATGAGCCAAACACAACTCTTTTTGGTCATTACTTGCCAATTCACCCAAATCAAAATATTCCAGACACTACTCCAGTCTGGCAAAGCTCTGATGGAAGAACCAGCAGGAAACCAGACTGTGTTTTATCTCATTCCTCAGAAAAACAGCTGCTGGGCTGCAACTGAGCTGGTAACTGCAGGACTTCTCGGATCTCTTGCTTCAAGACAGCTTATCAGAGAGCCTGCCCTCTCAGCCAAGACACTATCCCCTTTTGTAAAGGAGCAGGATTTGTTACCTTTCTCCACACCACTCTTTTTAGCTAAAATAGATGACATGATGTTTCAAACTTTACTGGTGCAGTCATTTACTGGGGCTGGAGATTCCCAAGAGTTCCATCTTGTCCAACTTTCAATCTTCCTCCTGTTTACTATCTTTTAAACACTGTCTATTACTAAATAGCTCCATCAGCTGAGGAATGGTGGAGAAACTTTTGAGTGGCAGGAATATTCCTTCTTCAAGGCAACCAATGCTCTATAGCTGTAGGCTGCAAAGGGAGGGTTCAGATCCTGTATGGCCAGGGCCTAGGTCAAACTTCAGAGCCTGCGCAGTAATGTAAAAAACTGCAAGGACATTCAGGCCACAAGATATTTTCAAGTTCTAAACTGAACCTTGACAAGCAACTTTACTCGGAAAGCTAAATCAGCTGTGAAGAGGGAAATAATTCAACAGATACTCAGCAGGTACATATGCATATGAGAATCTCCTTTGTCCTCATCCGTGACCTCCACCAAGGGTTAACCTTTTTGGCAAGCATGATACATTAGCTCTGCATCCTCCCAGCGTACCACAAAACCCCTTTCCTTTATTTGACCTGATGCTCTGCTTTCTGAACTATATGCTACTGTGCTGCCTGTCCCTTCTGCAGCCTGCTGAGTGCCCCATACAGACTGCTCATACTAAAGGTTGGTCACCCTTGATCTACGCAATTCCACATTACAAAACACTCAATCAATTCCCAGTTTAGAACTTAACAACGCAGCCTAGTACCTATTAATACATCAGCTATGTGTCCTTCCAGTAAAGCTTTCTCTACCTTTTCAACAAGTTATCAATTTACTCATTGCTTAGTACCCCCATTATCATGCTTTCAATTACACACCACACTGTCAGTAGCACACAGAAATAATTGCTCCCTGCTGCCCTGAGCAGTGCTGGTCATATGCACCAGTCAAAGCCCTAACCCTCTCTTCTGTACAGGCAGAAATCCATTCTCCTATGTCCACTCTCACTCAATGAAGGAGACTGGAACACAGATGCAAGGAACTTGATAAGGCAAACTTGCAACCCTTAGATCAACAACATTATCCTCTTTTTAAGGATAATTTGGGGCACTGAAGTAATTCTTTGCATTCACTAATATTAGCATCCCCAGGAAGGCTCTTTTCGTAAGTCACAACAAAATAGACTTGGACCATTAGAATGAATTATGCTAGAAAAAGATTTTTTCTTCCACACTTCACTTGGCAGAAGCAACGGTTGGCAACCATTTTTGGGCTGCAAGCCAGAGTAACCCAGTTTGGGTCACAGGTAGCCAGACAAGTGCTAGGACCCAGCTATTGCTTTTCTCCACAACAGCACAGCACAGGGGGAGTGTCTAGAGCTAGAGCTTTTCCCCACCGTAGCAGGGAAAAGTAAAAGGTGCTGAAGCCCCCTGCTGCCATGGACCAGATGAAATGGCTCTGCAGGCAGTGTCGGTAAGTTGCCAACCCCTGGTCTAAGTCATTCCATTTTTCCAAAATGGAAAATGGAAATTACTCAAAAGAAGGCAAACTAATTAGCGGCTCCTACCAACACATTTTGACACATATGACCCAAGTGCACCACATCTGAAAATATGCCAAGACTGTTTCACTCCTTGTTCTCAGAAAGATCAGAGCACTCTGGAAGAACACCAAAGAGCATAACAAATCCTACTCTTTAGAATAGGCTGGTACCTGAGCATGTTATTCAACAAACCACCTTCCTAGGAAGAGCTGACTACAGTAGCATAACAGACTTCTCCCTCCACACAGAAAATGATTCAAGGCATCACCAAAATATCTTCCTAATCCTTTCATTTGAATCTTGAGCTAGCAGCACCAAAGGTGTGCAACTTAATTCTTTTAAGTACATGACAGACTGATGTAACTCAAGACACTATGCAGAAAGTGGTCCAGAAACAAGGATTCTTGTTCTTAATGCTCATGAGAACATTAGCTATGCAGTTATAAAGCCTCTTAAGTTATTACCAAGAACTGCATTATTATCAAGAAGAACATCTAGTCCCCAGTGTAGGGGGTAGCATCCTGATGGCAGAGGTACTTAGGAAAAGAACTGATGCTTCATTCAAATGCTCCTCTGATTTACAGCAACTTCCTAGGATACGAGACTACTATGAAGTCCGCCGCATCTTGTATTCTTGACAGATTTCATCCACCTACCTGCAATCCCACAGCAGTTCTAATTAGATAGGTTAGCCTTCTCTTTGAATCCTAAATTGTTTGTGTAGCATTGCTGTGCATGACTGAACAGCTGTGTCTACAGAGGCAATTTCATCTCGGAGCTGGATGAAGCAATCCCCATTTGTAGATTATACTGTATATTGGCATTAGTAATACACATCTCCCTCTTACTGTTTGGTGGCTTTTATGCTGAAAAGGTACTGGCATATCATTTCTTTGGCACAGCAATTCTGATAATCTATTTTTAATATTAAACAACAAGCCATTTTTCAGTAGTAAAGGAAAGCTCCAGAACAATAGCCACTACAGTGCAAGGCTTGTGGATACCATAGATTGGGGGTGGGGTGGGGGGAAAGTCATGTAAATACTAGCAACACTTATTAAACTGGTGGGTTTTTGTGATTCAGTGACCCAGAGGTGCCATACAACCAGAGAAAAAGAACATTAAGAATTTTCTGAGCTTCAGTGAATTAATGATCACAGTGTATGTATGGGGTATAAGTGGATTACAAACATCACTGCTCAATCTTTTGGTGGACAACTTTAGCATGCTCAAAAAGAAAGAACAAAATTTAGTTAGAGTATCCCTCCCATAAATATAGTCTAGGAATATTACTGCTTTAGAAATGTGCCCTGCAGCCTGGAGATGGAACCCCAATAACCAGATCAGACTGAATACCCAAGACACTGCCAGCCTCCTTAACACAACTCTGCCAACATAACTGGACCTTTAGGGCAGGTCTACACTAGATCAGACAGTGCTATGGAGTACTGCCATGAAAGCATCCCCCCAGTTTGTACATGATGAAAAAGGGTTCGTCGCAGTCTTTCTGTGCTGCTTCCAGGCTCATGAGAATGGTGCTGGCCACACCCAACAGAGCTCTAAGAGACCTTTTTTGCATCCAGGGCAGGTTTTCATAACAGCATCTGCAGCAGCAGCATCCAATGCAACTTAGACACCCTTAAACACCTTTACATCATTTAGTCTCCATGATCCAATCAACAGCTTGAACAGAGGGTCCAAAGACTATCTTGAACGATAATATTGCAAAAGCAACGTTTCCAAATGGACCACTTGCCTTTTTGGAAATAGGTCACTTGCATAGTCTATCAGATCAAAAAGCTAGGATTCAAACTAGGGACCACTCTCTACTTGTTCCACATCCAATCACTAGCTCTTGGATTAACATTTTTCCACACCAACAGAAACATTTTAAATAGAAAGAGCTTTCCAGATCAAAGACAACAGGAATGTCATCATCTTTGGAAGATAACCCGGATATTACTTCTTCCTAACCAATAACCAGTACAGGTTTAGATTAAACCAGTACATAAAGAGCATAAACACTTTCTTGATCATAGAAAGGCAACAACATATTAATTCAGTTCATTAATGATTGTTTTAAGCCAACAACGTTCAACCCCCAGCTCACAGACTAGGTCTCACCCCTGGAGTCAAGTTATTTGGCCATAGGGAGTCCCATGGGCTGTGGTCCTGTATACTGGATCATGCACGCAGTGTCCAAAACCTGACACACAAGCTTGGGTGGAAGTGGTATAGTGCCCCAAGGTTGGGGCCTGATTCTGCAGTGAGGGTAGAAGGGTTCGATGCAGCCCACCAAACACAGACCAGATGAGTGACTTGGGGATGGAGCCAAAACGTTGAGATTACTGTTCTAAACTAATCTTTTCATTCTAAAAAAATAAATCTAGTTTTGGTATTCACTTTTGTCTTACCTGCTGCAAAAGGCATTTTGTAGGGATAGGTGTTCCGTCCTGCATGCACATTGCTAATCCTGCTCTCTGGCACATGCATAACTCCACAAAGGCTGTAACTGTTAATAGCTGTTCCTTCTCCACAACAATAGGGAGAGCTACACCAGTGAAGCTGCTGGAAAGGAGGACCTGATGGCAAGGAACCTGGAGATACCAAGAGCCCCTCACAGGTAGCAGATTGTGAAAGCTCATCCTTAGGGTAAACTGAGCAGTGAGAATAGCCACTGTATCCACTTTGGCCATAATAAATGTAAAACCCGTTCAATGGAGTCAAATCTGAAGATTCACAGAGACATCCACAATCCGTGTGACTTCCTGGCACAGGCAAAGGAGGGAACTGCTGCACTGGGAAGGAAGGCTGATGAAATTCCTGTTTGGGAGTAGGAGATTTCTCTCCTGGTCTTCCATACTCAGGCTTCATAGAAGCTTGCCCACCCATAAGAAAAGGCAGTCTGTGGTAAAGACCCTCTGTGCTAGCATAGGAGTTAGATAATGGTTCATAATGGAGTGAACCTGCTGTCCCATAGAGTCTAGAGGAGTCCTGAAGGTCTGCTTTCTTAAAAGCACCTGTAGAAACTCCTTGCCAGCCATGCTGGCCCTCCACCTTTAAACTAGACATTTCCTTTTTGGATTTGACACAATTCTTCCTATTGGTTTTAGCCCACTTGAGCCTTGATTTAGAACAGTGGTTCTCAGACTTGCCTTCTCCGTCTGATTTACTCCTCTGCTTCAGGGGTTGGTCTTTTTCATGAGTCAATTTCAAAAATGCCACTGCATTGAGACTGGCCAGTCTCTTTGGGGTGGGATGATAGGAAATTCCAGTATCCTCCCTCTTTGTTCCATCTTCAAAGACATCATCCAATGAATGGGCCCAGCTATTACATTTCTGACTCGATTCACTGCTGTGCTTACTCTTCACTGTTTTTACAGCTGTTTTTTCCAGAGGGGGCCAATTGCCACCAGCTTTGCAATGCAAGTTCTTAATGCTACAATCTCCACTGACTTTGACAGAGTCTTTCCGAAAACGCCTGCTAGATAATAAACCATCATCCCGTTCAAAAAGCAGGTTATTCACTGCCTCTGCATTTAATGAGGCTAGTCTTCGTTTTCTGGGCTCTGTAGGAGCAGCATCAAGTTCCTGTTCTGTCCCTGGACAAGTTATTGTGCACTTTCCCCCAAATGAATCACTTTTCCCTGCTCCCCCAGTCTGAGCTTGTTCTGGGTAACAGGCAGGTCTGAAGTCATCCATCCAACTGGGAAGGTTCTTTGTTGTACAACTCTGGGTCTCTTTCGATAGCGATCCAGCCACATCCTCTAGTCGAGTGAGGAGCACTTTGCAGGTTTTATTGTCCACAGAAGGCATTAGACGTTTTCTCAAGGGATATGTCTTTCTGACTTCCTGCAAATTTTTGCTTTTGTTTGCACCCAGAAGCCCACTTTGACAGTTCTGAGCTTCAGTGGTGTCTCCGTCTCCTGGTTCACTGCACTCTGCCTCGGTCCTATCCATTCTTTCACCGTCTATTGGTGACAAAGCCTGGCTGGCAGAACAAACTGGATATTTCAGTAGGAAAAGTTGTTTCTTCCGGGCATGTGTCATAGGATCCATGTCCAGTCCTGTCAACAAATATAAAAGTGTTTATTAATACAGCGCAAAGGAACTAGTTTCCTCATAATATATCAAAAGCTAATGAGGAATAATATTTGGGGGAGCTTCTATCTATACACAAGAGTGTCTTTTTGGGTAGCAGCCAGTTTAAACCAATTAGAAAACAGGATGGAATGAGATATGGGTTAGTATTAAAATACAGAACGTGACAGTAATTAGAAACAGGGGGGCAACCGAATGCCCCATAAGCCAGAAAAGCCAGGGTAAAGCCAAAACTTCATCCCTCATGCACTCCATTATATCCATTCATCAGTCCAAATATATTACTTAAGACTGTGGTTCCCAATTAAACAGACAGAATTTTAAGGAGTCAAATTTAAGTAAGCATCTGAAAGGTTTATTTAAATCCACATTCCTGACACAGTGTAGATACATGCTGGGCTTTTGACTATTTGCATGTTGTTATAAGTGAGCCATTTCATGGACATTTTCCAAGACTATTACACAAAAGAAAATGCAAGTTCACCTACTGTAGTGGAAAGCTAAACTCTCTCTTGAGTGGACAGACTAAAACCAGCCTATCACTCAGATAGTGCATCAAAATGTTTTCAGAACTGAGCCAGAGTATCAAACTATAAAGGGGGAAGATATAAACATAACATCCATAGAACAGGAAGTGCTCCTTTATATGCACACTAGCCCAGGATCTATGACAGATGTTTTTATTTCCAGAGTTTTGCTAGGTTTGGATGCTTTTTTTTTTTTTTCCTTTAGTCAATATTTTTTAGGATGACTGAGATCTAGCACGGATGTGATCCATCATGTCAATGTCTCCATTTCTATGGGATATGCTGACTAATCAGATATTCTTTTGGATTCATAGATTTTCCTAACCCAAGATTATAGGAATGGGTAAAGTTCTTCAGTGGCATAAATGCGACATAATCAAACCACACTAGGCAACATACAAGGCCTCAGATAGAGAATGCCCATTCTGATATGCCAAGAGTTTCTTGGGGAAAAGGATACTGGCAGAAGGAACCAGGCATACCACCATCTTCAGAAAACAAAGGGAAAGTCATTACTGGTTAATGGAGCTTTCTGCTTGCCTTTGATTGTTGCCCAAAACGCCCGTTGTGCTCACTGCTTGTGAGCCATGAAATGATACTGAGATCCAACAAAATAGCCTGTTTCTTTCATTCTCCCACATGGTCAAAGGATACAGGTTAGCAACATCTAAGTAACTTCTAACCACATTAAAATACAACAGTGAGATGGTCCCTGGAATATGCATCAGTAGCCAGAGCCAGAAACCAAAAATCACAACTGTTCTGCAGGTAGGGACAGCTCTACATTTGGGTTCTTGCACTTGAGGTCCAGCAGAGGGCTGGCAGCGAACAGAGAGAGTAGAGCTCTTAAAACCCGGGAATGGCACCAACAGAACTGCTCTTCCAACACCTGAAACAGCTGCAGGTTAAACTTTTTAGTTTAAAAGCACACAGGCATTTGTATATGAGGTGTAAATTTAATCTTGAAAAATATTTTCCCCCATAACTTTGAATTCTGACTGTAAGCAGCAACATCATTTTGACTTGGCCTGGGATGTTTACTATAAGCCTATGTTAAGAAACAGGCAACCTCATCCCTCAAGATGCATTCATTTGAGCAAGCTGCCTTAATTAGCATCAGAGCTATAGCCTCAACATCAGCATCAACCTGGGAGTGACCTGGCCTTCTCTGCATCACATATATTTCACTGGATCAAAAATATATTGATTGACACTAAAAACTGATGATGTCCTGATGCTTGAGAGAGGCTCAAATTTAGACTGTTGTTAGCAAAATCATTAGATAAAGCTTATAAGGAATCGATGGTTTTATATAGATTAATCAACCCAATAATTAGATTATTGATTTGATATTAAGTCACTTTCTTTTAACTGATTGGTTCTGTGCATTTTATTACCTAAACCAAAGGAGGAAATGTATATGCTGAAAACCAACTTGGATTTTTCCACCCAGATACGAGATGCAGACCTGGAGTCCTACAAATACTAGTTTTGATGGGAAGAGTTCCCTGAAAGGTTTTACTTATCAATCACTTATTTTTGACGTTATGTGGACTCCAGAACCTTTTGCGCCTAGGGGCGGGGGCTGGATGCGACAACTACCAGTCAGGTCCACTTATAGGCTGATGAAATTCTGAGAAACTCACACTCTTTGCATAAGGGAACAAATTAAAAATAAAAAAGTCATCGCCACTAGGCAGTGAGAGCTTTTACTTTAAAAGTTAAATTTAGTGGAGGTCAGGGGTAGGAAGGAAGAGAGCAAGTTTTACTTATCAACAGACAGGTACAGCCTGAACACTGGTATAGAACCAGCATCCTACGTAACCTTGCCCTGCTGGGATCACTTCTACGAGACTACATGGACTATTAGCTTGCTGGCCGTTTCTCCTTTTTTCCCCCCTCTCTTATCACCAAAAGGGTGAGCCCCTGGCAGAAATGCTCAGCAGAGAGAAACAAGCTTCAGTTGCTGAGAGGAAATAGCTAGAAACTGACACAAGCTGTCTCTTTCCTTCTTTAGCTTCTACCTCTCCTCTGTAGGACTTAATTTAATCCATGTCTAGACCATTCAAGAGACATTTCTTCCACTTGCATCACAAATATAATTCAAAATATGGCAATGTTTTAATTATATTAAAAGGGTAAGTCTAAAATGTCTAATTAGATTGTTAACAGATATTCAAACTTGATTAGTTCCTTTCTCCTCTGCTTCTAAAGTGGTCAGTTATACCCAATTTCTGCCAGGGTGAAAATGGCTGATGTAGATTCACAAGGAAAGATTTTTCTGACAGCAATATGGAATAACTGACAGTTCAGTATGCATCCCTTCCTCATCTGATCAAATGGCAAAAGATACATTTTCAAAATAAAAGTTATTTTTCATAACCTGAAATATGAACGCTTCCATCACAACACCTCTAACAAATGATACCTTTCAATAGAATTATCACTTAAAATTTAGAAACACACACCCCTTCCAAACTTCAGCTTTGTAATCCACATTATACTGGACAGTTCAACATGGCAAACTGTGTCCAGCTATTATTTATTTGTAGCAGTTTAACAAAAAACCACCCATGTAATATTATCAATACTGACAAAAGAAGAGAAACAAAGTTACATGAAAAGACTGCAATAGGGACCTCTGTATTGGAAAACGATACATTAAAAGGTAAAAGTATAAAAATTAAATGGGAATCATTTCAAGAGCATCAATCACATTACATCTTATACAGACTTGCATTTGTACAAGTTACTCAGCAATCACAGGCAGCAGCTGCTTTTTAAAGAAATGGTGCATGCTTAGAGCTACCGTTCCTGTTAACCAGTATTAACAGAGAGCACAAGTCTCTTAAATGTTTCTGTTCCATGCTGAGAAATCAGCTTTGCTTAAGCACTACAACACATACAGTAATCTATGTCAAGGACCATATATCCATCCACAAGCTAGGAGAAACAGACTGAAACTAAACCTTGTGAAATATTGGCATTATAGCCAAACATCTTCAAAATTCTGGTGAATAAAGCTATAATTTTACCAGGAGATGATTTTGCATAGTTGTTACACCCTGTGAAATCTGGATTTACACCAGAAGCACATGGACTATACAGTAATTACTATTTTAAAAACATTATTGAAGCCTGCAGCTGCACTGTCAAGAATTTCCACTAACCTAGTCATCTTTAAAATAGTGAGAATATTTCCCCGTCAAACTACCAGCAGTGCATTCTCAGCTTGGGACCTAAAGTGAAGTGGCAAATCTTACTGGTAAGAATCCATGAACCAGAAATTCTATAGTCAGATGTTTAACGAATGTTTTTGAAGATGGATGAGGTATAAATGGAGGCTGACTGGCTAAGGAGCAGCTCTGCATAAAAGGATCTGAGGGTTAGTGGACAATAAACTGAATGAGCCAACTGTGTGTCCTTGTTGCCAAGAAAGCTAACAGCAAACTGGGCTGCATTAGTAGGAGCACTGTCAGCAGCAAACCAAGTGATTCTTCCCCTCTGTTCAGCAGTGGTGGGGCTGTACTTCCCAGTACACATCTAGGAGTACTGTGCCCAGTTTTGTGCCACATACTAAGGAAAGTATATGGACAAATTGGAGAGTACAGAGGAGGGCAACCAAAATGGTTAGGGGGCACATGACTTCATAGAATCATAGAAAGTTAGGGTTGGAAGGGACTTCAGGAGGTCATATAGATCAACCTCCCACTCAGAGCAAGTCTATCCCCAACTAGATCATCCCAGCCAAAGCTTTGTCTAGCTGGGTTTTCAAAACCACCGAGGATGCTGGAGCTTCCACCACCTCTCTGGGTAACCTGTTCCAGTGTTTTACTATCCTCCTAGTGAGAAAACTCTTCCTAATATCTAACCTGCAACTTGAGACCATTGCTCCTAGTTGTCATCTGAGAACAGTCTATCTCCATCCTCTTTCAAATGCCTCTTCAGGTAGTTGAAGGCTGCTACTAAATCTCCTCTTCTCTAAATGAGCCCAGTTCCCCCAAGTCTTTCCTCATAAGTCATATGCCCCAGCTCCCTCACCATTTTTGTCACCCTCCACTGGACTCTTCCAATTTGTCCACATCCTTTCTGTAATGGGTGGCCCAAAACTGAACACAGTACTCCTGATGTGGCCTCACCAGTGCTAAATAAAGGGGAATAATCACTTCCCTTGACCTACTGGCAACACACCTATTAATGCAGCCCAGTATGCCATTAGCCTTCTTCACAACAAGGGCGTACTGCTGGCTCATATTCAGCTTATTGTCCACTGTAAACCCCAGGTCCTTTTCTGCAGAGCTGCTGCCCAGCCAGTCAGCCCCCAGCCTGTACTGGTGCATGCAATTGTTCCGTCTTAAGTGAAGGACTTCGCACTTGTCTTTGTTGAACCTCATGAGATTCCTCTGGCTCAATCCTCCAATTTGTCTAGGTCACGCTGAATCCTACCCCTATGCTGCAGCATTTCTACTACTCCTCCCAGCTGGGTGTCATCTGCAAACTTGCTGAGAGTGCACACTATCTTCAACGTCACTGATGAAGACACTGAACAAAACCAGCCCCAGGACCAACTCCTAGGACACTCCACTTGATACCAGCTGCCAACTAGACATTGAACCATTGATAACTACTCTGAACCCAAGAATCCAGCCAGTTTTCTACCCAGCTTACAGTCTATTCAGCCAGACCATACTTCCTTAGTTTGCCTGCGAGAACGTTGTGAGGAGAAGCAGAAGGAGCTAGGCTTATTTAGTCTGAAGAAGGAAAGACCGAGGGAGGATTTAATGGCAGCCTTCAACTATCTGAATGGGGGTTCCAAAGAGGATGGAGCTAGACTGTTCTCAGTGGTGGCAGATGACAGAACAAGGAGCAATGGTCTCAAGTTAAAGCAAGGGAAGTTTAGGTTAAACAATAGGAAAAACCTCTCTCCCTAGGAGGGTAATAAAACACTGGAACAGGTTACCCAGAGATATTATGGACTCTCCAGCCTTAGAGGTTTTTAAGATGTGGCTAGACAAAGTCTTGGCTGGGATCATAGTTGGGGATGGTCCTGCTTTGAACAGGAATTAGATGACCTCTTAATGTCCCTTCCAACCCTAATTTTCTATGATTCTATGAATCCACCTCACTCTATAGCTTGCATTGATCCTGTAGTGACAAGAGTAGTAAATTTATTTTGATCCCCATCTTAACTAATCTGTTTACTATATGCAGCTAAAAAAGTTTAGTTTCTATATGCAGAATTTATTGATTACATCACTTACATTAATTAAAAGGAACTGCAGCAAAATGCAGAATACATTCTTAGAAGCCAAAGAAAAACACTGTTATTCAAAGTACTTCCTACCTTTGCTGTTCAGGATTCTACTTGTATACCAAAGCAATTAAGGCTCATTACAGAACATGGATGTTATGTCAGACAGTTCTGGTAATATAAATTACTTAAACAATCTAAAGTTATCATGATGGATACAACAAATTTAAAGCTGGTGACCTGCACATCTCAAGCTACCATTAGCATCATTTACAATCCATTTATACATTAAAATTTTTCCCTTATCCTGCCTGTTCTTGTAGAAGCTATACTTCACCTTTCCTCTGCAATCAGTTTCCTGCACTTTTCTGAATTCCTGACAACATGTCATAAAAGTGCAAAAGCCTACAGCAGAGAACTAGAATTTTCAATTTAAGTTTTGTGGCTGTGGCTTTAACAGAGCTAGTATCAATAAGTATCTGTATCCAGAGTCAGGATCAAAATAAAACTGGATCACTTTAAAAGGACCACATTGCCAGTTTGGCAATTATTACAACTGGCATGAAGGAAAAACTGGACTACATCAAATAGCCCAAATACCTGTTTTGGAACAAATATCCATAAGCCAGTAACAGCCAGAATTCTAGTAAACCGTATTAGATTAACATGGCAAAAGAAGCCTGGGGGATGAAGGCGGCAGTACCAAAACATACTATTCACTACAGAAAGGGACTGTTTGGAACATGTACAATGTGAAAGATTTTTCATGTTCTCTAACATCCAGGTTCCTTCTAGCTATAGCATTTTGCCAGTTCAGGTGTACAGAAGCTACCTGAACTGCCTAACTCAGTATTTGTAGTCTACTATTCATTTCTCAGTTTCTCAATAACTCAAGAGGACCTCCAGAACACTAGCAAGGAAAAGCAAGAGAAGAGAAACAAGATTTGTTGTTGTTGTTGGGGGTGGGGGAGGGGGGAAGATATCTTTTATTGTACTAACTGTATGGCTGGGATAGACTCAGATAAGCTTTCAAATGCCATGCATTTTTCTTCAGTTCCAAAAAACCCATTTTCCTTATACCTGGACTGGAAAGCTTCAGTCTACCAAGATATCTTTGAGACCCCAACAGGTATAAACCATTCTTTTCCACTAGCCTGAAGAAGGATGCATGGTACTCAAAAGCTTGCCTAAATCTATCCCAACTATGAAGCCGGTCCAATAATATCTATCTCCCACAAAAATCCTTGCCTCTTGCCTGAACCATCACAGCTACATCACTCAGATACTATTAAAATCTAAAGCATTTCAAGGCTTCTGTGTGAAAGCCAGAGACTGATGAAGAAAACTTACTAGCCATTGTTACTAAATGGAAAGGAAACTTTGTGATACCTTTTACTAGAGGAGCGTCAAACTCATATGATCCCACAAGGCTAGGTGAGTGGCACAGGACTGGTCAATGGGTGAAATCACACCCACAAACTGGCCTTGCATTATGGACCTGGAGTGAGTGCCAAATGTGGTGTGGTCCTAGTCCAGTTGCTATGGGGCTGTGCAGCACAGCCCTGGAGTGGCTCATTTAGCCTGTTCCAGTAGCTGCTGAGACGTGAGCTGAAATGGGCACCCTGTGCAGCACCCAGGGCCATCCAGTGTGCCCTGCATGCTACCTGTCAGTCACTCTGAAACTCACATGGCAGCACTAGGAACCAGATTATACAGCTCTGTGGGCCATAGGTTTGACACCTGGTTTACTGAGTGCTAGCCTGAAAGCTCATCCAATGTCTCTCCCAACTATACAGTTGGTCCAATAAAAGATATTGCAAAAAACCCAAGCAACCCTCCCACCCCCACCGAGCTCCTTACCCTGCAAAAAAACCTAAAACCCTTGCCTCAGAAGTTTCCTGGATCATTACAGCTACACCACTCCAACCTTGGCATATTGGTACTAGACCCATAAGAAAGCGATACTCTCAGGTTCTTCATCCTACTACCATCCCTTTTCTGAATTACTAATGGATCATGAATCAAAGAATAGAATGGAACAGTTTATACTTGCTGAGGCCTCAAAAACTTTGATAGGTTGAAGCTTTCCAGTCCAGGTGGAAGTTTAAAGTAGTAAAAAAAAAAAAAAATTAAGATAAAATCAAAAGAGCCCATAACTTTCTGAATGGAATTTCAAAGACCAGAAGATACTTAGATATAGTTCTGCTACCAAAATATCCAGTCACTAAATCCCAAGAAATGGCGTGGGTGTACTACAGCCCACTAAGCGAGCAACAGAGAATCCACATGCCAAACAGTAAAAGTCAGAAGAGAGCTGATGCCTCATTAACAAAAAAATAACCAAATGTGTTAACAGCTGCATTTTCTGTAATCATGCAGCTGTAGCATCTGTCTCTTACTCTGCAATCAATTGCAAGAGAGATTAGAAGAAAGACTGATATGAATCTTGGACTACTCATTAAAATACTCCTTTTTATGGTAAAGTTTTGGGAAGGAAGCTGAATAAAGTCACCATTTTTCCAAAGAAGCTACACAGAGAGAACATTTTATTTTTGATGTTTTCAAGTTGCCAATCTAAGAAAACGTACAAGATTTTAAATGCTTGGCACTTTCAAAATGTGGAACACAGACACTAGGATTCTTTCATGGATTCACGCGCTATGTCACTGGTTTTCAACCTGTGGTCCGTGAACCCGTATGAGTCCGCACACTATGTTTAAGGGATTCACCAAAGATAACTATAGTGAAGGAGATACTTAATTTGCCATTTCAAAATCTGAGACTGTCTCCAAAATCCAGGAAATCAACAAAAAAACCACTTAAAAATAAAATGCTGGCTCCCCAGTGGTAGGCAGTCCTCACTGCTGTGACAGGAAGGTGCTAACTGGTGGGGCAGCACAGAAAACAGCAGACAAGATAGTATCTGCCCTCTCATCCCTCCTTTCCCTGCTAGGGCTGTAGCAAAACCCCTGGTTGGTTGCTTGCTTGCTTTCTTTCCTTGACTGCCCCTGGCTGCAGCCGCTCTTTGCCACCCTGGGAGCGCTGCTTCGGGCACTGGGCCAGGACTTCTTGGAGGATGTCTACAACCATCCACTCCTTCCCATACCAGGTGGCCGAGTGAGCCACAGCCAGCCTGGCCAACTTCCTGCTGGGCCAGGCCAAGATGGCCACCCTGAAGAGCCAGCAAAACTGGCTCACCGGGACCGGGATGGTCGATGCCCTGCAGCTTTTCTGCCTGCTGGTGCAGGCCCGCCTCTTGCTCGAGTTCGAGTACACTGTCCTCTGACGCAGTGCCCATCTTTGAGGAACACCGGGCCCTCAAGGGGGCGCTGTGCTGAGTTGAGGCGAGACGCCTGATCCTTGCCCTGTAACACCACCAGCTGCTCAAGCTGCAGAGACGCATCCAGCGGGCCGAGACCTTGGACTTTGCTCATGTGGGCCGACCTCTGATGCCCCGAGGCCCCCATGGGTGTCCGGAACTGTAAATATGTAAATAGTCCTTTTGTTCATTGTGGCGTTTTTTGTGTTTTTGTCAAGAGTGTACGGGCAGGCCTCGCAGGCCACGAGCCCAGGCCTTGTCTGAGAAGCCCAGATCTTCAGGACAACCTGTACATACTCTCTACTGGCCCCGATTTGTCACCCTCCCTGGAATAAATGCCTCTTAAAAGTCAAAGTGTTTCTTTTTTCTTCCTTTCTCTCTTTATGCGTCCCCTCCCCTTCCCCAATCATTTCTTTTTTTCTCCCTCCCCTTTCCCCATAGATAAGTATAAGTAAGCCAAAATATAGGATAAGCTTTAAACATTTTTATTTTGGCAGCAAGTTTTTAGTTTTGGATATCCACTGTTGTATATTGTATTATTATTAAGTTTGTATTGATTTTTACTGTTGTATATTGTATTATTAGCATTTTCATACTGATTTTTGTTTCCTATGGATAGTGTATGGTTTAGGCCTGTGTTTGTAAGTGAACCAAAGTCATGTCAAGTTTCCATTTTATATGTCAAGCCTCCATTTTCTGTCCTCTGCCTGGACACCCCATGTTGCAACTGTATGAGTCACGTACCCCTCCCGTATAAATTGGTTCCCCAATGAAGGAGTGTGATGGGAAATTATTGAAATACTATGGTGGCAGGCCTCTAACTGAATGGCTTGTAATGACTGGGTCATCACCTCGCATTGATTCACCCAGGAATCACAGACCTCACCCAGGCAGACAGACAAGACCAGCATTTGAAAGACAAAGGACCCTGCAAAACCAGCAACTCTCACCATTACAGACACAAAAACCGAACATCCCTGCATGGAGCACATATGCTCGTTACACCCGGGGCTGACCCTTGCCTGGGCATGCCTCCTGTCACTTGGGTCACACAAGGTCTGCCCATATAAAAAGGGGCAGTGAAGACAGACCCAGTGGGAATGCCATTTCCATCTGGACCAGCATCATGCCACACCACCTATCCATCCAGGGGCCTTTCTGGCAAACTCCCTCTGGACAACACCGACTGGACAAGGACCCCTTTCAGCCTGGATAGTTAGATATTACCTGCACACCTCCTCCTCCAATTTGGACTCTGTCTCTCTCCTCGTGGACTTCAGCCCCTGTACCAAGCCTCTCTAACCCCTGCTGCCATTTGTGCGTGTGTGTACACGTGTGTGTGTGCACAAGGGAAGCAATTTGGCATTGTGTCACCATCTCCCCTGTTCAATAAAACCATTGTCATTTGCAACCCCGAGTTGGGTCATGTTTTCCTGAATCCCAGTCCCTTCCTTATCTTAAATTCCAGCCTCTTTCTCTCTCGCTCTCTCCGTCAATTCCAGCCCCCACCCCTCTCCACTAGTTTCCCGATCTCCTCTCAATTCCTACTGCCTTTTCCCTGTGACTTTCTGCTGCCTCTCTCTGCTTTTCCACTGGCCCTGCTGCCTCTCAGTTTCTCCTGCTGCTTTTTCTGTTATTTTCTGCTGTCCGTTTCTTCGTTTTCAGGCTCCCCACTCCGCAGCTTCCCAGCTCCTGCAGTTTTCTCCAGCTCCCAGCACCTACTGCCCCACTCTGCAACTTCTTTGGCTGCCCCAGAGCCATCCTCTGGCTGCCCCACACCCAGAGCCCCTCTAACACCCACACTTTCCCTTAATCCCACTTTCCCTCTCCAGCAGTTACCTTTTCAGCTCCCCCATAGCTCTGGCTCCAGGCCCAGAATCTGTGCTGGCATGCTTCCGTTCTGCAGGCTTTGGGCCGTTGTCTTTTAACCAATTAAGATCAATTAACTTAAAGTTACCCCTGAACCTCAGTTCTTCGGCCCAGGCCCCTGCAGTCTACTGGTTCTAATCCCAGTCCTGGTAACTTTAACTCCATACAGTTCTACTTTCTTACCTTAACTTTTCCCCAGGTATCCCAAGCACATGCATACATACACATTACAACACCCAACTTAGAAACTCACTTGTGTGTATGTATAGGTGGGTGGTATGTGTGTGAATTAGTGAATACACATACATATGCATATATATATAGATATCATTGTGTTTGTGTGGTATATGAATTAGTAATCCATGTATGTGTATTGGATGTGCAGGTGTTGGTAACTGAGTGTGTGTGTGTGTGTCATTGTGTGCATGAGATACGAACTAATGATCTGTGTCTAGCTTTTGGGGTTTATGTGCTTGAATTGGTGATAAGTATGCATGTGCCTAAGCTGATTTGGATGTGTATGTGCCTGAGCTGCTAGTGTGCATGTGTGTATGCACCTAATTGATTTGTGTGTTTTGTATATGTGCAATTGTGTCACACCCTGCTGTCTAACAGCACAATACTGAGATCCTGAGAGTTGGCCTGAACCCCAAGGGCAACAGGGCCTCTCTACCAAGCAGCGCTATGGGGCAGGGCTGCTGTAAAAATCAGCTCTGCGTGCCACAAGTGGGCTGCAAAAAAACCTTTGTCTCACTGTGATTCAAGTAGGTCCCTAACTACAATCAATCAAAAGCATGTGTACATACCCACACTTACAATTCAGAGGGATCCATACCTCCACCATTCAAAATTTTGTAGGGGTCTGCAAATGAAAAAAAAGGTTGAAAACCACTACATTGTCTGCCTACTTGTCAGCTAAGCCTACATGAAAGAATGTATTGCACCGTTTTAGATTGAGGCATCTCATGTAATCATACAGGAGACCTTCAATGTGCCTCTTTTCAACTCTTTATAGTGCTTGGCATACTGCTCAAAGAAGTATGCTGGATGAAGAAAATCTCACAGGAGCTTTTCAGAAGTACGGCAAGGTACAGAAGCATCAAGTGTTCCACATTGATATACCTTCATACACTAGGGTGAACCCTCACTGTGTCTGAAGTGAGGCTTCCACTCAATTTCAATTTTCTGTCCCATGAACATTTTAAAAACAGAATTATTTTGCAGGCAGCAATTTATCTTTCTTGCTTTTAGTCCAGAGCTGGATTTTTCCCTAAAGTTCCACATGAGTAATTAATTGGCACAGAGAAAATTATTTTGACAATGATTTTGCTCTATTCTCAATGGCTTACTTTTTATACCATCACACATTGTATGTACAGACCTAATAATATATGAGCACATTTCTAGAGGTTTGCAATTGCTTACTGAAGGCGGCACAGGACACGTATTAAGTTCAGAAATGTGTGACCTGGAATCCTTTCTGTCCATCACAGAGCCAAAAAAGGGAATTTTGCTTAGGTTAAGAACTGTTCACTCTCTTTCTCTTCCAAAGATCATGTTAATTTCAGTCTATACCACTAGCTTTCAGAATATTCTCTGCAACATACCTATTTCACAGTGTATTAAGTCAAATTTTAAAGCCCAGTTTTTAACTCTTAAAATTCAACCTCAACTTATATACCGTATCACTGTCCCCCGAGAACAGCACTGGACTTGGTGCTCAGCTGGTGCAGCCCATGCAGCATCACTTGCAGAGGATGGGGGTGTGTCAGCTGAGCCTAGCCCTGTCTGCTGCAAGTGGTGTTGACAAGCGCTGAGCCCAGCCCCGTCCCCTGTAAGCGGCACCAGGCTTTGCTGGGCTTGGAGCTCAGCAGCACTGCTTGCAGCAGATAGGGCCAGGCTTGGTGCTCAGCTGGCACGGCTCAGATAGCACTGCTCACAGGGGATGGGGGTGTGCCAGCCTAGTGCCACGCCCAGCACTGCTCACAGGGGACAGGGCCAGGCTCAGCACTCGGCTGGCACAACAGCATCCTCTGAGAGCGGCACTGCCTGGGCAACACCAGCTGAGCACTGAGCCCGGCCCCATTTGCTGTGATTGGCACTGCTAAGCACCAAGCCCAGCTGCACCAGCTGAGCACCAAGGCTGGCACTGTTTGCACCAGACAGGACCAGGCTCAGCTGGCATGCCCCCATCCCCTGAGAACGGCACTGGGCTCCATGCTCGGCTGGAGCAGCCCAGGCAGCGCCACTCACAGGGGATGGGGCCACACCAGCCAAGTACTGAGCTGGGCTGTGTCCCTGTCCCCTGTGAGTGGCACTGTGGCACATGTCCACCCCCTGGGTGCCTGGCCCACAGCGAGGGTGAAAAAGGGCCGGTATAAGTCAACCCCATATTCCTGATCCAAAAAGCCAGGTCGACATATACACCAGATCTACAAAATTCCTAACTTTTTGGATCAGAAATATGGGGTTGACTTCTACATTGTGTCAACCTATACACCATGAAATACGGTAACTGCATTACAGGATAAATTGTAGGATTCACAATCAGCAGCAATTAATAACTTAAGTATTGAAGATGTCCGAGCATGAGCTCACACTAAGAACTAAGCATGTTTGAATGAAGCTGGTACTTGAATGAGCTGACCACTTGAGCACACTTGAGATAGACCTGCAGACTAATAATTAGATAACGAATTTCTGTGGAGGATCTCTCCAATGTTTAATTATCTATTTTGATATCTTGCCCAGTGACACAGATCCAAACTGCTTTACTTTCTGTATGTTTATTCTCCAGGGGCACAATAAATACAAGTTTTTTAAAAAGTACTAGTTTATAACCGTACTGTCAAGGACGAGGATCTTATCACGTATAAAGCAGGCAAGTTGAAACCTTGTCAATATTTGAGGAAAGGCCAAGCAATGTAGTAAAACTACAAACAAAAATGTGTTGCCCAAATCAACATTTTGCCTAAACACTTTGGGATCCCCAGGTCATGTTCTGTCTGAGGACATGCAAATGCCCATCTAGTTGCATATTTACTGGTACTATAATCTCAGCTTAATTTAGCCAACATGTTTGTGCAAGAACATGCTACTATCATACCTCTATATGCTGTTGTACAAATATATAAAGGTTTAAAGTTTTAGGTATAGAGGTTTAGATTTAGAACTTTAATTTGTTGGCCTCAATTTCCACTGATATAAATCCATTTCTTTCACAAAGAGCTTGAGTACATGGGGGAAAAGATCAAACACTGCTAATTTCAAATTTAGCTCTCAAAGAGAATCTTTTACATGTTAACTATAAATTAATAAAGCATTTTACTTCTGCTTGGAAAGAAATGCTTCTTTTTGATACCTATGGAGGTGGAATAGATCAGAGAGGAGCTAACATCATATATGAAATAATATTTCAGTTCCAATTTTAAGGAAAACTTTTCTGGCTTTCTCATTAAACAGATGATCTCTTCTGGCTTGAGTGATTCTCTCTTTGGAAAATGTTTTCCCCAATGGCAAAGCTATACTTCTAATCAAGCTTGCTCCTAAGCTAAGATCAACAATATTGAGCCAATAATGTGCTACAGAAATAATGGCAGTAGCAGAAATAAGATTTAGGCAACGAGATGAGAGAATTATCAAAAATAGATTGAACCTTCTAGCTGGAGTTTGCTTTCACACACCTGGTAAAAACCAACACCAGTGCTCATTACACTCTGAGCCTTCACTTAACACCAGTTTATTTTTAAAGGTGCAATTAAAACTTGAAAAATCTACTTGCTTTGCTGCAGAAGAATTTAAGATTTCTAGCCCTTCCAGCTATGTATTTTTTTCAAATATAACCCAAGTAGAAAGCAATGGAGCATTATTTTCCTAAGTCTGCAGAACATCTTGATGGATCTGTTGTTGATCAAAACCTTTGCAGGCAACAGCACAGTAAGATCAACATAATTCCAGGCAGTTCTACTCAAGCGATTCAGAATTCACACCAGTTGTGAAAACTGTCAAGAACATCCATTTCATACAACTGCTCAAAGCCCCAAGGAAGAGGCAGGCACTAGAGTTATTCACATGGGAAAAGGAACCCCCTCTTAAAAATACATGTACACACCAAATAAGAGCTGGAATTGGCTGAAAGAGAACTTTCTTTTCTTAGTCCTTTGAAGCAGTTAACACTTGTAGAAACCTAAAGCAGCAGGTAAGGAGCCAAAGCATCTTTTCCAGTTCAGAAGCCTGGGGAGGGGAAGTGAAAGAGGACTGGGATTGTGGCAAAGTTTCAAGGTAAGGCATCTAAGTAAGACATCTACTAGCCAGAAATGGAGATAATATTTAGAGACTGCTTGGGATCACCACCGACAATGATGGTGGTAATCTCAGTCATGCTTTGCAGCACATGTATGTAGTAGGGTTGACATCTGGACTGCTTAGAACAGAGGTGCTCAACCCTTGGCCAGATCCAGTTCCTGGTGTATAATCCAGAGATCCTGCAGGAAGCTCGGCAGCCCTGGGCACGTGAGGGTACTGTAGGGTCCATCCTTGCTGAAGGCAGCATGGGGCCCCAAAGCCTGATCCCAGTACACAGGGGACATGGACCAGCCTGTGGATCAGCCCAGTGCCATTCAAATGGCCTGAAGACCAAAACTCTGAGCACCACCAGCTTAAAAGATTTAGCCCTTTGATGACCAATGTTTGCAAAGCCTGACACTGCAGTTTCCTTTTAAAACTGAAAATGAAACTTAATTATAAGACAGGCATTTTGTATCTGCTCTCAAAAGCAGTATCTGTCAGATGCCCCTCATGCCACCAACAAAGTGTGTTTGTGCCCTGCCCTCCTCTGGAGTCTTTAGAGTGAGAGAATTAAGTGTTGGAATCTTAACAGATAAATAAATGTAAACTCTGATTACATACTGATTCTGCAAATTGATTTTACTGAGAACCACTGCTGTGAGGAAAACTGCCAAACATCACCTAGCTAGACACAACCAGCCACTGAAATGTTTTTAGACAAGTTCAACAAAAAGCTGCATACTTGACAGCTGAGATGGGTACAGTCCATTAAGAAACTTGCTGGTAACCAGACTGTCAAAGTAACTATGAAGGTTAACTAGTCATGTTTTAGAAATACACCAATTAGGTTAACCCACTGGTTCAAAAACTGCATGCCTCTGCTTTGCCATACACAAATTCTAAACTAAATTCTCACCTTTCCAGCAAAAAAGAAAGAGTAAATTCTGGCAACACTTGCAGTTGTATGGGCAAAAAAACTGAATTTTTTCAAAATAATGTTTGGAAGGATAATATTCAAAGCAATCTCGTACATATAAAACACTTAGCACTTCTCTGTAGCATAAATAAGCACGGTACTCTTTTAGATGCACAAAAAATACTGCACTTATGAATTTTAGGAAGGGTAAAAACTTGTTAATTCCTCCCAGGTTTGGAGTGTAAATACTGGCCATCCTGCACACTTACTGGAAACCACTGTGGGAAATGTTTTCCCCTTCCTCTATTACTCTCTCTGAATCAAAGATCTACATTGCTCTGGTACCTCAAGATTACCTTCCTAATATGAAAGCTCTGTCATTAGAAAAAGATCCTATAGCACACCCAAATCTCAAAGATGACAGCTACATAAGACTCTTGTCCTTCCCAAGGTGACTTTCTGACTAGAATCACAAGCAAATAGGGAACCTAAGGAAAGCTTACTCAAGGGAAACTTGAGAGAAAAGCAGGGCCTTAGAAGCAATGAATGTTTATCGACTTACCATAACATTTAAACAACTTTGTCTAATCTCATAAATGTTTCCACAATTTGAGAAAACAAATTAAAAACCAAAGAAAATATGCATTCCGCATGAATACTCAAACCTGAAATACTGCAGCACTAGGTAGTGAAACTTCTTCATTACTTTTCATGAAATAAGGTGATATGAAAAAACAAAAGTATGAAAGAGAATAGTGATAACCGGACCTTAAAGTGTAATGATTCGAAGGTGTTACAAGCATCAAAATTTGTTTTTACAGATCTTATTTAAACTCACAATGTCCTTTTGCAATAAGAAGATAGAAGATATAGATATAGTAGGAAAAATATGATTACTCAACCTTATGTTATGATGAAAACGTGTCAACGTCTTGGCCAGGTTTTTAGGAGATATAAATTTAGCATGTACCCATTGTTTGATTTTTACTGTTAAGACTTCAAAAATCTCAATAAGTATTTATCATCCTTTTCATAGCAAGCAGGATTCCCATTCTCCTCTCAATTCATGGAACATTATCCACCTACTATAGCCCCAATGTCCACCTGTATTTTCAATAAAGAATGCGCTACTGTAAAAACATAAGAGAGAAGGTATCTGTGGAATTTCAAAATGCAGTATTCATAAGGCTAGGTAACTGTTCTCTCTTATAGACAAGTGCCACAGCTATTTCTCAAAGTAACAGTCAATATTTGGTTAGATTATGTTTTTCTGTTCTCACCCCTGCCACCCCAGTCATCCATACCCTGGGACAACTACACAACAGTTACTCTATACCAATGCCTAAAATAAGAAAAACAGGTAGTGAAAGAAAACGTGTTCAATAATTCTGTGCTTTTAAAAGACAGCCTGATTTTGACCCAGAATATACATTTTAGTATGAAAACCTTTTACAGAACAGTTTCCCTATAAAAAAAAAAAAAATTCCACAGGAAAAGTTTAATCAAACCCTCATTCTCTTTTGAGTGCTGACAACAAACAAGGAGCCTGGAATACAAAAATAGCCCTTAAAATTGAAACAGACTTCACTGATTTTCATTCTACAAATTGAGACAAATGCAAAAGTAATGGAATTGTTTTTCCCCAGAGGTATAATCTCACAGAATTCTCATTCTGAGGCATCCTGGGAAATCAGGTATAAGTTTGCCTAGACCAGAGTTTTCAGGACTTGTCAGACAGTACAGTACAAGCTGAATGCCTCAGCATTATTATAGGTCATTAGCTACCAAGATCATATTAATTCCCAGAATCTGCTGGCCACATGCTAAATTTCTTCAAGAAGCTGCCACTCAACATCCAAACTTGCTATAAAGATGATGAAAAGTGACTAGGTTATATTTAACAAAACTGAATGCCAAAAAAGGATGATTTTGTTAGTATCACTGATATAATACACACACACACATTGTGGCATTGAAGTCATGACTCTTGAAAAAAACTACACTGCAAATTCCTTTACAAAACTTTCTAATAGCACGCTCCATAGACTTTAAAATGTTTTAAAATGTGCATAATGTAAGTGAGAAGTTCCTCAAAAAATTTCACAACTCAACTGTTTCTGCAAGTTAGGCACTCAACAATTAGCACACTAGGATGCTGCTGCAGTACCTCATCATTTCTTAGCAGAGAATATGCTGTTTACGTCTTAAAGTGCAAGTAACATTGCACAGTCTGGTCTGTATACCTGAACACAGACTAATTCAAGTTGAATAAAAAACAAAGAGCATATCTTTATTAAACAGATCTTCACAAAAGAGAGGATGTTTAACAACACATTAATCACTCCATAAAAAGAAAAGAAAAGAAACCTGTTCTCAGAATTTTTATGGCTGCCTCAGGTTTGAAAAATAGAACATCGCATCGACTCCAAATTCTGTCAAACTGCAGAGACCAGATTATTCAACTTCTAGTTCCAAAAACAGAAGTTACTAATACTGCAGACTAAGATTGAATCCTCACTAGCCACTTAATGATTAAAGTTAATTGCCTGGCAATTCATTTTTTCATTATTAAGCAATTAAAACTTAAGTGCCCAACACACAACTGTATTCCAGAACTACTAGCAGTTAGGGGTGGAGCTGCATGATGCAGAAAAATGAATCACTTAATGGGCCCTGGAGTCCACAGGTGGACCCTACATATCACAACCTGTAACCTTAAGCAGCTGTCAGACCTGCTATAGAGCCCTATTCTGATGGGCACAATTTTGTCCAAAGGGACAGGTTAGGCAAAGGGAGTAACTAGAATGAATTCAGAGATGGGAAATCAGTGCTGCTTAATATTTGAGGGTGAAGATCATGGCAAGTTGGGAAGCCAAGTCTACTCTTGGGCCATGATTCTCCGGACTGCCCCAAAACAAGGGGTGCAGACAAAGTGCACTACACTCAGGTCTCTCTTTATGCAAATTTATTTTGTGTGAATTCACTTGTGTGTGACAACCTTATTTATACCAGAAATTTGCTTTGCACAAGAAAAATTTGATTTTATGAGAAGAGGCATGCAACATGGCTATGCATATAATAATGGATTAGATTTATGTGAATTCGCTTTATACAAGGGTTTTTCTATGTGAGTGTTGCATTCCAAAACCCGAGTGTATTTTTCATATGTAGCACGTATAGACTGGCAGTATACTGAGATATAAAACAAACCAGGAAGAAACTTCAAGATAGAAAAGGCTTTAGAAGTCTAGCTCCAGAAAGGGTATGCTATACAACACAATTGAGAGAATGTATTTAAAAAGTACAGAAGCCACTGGCTAAGATTTACAAGAGCAATTCAGAAACAAGTCACTGGAAATTCATCATGACCAGCACAAATTCTGCTATTTCAGGAATCCATTTGGTATCCACTAGAATGTGGATCTGCTTATATATTTAGCTATGCTGTTATATCTCTCAATACAATATATATCAATTTGTGTCTGCGTGTGCACACATGCCGAGGATGGTGTTCTGGTTTAGGAGTAGTTTAATTTGTGTTTGCACATTAACATTTATTTACTTAAAAGGTGCTTGGCTTCATATTTGTTCACTTAAGACTACAAATTTCAACATACTGATTTGTCACAGCAACTGGGGCTGTAAGACTTCCCTAGGTTGACAGTGTTTCAGATTCAGCAATTTAAACTGTTGTTTCATCTTGTAAAGTTGCAAATTAAGTTGAACATTTAAAACTCTCTGAATGGGTATTAAGGCCTACTTCATACTACAAGGTTTGGCTGGCAGAACTTCTATTGTTAAGAGTGTCCCCCTGTTCCCAAGGTTCTCCAGCAGCAGCAGCAGACGCCTCCTATCTGTCATCAGTTGATCTACTTCTGCTAACTGGAGTGAGGCTTCAGCTCCTGCTTGGTATCTAGCAGAAGGTGCATGTAGATACTCAGATAACTCCTAGGAGCTTCCACGCTACCTTCAGCAACTATTACTTTCCTAGAATACACTTGACACTGCAGTACAGCTACACTCAGCAGCTGTACAGAACCACCAACCGCAGATGGCTGTGCACAGACCCTGGAGATCTGCTGGTGACAGACCAGGTTAAGTGTAGAAATAGCCTAAGGCATTAACATTCCTGTACAGCTTGAGGAAAGAAAGCTTCGGATTGAACGGCTACTCATTTAGACTTAACAGGTATCATGAGAGTTCTAGTTATGGGAATAGCTCACCGAGGATCTGCATAATGATCTGGGCATGCATGAGTGGAGACCTGCCATTACAGTAAGAAATATTTAGTAAACTTTGTTTACTATCACTTCTTTTCTCTCTTTTTTTTTTTTTTTTTTATAGTCATATAGAACTCATGAAACCTACTTGCAATTTGGGATTCGGAAAGCATGGCAATGTGCTGCACTAAGTGTTGGTGTCACCATTTCAGGCTAACAGCATTCTCTCACACGTGATAGTCACTACAAAGCATTCCCAACAGGTGCTGATAAAAATCTTTATATGTAATGCATGACAGTGTGGTACGTCACATGCTATAAAGAATGATTATAACATTTTAAAGTTTGTACTGGATGACTGTGTTCCCTTCTGCATGTAAAAAACACAGGGCTCAGAAGTAGCCACAAAAAAATCTCTGAAAGTGACCTACAATAACTCTTCTACAGGTAAAAATGCTACTAAGGCGTACACCTCACACCTTTTTGGGACTAATCCCCACTGGCAAGTTCAGAACTTTCCTAAGGTATGAAACTCCTTTTATAGGCCCTATAAAGTCATGAAATATCTGACTCTATTGCGGCTGCAACAGCACATGGATGGCAATGCTAAGCCCAGGACTCAAGCAGGAGATAGTTGGAGGAAGGATGAGACTTCCACATTTGCAAAGATATGGAAGCACATTTTTGCAATCTACTGTTTTTGACAACAGCGTTTATCTGAAGTAGCTCAGAGGTTTGGAATACCAGCATAAAGGTGAAGGACTTATTAATGGGCTAAGAGAAAAGCTACATGTGCATGTGTGTCACATGGAGGCTCCAATATTTACATGGTATGGTGTGTCAGTTGATAATGCTGGCATTACTCCATGTGGAATGATATGAGGTGTTTTCTACAACATCTGATTCTCAGGAAAAGCATGGAAGAGACCACCCATCCTTACTCAAAGGATCAACCATGTTCACTGACGTCATGATCCTGAGCCTTAAATGAGGAGAAAACCACATCTGCTTTCACAGGTTTCTGCTACAATCCACAGGAAGTCAGGTCTATGCTGCATTGCACTTCTCTTTCTATGGGCATACAGAATCATAGAAAGTGCGGATTGGAAGGGACTTTAGGAGCTCAGGCCCGCACTGTTTAACATCTTCACCAGTAACTTGGATGAGGGGGTGGAAAGCACATTGTCCAAGTTTGCCAATGACACTAAAATGTGGGGTGAGGTGGACACACTTGAAGGGAGAGAGAGGCTGCAACGAGATTTAGACAGACTACAAAAGTGGGCAGATGAGAATAGGATGGGGCACAGCATAGATAAATGCAGGGTGCTGCACTTTGGGAGAAGGAATCCACAGCATATACACAGGCTGGGGTGTTCCCCTCTTGAAAGCAGAGGAGGAAAGGGATCTCGGAGTCATTACTGACTCCAAGATGAGCATGAGCTACCAATGCCAGACCGCAGCCAGCAAGGCGAGCTCTACCTTGCCATGCATCCAAAGATGCGTCTCAAGCCGGTCCAGAGTGGTGATACTCCCCCTCTATGCAACACTGGTCAGGCTGCAATTGGAGTACTGCATCCAGTACTGGGTGCCGCACTTTAAAAAGGTTGTGGCCAGCCTGGAGAGAGTTCAGTAGAGGGCCAACAGTTTGGTGAGAGGGCAGCAGGACAGGCCCTATGAGGAGAGACTGAAGGACCTGAACCTATTCAGCCTCGGCTAGAGGAGGCTGAGGGGGGACCTGGTGGCTGCCTACAAACTCATCAGGGGAGATCATCAGCAAACAGGAAGAGCCCTTTTCTCCCCAGCACCACCTGGGGTGACGAGGAACAAAGGTCATAAGCTGATGGAGAATAGGTTTAAGTTAGAGATCAGAAGGCAATATTTTACAGTTAGGGTGGCCAAAATCTGGAACCAACTTCCCAGGGAAGCGGTCCTCACCCTACCTTGACAAATTCAAGAGGAGGTTGGACAATCACCTGTCTGGGGTCTTGTGAACCCAGCATTCATTCCTGCTTGTGGCAGCGGGTCAGGCTAGATGACCTGTTCAGGCTCTGGAACCATTTTCATTGGTCTCTGAGGAGTCTAAGTGGTGCTAATTTCCAAACTGACCTACTTGTTCTCCATAAGTCAATACAGCATGTTGAGTGTGGAAATGGAAGAGTACTGGGGTTGTCTACAGCAGGGATTTCCAAAGTATGACCTGAGAACCAAATACAGCCCACAAGCTCCTTGGCCACAGCTTACCAGCCAGGACCACCCCTTTGAAATGGCTCTTCACCAAGGGGTGAAACTTTGGGAACCCTTGGTCTCTACAGCATCCCACAAATGGGTCCGGGGAAGACAGGACTGAGCACAACCTGGCTGCTCAAGTTTTCGGAGGCACATCAGAGTCAGAAGCTCATTAACAGCATTGTTCTGGCATTGCCTTGTCCCATGTAACTGATCTCAGACCAAAGGCCGTTTGCAGATGACACGGGGGTTTACTTCACACTAAACTGAAGAGGTCTTATAGTTTCAAAGTAGCTAGGGTCAGGAGGGACCTGATCAGATCATCTAGCCTGACCCCCTGCCACAGTGGGGAATTAATGTTGGGTTCACAAGATCCCAGACAGGTGATCATAGACACCATCATCCAAGGATTTAGTTACTTGGTCATAAAAGGCAATCAGGTTGGTCAGGCAGGACCTGCCTTTGATGAATCCATGCTGACTGCCCCGAGCATGATCTCCCCTGCAGGCCCCGCACAGCTGTGCTCCTTGATGATTCTCTTCAAGATCTTCCCAAGCACCGAGGTGAGGCTTACAGACCTATAGTTACTTGGGTCCTCCTTCCTCCCTTTCTTGAAAACTGGGACCACATTAGCCAGTTTGCAATCCCCCAGCACCTGGCCAGATGACCACAAATGCTCATACAGGTGGGCCAAGGGCTCCATGATGACCCCTGCCAGCTCCCTCAACACTCTTGGGTCAAGGGCATCTGGACCTGCAGATTTAAAAATATCCAGCCCTTCCAGGATATAACTACATCTGTGCTGATCGAAGGCCTGATGGAGCTATCCCCAAGATTGTCCCTACCTCTGGTAGGAGAGATGTGCTGGTCCCTGCTCAAGAAAACACAGGCAAAGAAACTGTTAAAAATATCAGCTCTCTCATCTGGTGTAGCCACAAGATTACCATTTGAGTCTTGCAGGGGCCCTACATTGCCTGGTACCCTCTTCTGGCTCCCAATGCACTTGAAAAAGGACTTTGTTGTCCTTAATCCTGGACGCTAGCCTGAGTTCCATCTCTGACTCGGCCTTTCTAATAGCCCTCCTACGCTCCCAGGCCAAGGAGTACTCCTCCTTAGTGATAGCTCCTCTCTTCCACTGGTTGTACACCACACTTTTGGTCCTCAGGCATTCCTGAATGCCCTTGCTGAGCCATGGGGGTTTCCGAGCACTCTTACCCCCCTTGCTTCTCTCAGGGACCCTTTGAGCCTGGAGCATCATCCCCTTAAGGTACAACCATTCCTCATGAACTCCCATCTCCTCTGCCTTCTGGGCCCGCAGTGCCTCCCCCACTAATCTCTGAAGCTCATTGAAGCTGGCTCTTCTAAAGTCAAGACCTTTGGTCTTGCTGTAAGCCCTAGACACCCTGCGTTGGATAGTGAAATCCAGCAGGTGATGATCACTAGTGCCCAGGTGGTCAGGGACCTGCAGTCCCCTCACCAGGTCATCCCCCATGGCCAGGACCAGGTCCAGCAAGGCATTATCCCTAGTGGGGCTGTGCACTTCCTGGGTAAGGTGAAGGTCCTGTAATAAAGCCAGGAACCTAAGCGAGCAGTCAGACCTGGCTGCCTGCTCCTCCTAGCAAACGTCTGGGTAATTTAGGTCACCCATGACAATGACATCTCTTGACCTAACTGCCTCCATAAGCTGACTGGAGAAGTCCCAGTCCAGCTCTCCCCCCTGGTTGGGTGGTCTGTAGAAGACACCCACCATAATGTCCCTTTTGACACCCCCCCACTTGTAGTTTGACCCACAGGATCTCCGCCCAACCCTCCTCTAACCCAAAGCTAATCCTTGATGATGCGAGGTGCTCTTTGATATAGAGCGTGACCCCCCCACCTTTCCTCTCTGTCCTGTCACTTCTATAAATGGTGCAACCTCAAATGCCTACTGCCCAGTCGTGGGTAGGGTCCGACAAGCTTTTTGTGAGCCCTACTAAGTCTGGATTCTTACTCGCAATCAGGAGGCACAGTTCCTCCTGCTTGTTCCCCATACTACAAGCTTTAATGTAGAGGCATTTGAGGCCTCCTGAGGGTGCATGCGCCTCCCCCACACTCACAGGACAGTTGTGGCCCTCTACTCTCAGGACGTTGTTGCTTACCTGGGCATCCCTTTCTCTTGTCACTCTGCATGCTGGTGAAGCATCCTCTCCACTCAGAGCAGCCCCTTCCCCCAGTGAAGCTAGTTTAAAGCCCAATGTATGAGATCAGCCAGCCTAGAAGAAAAAATACATCTGCCCTTAGGGGAGAAATAGTTTTTGAAAAACACTGCTTCAACTTAGGGCCAAGTAAATCCCCGTGTCATGTATACCCATGTCAGAGCCCAATCCTTGCCTACTTCTCCAGTGGCGGGGAGACCAAGCTGCTGGTGGGCAAAGTGGTCCCTGAGCTGAGTGTGGGATCTGTCCCCCCACCCCCGGCAGCACCTGCCCACAGGCACTTGGCTTGGGCAGTTCCAGGGGATACCACAGACACAGAGGGAAGCACTGAGCCCCTGCACAACTCAGGCAAGTAGGCAGGCTCCAGAGTGAAAAAAAGATCAGGCTCACCGCTTTTTTTTTTTTTTTCTTTCTTCTGTGGAGCCTGCCTTCCCAGGCTGCCTGCAGTCTGTCTGCAGCCCCCCTGAGCTGTACTTCCCTCCGTGGCTATGGGGTTGGAAACAAACTCCTCGCGGGTGTTTTACTTTGCAGTGCCCCAAATTCATTTGCTGCATCCCCAAGTAATTTAAGGTGTATTACGCCGCCAAATGTGCTACAGCAACTTAAATAACGTGCAATACAACGCTGAATTTGCAAACTCATGCAAACAGCAACACTATTAAAGCAGTGCAAAAGGCATTTAACCCACTTTAAACCCTCTTTAAAGTGTCGCCTACAAATGGCCCAAGACTCAGAGTGGGAGTTAGGGATGCGTCTAGAACAGCCTCACTGCAAACTTCTAAATCTAAGGTACATCAGTGGACCCAGATGGATGGATGGATGTTTGCCTGCTCAGTACCAGATACCTTCTCCAACAAACCTACCACTGACATGGTATAAACAAGCTCATTTTATCACAGGCATTAGGAACAGCTTCAGAGACTTTTAGTGAATACTATATCCAACACTGCTTTACTTAAGGCAACTTAACTGCCTACAAACCAGAGATTTCTTTTCCAGTGGAGAGAAAAAATGCTAGGAGCTTCAATCTGCATGGAGATTGAAAGAACTGTACTATGTGAAAATACCTCCACCTTCACTACACTTCAGCATCAACTTGAAAAACTGGAAGAATGAGCTAACGCACACTGACACATACTACATCTACATGGAGTGGAGCATTTAGAGCTTCTCAGCGCATCCCACCTTCAGAATTACTATAACATCTCATCTGATGGATATATCAGTCATGCCAAACATCCAAAAATTTCAGCTTTACTGTCAACACAGATCCTCAGGAAGGATCCACCAGGAGCATAACTTAAGCTGCTTCAAGAGAAAAATCCTTCAGAATGATATGGGATTGATCTACAAAATGCTCTGGGGGTGCCTCCAAAAGGATTTTTAGGTATCCCCTTCAAAGTTGGACAGATGTGCATGTTAGAATCCCAAAGACAAAAGCATGGGATAAAAGCATAGCCAAAAGAGCTACAAGATATCCTTCATAGATGACATCATCAACATTTTAAAAACTCAGTGTTTCTCCTCCAGTTTCAAGAAAGAGGGAGACACCTGAAAACAAGTAAGAAGAACCCTTTTCTGCAGGTGATGTGGCTCAAACCTCATCATACCTGTACCAAGTAATCAAACCTCAGAAGTACCAATTGTGCAGCATGACCAAAGTGCACTGGGCCATGGACAGACCTAAAAATCACATTTTTTTGTTAAACAGGAAGAAGGGATTTAATGCTCAGGAGTGTAATATGCTCATATCAGCAGATCCAATATAAAAGTTCTCTCTGTCCAATCCTAATTCGAAATAAATGAAGCAAAAAACTTAAATGATTTACCCCACAAAAATACAAGAGGTATATTACTCTAATGGGTTAGGAGCAGACAGATGAAACCGTTTCACTGGAATCAGCTGGTAAGTCCCTTCCTCCCCCACCTTGATGCAGTGTAGCTGCTTTCTCAGTCTGTACCCTAAAATGCTGAACAAGTTAAGGCAGAAAACATTAAGTACAACATTTAGAAAGAAAAATGCCTTTACACATCCAGGACAGTAAGACAAGAGAACCATGCACAGCACTCTGGGGCAAAAGTATGACCTACTCAGAGCTGCAGACTCAAGAGTACAGACTGCCAAAAGACAGGTAGACAAAATACAAGTTAAAGTTTGATCTCCTTCCAGTCAATTCTAATAGAGAAGGATGCCTGAAGCTGCAAAAGCTGCCAACTGAAGCAAAGCCAGAGTGGCAGCAGGAGACACTTGAAGCTACCGGTCTGACTGCAAACTGGCTGAAAGTTTCTAAGAGTTAAAGTACTTACAGTTGGAGGTCCTGAATTAAAAACAGCAGCATCCTTTGCTAAGGAGAACATGTAGGACACATGCAGATCTGGAAGAACGAGTAGCTGATTCAAGCTGCAAAGACTGTGAAATCTTCCTGGGCTGATCAGGGACTCTGGAGCAGAACAACAAACAAGTGTGGGGCTACCTAACATATCAACAGCAGTGCCTGAGCTTCCACATTAGGAAAGTCACCTTTCTTGAGTTGTGCCAGAGGAATGCCCCAGCAGCAAGCTTGCAGAAGATCTGATGGTGGACTACAAACATCCAAGTACAGAAAACAGTTTTGAACTAAGAAATTCTGCCCTGCATCTTACAGATTTCAAGAGCCAGGAACAGGAATTGACATTAAAATTTCAGTTTACTGGGAAATTCTGCATTCTGTTTTAGCTATACATTAAATCACATTTAAAATGTTTTCAATCTGATAATGTCCTTTAAAATAGGAGAACACATCCTGTTTTAACTTGAAGTAAGAATCATGCTACTTAATTCTACTGCTAGGATGAATATTTTCCCCTCAATAAATCAGGGGTGCTCAAGCCCACCCAACCATATCATCCTGCTGACAGGGCTCTCCAAAGCCCTGGAAATTTGGCAGTGAGGGAGCACTGTCAGCATTAATTGCTGCTCCCCTGCTGCCAAATTTGCAGACCCATGGGGAGTCCTGCAAACTGAATAATATGGCCCAGAGTAAACAGATCTGGCTGATGCACAAGCAGATTGGCCCAGCACAGGATCAGGCCCAAGGACCTGAGGGAGGATCTAGCCCACGGACCAACCATATGCCACCATCTGGCCCATCGGACCTGAAGTTTGGGCACCCCTGGTATAAACAAATTAAAAGTACACTCACTTAAGGGAGACAATTTCAGCTGCTAAAGAATTTATATTCTCAATTAAAAATAAATAAATAAATAGTTTCTAGCTTATGTTGGCAGAAATTCCTTCCAAAAAGGAACCAAGTGTGAATTCAATCTCCATGAGCCGGCAGTCAGCTTCACTGCCTTTAATGCTGCTTACAGCTTTTCCCAAGTAACAGAGTAATATTACACGATACCAATTAGTTTCACGGATGCTACTCAGAATCCTGCAGTTAGAACGGGAACTGGCAAGAATCACGTCAGTTTTGTACTGCTGCAGAGAACAGACAGGATTAGTGGAGGAAGGCAAAGGTAACAAAAAAGTTCAAGTTGAGAACAGTGGGATAACAAAGATCACCTCCAGCATAACCAGCCTGTCACCCTTGCAACAGTCAGGAGGTTCCAGAAGGGAAAGATGCATAAAACTTGACTTTTCTGAAGGGTTGGGGGTTTTTTTTGTTTTGTTTTTCAGTTTGTTTGGCAGGGTTTTTTTGGAGAGGAAGCTGAAGCCCTCAAGACATACCCACAGACTGCACAATGGTAGGAATCCCAGGACTCTCTCTTTCCCTAGCAGCTGGAGGTACAAAGAGGCTGGGCTTTTCACAAAGGTGTTGCCTTTTGACCTCACTGGCAGTCCCTCCCCACCTTTTTCCATCTCTGAAGCTGATCTGACCTTTCAGCCAGCCCGGCTCTGGAAATTCTCACATCCTGGGCATAAAATATTACTCTTGGAACACCGACACGTGTTCTATTGGTTATGAGAGATCTGAAACCAATACCACACACTCAGTGACTTTTCTAATCCTCAGGCAATATTGTACTGCTATTACTGCCTTCAAAAATGGCACAAGAATGCACCACAATATGCAGCAGTAGCACACTAATGTTTTTCTCCTCATTAGAGAGGACACAGCTAAGCTTAAAAAAAAAAAAAAAATCTTTAATCCATCTCAAAAGAGTTTTCACAACCATTGTTGCTGATACATAAGAATGCTATAAAAAGACCAGGAAAAGATTCCTCTAATGGTTGCTTTATTTATTTGACATTGGTGATCGAATCAGTTTTATCATGCTTGTGTTTGTGTGAATCCTCCATACATGAAAGTGTGAGAGGGGAAAAAGACCCTCACATTTTTAAATAGGAATGTGATGTGAAAGCTCAACATCCATTTGTGAATACGCAAAACTGTAAAAATTGGCAAGGGGCCTCAGAGCCAGAGGCAGTACTTGAAACCACTTTAATCAACCAGGTTTCATCTGAGCAGAATGCAGGCCCCCTCTCAACCAGACACTATCTAACAACCACCCACTATAAAAATTGTTTTATCAGGGGTTATTACAGTAAACTAGGTTTTTAATAATGTTGAAAAAATTGAAATATTTCTGTGGCGTTTGCTCTCCTTCCCTTCGATCTTCCATTTATGCAATTGCCTCTGATGGTTACCTTGGAAACTTATGCAAGTTTAAATTGGATTGATGTCCACTTAGTCATGGACAGGTTGAGTTTTGAACAGCCACATCTGAGATTCTGAAAATAATGTAAAACTTCTCTCAAGTCTTATTCCATCACCGTTCCTGCCCTCTCACAAAGGTTAGGAAAAGTTAAGTAACAATGTAGCATGAGCTGCAGAGGTTGGCCAGATCAGAGAATGCCTTCCGTGTACTGGTTTCAAGAGAAAAGGCTCCTTAGAAATACCCAACAAGGTTATAGTTTGCGGAGAGATTTCAAATCAGGGATGGCAAAGCACCTCCTACAGTCCTCTTAGCAGTTTGAGACAGGACAGCGGACATATATCGTAAAGGCAGACTGCACTGCCACAGTATCCATATTACTACTATGGAAAATAGCTGCTGTTGCGCATTAAAGTTATTCCTAAGACTGCAAGGAAACAAACTTCAAGACAGGTGGTTTAATGCATGAACACTGACCTACGAGCAAACTTACATCCTTGCTACCGAACTACTCCAAGAGCTGCGTCGTACTTTATGCAGAAGCCCTCAGGGCATACAGTATACTAGGTAATCAGTTCCCGAAAAGCTAGTAATCTCTGCTCCCTCTTCATAGTTATTGTGCCTCCCCTCTAGTCCAGCTCGCCCTCTCCTCCTGTCCCATCCCCAGGGAAAGAATCTGTTTCCTTCTTTCAAACTGTGATTGCCCTAGTTTGTAACACTACCTGCCTTAATTGATAACTATTTTTCACCTCCCATGCTCTTAGAAATGTAATATCCAGCTCCTTAAGAAAACTCCTTTCTTTTACTGTTTGGTTTTGTTATCTTTCTGGTGTTATCTACACTACTATTCGCGTCAATTCCTTTTTCTTAGGAATCTTCCTCAATTTGCACAAGTCCCTTACTGCCCCACCACCTTTTTATTGTAAACAATCTTTGTTTCCTGACAGCAATGACTTCCCTACCTCTAACCTCTTTTCTCAAACTGCTTTGTAACTTACCTGTGCAATGGGCATGAACAAAAAAACTCTCTCTGTCAAGTGATCATTTGTTTCTGCTGTCCATAAATATGGTTTTAGTCTTCAGCCTGAACTTTCCTTTTCCTCTCATATTTTCCAAGTTCATGTCATCTGTCCTGTCACTCGACATAGACTAAATACCCCAATGCCTCACACCTTTGCTGAGATATTTAATAATCTTCTTCCCACCCCCCTTCCATCTCATATGGTCAACCTTCCTCCCCTTCTCTATGATCTTTTCAAATTCCAGCTCTCCAAAATTTCATATGAAAATAGTTTATCACCTGCCTTCTAACACCTACAATAAAAGTATGACCAGATACCATAGCCACTTTGATAATTCCACTGATTTTCATTGTAGGATGCAGTTAAAATTGCCCTTAGTTTTTAAGATCTTCCCTAGACTTGAATCAACCTCACAAACCTGCCTTTCATTCTATTCTTCTCTCTGCCTACCTAGCATTTGCTCGCTTTATGCTTTTACATAAGACAGCTAGTGGCATGACCTTTCTTCTATAACAGCTCCTAAGGTCTGTAACACCCTACCGCTTTTCAAAGCTCAGAGGATTTTCTCCTTTTCCTAACCCTTTGCTTATAGGTGCATTGGCCCCACATGGCTCTTCAGGCTACTACTATTACAAAAAAAAGGTCCTCCCTCGCTCACCCATGCTGCACTCCTGGGCTTGGAGCAATGAAGACTATGGCATACAGTCAGCTCCTACCACTCAAGCCCACCAGACAGATCAAGAGTGGCAGAGGGGAACTCCAATATGGCCTCCTTACTAGCACATTTCTGGGTTTGGAGCACACAGAATGGGAGGTGGTGTAAAGGCTTTGTTTCTTGGTAGCAGCTCTGAAAGCAGTATGGAGCCATTGCAGACCTACCTTTCATCTGCAGTCAATATGACCATGTTCTAGATTACCTATAAACCCTAAGGACAGTCTATACGAGAAGCACTATATAAACTTGTATTGAAGGGGAACAATTTAAGGAACATTATTTTCAGGACTGTTCTGAAAGGCCACAGTCAGGGACAATACTGAATACCTTGCACAGCATACCCATGAAGCCAACAAACATAGGCTCCATACATGAACATGTGCATTTCTCCAGTTCTAAGTTTCCATTTAAAGAACTATATTTTAAGACTGAAGATAAATTTCTATGAATACTACTTAATACAAAGGAACAAGTCTGTATTTATGTCAAACAAAGCTTTGGATTAAATTGAACAGTTACATACACGTGAGCTTTATAAAAATGTTAATAATAGAACTGGATGAAAATCTGGAAGCTGCACACTTCCACTCTTGCACATTTTAAACGGTATTTTGAATAGATTTTTTTTTTTTTTTTAAAAACGGATGTAAGGAAGCATTGCAATGTGGCTTACAAAGGAAAGCCATGCAATTCAGGCATAGCTAAACAAGGAACAAAAACTGCAGATCAAATTGAGAAAATGTACACATTACTAACATGAGAACCGGCAGGCCTGAACTAAAGCTATATTATATCACATTCAGAAATGAGACACTATAATAAATCTAATTTACTCCAGCATAAAAGCAATCCACTGCAGCTATCCAAGGACTTACCTGTCTAGAGTGCAATTCCTATAAATACGTGCATCTACCCCACATATGGAATCCTGTCCTAATACTTAATACAGCACCATAAAGAAGACTGTCGCACAACACTGTCTTCTTTCCTGTTGGTGTATAAAAGGTCACAACATACACAAGTTCTCAGACATCTAAATTTATGTGCCAGCCATAGATGATAATGCTATACCAACTCTCTTAACATAATGCTATATCAAATAGATGTGTGGTATCAGTCCACATTAAATACCATGCTAAAGATCTTTTTAGGTACTGCAGCATAATTCTGCTGCACTTTCCATCTGAGGCATAAATAGTTAAATACCTCAAATTAAGTTGCCAAGTAGGAGCAGAAAACAGGGACCTTACTAAAAAAAAAAGAACCAGACTACAGCAAGAATGAAACTGACCAGGTTTATACACTCAAGAAGCAAAACCAGGCCAATTATTTTTATTCCAAGCATTAGTAAGCCATAGTTGGGACATAAAAAAAATAACGTACGATAAAGCAGTGCTTCTAGCCCTGCCTGACTGTGAAAGCCTTGCAACAGTATGTCACTGGATATGCATCTTAATGAGCACACGAGAGTCCAAAAGTGTTTTTCCTTTCATCAATACACATCTGATTACTATAACATACTACTAATCATATGGAGCAAGTGTACTTGGTCAGGGCAGCTGAATCTCGGGCATGTTACATCACATAACCTCATGTTTCTTAACTATGTGTGTCCGGAACACATTTGCTCATTCTTCAGTTATAGAAGCAATTATAGAAGCAAATGGGAAGCTATGACCAGACTTGCTGTTTTAAGCAGAGGACCATGCAAAATTTGAAGAAGAGTCCACATGTGATACATGGTAGGTATGGTTGTTTGAGTTCACGTAACTTTTTATAAACAAATTTGCGGTATGTAAAGCTTAAGTGATTAGGATATAAAATGACAAAACTTTTTTTTCTGTTAAGTTTTCCTTACTTTAACTGCCTATGTGCAGGCAACTTTATGTAAAACAGAAGAGCCACCTCCTTTGAGGATATATTCATTTTGAATAAGTTTTGTGGATTTTTTTCGACCAAGAACATTTCCATACCTTTTTGTGGGTGTGCGGTCAATTGACAGCATTTTACTAAATGTAAAATCAGTTTTACCTACTCTCCTTTTTTATGCTGGGCTCCCCTACCCCTATTGTGGATTTTCACTCACACAGTCAACACAAGAGAAAAAATTAAAATACAGAAAAACAGAACTATAATACTACAGAAACTGGCAGAGGGACAAAGAACAGATACAGAACCTTAACTTCTTTTGAAACTAGCTGTATTTCAATTAGACATTTTTTCTACATAGATATCATCAATTAATGAAGGCTCAAATGTTGGCTTTATTTAAAAGTGGTTTGAGTCAAGTTTGTGCTTTGCTGCTGTTCAACTGGACTGATTTTATTTTAAAACTCAATATTCTGCTGTACTTTTTGCAGTCCAAACACTTGTAGCCTCCTGCTAATGCATGACAACTAGAAAGTGAAATTGACTAGATATAGGTCTTTTTAATTGTCTATGACAGTTAAAGTAGTTTCAGTCTTAAATAAAGATGGTTAAGTAACATTTATAAGGAACTGTGTTTTACTTTCACTTGCCAGAGCATAGTGTGGATTTTCAACTACAATATCAAAAAAGGTTTAAAAAAAA
>JAGPOW010000304.1:59859190-59873384 GCA_030014935.1 Caiman crocodilus | reverse complement strand
AAAAAAAATCACAGTAATCTTAGGTTGTACAGGAACTTCAAACTGTGTAGACAAAATATGGTCTGGGCATTGATACACACACTTTTACTTAAAAGTAGCATTCCATTGCCTTGATCAAAACTGGAGATGACATGTGGGTTCTAAGAAGCATCCCACAACTAAAAGGATTTAGGGTCTAAGTATATTTTGATATTTGCATTCTTTGCAGAAAACATCTACACCAGCATTTATTAAGTAGATACTTCTGAAAACTAAAATTTTACTGATAATTTCTACAAACTGCAAAGACCAGGAAACACTAGTATATCTGAAGATACAGCCTGATATTAGTGACCATAACCAATTTATTTGTGGTTTGTCAATAACATACCTTGACACTAGAAAATATTTCAGAATAAAGCAAAATTGAAACAAAAAAAGAAAAACACCCTTTAGAATCTCACAAGATTAGAGCTTTCTTCCAAATCTCAAAAAATCATCAACATTCCTTAACAGACAAATATAGTATTATCCCTGACCATGACACATTCTGTGGAATAATAGGTACAGGTTTCATTTATGCATTTATTCTTAATTTCAGTGGTTGCCGTGAGATGTTTAATTTTCTATTTTAAACTGTAATGCTATCCTGGAAGTACATCTGAACTACTGTTTTCATTTGTTATTCACAAGGATGACAGTTGTGACTTTAATTAGTTCAATTGATTGGTCAGAAAGTGGTTGTTGTTCCCATGGTAACTTCTTTTGGGTGTACTGTGGTGGTTAGTCCAATATCAGGCATGGGAAAAATCTATGTAGAATATTTTGTATGCATTACATAATGCCATTCAACTATGCTTAGAATGTTTAAGCATTAGATATGATCATCAGAAAGTTTGTTATTTTCTTGTGGTCTGAACTTAATAACAGAATATAACAGTGTGCCTGTATTTGCTTAGGATTTCTAATTATTTTTCCAATTGTTTACTTTGAATAGGCTTCCTGCAAATAGCTTATGTTTCAACACCAAAATATTTCGAGCCAAAGTCTGAAGAAGAGTTTATACTTCACAAATAAGTATTCATCACTATATATTATATGTAAGCACACTCCACCCCAAAACACTTTCACCACAAAGTGATTATTGTAGCCAAGAAGTGACATTAAATGGATCCAAATATTGTGGTCAATGAGGAAAATGGAAAATAGAGAAAAGACCTGAGATGATGAAAGGTACATCTGATGTAAAAAGAAAAGTTGCTCCCTTAGCAATCCACCAAGAAATTTATGCAGGGCCTCAAAGGCTTTCAAAGTAACCAAACCCCAGCTAAGAATCCATATCACTTCTTTATCAAGAGTGCACGCCAGACACTGGCACTGTGGTTTTTCTAAGATGTGAACCCATATCTAAGTGTCAGAGGGAAAAGACCTACCCAAGTGCATCATCAACTATGGATTAACACGCAGAATTCTAAAAAAAAACACAGAATGATTTTTACCAGATAGCTAGACCTTTCAATGGCAAAAAATCTGTGATGGCACAGAAGTACATTATCAGGGTCACAGCACATCATTCAAGGCAATGTTTGTTATTTACGGATACGAAACATGACCATCCAGATAAGATTCTAGTTAGATGAAGTTCCACAGGAAATTATTTTTCCTTCTACAGTAATTCTGCTTCTTTAATGCTAATTGTACTCCTATAAACAGGGCTATACTTCACAACCCCGGTTCTATAGCACCGTACTAAGCAGGCTGGAAACCAAGTCTTAGTAAATTAACTAGAAAAATAAACAGTCCCTGGAACATCACTTCTCCAGTCTTACTTAACAGGATACTTGAGCTAATTTAAAAACCAAAGATTTTTATATTTAAGATACATATAGACACAAGTTCTTTGTAAAAATCTAAACTCTCACGGCTCAGTAGGAGACAGACTGGGTATTTAGCACTTGAGAAAATGTGGAAGAGAATTTAAGATCGTAGGTGGAGTACGTTAGCATGATAGTTCTGTTAAAGCAAGCCACACTAAATCACTTAATGCTGACATTTAAACTATGATAAGATTTCAAAGGCAATCGCCCATTAAAACAAACCAGGTCCACTACATTGTTTTTCACTCAGTCACATCTGGACGATTTTTGGCACAAGCAGAATGGCTAGCAACTTAAAAATGAAAACTTAGATCCTGGAGCATAATTTACAGCCACAGTAACAAAAAGTACATGGAGCTCTGCCCCACAGTAGCATGTTGGACTGAGCAAATTCTAGTTGTGGCAGATTGACCTTATAGAAAGGTCAATAAATTGAGGTACCAACTGCCCAGAAATGTCATTTTCTTTGAAGTTCATCTGCACCTGATGATTCAGACTCTGTATAGGGAAGGAGCATCAGGGGCAGTTTTACTCAGAAGACAGACACTTTCAAGCAGGCATATATTTACACACACACACACACACACACACACACACACACACACACCCACCCACCCACCCACCCCATGCAGGCAAAACAGGTTTTAAAATTTAATAATTTCAAAGTTTTCCCATGAACTATCCACAGATCTTTATAAAGAGATTAGGCTCCCATGATGCATTTCAGAATAAGTCCTAGGTTGTGACAGACAAAACCTGGGAATTTTACATCTCCATTTATCAAGCTCAATGGTTGTCAAACTGTAGTCCACAAAGCACTCACAAGTCTGCAGAGATCTGGCCAGTCACATGGTGCTGGCTCCTGCATCTTGTAGAAGCAGCTGGAAAGAAGGAGCCAGTGAAGCTGCCTCCATTAGGAGCTACTGCTACACAAAAGGAGAAGAGGAAACAGAAGCAGTGAGAGCCACCAACAGGAAAGAAAGGAATATCCAGCGAGACTGGAACCAGATGAATGGACAGCCAGCATAGGGAAAGATGCTTAAATTGAAGAGTAAAGTGCAATTAACTCTTGCATATTCCATTTTAAACAGCATAAAACAACTGCATAAAAACCACTCTAAAAAAATAATCTCTTTCTAATATTGCTCTTCCATTCAAATACCTGCATGTATTGTCAGATAACCGGACTCAAAATGGTAGGATCAGATCGTATATTAACAGCATCTGAACCACATGCGGAGACAACTGCTCTAGTGAATTAACATTTATTCACACAAGACAGTTACTTCAATGCCAGCCTCACAACACAGGAGTGACTTGCTCACAAAAGCCAAGCACCTGCCATCATACATGCATCTGCTGTAAATATCTGCTCAGCCTGCCCAAACTGACTTGACTGCCTTCATCCTACCCTACACATACCTTTACAACAAAACAGTTAGGAAGTGCCAGAGGACCTCGCTCAGATGGGCATACAGCCAACGTGGGGAGCCCGCCCCTCAGCCATCTACATGCGCCTATGCAATGGGCTCCATAAAATCAGAGCCTGGTATTTTCCCCTGGCATCAGGTTAAGATCAGCTTAGCCAGTTCTCTGGAGGGGAGTTGGTGGGGAAAGGCAACAAATGACACCTGGTTTCCAGACCCTCCAACAGACTCTCCCTCCATTGTTCCCCTGAACATCGCAGCTTCAGCAGCGCGTGTGGAAAACCCCTCTCAAGTTGGCGTTTCTTCCCCCTACTAAAAGGAGCTGCTTTGGAGTCGTAGGAGGCCATTCTGTGCCCGGCTCTTTCTAAAGAAACCCCTTTCCTGAGTCACTGTCAAAGGTTTTCTCCTTGAGGACTGAACCGGTAGGTCCCAGCTGGGGCTGGGGCCCGAGGGTGAGGTGCCTCCCCAGCTGCCCACCCGCCGGGAGGGGAGAGCGCTGCACTGCCTGTCTTTGTCCTTCGCAGCCATCTGAATCGGGACATCTGTCTCCCAGGCTGGAGGGGCGGGGGGCCCCTGAAGAACAGCCGGGGCCTGCAGGCAGCAGCTCTGGCCCCCTGGCCACCCCTGGGGCTGCTTTTTGAGCAAGGTCTTTGGAAGGGGGGAGGGGGGACCAGGAAACAACAGCCAGGCCAGCCCCCCCCTGTATTTGCTGCGGGGCCACAGCACTTGCTCGAGCCCCGAAGTGAAGGTTTTTATTGCGTAACTTTCACCCGCGGCCAGTCCCGCACCGGCCCGGCCCGGCCGCCGCACCCACCTGCCACAAAGGCCGGTCCCCGCCGTGCCTCCCGGGGAGGGGGCGCCGCGCCGCCGGGCGGGTCACGGGCGGGGGGAGTGCAGCGGCGCCCTTCAGCCCGCCCCGCCGCCGGGATGCCCTTCGCGGCCCCGGCCCGGCCGCCCCGAGGGCCCGGGCCGGCCCGGCACGGCACGGGAGCCTCCCGCACGGTCGGGTCAGCCCTGAGGGGCCGCGTTTGGCTGCGGCGGCGGTGGCCGCGAGGATGCCGAGCCGAGCCGAGCCGAGCCGAGCCGGGCCCTGCCGCCCCAGTCCCCGGGGGCGCTGCCCCACCCGACAGACCCGGGCCGCCCCGCGCAGGCACCCGCCGCCCCGGCCCCCCAAGTTGGCAGCTTTCCGCTGCAGCCGCCCCGGGGGGCGGCACCTGCTCCCCGGCCCGCACCCCCACCCCGGCCGCCCGCCCGCGGGGCGTTCCCCGGGGAGCCGGAGCAGCCCCCGCACGGGATGGCGGCTCCCCCAGCCCCGGCCCCGGCGCGCGGGACTCACCGCGGCGCCTCCCACGCGGCCCCGGCGCGGCGCGGCCCGGCCCAGGGCAGCCGGAGGCCCCGGCCGGGATAGATCCAGCGGCTGGAGCCCCGCGGGGCGCCCGAGTCCCGGGCTCCACGCTGCTGCGTCAGCGCCTCCTCCTCCGCCCCCGCCTCCTCCGTCGCCGCCTCCTCCGCCTCCGCCTCCGCCTCCTCGGAGCTCCCGGCTACGGGATGGGGATGGGGATGGGGACGGGACGGGGCGTCCCCGGCGCGGCCCGGCTGTCCTCGGTGGCCGCCCCCCGCGCGCAGGCCAGAGCGGGCGGCGCCGCTGGGCAGGAGGGAGGCGGCTCGGCGGCGGCTCGCGCTGGCTGCAGCGCTGATACTGCTGCTGCTCTGCCGCTCGACTCCAACTCCGCCGGAGCAGCGAGCGCCTAGCTCCTTCCTGCTTCCTCGTCCGCAGCCAATCAGCGCCCTCCCCAGCGCCGCTCGCTTCGCCGCGCCGGCCAATCACCCGGGTCCCTGCCCGCCGCCGCCAACCAATCCCGCGCCGAGCCCGCTCCGGGCCGAGAGCCCCCCCTCGGTCCCGGCGCTGGAGGCTCCTGGCGGGCGCGGCGCGGGGCGGCGCGGCTCCGTCATCCACGCGCAGCATCCTCGGCTCGGCCCAGCCCAGAGCCCCTGCTTCCTCCCCGCCATCGAGTGGCAGAGCCGCCCCGGCCGCGCTGCGCCCACCCAGGTCGGCGACCTTGCAGGGAGCCCCACGCGGCGCCCCGGCCCAGCCCGCCTGCCTGCCCGCGGCGCAGCGCGGCCGGGAGAAGACAATCTGCATGGCAGGAGCTGACAGGGGCTGCTCGGAAGCCGGCGAAACTCTTAGCAGGGGAGGCTGGGCTGTCACACCCCCGCCCCGCGCACGGCCCGAGGACCGCGCTGCCCACAGACGGGCTCTCGCTCACCTGCTCGGCGGCGTCGAGGGGAGGCCGAAGCACGTTCCCCGCTTTACGGCTGTAGTGACCGCGGGGAAGGCGGAGGGAGGTCCCTTTGTCAGCCCCCGCGGAGCAGCCCGTCGCCTCCTGCTGCCTCCCCGGCTCTGCCAGCCACGAGGCGCCCGGAATCCCGGCGCGAGAGCCTCGCCTCTCTCCAGCCATCCCATTAACCCAAACAGCCCTTGGCACTCGCACCCTCGACTACAAATACTGTGTGAAATGCACAAAGACTGCTAATGCCGAAGTACTAAGCATTTGTACATAGGGGACAGCTCGAATCAAGATTCGCAGACATTAGGGGAGCCTTCGGCCACTGCAATAACTCTATAAAAAGCTGTAAAATGAATGGTTACAGGGCAGGTAATGAAGCATTAAGGTTTCCCTTTAAGAAGGAAAACTGACAACAGAATACATCACTTCTGAGCAAGGTGGTATTGTGAGGAAACCTTAGCTTATGAGATTTCCTAACTCAAGTCCTTGATTTTGTGACCTAACATTACCGCAATGAAAGATGCCAAACTTTACTGTCTCTCATTGCACCATTAAAGTGAAGGGGCTGTAACTGATGGGTTTTTGAATAAACATGTCTCTTACTGAGCCTATCCCCTAGTCTACACTAACATGCTTATACTGCACCTTCTCTCCAAAGCATTAACTATATAGGCTTATCAAATGTAAACATGATGTTTGAAGCACAAATACAGAGAGGACACACTTCCTTTTAACTGAACATTGGAGTGATTTGTTCACAATTTCTCCAAATGAAAAGGGGTTTTTCAACTGCATGCTAGCTCTGAAGAAAGGTTAGTTGTACCGACAGTGGAACTCAGCTTTAAGGATCTTACAGTAGTTGCTAGTGATACTATAGAGAGCAATGCAGCACTTCTCTCAGTAGTCAAATGTGTCTTTCCACTCCATTGTTTTTCCCCTGAATTCAAAGAGGAGATCAAGTTACCTTTCTCTTTTATGGATGCAGGACAGCCGAAAAAAAATGAAGACTAGGCTGCAACTTGTGAAGATAGGCAGAGGCTTGGTAATGCAAGAATGAACTTCTTGAGACAGGCATGGCAGAACTCAACACTGGGATGCTGTGGGGAAGTATGAAGAATGAATGGGTTATAAAGAGTCAAACCCTGCTGCTCTCATCATTTGTATGAAGACCTGCCTCCTGGCACCTCAACACCCAGTGTACTAATAAAATGCTGCCAGTGTTGCATAAAACACAATCTCTTCCCTTTTTTGAAGAATCTGATACAGGAAAATAGGCCCCTTTTCATTTGCAGTCCTGTTGCTGTGCTTCAGTTTCTGTGAGAAAGGTCACAGATCCTCTCTCAGTGGTTCACTGGCACAAACTTTCTGTAAGCCGCCTCGTGACCTGGCTTCAAATGACTTTTCAGTTCATTTGAGGGTGGTCAATTTTACTTGATAGCCAGGAGGGAGCGACTGTCCTGAAGTTTCCCTGCCCCGGCAGTGTGCGCCTCCCTGTGCTGAGGGGACACACTCCCCTTGCTGCCCAGACAGCAACCTAAGGAAATGGACTCTGCCCTCTTGGCCTACTGTGATGCACACAGCAGTTTCTCCTATCTACTGCAGCAGCTGCCAAGACTGTATGGTAAACATATCCATTGATAGCATTTCATCTTACATATTTTTAAGGGATGTGCTAGAATAACTGAGATTATTTTTGTTATCACGTCACCATTATTTCCCTCCACTGAGTCCTACCACACTAACCCCTTTCCTCTTCTGATAAAAGGGGCGGGGGAATCAAACAAAAAACATTCATTACTTCAGAGTCTCAGCACTCAGTCAGTAAGAGGACACCATGGGCAAAGGTCCACTGGGACTGAGCTGGACCATGCAGCCTATTCTGGAAAAAATTAAATGATGCTCCCCAAAACCTGTCAGCCTGAAGGAACAACTCAGGTCAGTATAAGGTCATTGTCCTTGATGGACAGTATCTGCAAAGCATTTTCTCAGTGTCTTTTCCCATTCCTTGAGAACCTAACTAGACAGGATTGTATTCTGTAACCAAAAAGGGATGCTACTCTCCCTGGAGAACTGAAGTGAGACACCAATAGTACAGGCTCTAAAAGTTGAGTTTATCAAGCAATGTTGATTCTTTCATGAGTAAAAAGGTTATATGTTTAGGGTTTGGGGTTGTTTTTTTTTTGCTTGTTTCTGTTTTTGTTCTGCTTTTATTTTTACAGAGACTAGGGAAGGAATCCATTTCCCTCCTGTCTGAATGGACATCAACAAGGTCAGCCTCCCTGATTTTCATCCACTCCTATGCCTGTGCCATCTACCTCAGAACTTCTCTAGCAACCGTGGCATGTTTGTAAGCCATTTCTTTACCAACATTGCTAGAATAGAAGGAAGATGTTTGAAGGCAAGCATGTGCCAAGTGGGACAACCCAATCACAGCATAACGATAGCTGTTAATAGCAAGAAGAAACCAACAAATGCAGTAAGTGTCAATTAAGCCATAGAAACTGGGTTAAAGACCATTTTTAAAGGTCTGCGTAGAATTCAACAAAACTCAAGGAAACTTAACATACTAAAATATCCTCTTTCTTCGCAGTGTGCCTGTGTACTGTAAAGAATCTGGAATGCAAGATCAGCCATTATTGACATCACAGCAGTGCCAAGTGTGGGAGATAAGGAGGAAGCATTTCAACCATTTGGAGACACTGATCCACTTTCTAAACTTGTACGCAAGCTCTGTTGTTTCCTTTGGCAGTTTCTGTAGATATGAACTTTAAGTCAGATCTCAGCAGCGTTCTGTTCATTCACCTACATGCCACTTGAATGACAAAGCACAACTGTTTTCAGCAACCAGGGCTTGACAAATCATAATGAAGGCCTCTGTTATGGCTATATAATTTTATGGTCTGCCCCAGAGTTTACAGCAATGATTTTACCTCCAGGACTACCTAAAAAGGGGGCACAGTAGGGTTGCTCAATGATAGTATTTTCCAGACAAAAATATGCCCCAAATCAATGGTCTGATGTTACTTCAGTGAACGCAGGTGCAGACAGTTAGATATCATGAACCAGGAAGCCATGACATTTTTTGGCTAAATTATGATGACATCAGAAGCCAGGTTTTACATAGGTTCTCAAAGAAACATGTGCTGTCTGCGACTATAGAAAATAAGCTAGAGGGGTGGCTGCCTGAATGTTTTGCTATCATTTTTTAAATAAAAGGACCAAGAAACAAGCCAAGATAAACTTATCAGCTATATTGCTGAGAACAAACAAATGGGACGTATGCTAGCAACTGGCCTTTATTCAATAACATATTGCCTTGTTAAGATCCTTGTGCTTTAAGATGCTCCAACAATAAGCCCTGTAGACGTGTACTAACACTCAGTATTAACACTGAGTTTTCTCTTCTGTTAACAATCAATTCAAGGAAGCATATGACAGAGGATAGTATAGTTATCTTATGGAAATGAATATGTATGCTAGTTACTCAGCAAAGCATAATGACTGTAAACAGTCTGGTGTAGAACAATAAACTTATTTTAAAATGGATTCAGACCCAACACGCAACAGCTCCTTCTCAATTGGATCAGAATTTTATTGCTTGCAGACCCTTTTCCTTTGTGCTGTAGAAACTAAAGTTGCTCTGCACTTAAGAAAAAGGTAGGGAGAATAGAAAATCCCATCAGGAAATTCCTTATTATAGCTTTTTATTTCACCACTTCCCTCAAGTGTCCTGGAGTAGCACTACTTTGCTGCTCAACGTTGTTGAGTGTTAGCTAAAAAGCAAAAAAAAATCCCCCCGCCCTTTCTTTACGAGAGCTGAAAGTGCTGCTTAACCAGTATTTCCAAGGTGAAGATTGAAGGAATCACCAAATCTGCCGTACCACTGGGCTGTCAAGCTGCCACTAAATAATTTTAAAACTTCCAATCTCTCCAGCAAACAGCAGCAGGAGGTTAACTAAGGTAGTAGCCAAATGCAGAGCATCAAATCAATTATAGATTTAGTTTTAGTGTGATAGAGAATGCAATCTCACTTTACTCTTCAGAAATGTTGTAATGACTTTACAACCATACCATCTTGGACTGTGATCTCATGTGCTAAATAGGGACAAGGCTGGTCAATATTTGGATGGGAGACTGACAGAATTGTAGCTGCTACATAATAATTTATGAATGCTCTGTGTTGACTTGGTTATGGAGATGTGAATTGTATGAATACATTGGTTTAATTGATAGGGAACTGCAAAGAAAAACAAGCAGGAAGGAAGAAAAATGGCTTGTGAGAAACCACCTGAGTTGTTAAAAGAGAATCCCATTACAGGAAAAGACCTGAGTGCATCATAGAAAATGGGATTTTCTGAAGAGAAGGGAAGGAAGGTAGTTTAGAGTTGTCTAGGAAAAGGAATCAAAGACATAGCTGACATAGTGACTTTAGACAAGATAAGTGTGCATGAAGACTTGTTTTGAAGATTTCTGTTTCTGTCTCTAAATACTGTATTGTTAAGCAACCATGAGACCAATCACAGGAAAGAAATGCAGCTGCCTGAACCCAGTCAGACCTCAGGGTTCTGCAGGTACAGAGGATGCACAAAGTTCTGTAGGCAAGGACATGCCACTCTGGAAAGAGAATTACACTATAAAAAAAGGTAAGGGTAAAAAGCCCAACACTTTAAGGGGTTACACTTAAGAGACCATAAAGAGAACAGGGGCTCAACAGGAAATAGACCTCTGAGGAAACATGTAAGGCAAGAAATGGTGCTGATGATTCAGTAGGGGGCAATCTTCTCTCTGAACTATCATGGAATCAATACCCTGACACACTGTTAGGGGCCACTGTTGCTGTAGGTTCCATCTTTCAAATCAGGCATGAAACTTAGGCTCTGACTTTTTTGTTCATTGAAGACCCCGCAACACATGGAACAGATGGGTTAAGAAAGGTGTATTGATCCAGTTTTAACACAGGTAATAGTACTTCTTAAATGAACTCCCAAACTGCAATTGGAGAAGCTATTCTCCCTATCCCTAACATATACAACATATTTCCCCACCAACAGACCCACATATATACATCTAGCTGTTGGTCCTCAATAGTTGCTGTGTATTCTGCCCCAGAGATATCTTTTAGTAAGGAATGACAGATCTGTATGTATAGTCTATGAATCTCTCCCCAGTGGAGCATGCAGCTAAAACCAAAACATCCCTGTTTTGCAATAAGTTTTGTTTCATAGAAGTGCTTGTGTAAACTAATCTCACTTTCCACACAAAGTTAAGTATTAAATTTAGGAATGAGAGAAGGCCAGGATACATGAATGAAATTTCCTAACAGTTGTTTAGGAGTCTGCATCCCGGCAAATTTAGAATTAATTTGGATATGCACTAATCATACTTACCACTATACCTCAACTGTAATTATTAACCAGAAATTTCTCCCGTCATACTATTAAACCAGCCCCCTCTAAAACAAACAGTATGGTGAACAAAACAAATAGCAAAAACCAAACACTTCCCAGCATTTAGAATGCTAGCATCCCTTGAATAGTTGCTCAGACCTAACTTTGAATCTCCGGCCTGTTTACAAATCAGGAAAATATCTCCTATTTATAAATAAACAAGGTCTAGGATTGACTTTCAAAGACACAAGCTATCAGAATGCCATTACAAAAAATAGGGTGATTACAAAAATGCAAAGAGCTCTCTATAGAAAGAAGCCTTCAAAAGTTCTATCACCATCACTCCTTTGAGAAATGACCTGCCTTGAAATAGCTTCTTCTCTTGTTCCTTCCTCATTCAAATTGGGTAAAAACAATCTAAATTGCCAGTTACAAAACAGCATGGCTGGTTATCTGCTATTCCTTAACCATATACCACATGGCCCCCTTAAAGTGAGGTTTCTCCTCCCTGACCAGGAAGAATTAATTGCTAATGACCAACTGTCACAGCACCCCTGCAAAAGGGATCACATCCAAAACATTCTGCTTGCTGCTTACAGTAAAATAGGAGAAATAAATATTATAGTGGGTTTTTACCTCACTGTTTGAACTGTGCCATCATAGACTGCTTGCTGACCAGTGGACATATTTAGCCCCACAGACAGGGCCCTCCTTGTCTTGTTTCCTGTGATTTCTTATTGCCCCACAGTATGGGCAGACAACTCCAGAGGAGTAACAGCATGACCCAGGGAGCAGCAGACAGAAAGCCTGATCTCCTGCCATGCAACTTATTTAGTCCTGTGCAAAAGAACAGTAAGGTGAGGTAGCACTGTAGAAAGTTACACAGAAGGAGGAGATGGAAGAGAAGGGAATTTTGATGGAGAGAAAATGGTAGGAAAATGAAGAGAAGGAGAGAGAGAAAGAGAAAAAATAAATTATTCTTGATACCCAGTGGGTGCATCTACACAAGACATTTACTGCACAGTAGACTAATTAGCTGTGCAGTAAATGTCACGTGTCTACATGTACACTCTTATTGGGTTGGAGTAAACTAATTTACTTTGTAGTAGGACAGTACTTGTAAATACAAATGCTATCTTGCTGCAGAGTTTTTTATTCCATAGCAGCACACATGTAGATGTTGCCCTGACTGGCTGGGACGTAAGGGTACTTCAGTGCAAGGGCTGCCTGCCAGCTAGCTCTACACTCATTGGTGACGTGTAGGGGGTGCACACGGGTGCATGTGCACCCCCTGAGATTGGCAGTGCACCCCTTGAGCCTGGTTGCTGCCAACGCTGCCAGAGGTGTCTGCGGACAGTTGTCAATCACCGCTGGCCACCACCAACACTCTCAGCAGCGGCCGTATGTGGTCACCAATCACTGGTCAGTGACCCCTGCCACCCTTCACCACCGACACCACTGCGGCTGCCTGCAGGAGCTTCCCGCTTGTTGCCACCATGCCTCTGCCCCACCGTCGACACAATTGCATGTGGGCGGTCGCTGTGTGCTGTCAGCCTCATGCCTACATTGAAGCACTCCCATGTCCCAGCCAACCCCTCCACAGCACATTGAGCCTGGGGGCTGGGGGAAGAGGGGGGAACCCTGGGTCTCTTGCCAGTCAGGGCTGCTCCAACTGGGTTTAGTAGGCTGCGGTTCACCATGCAAACAGTGCACCCAAAACAAAAAAATAAGTACCGGAGTTCATTGCATCACAATAATATATATTAATATGCACGTGTAGACATGCCAAGTTACAAGCAAGACATTCAGTTAATGGCTTAAACTGGATAAAAAGAACCAGACAAGTATATAACAGTAAAATCAAGTGAGTACAGTCTGAGAATTCTCCTTCGAGGCTCCAGCAAGCCAATCTCTACAAGTTTGGTAAGTCTTATAGAGAAGCTTGTTGCCAAGTTTGATAGAGAAGCTCTTTTTAGCTGTGCATTACAGACCACTCCAGATCTTAAAGGTGCAATCACCAGAGCTTCTTAAAGCTACAAATACTACTGCAAGAATTTTTTTTACAAGTTAAACAGAAACTAGAAAATAACAGAACTTTAAAGGCCTGAAGGAGAAGGGTTTCAAACAGTGATTCTCAACCAGGGTGTTACAGCATCCTAGAATGCCTTAAGATCCTTTCAAGGGTGCCACAAAGTGCCATGCAATGTTAGCACTGTTTGGTGTGCACAAATGATTCATAAGATAAACCCAGAGATTTCAAGCAGGAATTCACAGTGTTCAAAATATCTTGACCTGTTGCAGTCTTTCACAGTTTTTTGCAACAAAAGAACTGCTTTATTGTTTTTCTGGAGTAAAAAAAAAAGAGTGAAAACTATGGCATATTGAAAGGGGTACCTTGAGTCTAAGATTGAAAATCACTAGTTTGTGTGGTGGGGGAAAAAAAGATACAAGTTTTTATATTTTATTACATTGTGTTGGCAGCCAGTGGAGTGAGAGGGATGTTACAGCAAGAATATTGGGATCCGTGGTAGCCATGGATGAATATTAGCATACCCTACCTTCCATATAGCTGAGGGACTGCCCTCTTCAGGAATTCTATAGGCTGAACACACTGTACCAACCAAGCAATTCCTTACATTTTAACCCTCTCCAACAAATCCCTGCAAGTCCCCTATCGCATTCCTCAGGCCAGGAACTCCATGTGTTCCCCAGTCTTCTCTCTGCATGTCAGAGGCTGTGGGTTTTCCTCCCCTCATAGCATTGTTCCCCTTCCTCCCCATGTCATGTGCTGTGTACCCTCAACCCGTCTCAGGTACAATTTTCTCCTCCCCAGGTCCTTGCTTTCCATCCTTCCTTCCTCCTACTCAAGCATTAATTTATTTCCAGGCCTCTACTTCCATTCCTATTCTTCTAGTTTTCCCCTTATGAATTCTTGTTTCAATTATCACCAGGACTCTCCAATCTATTCTATGTTAAGCCTCTTCTTCCTCTGTGCCACCCGCAGCCCCATCTGTTCAGTTTCCTAACACTTTATCCATATCCCCACTCCCACACTTGTCCCCACTCATAGATTCATAGATGTTAGGGTCAGAAGGGACCTCAATAGATCATCAAGTCTGACCCCCTGCATAGGCAGAAAAGAGTGCTGGGTCTAGATGACCCCAGCTAGATGTTTATCTAACCTCCTCTTGAAGACCCCCAGGGTAGGGGAGAGCACCACCTCCCTTGGGAGCCCG
>JAGPOW010000304.1:59842086-59859090 GCA_030014935.1 Caiman crocodilus | reverse complement strand
ATGACCCCAGCTAGATGTTTATCTAACCTCCTCTTGAAGACCCCCAGGGTAGGGGAGAGCACCACCTCCCTTGGGAGCCCGTTCCAGACCTTGGCCACTAACTGTGAAGAAGTTCTTTCTAATGTCCAGTCTAAATCTGCTCTCTGCTAGCTTGTGGCCATTATTTCTTGTAACCCCCAGGGGCGCCTTGGCGAATAAAACCTCACCAATTCCTTTCTGTGCCCCCGTGATGAACTTATAGGCAGCCACAAGGTCGCCTCTCAACCTTCTCTTGCGGAGGCTGAAGAGGTCCAGTTTCTCTAGTCTCTCCTCGTAGGGCTTGGTCTGCAGGCCCTTAACCATACGAGGGGCCCTTCTCTGGACCCTCTCCAGGTTATCCACATCCCTCTTGAAGTGCAGCGCCCAGAATTGCACACAGTACTCCAACTGCGGTCTGACCAGCGCCTGATAGAGGGGAAGTATCACTTCCTTGGATCTATTCATGATGCATCTGCTGATGCACAATAAAGTGCCATTGGCTTTTCTGATGGCTTCGTCACACTGCCGACTCAAGTTCATCAAGTCCACTAGGACTCCAAGATCTCTTTCCACTTCCGTGCCACCCAACAGGTCATTCCCTAGGCTGTAGGTGTGCTGGACATTTTTCCTCCCTGGAAAAATTCCTTTCTCCACTCTCCATTTTTACTCTCCCCCAAGCCCTCTCTATCAGATCCTTTTAAGTCCAAGCTACAGGCAAACCAACTCAAGCACCAAACTAAGCTGCTCCTTTGGTATGTGCAAGCAGTGACAGGGGGTGGCAGCAAAATACTTGTGTCTGCAGCACCAGCCAGTGTGGAGGCCAGAGTTTTCCTGTGAATTTTTCTTTACTTTTCTTTACTGGTCCTCCAATTTGCACCAGAATCAAAAACCTGATAATCCACCAAACACTCTCTGACATCTTGGAACAGACTGGCTGGCGGTGTTCCAAGTTATCTCACTGAGAATTAGACTTTGTTGTGCATGGCTGAGAACCTCACTTTTATATGTGAATGAGTTGAGGATCATGAGTAAAGGAAGGATGAAGAGCAGCAGAGTAAGGACTCTGGACTTCAGAAAAGCAGGCTTGGCTGGGATGGTCTAATTGGGGATGGTCCTGCTTTGAGCAGGAGGTTAGACTTGATGACCTCCTGAGGTCCCTTCCAACCCTCATTTTCTACAATTTTAGGAAGCAGTTTTCTTCTGTGGCTCCAGTGCAACCTCAAAACACCATGCTGACCACCCACTCTGCAGAGGCAGAAAGCAAGAACTTCTCTTCCCCAAACAGCAAGAGATCCCAGTTAAAACCCAAGCAGGGCTACTAACAGGCAATTCCCATTACATGCAACACTTACAAGTAGTCAGGATTTGCATGAACTACAAAACAAAACTTAAAATTGGTAGACTGGAGCAGCTTAAAACAGTCTTGAAAGCCCTTGCTCTGATGAATACTGAGGTCAGATTTAATGGGATGCAGAAGAGACTTTCCAGCTCTTCTTAATTGCCAGAATCAGAAAAATTAGGGCTAAGTTGATCCTTTCTGCTTATACAAGTTTGAAGCTATATTGTCACCAGACATCCATTTCGATACAGCAGTTTGTTAGATTAAAGACATTCTTCTTTATTTTTACACCTTTGGAACCTGTCTCAGAAGAGTCAAATGAAATTTCATTTTCAACCTACTGGTGTGTGAATAATTTGAAAAGAACAGTAGCTCAGTTTAATCAGACTTTTTTGCACAGGCTTAATGTCTGAAAAGTAAATTGACCCATCTCTATCAGTCTGAAGAATCTGGGCCCCATCACTGGGTCTGGCAAACCAAACCCAGCAGTGTCTCATACAGAGTTAGGCAAAGGGAACAAGACTCAGAAGAAATAGCATTCAGTAGAATTAGAGGCACAAAAATAAACTTGAACTGCATTCTCAGAAAACTGCTCTTTGTAATCTACTGAAAAAATGCAGTAGTAGCATAGTCTCATTTGTTTGTAGGGATATAGTCTCACATTATTCTCACATTTGAGCATAACTACAAGGCCTTAAGCAAAAGGTATACAGAAGTACTCCATGTACATTTTACAGCACTATATTTTAGAGCACCTCTTATAGGACTATAAAGTTACAGCTCTCTAAAACATGACAGAAGTGCAGCGTTTGAAAGGAGTGGGAGGTAGCGGGGGGAGGGCTCTGAGCCTCCCTGCATTTTCCCGGCTAGGTGGCAGGGGGTTCTTCACAGCCTTTTGGGGCCTGGCAGTAGCTGTGTATGTCCCTTTCACCCCCAACCCTCTTAGCTAGGCACAGGCACTGGATCTGCCACGGGGCCAGGCAGCAGCTTGCAAAGCCCACAGGATACTGACGGAATTGTCACAAATTTGACCAGCATACAGACGTTATTTAAAACACTGTAGGTTGCTAAGGTGCTGTAAAATACAGCGCTTCACATTTAATACCTCATGTAATGAATTGATTTAAAGTGCTATGGCCATTTTTTAAAGTGCTGTAAAGCTGTGCACTTCTGTTAAGTCATGGCAATAAAGCACTTTAAATGATGATAAAAGCAACTTCTGCATATACCTAAGGAGTTTAAAAGCACTGTCCACAGGATTAATTTGGGAGAAGACTGTTTCACCAGAGAAAAAATTATGGCCATGCCCCACCTTCTTGCAGAACATAAGTAGCTTTTAGCTTTTTGAGCCTGGGCTAAACTGCTTTTTAATGAGACAGTTTCATGAGACCTCCCGACCTGTTGCAATAACAGTTTTACCTAAGCTTTAGCTTCCTTAATTTTACACTATATGCTCTTCTCTTCATGTTCTGGCACCACAAAGCTAAGCTGCCACTCAGTTTTATACCTGATCCACTTTACCCAGAACCCCTTCTGCTTATCTTCTGCCCTCCCTCCTCTTCTCTTTCCCCTCTTCCCCCAAAAATCTCTGACAAATGACCAGGCTCCAAACTAGTAAACATGCAAATAACCAAAACAGCTGAGTCAGCCATGCCCCACCTGATGCAGAGCAACCTCAGCATAAAAGGTGCTCAGGCTGCATAGCCTGCTGCTTAAAGAGACAGTTTCCACTGGTTTACTTTCCTCCTGAAGAAACACCCAATTACTACACAGGGCCAATTTATTCCTGGTGGACCTCTACTAACTCTATTGGAATTATATTACACCAAGGATGAAGATGAATGTCAGTGTTTACTTGTATAACTCAGTACTTCTCATTATGTACGCTGCTTCCTTTAAGATTTCTATTTAAATGTGAATTTTTCCATAGTCTCTTTCTAGTAAAATATTTTCTTTCCCATGAAAAGTAATCAATGGGTTCTTTCCTGATAAGGCATGGACTCAGTGAGGGAGCTATGACAGCTAGAATAGACATGCCATATACATCTAAAATATTAAATATTTCATTTATATTAAAAAATAGCATGTACATAGCATCATATTTGATCACTGGATAATCTAAACCTTAGACTTGATCAGAATGGATCAGAAGATTTAGAGCCCCTCATACTTGAATTGATTTTTATTTTGCTTTCATTTTACAAGACTATATCAAACTTTTATTGTTAATTCCCTCTTTACTGATCAACAGGTAACAGAGGGCACATCTACACTTGCAAATAACATGACTGAATATACTCTGGCTCAAAATGACTCAATAATCCCAATGTTCTAATCTGCACATGTGTTTAAGTGCAGTAATTTACTGTGCTGTCAGATACCTCTTGTATCTGATGAAACTATCCAGCAGCACAGTAAATTAGTCTACTGCACCCTAATTGCCACACATGCATAGATGGTGAAGCCTTATTGTACAGCAAATTAATCTGCTGTGCAGTAAAGCGTCTCATGTAGACACACCCAGTGAGAATCAGCCCAGCATGAACAGAGAGAAAAGATAATGTTATGTAGCACTTATATCATACCTTTCATCTAAGGTCTCAAAACACTTAACAAAGGTGTGTACAAGCATCATTAGTCACATTTACAAACAGGGAATCTTAGGTACAGTGAAGACACTTACCCAGGATGACAGTTCAGAATAGAGCTATGGCTTCAGCAAAGGCACATAAGCACATGCTTACAAGTTAAAAACATACGTAAGTGCTATCCTGAATTGAGATGCACTTATAATGCATTTGAGTGCTATATTTCTGAAAAAGCACCAAAACCAAGAACCACTTTATGTACTGGACCATGTTAGCAAGAATGGAAATTCATATGCACGTGTTCACTAATTCATTAAATCTCACCATTCCTAGATATGGTTTATTTTCTAAAGTATGACTCAAAAAACCAGTGAAGTAAGGCTGTCGAAATAAGAGGACAAAGCATATGTCCCAGAAAGAGTACAGTAAAGCGAATCAAATGCTAAATGCAACTTGGAAAGATACAAGTTTTTTAGCGGGCTTTGAATGCTAATAGATTTTTACAGAACCTAAAGGAATGGTTCTATGCCCTGTCACTTGTTGATGAGTGCAGAGTGCTTGTGTCAAACTGGATACTATTGTCCCAGGTAACAAAACCACAAATAGGTGTAAAACACAAATTAATTCTGTGAAATGCTTAAAAATTGAACCAATATGTGGAAGCTAAGTAAGAAACACATCAGGGCAGAAGCTCAGTCCAACATTTGTAAGCAGGCAGGGAACCTGTAATACCAGTAAGACAACAGCTTTCTCTACTCTTCACCTGCCAGGAAGAATGGAGCTCAGTCCAGCTCATCTACAGTAGTATACATTTACACTCAGTTGCCACAGCGGAAAAACTGTCAAGTAGCCAGGAATCTAGGCTTTGGCTTGGATGACCTGAAGTTCAGTTCTCTTTTCAGCTGTGTAACTCCTCCGGGCTCTGGCGCAAGTCATTTAATGCCTCTGGGTCTCAGTTCCTCACCTGCAAAATGGAGATGATTATAGTTCTTCATATGATTTAGGAAAGTACTACAAGAATAAACAAACTAAAGATTGCAAAGGGCTCAGAAATGGTGGTAATGATACTGGGATAGACAAGGTGGTATAGATGGGTATAAATGAGAATTATCCCTATACATTGAATAAAAATATCAAATTCCCCTCAGCCATTATTACTAGATGGCTCAAGAAAGTGTATATACAGGATAGAATATGTGCATTAACATAAATGCAACTGCCTGTCATCTACCCCATAACATAATAAACCTTCTCAGTTAATTATGCAGGCCTTCACTTTAGCTTCTAAGAATAATATCAATTTATATTTTCATTAATAGTCTGGACAATGGTATTGAGTCCATGATTAACAAATCTGAAGATGACAAAATCCATGATTAACAAATCTGTTAGCTGGAGCTGCAGATACTCTAGAGAGTAGAGCTAGAATCCAGAATGACCTGGATATACTGGAGAAAATGGTCCATGATCAATCAGATAAGATAAAAAAAGGACAAAGTGCTAAGTCCTACAGTGGGATGGAAAATTATATGCACAAATAAAGACTGGGGGATATCTGGCTACACTGAAGTACTGCAGAGGAGGACCTGGGGGTTATGGTAGACCATAAACTGAATATAAGACAACAGTATATTGGGTTGCATCAATAGAAGTGTCATTTGAAAATGAAGGGAAATTTTTCTTTTGCTCTGTTCAGCACTGGTGAGGCATTGCTTGGAGTCCTGTGTCCACTTTTGGGCCCCACACTTCAAGAAGGATGTGGACAGTTTGGAAAGTGCAGTGCAGAGCAAAAGAAATTATTAGAGGCCTGGAAGGCAAGACTTATGAGGAAAGGCTGAAAGAGCTAGGGTGATTTAGTCTGGAAAAGAAAAGATGGAGCGGGGATTTGATAAGTGTTCAAATACCTGAAGGGCGATTACAGAGACAGAGACAATGAGGTTGAGCTTTTCTCCAAGACTGTAGAAGACAAGACTAGGAGCAATCAGCACCAAACTGCAGCAGTGGAAATTTAGGTTGAAGATTAGGAGGAACTTCCTAACTATGAGGGTGGTCAAGCATGAAAAAGGCTATCTTGAGAAACTATGGAATCTCCATCCTTGGAAGTTTTCAAGAGCAGGTTAGAAAGACACTTGGCTGAGATGATTTAGTCAGGGATGATCCTGCCTTGGCTGGCCTAGATGACCTTCTGAGACCCAATCCAGCCCTACTTTTCTATCATCCTATAATATTTATGTTTGTGTTATTCCTCGGCATTCCAAACATAGAGAAATTCCAGGATTCACTTGCAATATGAAACATACAGATGCTTACCAAGATCCACTCCTATGGATCTCATTGCATGGGCATAGGTATATTAGGGAACATTTTACCCTTCCATCTGGAACACCAGATAACAGCCAAGGCTGAGGCAAGATTGTTGGCCTGTCAGATCAAATATCTGCCATGGAAAATTATGTGCTTATTCTGTAATTGTGTAAATGTGGACTAACTGTGCTAAACTGTCTACATTTACACCAGTGTAACTGAGAACAAAATGTGGTCCTAACAAGTAATTCAAAATATTGGTCAGGGCTCTTCCAGATTCTTCCAAAGAAGCTCTTTTCCTATTCCCTTTTGCAGGTATATTAAAAGCATGCTGCACATCTAAACCTAATGTTTTCCAGGGAAAACAACTGTAAATGACCACACTTTGTGAATTAGTGCATGAGCAAAACACCAAAAAACAGGATGTTTTCCAAAATGAACTTTTCTCATTTATTTTGTCATTTGTCGTTTAGACTGAATTATTTATGATAATATGCTACTGTTGTATCTGTAGTATATACTGTGAAAATAATGAAATCTAATTCACATAAGACCTCGGTCCATTAAATCTTAGCAGAGAGGTGAGGAGAGGCTGCCAATTTTTGCAGATTATAATAGTGTGCAGTTTAGCAGAGAATGGATTATGAGCTTCTACTGTAGTTAAGATACTCCCCACCCATTTGCATTAGTTGCTGATAATTATCTAACATGCATTTCTATGAAATTTTCTATGCTGGTTATCATCCCAAAACTGAATTGTTTTGAAAGTTTGAGATAATTCAGTTAAGCTATTTTAGAGTCATCCAACTATTAAAAATGACACTTTTTCCATATCATTTAATTAAAATGTCTGTACTTACAAAATAAAAAGGCTGACTAAAATAGTCAAACCGTGTTTATTCAAATATGAAGAAAACGATTTTGCTAGTTTTGAAGTTATGACTTTTCTATGTGGATCACTTGTGAATTTGCTTTAAGCCAAGTATAACATTTTCATTGCTTGCTTATTTCACAGAATTTCAGACCACTGGGCAAATGTAGATCTTTAGATCACCCTTCATCACAAATTCGTTCTTCAGGGTTTAGAGCTAAGGGTGGCTCAGACTTGTCAGTGCAATTCCATTTTGAAAAGCATCTATAGCAAAATGATACATTCTTACTCAATATATCTTCCTTCTCCAGTCCTTTTCACTCAGTATAGTCTTTCACACCTGTGCAAAGCAGTTATACAGTTCCAGCAAACCAGAATTCTCCACTCATATTAGTGGTAGGGCCTATACACTCATTTTGAACTAGTATAAAATACTACATAAAGAAGTGATCAGTGGTGAATAAGGAACGGTTTGTAGTTTACTGGCTAAAATAAATTGTTAGTACATTTTACTTCTATTAGTGGTGCTGGCTCTGCTGTACTAAGTATTCTGCTTCTTCTTATATAATCAAGAAAATTTTGGGGGCCAAATTTTGGCTTCAGTGATACTACCATAAACCTTCTTGTAAACAAAAGGACAGCAAAGGTGTCACTGGGCACAGAATTTCACTTGCAATCTATATTATTGATGATGATGATTGAAAGAATGTACCGAATACAGTTTGAGTCTGCAGGACTGGCAATTAGAGAAAAATGTATCTTTTAATTGTGAACTGAGCAAATCTGATCTGGAGCCAATGAGACATAACAAACCTGGAACTCTAGGAAACCGTTTTAGTTGCTTTTCAGAGCAGAATCTTCAATGCCTCCACTCCTGAGCTGTCTTACACATTTTACCTCTAATGATGCTCTTAAGCACTTAAGGGTGCTGTAAACACTAAAGCTTGAGTTAAAGGCATGCTTAAGGGCACCTGAAGCTTTAAGGTGCATTGACACTAGAGAAAAAAGGCCTTGTGTTTGGAACCAACTTATCTTTAAGATGAGTTCTGTATACATAAAGGCACCTGACATTGCCAGCTGGCACTGCCAGTACACTGTGAGCGTACATTCTTGGAGCAAATGTTAACAGTACCTTTTTGTGCACTAGTCACCTGAGCAGCAGTGCAACAGCGATGCAAATGGAATCCACAAGCTTTGCAAGCCAAGCAGGGCACTTGGGCCATGCTACTTCCATGTCTGAATTCTTTGGGGAGAAGCCAAAAGAGGGTTATTCAGACAAAACAGTGCCTGATACTGCAGCACACATCTAGCCTCTGAGCCAAGAATGGGTTGCAGGATGGAACCCACAAGACAATTAATAAAAAAGAATTGCTGTAAACGTTATAAGTGACCTTTTCTAGCCTCAGGCATCCATCGCCCAAATTTGTGGGTACTTATCAGCCATCTGCCTGCTTCTGCACCTGTGCAGAATGAGTGACGAGTATTCATCCAGCCAGACTTTACCTAATGCAGGAGCATAATCCCTGCTCCTCACAACACATGTGGTTACACATGTGGGCAGGATGTGGAACATATCACATGACAAGAGTCTTCTTACATGAAGTAAGATTATTTGATGAAGAAAAACAATATTATCTCTAAAGCTGCTTTGTTACTCAGGTGCAGATTCTAAAAATTTAGGTACTTAATTATCCAGCAAATTATCTAGGGGATTTTCCACAAGTGCTAAAGTACCTAAATCCTACTGATTTAAATGGGACCTCAGCCCTCCTGAAAATCCTACCAGATGCCAAACTTTCTTTGGTGTTTGAAAAACTTTAAAAATTTTCCCTTCCCTGTATTTCTGCCCCACTAAACAACTTCCGCACAGAACTTTTCCCAGGCCCTTCTTGCCCGTCTTCCTGCTACAAATTTAAAGAAACAGGAAACACATCCTTCCAGATAGAAATTGAAACAAATTTTGGTTCCTTACACTATAAATCTAACTCAGTGTAACATGAACATGTGCAAATAGTATACTAGCAATTATGAACTTACTATGTAGACATGCCTACTCCTGGCACTGTGCCAGGAACCCTGAGATAAGCACCACAATGCACAGGTACAGCAATAACTGGGACCAGTCCAGCTTTTGGATATACTGCCTCTGTTACTAAGAAAACCCAAAACAAACTGGTTAGAGTGAACACAGTGACTAACTGCAGGGACAAAATGGATCTGGAATTGTTTAGCTACATCATTTGCCCCTGAAACAAAATTTCTGTAGCACATGAGAAACTTTAGCGTGCTTAAGGGCAGCCTTCTCTCTTTTATCTGCCTTTCATCTCTTTTATGGTTTCTTTAAAGACTAAAGTCAAAGTAATGTTCAGGTTGAGAAATCATGCATACATAAATTAGGGTAACTCCCTCTATGCGGCCACACTGCACACCTTATATAATTTAAAAGATATGTTAATATCACTCAGTTGTACAATAACAAAAACCCACAGTTTCTTTTTAAAGGGGCTTGCCTGTGGGGGGTTTTTAAACATTAGAAATTCAGGTCCTCTCACTTCTGGAATGCTTTAGGCCGCTAGAAAATTGGAGGGATTATGACATCACAGTATCAGTGTAGGTAGTTACCTGATTAACTGAGATGGAAAGTGATTTCTTTATTAAGATTGTTTAAAACTGATTTTTTTAAATTAACATGGGTTTAAATCTCTCATTCAAACAGTTGAAAGCAAAGAAGTCTTTCTTACAAAATCATTTAAGGGCTGCATGAGATTCCAGTACACATCTCTGAGTAAGCATTACTGCAAAAGCAAGACCAGCCTTGACATTCTTGATATTTCCCAGGACAAAAGACACTTGTTCAAAAAAACAAAAACTTGCAAAGTTTTTAAGCATCATAATTGCACAAATCCCATCTTTTCTTATTTAGGTCACTTTTAAGGCTCTTGTTTAACAAAGGACACAGAATAAAAGTACTGCATGAGTACAATCTATATGCTTTAATAAAATGGGAGTTCTGATATTTTTATATATATCTCTCAGATACAAACACACACACATTCAGTCATATATGCTGACGTTAGTGCCTAAAATATATTTTTATTATCTTTGGCTCCTGTTATCATGACAAAATCAAGACAACTATAGGGCAGTAAGTTAGATTCTATTCTGGCTCATTTGTCATTAGCAGAACTGTTAGCTAAGTCTTAATTACAGTGTCTTTATAATAATATATGAACCCACCTTGACTTTCAAATTGTGAGGAGAATTTGCAGGGCTGGAAATTAGAAAATATGTGTTTTTATTGTAAATTGAGCATGTTTCATGTGGGAATCAAAGAGAGACTGAAAAATAGAGCTGCACCATCAGATCACTTATTTTTTTAGTGGAATGATAAAAAAGTGTAGTTTTGGAAGATCTTCACTTCAGCTGCTTTATTTTTTCAATTTTAACACTGTAGTAGCACAAGACCTTTTTTTAAACATACCACCCTTATGTTTTAAAGATAAACAGACACTACTGTATTTCACTTATAGAATTTACAAATGTTGTCAGTTTCTAGAGATATTATAATCTCCACAGCTCTACTGTCATAGCAGTTATCGTTAACTCACCCATCGTTACCTACCCCTGCAAGTTCCATATTAGGTCACTGTTTTGCTTGCAGTTTACAAGCTCCTGTGGCTTCGGGACATCCTTGGTAAATGTGTGTTTAAACCACACACAATATGGAATAAGCAGAACTTTTTAACCTTGACTTGCTTTTCAAATGTCACTGAAAGCAACACAAAGGTCCGGCTTTGCCCTCAGTTACCTATGTGCAGTTCCCATTGACTTAATTTGGGGCTTCATCTACAAAACTGGAAAGAGGCTTGGGACCTTTGTCATGAACACATAATTTCAGGTGTTTCTAGACTTCTTCCAGCGTAAAATTGCTGACATCAACTTATGAACGATCCTTTTTAATTCTTACATTACTCAAAAATATTTTGGACTGACTTGGCTATGACTGATGCCTTAGGTCCAACATGCTGCAGATCCTTTGCAAGGTCCTACACTCACCACAATGTTTACCCAGCCTTAGGGCACAGAGCAAACAGGAATATAGAACTATCTCCATTAAGAAAATGACCCACTGATGACTTTTCAGAAATGAGTCCTCCCCCATCCTTCCTCCCTCACCTACCTGGGACTAGAAATGTCTCAGCTTCTAAGGTTAGGCAGCCTAGTCTTTACCAGTCTTTTATTTGTTAAATGGGACACAATCATTCTCAGTGCATGCTAACGCATAGCCAGGGAGAAACCAGCGCTAGGAACTTTGGTCTGCAATGGGCGATTCTCCTTATCTCAAGGAGACCATGGAGGTTCACGATGGGTACAAATTCAGCAATGGGCAGGAAACACATTTTCTTGTAGCTGTCAGGTTCCCTTGAGTACAGGCAGTCCTCAACTTCAGACGTTTCAAGTTACAACAACAGCACTTAACCATGTTTATAAATTGACACCGTTTCAACTTTCTGACGTTTTGACTGACACTTGGTCCAATGCCACGCAACCAACAAGTTCACTGCGTGGCCCATCTCTCTGGAGAACATCTGTCCAAACTTCCTTGGCCACTTTCTTTAGGAAAGCAGCCAAGACTCCTGAGAAGAGTCCAGCCAACACCCCTTCACAAAGTCAAACCAAGAGACCCTCAAAAAGTCCGGCAAAGTCACCTCAAAGAAGTACTTCCCAATCAGTATGATTGCTATTTACAATATAAAACACATTAATGTAGCTATATTACTTGTCTATAATTGATTGAGTACAAAATTCTGGGTTATTTTTGGTGAAAATAGGGTATGGGGCTTTGGCTCAGGAACCAATCCCCTATTAATAATATTGTTCCTGTGAGAAAGTCGGTTCCCAGTTAGGACATTTCAACTGAAGAGGCGGTTTTTAGGAGCCGATTGTGTCCTAAAACGGAGACCTGCCTGTATGTTTTTTTCTTTTCCAGATTTCAGAGAGCGGGAAGAGACCACAAGAGGTCATCTAGCGAGTGGAAGGCCTTGCCTGAGGCAGAGCGGTCCCTGCCCGGACCATCCCAGCCGCGCGCAGCTCCGACCTGTCCCTCGCCACCTCCCGCCGCCTAAGGTCAGGGCCAGTGCGGGCCGTGCGGCGCCGCGCCGCCCGCTGCTGTGCCTGGCGGGTGCTGGGGCCCCTCGCTGCCTATCCCCGGGGCCGGCGCATGGCCCTGCGGCAGCGCTGCATGCCCGGCTCCTCCCCGCTCCCCCTGCCAAGGCACAGCAAAGGGGCCGAGGTGGCTGGGAAACGGCAAGACTTGAAGGGCGGAGAAGCGACGCACGCCCGGCAGCAGCAGCAACAGCCCCGCTGGCAGCGCGGAGGGGACAGGCCCCCCACACGTGGCCGCTCGCTCTCAGCCCCGTTGTGCGCGGAGCTTCCCAGTGCATGGGCTCCGCCCTGCCCCGCTCCCGCTCCAGCTCGCGTGGCCCTGCGGGGCGGGCAGCGCCTGGGGCGGGAGCGGCTGGGAGCTGCTTGCTTGGCAGCCCCGCCCAGCATCCCGGGCGGAGGAGGGAGGGGACTTGCAGCTTGACCAGCCATCGCAAAGCCATCCTCGGGAGCCTCCAGGGCTGTATGAGGAGCCCTTCCCATCACTACAGTGGCCATCAGGACATTTCGGTTTTCCACAACTGTCCTTTATCGACACGAAACCTGGTGCTTTTGTGTCCTCTAGAAAAAGAGGACATAAAGGTGTGGGGTTTTGTATCAATAGAGGATAACCGGACTGTCCTCTATGATAGACACCTTACCCACGAGCTGAGTGAGGAACCGGACAGATGGAAAACCAAGACTGTAAGGAGAGAAGCAGTCTGAAGAAATGCCTCCCACCGCCGGTGTTAGGGATACCATCAGGAAGATTCGGGCACAGAAAGCGTTTCAGATAGCAAGACAGCAAGCGGGGAGGAAGAGGGTCTATAAATGCACAAGAACAAGTGGGAAAGCACAGGGATGTATAGTTTTTGTACTTTCGCCTTATTTCACCAACCCACATAAGTCTGAAAGCAGACAGGACAAGGCTTCCAGTGGAAAAGGAGAGATAATGAGGGAGGAAGCAGGGGGAGCTAAAGGAGTCAATGTTTTCTTTGCCTCAGTCCTTCCAAAGAAAGGTTAACCCGAGACAGGTACTTAAGCATCTAGGAAATTAAGCGTTTCAGCTAGAATAGGCAAAGGAGGTGCCAAAGAATAGTGAGGTAAAATAGGTGTTCTCAAGAGAGCAGGGTCCTGACACAATGAAATTCTCCCTTGAATGCTTTAGGAAGTAGCTAAAGTAATTTTGGAACTGTTGGTGATTATCTCTGAGAATTTGTGGAAGACGAGGGAGATCTCGGCAGGAAAACAAACATACAGCCTACCTTTAAAAAAAGGCAAAGAGGACTCAAGACATTATAGACCCGTCTGCCTAATATTGCTCCCCAGAAAGGTATGTACAAATGGATTTGTTCCAGAATCTAAGACATAAGGTGATAAAAACAGCGAACATGGGTTTGTCAGAAGGCATCACATCAGACAAATCTAATTTCCTCCTTTGACACAGTAAATGCTTGAGTGGATAAGGGAGATCAATTAACTGCAGTATAATAGTCTCATAAGCAATCTAAGGAAGTTTAGCTTAGAAGTGCATACATAGGGTGGGTGCACAGCATAAACAACAACAAAAATCAGTGGTCTGCTATGGAAAGACATTTCAAGTAGTGTACCATGGGGATATATTAGGATACCATAGAAATGGATTGGGAGCATTCTGTACAATATTTTTATTAATGACTTGGATGATGGGGGAGTATACTTATGAAATTTGTGGATGACAAAAATGCTGAGAGAAGGGTTGCAAGCACTGTGGAGGATAGAATGGAAATTCAGAATGGTCTTAACAAATTGGAGAAACTGTGAAATGAACAAAATGAAATTCAGGAAGGACACAGTCCAAGCACCATGTTCATGTATGAACAAATTACAGGGAGTTAGAAGGGGTCAGGCCTTCACTATGTCATCTGCTCCACGGTAATGTCTGTGTTTCTACCCTGTGTTAAGTGAAAATTAAGACAGGGCAGTTTAGCCCCATTTCGCAGAAAGTTAAGCTGCCCTGATTTAGCTTTTCACTTATAACCATGAAGACCAGAGACAGCCTCAACATTTTTGCAAGTCAGTGTGTTAAGTTTATTTGTCCATAACCTTATGAAGGAGAAATCAAATACACAACTACAAAATGGGAGAGAAACAATTAAGCCATAGAACAGAAGAAAAAGGCCTGGGGATTGTAAAAAAAAAAAAATAAATAAATCATTGACTATGAGTCAAAAGTATGTTTCTGTTGCAAAAGGCAAATCTCATTTTGGGATACATTAATTAAAGCCCGGTATATAAGGTACAGGAGGTAATTGTTCTATTCTGCTCAGCACTGGTGAGGTCTCTGCTGGAATAATGTGTCTCCTTTTGAGCATAACATTTTAATAAAGCTGTAGAAAAACTGGAGAAAATCCACAAAAGAGCAAAAAACCCAAAAGTTTATAGGTCCATGCATTCTATGGAAAGGCTGAAGGGATTGAGTTTGTTTAGCCTAAAGACAACTGAGGGAGAACATAACAGTCTTCCAGAACTGGAAAGATTATAAAGGTGGTAGTGGTCAGTTGATTAGGACAAGAAGTCGGCATAATTTGTAAGAAAGAAAATGTAGGTTAGATAGTGGAAAATCTGCCTAATTTAGGGTGGTAAAATACCACAACAGGCTACATATAGAGATTCTGGAATCTCTTTCATTTAAAGATTTATTTACCGGATTGGACAAAATGTCTGTCAGAGATGGTCTCAAGCAGGGTGGACTGGACAACCTCTTAAGATTCCAGTCCTACAGTTCTACGATTCTGTGCTTGCTGTTCTGCAGTAGCTACCATATCTACTTTAAGTCCCATTCTAACCTGTATACACATGGTAATGCCACCCCAGTCACCATAGTATCCGAGCATCTTTCAGTAGGGCATCAAGTAATGCAACTAACATCTCTCATGTGTTTTGTTCTCTCTCTCATTTCAACAGCAGTAGGAGAACTGAGAGTGCTTTATTTATTTGTTTATTTAACAAATACACTGTTATGTGTAGGGCAGGCCAAATAAATGCTCCTTTTATTTGGAGCAGGAAGGGGGGAGGTTTGTGATTAGTCCTTAGTTCCTAAAAGAGTTTATTACTTAGTCCTAGACAAGATGGGAGATAGTTTTGCTTTCTGCACAGACAAGCTTTTTCCTTAGAAACTGCCACTGTGCTTAAGGGATAGAGTTAATCATGATCCTGACCCCAGAGCTTTAGGTGATCTTTTAGATATGCTGGGCCTAGGCGCCGCAAAAATAAAGACTAAGACCTTGACCCTAATTTAATATCCTGCAAGATGATAGTGTAGAGAGCGGAAGACAGATTCAATGTGCTCACAGAAACCAGTGTTGCTGGGGAGACATAGGGTGTACAGTCCCAATGGGAGTTTCCTAAAGGTTGGTGGCTTCATGTTGATTGGATTCCAGTGTTGTAGTCCATCCATGAGGTGGCAAAAGCATGAATAACTGAGACCAGGCCATCATCTACCAGAATGGGACAGTCTTGTAGCTAATTTATTCATGTTGTTACTGTGACTGAGAGATTGAAATTGTGAAGGTACAGTGTCCCACTCTTTGCAAACATCCTTCCAGGAAGGACTTAAAACATTTTAGTGCATTTTACTTGTCACCTTTTTCAGGCAGGACAGCAGTATTTCATGTCTGACAGTGTTGACTGCTGCAGAGAAATCCAGGAGGATAAGAAAGTCTTATCTGTCTGCTGTCTTTTAGCAGCAAGCAGTCATTTGACCACCTGTTTGAATCATGGCCAAAATGTTCAAATTCGAGTCCCTAAGTAGTAAAGACACAAATCCAGATTTAAGCATCTAAATAAAATAAACCTGAATTTCAGAGGTTCTGAGCACCTGCAACCCCTATTGATTTTTGGCACTTACATTGGTTGGTTGTTTTTTTTTTTTTAAAAGATGGACAATACATTGTTTAGAAAATATTTCTGGTTGAAACCATATGTACAGCAGCTGAGGCTGGCAGGGCATTTTGATTATTTCTAACAAAGTCTGTCTGGTTTTTAAAAAAAAAATCAAATGTAGTAGGTGTGCAAGCCACGTTGCAAGCAGTGACCCATAACACCACCTAACAAGCCAAACCCCTCGTAATGTCCCAAGCCAGCTCTATGCCAAAAAAGGAATGGAACGGGAAATTAGATCCTATAGGTTCTTCCATAGGGTGTTTTGTTAAAAATTGCTCGCTAAGCCATAGTAAGAGGTCACAGCAACACCTGCTACCCCCGGAACCTTCCCCCTCCCTTCGGGGACTAACTGTCTGCTGTAATGCGATCTCAATAAAAACAACCACTATCAGCAACAACTTGTAAGTACCTTCGTTCAAGAGATCTCGCGAAATCTAATTAATCTAGCAGCCAGATAAGGGGAAACCCGAAGCTAGCACGGGATAAGCTAGCGTCTAACCCGATTCGCATCCAGGGCCTGCCGGAACAAGGCTCTTGGCACAGCATGGCGTCACAAACAGGATGCTCATGGACAGTTAACATGCTGCTAGAAGCCTGTCCTTGGCACAGAGGGGACAGGAAGGCTGAAACCAGTGATCAACTCTGGGCACATATAGTTTACCACCAGGCCGGTGGCGTGCTGCCGGAGGGAGATGGGGTTGCGGGGTACCTCTCTCTTGATGCCACCCGAGACGACACCGGCAACCCCGAGACCCACTCAAAGGAGTGGACAGTCTCCGGCCTACATCCGGCCGCTTTGGGCTGCTTACTGTCCAACC
>JAGPOW010000304.1:59816773-59841986 GCA_030014935.1 Caiman crocodilus | reverse complement strand
CCAGTTTACTAATGGAGATCCTTACCCCTATCCTCACCCTTGTTCTCCCCTTCCTCATCCTGCTTTGCGTAGTATGCGGTGCCATCACCTGTGTCTGAAGGAAGATCAAACAACAGTTTGCCTTTGTATACACCCAGCTCCCTGACCGCAATAACCCCGACGACCAAGTCGTCCTTCACAACAGTAGTCCTGTTTAGGTGGTGCCACAGTCAAGGGGGCATGTGCAAGCCACGTTGCAAGCAGTGACCCATAACACCACCTAACAAGCCAAACCCCTCGTAGTGTCCCAAGCCATCTCTATGCCAAAAAAGGAATGGAACGGGAAGTTAGATCCCACAGGTTAAAGCCAGCTATAAAACCCTAACCATGCTCACCCTGGGCGGAGCTCTCCCTCTCACGGTCCACGGACGGAGGCTGTCTGCAGAGGCCAGACACAGGTGTTTTGTTAAAAATCGCCTGCTAAGCCATAGTGAGAGGTCACAGCAACACCTGCCACCCCCGGAACCTTCCCCTTCCCTTCGGTGACTAACTGTCTGCTGTAATGCAATCTCAATAAAAACAACCACTATCAGCAACAACTCGTAAGTACCTTCGTTCAAAAGATCTCGCGAAATCTAATTAATCTAGCAGCCAGATAAGGGGAAACCCAAAGCTAGCACAGGATAAGCTAGCGTCTAACCTGATTCGCGTCCAGGGCCTGCCGGAACAAGGCTCCTGGCGCGGCAGTAGGATTTGGTCTATGGCTATGTGAATGTGAAAATAAGCAAAACCTTTAAAATTAACTTTCCTAGTACACAGTTAAATTTTGTTTGTTTATCTTTAAAAGAAGATAGCCAAATCATTAGTATTCTCATTGTCCTTTCCCCTTAAACTTTCAATATTTTCATATGCTTGTGTATATTAAAATTGTGATGTTTCTAAACTAAAGTTTTGTAAGGAATATTTATTAATCATTCCTGTCGAAAGTCCATACAGTGGTATTAAAAGGTCTAGGAATTTTTTCCCCTCCTATCAGATCAAATTTTTCATTTATTTATTTGCTTATTTATAAATAGCATAAATTCATGTTTCAGCTGTGGAACATTTAAGTTCCAAAGGAAATTACTCTTCATTGGGCAAATAACTGAAGTTTTATAAATTGTTCATAAAACAACTGGGAGGGATACAGGCCTAATGCAGTCACGTGTTTGGAAATTTCTTCCACATTGCTCTATGAGTGCTTCTCAGTCCTAATTTGAAGCAGCAGCAAAAGTAAGGGGCACTCGCCCCAGGTGCCAATTTAGGGAGGGGGCACAAAAATAGCAGCTGCCACACTGCTGGCCTGGTCACTGTCACCAGTAACTTGGCTGCAGTACCTCAAAGCGCAGAACTGCAGAGTTACTTCTCTGAACTAAAGCATCTTCTACTATTGCAGTTTTGGACTGCTACAGAACTATGAAAATAGGTCTGAAATTCCTGTGCAGTTCCACTGTCTGGTTCTCAGACAGCTTCCCTAGTACACAAGCATAATGCTATATTACAACATCAGCTGTTTCAAGCCAGGCCCTCTCATGGCAAACATCAGTAATATCAAGTTATACTGAACTTGCTGCTTGGTTTTGTTATCTGGAAAAAGGTCCACTGGACACTGGTCAAACACCATTACATTTAACTCATGATCCAACTTAAATTTGAACCCAAGCTTTCAGATATGAAGAGCTAGGTATTATAATTATTGCTGTCACTAAACCATTGCATTTTTCCTTCATTGTAGACTAAAATAAAAATATGACATTCATAGGCACAAACATGTATGATGTGGGACACCAACACAGAGCTGAATGGCTAATTACACATAAGCCTGATTCCGTCCCTCAGTGACACATGATCAGGCCACGTGTGAAATAACAGCAAAATAAAGGATGATGAACCAAAGCTATTTGAATCAGGAAGTCTGGTAAGTTCATCTGAAAGACCAAAGGAAATATGTTCTGTATACACAATATATTACATGTAGCTTATCATTCAAATCCCACAGCTAGAACTCACTGGTGAGCTCTGAACTATAGTGCAGCACCCTAAACTCTGAGGATTGTCTGAATGCTACAGAACATCATCATGTACATGCAGCTTTAATGGCTACCTGTGAAATACCAAGAGAGCAGCAAAAGAGTTAAGATACAATAAGGCAGTAAGTTTTACTTTGGGTATTGGGGGTTTAGCTGTGCAAATCCTATTAGCATTAACATCAGCTGTGTGGCTAAATCCTTGCATTTTGCGCAGAAAATGAATCCCTCAGGGTCTGGCTTAAACCAACAAATGCTAGGAAATTCAGAGTTAAGACTGAAACTCCACTTTATACGAAGTGTGCGGAGGGAGAGTAGCTCACATGGTACGTGTATATTACCCATTGCTTGGAGGCTCCAGCAATAACTGGGCCGGAGTCCAGCCAGTTCCATTGTTACATTGCCACTGAGGTAATGCAAACAGCTAGGGCAACTGACAGGCCTAAGCATATGATGCCATGCATGTCAGCTGGTATCTAATGGGGAAGGTGGGCTCAGCCAGCCCTGGCATTGACACTTGTAACAAACAACACAGACAGCAAAGAGCAGAAACTGAGAGAGTGAGAAGAGGTAGAATAGGGAGAAAAGAATCAGTCAAGGAGAAAGAATAATAATAGTAAAAACTGAGAAAGAAGCAGGAATGTGAAGGGGATAAAAGACAGGGAAAGGGAGCAAAGAAAGTGAAGACAAGGGAAATGGGGAGGTGGAGAAGAGAAATGTGGAGAGGCTAAACTGAAAGGAAAAAATGTCTCTAGAAAGCTCAAAGCAATCAGGATTCGTGGTAGAAGTGATATCTTTTTTTAGACTGACTAGATTTTTGCCCCCACCCCAAAATAAAAATAATTGCAAGCTTTTGGGCACTGTGGAGCCTGTGCCTCGCTCCGCCTGGTCTATCAGGGTGTTGCCCCACCCCTCAATTTGCCTGCCACGACTGATGTAAATATGTACCTTATGAGGGGTCTACAGTGGAGATCTTTATCCTGGGTGGGGACTCCTGATAGACGGTGTCACTCATGACTGTCTGGCGCAGTGGTCCATGGGGCTCCGTCTTCCCTACACCATGTCCACGTACCAACCGTTGGATGATGCGCTCAAGCTGTTCCGAGGCCTCGTATGATGGCCTCAGACCAGTTCTCCGGCTTCTGGTCACTCCCCTCTTTCTGGGAGTGATTTCTCCTCTCTCTGCTTTCACAGGAAGCACTCCTCCCAGCTAGGAAGAGCTGCAGGGTGATACCCCTACTTCCAGCTCCCTCTTGGAGCTTCTGCTGTCTCCCCTCTCCAGCCAGCAGCAGTGCGCTCCCCTGCCTCCCGAGTGTTTGCCACTTCAGGCGACAGAGAGTGCCCCGGCTTGCACTCTCGGGCTGCCTTCTGCTCTGCCTCTTGAAGGAGGCTTACCGATTCCTGCTAGGCTGCCTGCTTGAGACCCACAGGCTGGGTCCTCTTCTCTCCGTGCCTGAGCTCGCAGTGTGGGCAGCTTCCCCCGTACTCTGTCTCTCTCCGGCTCTCTCCCTCTCCTGGCTTTGCCGGTGTTTTTAAACTTTCCCGCAGCCAGCACTGCGGCCACTGGGATTGGCTCAGCTGTTCTCCGTGCCGGGACAGCTGTTGCCAGAACCAACGTAATGGCGGTTCGCGCAGCTGCAGCCGCGAATGCGGCTCCTGCCCCTGTTGCTCTTCGGCCGGTATGTACACCCCTCTGGGGGCTTGCTCTCGGGGTCTGGGGCCTGCGGGTCCTCCTTTCTCCCCCTCAAGAGCCTGTGGGGGCACTTCGCTGCCACAGGCACAAACACTCTTCATCAGGCATTGGAGAAAAGATTGTAAAAGTTCTCCTGGGTAGAAATGAAACTTCTATGAACTTTCATTTCTACCTACCCAGGAGAGCTTTTATAATTTTTTTATCAATGCCTGATGAAGGGTGTTTGTTCCTGAATGCTTACAATTAAAGACTTTTTTTTGCAAAAATCTAGTTGGTCTAATAAAAGATATCGCCTCTACCATGAGTCTTGATTGCTTTTCTCTAGACCAATACAGCTACAACCTGGATACCAGAAAGCTTGTAAATTTAGCTCAAAAAATTACCTGTGCCAAAGGACCTGTCGGTCTAACATGGGTAAGACGCATCAGATTTTAGAGCCAGCCAGCAGCACATGGGGAAGTGATGTGTGGGGAAGTGCATTGTGTCCAGCTACATTTGGCTCTTCAGCATAAATGAACGTACCCCTTGGTGTCCTGAGGGCAGCCTTCAATTTGAATCCAGAGCCAGGCTCACAGTCCTGGCACTGGAGCTGTAGGAAGATGCCTTTACCTCTCTGACACCATATCCTGACCATAGATTTGGTACTTGACAGCTATAAACATTCTATCTTTGATATTTTCAATGAAAAAGGCTTAGCATCACTGACTAAACCTGTGATGGAGGGTTTATGATCTACATTTTTGTGACCTGCATTTTCTTCGTCAGTTTAAATGTAAAATGCTGTCATTTTCTGTATGCGTGTTTGAATAACTTGGCTTTGTATGCCAGCACAAATGCAGTTTCTAGCCATTACCACTTGTCCTTCAGTTAGGAACTTGGGTTTTCTTCTTACCATATTACTTTTTTGTTAAAAGAAAAGAATCCCCTTATCAACATTTCCTCCTAAGCTTTTTTGAATCCATTTCAGTATTGTTTTTGATCAGTTAAGTCCCTCAGGAAAAGGTAAGAAAAACTGCATCTTTTCTGTTGTGTATCCTATGACGGCATGACAATAGGCAGAGCTAATCTTCTGGCTTCCCTGAATTTAACAGAATCCTTAAGCATGAGGTTCTGCCTGGTGGATGACCATTGCCCCACCTTCACTCTGAGTCATTGGTATTTCCCTGTTCTCTGCACTACATCTTGACAACCAGACAGTGCTTTGGCTTCCCTGTAATTCAAACCAACACCTGAATGAATGGTTTTCTGTCTTCATTATGATTAAGTTGTGCTCTTCAGTTCCCTTTTTTTATTTTTGTAGGTCGTGCTTTGTAGCAGTGCTTTAGAGTAAACATCATTAAATAACTTGGCAAAGTCAGCACTGTAAACAGCAGACTCCGGGAAGTAGCTCATTCACCAAGCCCCTCTTTTCATCAGAAAATATGGTAAGCTTTGAAGTAACCACAGGCAGCACTTGGGTCCTAATTTAAAATAACCTGAGGAAATGTAACAGTAACTTAAACAAATGTTAAAAGATCTGTCATGAGGAGTTCATGAGATACTAAAATGGCACAGCTGTGCAAAAGAAATTTCAGTGTGGAGAATGGATTTGTTTGTATCAGCTCCTTCCAGCTCTCAGTAAAGAAGAGTGGTTCTGCTCACTCTTGGGTCTGCAGAGAGCAAGCTAGTTACTTGGTACAGGCTGTTCTGGTCCCAAGAGAGGAACTGTTAAAAGGCATTATCCTTCCCAAATGCCCTCCTCCACCCTTCCCTTGCTCACATAGGCATTATCTGAACATAAATGGGAAGGGAGGTGACTTATAAAAATACACGAGACAATTTTCATACTAAGATGTGATGCACACAGCAAAACAGTTTTAAAATTTGTGGGAAACTGTATTACAGCAAAGGAAGAATCATAACCTTTTTCCAAAGCTTGGTGAAATGGTACAGCCACTAACATCAGTCTTAGATTTTCATGCTGTTCTGAGTAACCCATTTCAGAATCCTGTGAGTAGGTAGAAGTTTGACCATCACAAAAGATATAAGTCTGGGGCATAATGTTGCTTACCTCTGCCATCCTTGTTTCAGGTGTCTCCACTAAATTCTCCACATGTTCTCCCGACAATTCTCCACACATTCTGCATCATACAAGTACACATCATGCTGACCTCATCCTAGATATTCCAGAAGTCAGCAGTCATCATTCTGATTGATGAATCTTGTCACCCTCAGGGGTCTCCCATGCTAACACAAAACATTTAGAATGGGAAACCTTATCAAAAACTCAGTCCATACCATCTCCTACAGTGCTCTCTTTAGATCATGAAAACTAAGCGCCTCCATGTGGACCTGGGAAACCCCAGTAATGATTTAATACACAGCCTTCTTTCCAATCAATGTCTCAGAATGAAGCTGGAAAACACTGGTGCTAGACTGTCTTAATTATGGTTCTTTTAGCAGGATTAGAAGCATTTACCTTTCTGGTAAAATACCAACATGATCAATTATTTTGCCATCCTAAAACGTTCCTCCTGTGATTTCAGCTGAACAGTGTTCCTCTTCCAAAAGTGTTCTTCCCTATAAGGAATTGGAGGGATCTTTATGCTACCAACAAAAGCAAAACAAGATCCAGTGACTAGAAGTTGAAGCTGGATAAATTCAGGAGAAAAGATAAGGCACAATTTACAAGTTAAGATAGATAGTGGAACCATTTACCCAATGAGTTCTTGGAGTCTCCAGTATTTGAAGCCTTTCTATCAAAATCAGATGCCTAATTCAACTTTTAGATATAGGCTTGATAAAGGAATTAGTGGGTAGAACTCTTTGGCCTTTGTGTACAGGAAGTTAGATTAGATTATAATGGTAATTTCTGACCTAAAATCTATTCATCCTTCTTAAACGTCTATTTTTAGCTATTTAATAGCTAGATGCTATTAAAACAATCCTATATTCCACTCGCAAGGTGTCTACACTCCATTGACGGGTGAAAGGATTGTAACTGATGGATTTTAAAAACAGAAAACTGCATTTAAAAAACCAAGTCATGCTGAGCAACAAAAAATGTACAGAGCTACTACCTTACTTGTAAAAAACAAGCACTTCAAACCAAAGACATGAACAGATAAGGACATTATAGTACCCACAATACATTATTTTATCAAGCAAAGTTATGTATATTTTATCACAACACAACCTTAACTCTGACACAACATGCATACTTCCTTTCAGAACTGAATGTGAGAATCACAAATTATGATTGGAAGGGACCTCAGGAGATCATCTAAGCCAACTACCTACTTAAAGCAGAACCAGCCCTAACTAGATCATCCCAGCCAAAGTTTTGTCTACCCGGGTCTTAAAAATCTCCAAGGATGGAGGTTCCACCACCTGTCTGGATAACCTGTTCCAGTGTTTTAGTGCCCTCGTAGTGAGAAAATTCTTCCTAATATCCAACCTAAACTTCCCTTGATGCAACTTGAGACCATTGCTCCTTGTTCTATCATCTGCCACCACTGAGAACAGTCTAGCTCCATCCTCTTTCAAACCCTGCTTCAAGTAGTTGAAGGCTGCTATTAAATTCCCTCTCACTCTCCTCTTCTTTAAAATAAATAAGCCCAGTTCCTTCAGCCCCTCCTCATAAGTCACACCCCCAGCCCTCTCACCATTTTTGTTGTCCTCCACTGGACTCTCCAATTTGTCCACATCCTTTCTGTAGTGGACTCATGTAAAAACTAAAATAGCACATGTATCAACAGTGCAGGCCTCAATTTTATCCTAACCGTATGAGTCTTTCAGTTCACACATCACCTAAAGTGAAAGAGTTATTTCTGTGCTGGTTCACCTCTCTGTATTTTTGGGTGCCAACTAGTTCCAAACGCAGTCTTGATTTATTAACAGCTAGCAGGAGTTTGACTAAACCACCACCTTATTTCACCCAGGTCATCATTGGATTATAGCTTTTAGTCGCTACCAACTTTTATGGCATTTGAATGTATAACCTAGAGATAAAAGGCTATATTTTATAGTGATGTCCCAGCCCAATATTACTCTGCAGTCATTCCTTGAAATGTCCCATGCCCCAGCATACTTGTAGTTATTTCTTCGGAAGGGGTTTTCAGCTGTTACCTCACTGCATAAATTATTTGGTATTGGAAAAAGGGATTCTTCCTTTGAAGCAAACAGGGTGAACAAAACATTTTGGGCCCAGTAATCTAAACAGTGCTGCTAGCACAGTTTTTTTGACTCAAATGAGCAGGGATTATTTTCCAAAAACAATGCCAAACCATGGTATAGACTAGCCTTCTTGATACACTGTTTGGCTGGCATAGCTCTCAAAAATGTGCTTGCACTTGTCAGAGAAACCATGTTAGCATCTGCAAGGTTTAAACAAGGTGGGTTGTTAGTGCTGTTTGGACAGAGCCTTACATCAAAAGCCATTTATTCTGCTATTACTATTCATTATTCCCTCTAGTCTACCCTGGGTGTTTGAGCTGGGATCTGTGTAATCTCATATAACCCAGCCTCTCCTTATGCCAAAACCTTTAGCAAAGTCATAATTTTCATTTTGCAACATCACAGTCTGTTGCTATGGGAATGATTGTAATATCACAGATTCAGCATTATAGTTTTACTGTAGGAGCAGGTAGGAAAAGGCAATTCAGAACAGAAAGAGTGCCCTTGTTCAAATGCAAGGTCCTTCAATAATTATCCAGAGAAGTTACACAATACAACTAAAGTGACAAAAGGCTAGATTTGCAAAAGGATTCAGGAATTTAAAGTGTGATTTGGGGATCTAAATCCAGACTTTAGATCCCCCAAACCTTAATCCATCTGCTGCCTAATCTTGAAGTTACCCAAGATCTATAGACACCTACATTTTTTACATTAAATTTCCTCAGGCACCTAAAGTTCTGCCTTTGAACATGTCCAGAAGTGCCTCCATCTTGGCTACTTAGGCAATACATAGGTTCATTGGGATCCACAAAGTCGGTATTCCTCTTTCTGTTTTGCCTCAAATGCTTGATCCAGTGGGCAGCCTAAGTGTTTTTATCACACACAAAATACTGCACTGAGGAGGTTCACTGAGGAGGGACAGAAAGAAGTGCTGCCATTAGTGCCCTCTTTTTATATCACGGCTTAGCAGGTGCGCACAGCCCCAGGAAGTCAGGCACTTTTATTCCATTCCCTCCTCTCTCTAAGGGGTTTCAGATCCACACCTCCCAAGAGACTATCCAAGCTCCAGGGCTATTTTGGTGAGAGTTTTCAATGCCACCTGTAGAAATAGTTCTATCTTGCACATGTTCTCTTTTTTGGCCCAAAGAATCTTTAATTCTTTTACAGGAAGTGAAACAGCTTCAAGGGGAGTGAGTTAGAGTGCTCCAACAATCACTGCATCCTCAGAAGAGCCCATCATCTGATGGCTCAGGCACACTCCTGGCAGTGTTAGTCCTGGGTTTGAGTCCTTGGACTGAAGGAACTTAATTCAGGCTTCCCTGCCCTGCAGCAGTCATGTTTGAAAAATAAATAGTGGCTGCTGCTTAATTCTTTGGAAGGGATTGTAGCCACCTACCTTCAGTGAGTTTGGTGTTGAGTAGCACTGAACAAGGAGCCCAGCCCAAGAGAAAGGGAGGAAAGAAACATCTCAGCCTCAACATTTTTGACTGTTGGCTATTGTGAATCCCATTCAAGGGGAGTCTCCTCATACATTGTATGGGGAGGCTAGGTAACAACCTCAGGGTGTAGATTCTGCAGAGTTCAGGCACCTACTGTGAAGTGCTGCGACTCTGAATGTTACAACACCTAACCCTTTGTAAATACATGCCTGAGCCCATGTTTGAATAGACTGTAGTGGAGAATGTCTGTAATTATAACAGTCCTTCTTAAAATGACCATTGATGATGTTAAAGTGGTGAGGTTAAGTACTCATTCTTCAGAGTTAAGTATTTTATAGATCAAACAAATAGTGCTTGATGACAGCCATATGTATATACCCAGCTTTTTATTTTTATTCCAATTCTGCAATTACATATTTATTAATAATAATGGATTCTAGAGCTACAACATCCCAGGAAACCCCAGAACTACCAGGAGAGGAGCAGGTCAGCTGAAGACACCTGCAAAATGCACTAATCACTTGCCTCAGAACCTGATAGCTTTCTTCTGCTACCCCAGACTTTGTCAGTAGAACAATCTTGACCTTTTTTGAGCTAGTTTGTAAAAAAAATACTTTAACACACTTTTTTGCACAGAGGAATTCAGAACCAACTGAATGTTAATAGCTGAAATTTACAGTATAGCTAATCCTTGCTATGGAATAATTCTCTAGTTAAGTTTAGGGAAATAGAACTAATTAAAAATAATGAAGTCATAAGTAACTAAAAAAATGACTTTTGTACTTATGTATTATGAAATTTCTACTAAGTTTACAATAACATTACACTGCATTAAAAATAACTCCCTATTTCTCCAGCTGTATTTGCTATTTCTAAGCATTCACAGAAAAACTGATGCAATATTGGGCCTAAGTATTGTTTATGGACTGTTTGCTTTGAATATGCAGTATTTGTCATATCTGGTGGGTTACCTGGGTCCCATGGCTTCATTTTTGCTCTCTAACTGAATGAAATGATTTAAACCAGGAGAATAATGTATGTCAAATAACATGCTTCTAGTGTAGATATTCTGACAAATAATCATTTGTGCTAGCCATTTTGAAACGTTCAGGCTTTATGAGAAACAAATAATATGGTCTCTTGCATAGAAGCTAGCTTTGCTCTGCTGTAAGTACTAAACAGTATTGTTTGATATTTACATTAATGTGTGTTTGTGCCTCTAGTGCGATGCAGAATTCTGGTGCTGCAGCCATCTGCAGAAGTACACTGAAAATCAGCAGAGATTAGCCATGCATGGCTAGATCCTTTTTCCCCCCCTTTCCTTTTCCTTGTCTTCTTTCAAAAAAAAAAAAAAAAAAAAAAAAGCAAGCAAGGGCCAAATCCTAGGGAAGGTAATGAAGCCTGTAAAATGAGCTCCTAGCCCCAACTGGAGATAATACCTTTACCATACAGCCATACTGTCCAACACTGGCAGAGCCAGGGACTTCACACCTCATAGGCTGCATGCTGCTAGGGCAGCTCCCTGACATCTCCTTCACTCACTGCCCTGTGGACCCCTATGCCCCTCCCTGTCACATAGCAGCAGAAGAGGCAGCCCCCAGGGGCAATGGATCACATGCTAATCCCTTGCAGACTGCTTGAGGTCCACAGGCCACCAGTTAGACAGCCCTTCCATAGGGCACTAGTGAGGAAAGAACAGCAGATGCAGCACAGTCTGTTGTGTACTATTTTGGTCAGTGATGCATACAGTGCAATGGCCACTGGCATTACCTCAGCCCACAAACAAGCCACCTCCCCCTGGTCTTGCAACCAAGTATGGAGACTGGACACAGAAAGCATCATGAAAAAATGGTGCAGAGGTCTTTACCAGAGAATTCTTAATTGCTTCCGTCATTCTCCACTGCCAGTATACAGATTTCAGGTGGTTTTTGAGTGGAGGCATGCAAATGAGGTTTTCCTAGGACTGACTTCAAACATTAAATCGAATGTTGGACAGAAAAGAGACAAGAAATAAAAACCCTACTTACTCACCAATGATAAAAAAGTTTTAACCCCCCCAAACCTAGCCACTTTTGTCTTGCCTTTCATTGAAATTATGAAATAATTTCAGGCATTCTGACTAGCTCTAGCAACACAACCCTGCCAACCTTGCAAATGCGTAGCATTTTGAAGATTGCTCTGAGCATTAAATGTGCACTTGAATCTACACCATGTGTGATGCTGAGTAAGTTAACATTGCTATGAATCCTTGACTTTTGCAGCTCTTGACATTTGTTTTTAAATTCATAGTCTTCCCATTGCATTTCAGGGCCACTTCATACCTGTCAGGTAAAGGTTCTGCTGGCCCTACCTCTGCCTTATCCCCACAGTCCATCATGCACAGTGAAGCCTGGAACTGATCCCCACAGCCCTTCTGTGCTTTTCCTCACTTTGGCTCTAGAACTGTCCCTCTGCTGATTCAGGGGTTTTCCACACACACTCAGAGCAGGTGTGGGCATAATCAAGATGAAGCATACAGCTAAGTGACTTTCTCATTGTTCCCCTCAGGATAACAAAGGGATTTCAAGGTGCCTAACTCCCTTTGGATGCCCCTTAGTGAGGGTACTGCCCTTTCATTAAACAAAAAGCACATTTACATTCTCATTAAACCTGACATGCCTAAGCAGAATCTTACTTTCTCATCCTCAGTTGATTGCTTTAATATCTAAGGTTTGATCTCTAAGCCACAAGAGCAAGGAAGAGTGTAGAAGGGAACAGTAGCTAGAAGAAACGGACAGTCTGTGCTGTTCCCGGGAAGCCTCTTCCCATTCCTTACACCATTCAGTTCCTATAAAACAGCAACACATTGGACGTTGCTGCCCGAGGACGTGCTTAGTATGGAAAGTGGTTATAGTAGATTAAAGAGGAATTTCTAAACCAAATATTTTCATTTCAATGCTCTTTTCAAGAGTTATAAACACATGGAATCTTTGCTTGTAATAGACACATTCTAAGCACAATTGTTACTCTAAAGTAAAAGTAAGAACTGATGGGTGTAGAAAGGAGCTGGAGGCTGGGCTTTTTATGTTTTTAAAAGAAAATAACTATCCATGCATTGTGTCAGACCTTCTTCAGTGAGTCAAGGACTTTTGAAGACAGCAGTTCACATCACTCAGTCTAAAGAAATCTCCCCAGCCACTAGCCCCCACATTTATGCTGGAGTACCCCAGGTACATGGCAAACTGTAATTAATTAATTAATGTTAGGAACAGGCAGTATGCTTAGAGCACAACTGAAGAAAGCCCTTCCCCAAAGACCTTGTTGTCTAATAGAGCAAAGATTAGCACAGGAACAAAGAAAGTTCTCATGTTCCACTAGACCTCTGGTCCAGCATTAAGAGTGGCTAGGACCTGATCATTTGAGAGGAAGGTGCAAGATGCTTTGTCATGGAAAATCATGAAATAACCTGCCTGCAGAGGATGTTTCTTACTAACTTCAGCCACTTAAACATTCAAATTCTGCTGCATGAGATTGCATAGCCTCTCTAATGCAACTGTTGTACAGCGGGTGTAGACAGAAGCAAGGGGTGGTGGGGGGGGGGGAAAAGGATGGAGTGCATCTGTTCTTGGCTGCCAGAAGCTGCAGACAAGCATATTCATAGACTACCTCCCAAATATGCCATTCCTATTGCACCAATTTCCTGAGCAGTAAGGAAGTCAGTCAGAACTGAGAATCACATTGTTTTTCCTCAGTCTAAGGTACAGAAGAGGGGAAGTTTAGATTTGAGACTGAGCTTTATGACTGTTGCTCATCTCTCAACTAAATCTTTAGGGCCTCTTTACCAGGTAAATTGACCGTAACTCTGATGTCAGACATGGTCACTTTGTACAGATGGGGCCTAGTAGAGGCAGATCTAGGCAGGGTTCAGTGGTACAGTTGCAACCTGCTTTGATTCTTGCTGTACCCAAATTTTAAACAACTGCTTGGGAGGGGAAGCAGCATTTCTATTCAGGTAGCAGTGAGGGAGTCAATTGACTTGGTGGCTCATTGTCATCTCCCTTATTCCTGCTAATCTCACTGTACTCCACAGTGGTTAATAGCCCCTTTTTAATGGGTGTTATGTTCCATTAATCAAGCTATCCTTTCTTCTTCAATTTTGCTGTCTGTTAGTCATTCCTCTCAATGTCTCTCTTGCATTCTGCAGCCCTGCAGACAGTTTATAGTTCTAGCTAACAACCCTGTCTCAGGTGCAGTAATATTACTCAAGTGTAGAAATGACTGATCGTGAAGTATTGAATGCAATATCAAGACACTCAAGGCTAGATTTTTTTTTTTTTAAATGAATCTGAATAAAAAACATACATTTAATTCTAATGACTATACTACTAGTGATCAGGGACACATTTTCCATTTCCCACAAAAAAAAAAAAAATAAGGAACCACAGATTTTCCCCTTTACCTGAGAAAACCACAGATTTTTCATGTTACCAGAGAAACGCACAGATTTTGTTTTTTTGCAAAGAGCTCCCTGCAGGCTGGCAGAGCTCCAGCCTGCAAGGGGCTGGGGGTAACAGGAAGAAGGTGGTTAGGCAGGGGGTGCATAGGGCCCAGGGCCAGAATATGTGGTTGCAGAGCTCTAGTGGGGAGTGGGATAGGGCTGTGGGCAGCTTGTCCAGGGAATGGGCCCAGCTCTCTACATTATATGGACTCCTGGTGGGGACAGGGGGACCAGTGCCACCAAATCTGTGTGGAGGGCAGGGGCAGGCTGCCCACTGTAGGCTTAGGGCTCCTTGCCCTGCTGCCCTCTCCTAGGGCCTCTACAGCTCAGTGGACAGGACCTGGTGCAGCAGGGCAGAGCAGGGCTGGGCAAGGAAACTCCTTGTTGCTGTGAGCCCTGCACTGCCCTGGCAATGCGCCCAGCATGGCAGCAGCAGAGGCAATGATATAGATTTATGCCCCTTGCTGCTGTGGGGTGGGGAAGGGGGTGCATTGCTGGGGCAGCACAGGGTTGGCATCAGTGACAATGAGCTTCCCCACCTGGCCCCACCGTGCTGGGTCCCACCCACCAAGCTGTGGACACCTGGGGGAAGGCAGCAGGGCGGGGAGCCCAAGTCTGTAGCAGGCAGCCTGCCCCCACCTCATACATAGATCTGGACAGCATGGGTCCCCCCTGGGAGTGCATGTAGCAGCAGGGAGCTGGCCTCACCTCAACCAGCAGCAGGCAGCCCACACCTGCTGCCCCATGGGCTCCACTCCCACCATACTGCCCATGGCAGGTGGGAGCTTGGACCACAGCTGCCTCCTGTGGGCAGCAGCTGGGGCTTGGGCACTGCTACAGGGGGCTGTGAACCCAGGTCCCTAGCCCTGGCATCTGGGGACTCCCTCTGTCAGGGTTGTGGAGGCAGGGGTCTGTGGGTGGTGAGTGAGGGGCACCAGCAGGGCTAGAGGCTGGGGGTGGGGCATGAGGGGCACTGCCAGGGCCCAGGAGGCTGTGGCTTGGGAGTGAGGGCCTGGGCCTGCATCTTGGTGAGCTAAGAGAGCAGGGGGAGCTCTGATGTTCTGTGACAAAAAACCCAGAATTAAATACCAAAAGTTATCGGTACTTACAATTTATTTCACTACAGTGATTGAGGCACTCATTGGCTTCCAAATTGTTTTAAAATTGTAAATATATCCATAAAACTTTTTGTTCAATTGATACCTATATATATAGCAGCATTTCATTTTGACCATGGAAAAATGCATTCTTTTCCATGCACCAGCAGACTCAATTAATCGAGTCTGCTCTGACATGTTGGATTTACAGTATGTCGCAGCAGCCTTGCTGCACGTCTTCAGAAGCCCTTGGATTTCACATCCACTTGTTATGGCTGGAGAACACGGAGCGATACATACTATGTGTGGTGGGACTGTGCTGTACAGAAATTCACCTCTTCCATTCTAGGAAAAGTTTTGATGGAGATGGCTGGCTGTCCTTGGACAGATAGTTGCCTTGGAAAGACACTTTTCCTTGTGCTGTCCTTTCATTATGGTTGAGGCATACCCATCCTTTCCTGTTTGCTTGCCTCTCTCTTTCTGAAGATATCCACAGTGGGTATGATGTCTTTGAGAAAGGCAATCTGTTGCTACTTCCTGATGAATGACACCCTGTGCACTCTGACTTTCCTCTATGAGACAGCCAGGCCAGTAGTAGTGGTTAAGTGGACCAAGGAAATAATGGGAACCTGACACTGCAGGAAACGTGGTGGGCTCCACCTAAATTGCCCACAAACCTGTAGGAAAAAGTAGCCTGGGAACAGCTTCTAAACAGCATACACACACTCTCCTCCATACCCCATGTGCACGCACACACCCACAGCCCCCCCGCAAACCCCACACCAAACCACCCATATCCCTGCACACCTTCCACAATATACAAGAGCAAGATTTCATTTTGAGCTATTATGCAATCACTTTTATATACACAGCACAAATACACACAAATCAGGACAAAATATTTTTTAAAAATTAAAAAAAAAATTATTATTATAGAGGTTTGATTTTTAGCATAATTTGGGGGAGGAGGGGTATTCTGGTTCCAAGATAGCAAATCCCCTTCCCAAAAGGAATACTTCCAATGGTAAGGGCAGGGACCTCCAGTGGCAAAGGTCAGAGGTTAGGGGCAGGACTTCTGGTCCCAAGATGGTGACTGGGGGCAGAGCCACCCTTGTGGCCCTTCAGCCAAAACTTGTTAAGTGGCCCTCCAGCCAAAATAATTGCCCACCCCTGTGTTAGCATGCTATCCATTATTCTTTGAAAGATGGCTGTGGCATTGTGTAGTCCAAACAGTATCCTTATAAACTCAAAGAGTCCTCATGAGGTCCCAAAGGCTGTTTTAGCCTGATCTCAGTGAGCCATGGGTATCTGCTAATAGCCCTTTGATAAATCTAATGTTGTGATATACCATGCCTTGCCAATTCATTCCACTAACTCAGCAATGTTAAGCATAGGGAACACATCAAAACAGCCTATAGCGTCTAGTTTTCCATGCTATAATTTATGCAGAGGCAGAGTGAACCATCTAGTTTTGACACCAGTACCATAGGGCTCCTCCACAGACTCCACAAAGGATGAATGATCCCTTGTCTCAACACTGAACTCAATTCTTGGTGGATTTTATCATGTAGGTGATGTGATACTGGCTGCCAACATTCTCAGATTACCACTCACTTTGGAGTACAGATCTCATCCCTAGTGTTATGCACCCACCCTGGCTTGTCATGGAACACATCTTGATACTGCTGTATAAGATTTTGAAGTTCTCTTTTCTATCTAGGAAAGAAATCGTCTAGGAGCCAATCCTATTTCAACCTGTGTTTGAGCAGTCTTCATCTTTTTTTCTCTCCCTTGGTTAAATGCAGGCCCTAACTCTTCCGCCTCTTCATCTCCATGGAGTAGGTTCACATGGTATATTTGTTTTTCTTTTCCTGTGGCCAGGAAATACCTCATAATCAAACAGGTCCCACACATCTAGTGATCTCAAAGGGTCCTTGCCACTTTCTGAGGAACTTACTGGTGGCTGTAGGTAGTAAGACCAACACTTTCTGCCCTTTAAATTCTGGTAGTTTAGCATTTGTATCATCGACTCTCTTTTGTTTATGCTGGGCTGCCTGCAGGTTATCATTAGTTACTCGCTGTGCTGTACGGACATGGTTCTGAAATTCTTCCTTATAGGCTTCAGCTGTAACCTTCACTCCCATAGGGTATTCCCATTCCTCTCTTACAACTTGGAGAAGACCCCATGAAGTATACCTCAGTACTAACTCAAAAGGAGAGTATCTTAGAGAGTTTTGGGGTATGTCACGTATAACGAAAAGTAGCAGTGGTACCAGAATGTCTGTAAGGGGGATCTCCTTGGGACCAGTCTACCAATGGCCCACCCACCTGTTTCTGGGCCAACTGCCCACCTTCTCTCCTGCCATGCCTTGATGATATTTAATTAGGATGTTAATTAGGTGCGAGGCTGCCCATTTCTTGCCCCATTTCTTGACAATGTCAGGGGGCACAACCTGCAGCTCTGTTTCTCCCCTGCACCACAGCCCAAGCCTCACAGATGGCATCCATGGATCTTAACCTCACCAGCCCCACACTGGGCCCCAGAATCCTCCTGTCCAGATCCCTACAAGATCTATCCACTCAGGTGGTGTACTCCACCTTCATTCTGGGCTACCTAGCTTCCTGAGCTGTTCCCCCTTATGGATGTGGTCCCCCTGGGACCTTTGGCTACACAGGCCCTGGCCTTACCTCCAAGGCCTGTCGGAACCCCAGGCCCTCAGCTCATGGGCATTTCTCCTGGTGGGCCCTTGACCCTTTGACCCTTCCGGTCTTGGCCCCAGCATTGACCAGTCAAGGAATTTCAAGTCAGGTTTCTGAGTCTATAGCCCCACTCTCTCTCCTGGGTCTGCATTCTGGATCCTACTAGTGGGTAACCCATCCGATTGTGGGAGCTAGGGTTATTAAGGTGCCCCGACCTGCCTTTCACCAGGGTGGTAACTGGCCTGGTATTTCCTGGGGGCTCCTGCACCACTGAGAGCCCCACCAGGCCACCCACTCCCAAAAGAGTGCAGTTTTAGGTCATGCCCAGGACCAGGAGCCTCCAAACCATCTCCTTAAGCTCTTGCCCTTACCTCCAGGCCTTCACATGGAACCTTGCAGCCAGGCGATGTTACTGCCTCCCCTGCCAGCAGTTTACTGCTTTGTTTGTATGGGCGGCCAAAGATCTAAAATGGCCACCACAATCAAGTACCTGCTGGCTGCTTGGCTCAGTTCTTAAAGTGGCAGGCACCAACAGTGCCCTGCCACAAGGTCCCATTTCTCTGGGTCAGCTTGGGAGCTACATCTCAGCATTCTTTTAAGTGTGCCATTCAGCTTCTCCACTAACCCATTCATCTGAGGGTGATATACTGTCATGTATAAAATGGATAATTCCCAGGGTCTGGCACACTACCTTCAGGACTCTGGACATAAAGTTCTGGCCTTTATCTGTCCAAATTTCTTTACGGATGCCCACCTGGGCTATCCATTTCATTAGCTCCTCGGCTATATGTGGTTCCATGACTGTTCTGAGGGGTAACTGCCTTTGGGTAGTGTGAGATATAATAAACAAATACTAAATTATATTGATTACCCATGCTTCTCTTGGGAAGTGGCCCCATTATGTCGAGCGCCACTCAAGGGAAAGGTGCATCAATAATTGGCATAGGCTGCAATGGGACCCATGGAGGTTTCACCTCCCCTGATTTTTGGCAATCTGTGCACACCGCTCCCATGCGGGCTATATCTGTGTGCATCTTAGGCCAAAAAAACCAGCGGGTGATTCTAGCAATGGTTTTATAGTGACCTAAATATCCTCCCGTGGGTATAATATGAGCTAAACTCCATATGATATGCTTAAACATTTTAGGTAGAACTAAAATGGGGCATTTTGTGCTGGGACTCTGTTTCTCCCTTTATCCAGGACAGCAAGTTATTCCTCACCTCATAACCATAGTCTTGCTCGCCAAGTGCACCAGATATCTCTACTCACAGCAATACTTTATCCCAAATTGCCTATAGTTCTTCATCTCCTTCTTGGGCCTCTCTAAATTGGGCTGCACTAGCAACATCTTTCAGTCCAATCTCATCCTCTATGTAGCTTGCCACCTCCTCCTCTGACTTTCCCAGCCAACCCTCTTCATTTTGTATCTGCCTGTATTCCTCTTCAGCTTCTTTGACACATAGTATTTATGTGGTATACCCTTCTAAGGACAGCACAAACATTATTTAAATAATCCTCGGATACCACTGAATTTGCACTGAGGAGAACACCCTGGATGGCCACCTCACCAATCTTAAAATGGCTTTCAACCAATAAGGACACTCTTCCAGAGATACAGATTGCATGTTTGAAAGAGCCATCCAGATACCACATGAAGAATTGCTGCAGTACAGAAGAAAAAAACGCCACAAGTTGCACACCATTGGTTATGACATATCACCACTCCCTCAAACCCATATGGAAAATCCTCAAACAATTGCAACCCATGCTAGAAAGAGACCCTATTCTTAAAGAGATCTTCCCAGAGCCACCCATTCTAGCCTTCAAACAAGCACTGAACCTCACTAACCTCATCACCAGAAGCAAACTTCCTCAGGCCCAGAATACAAGTGGATCCAGACCACACTATGACAAGAAATGCAAAACCTGCCAACGCATTTCCAGCACCCCCACAATTACTGCATCCCACAACAGAACCATCAAGATTCCCAGATCTTACAGCTACACCTCCACAAACATTATACATCTCATCCAATGCACCAAATGCCCTAATGGAAAATACGCAGGAGAGATCAAACAACAACTGCGCACCAGAATGAATGCACACCAGAAATCCATCAAGGACAAGAATACTCAATGACCTGTGGGACATTTCTCACAAGAAAGCCACTCTCTCTCCAATCTCTCAGTTCTAATCCTCAAAGGAAACTTAGAAAACACTTCCCAGAGATGAGCCTATGAACTCCACTTCAGCAACCTCCCAGACACTAAAATCATGGACTAAATATAGACATTGGATTTATGACACATTATAACCTTCCTGACATCTGACTCCCCAGGTACTTCTCCACTATTCCTCCTCCTTCTCTCCTCCTCACCCAGCCTGTCTCTCACAACTGACTCCTCAATTTAAATCTTCACTGACTGCCTACCTTGTATGCATACCAGCCCACCCTCTGGCTGCTTTATAGTTTCATAGTTGGTAGGGTCAGAAGGGACATGAGCAGATCATCAAGTTTGACCCCCTGCCATAGCAGGAAAGAGTACTGGGGTCAAACGACCCCAGTGAGGTGTTCATCCAGCCTCCTCTTAAAGACCTCCAGGGTAGGAGCCAGCACCACTTCTCTTGGAAGTTGGTTCCAGATCCTAGCCGCCCTGACTGTGAAGTAGCGGCTCCTGATATCTAGCCTAAATCTACCCTCTGCCATCTTGTGACCGTTATTTCTTGTCACTCCTGGTACTGCTGGGGGAACAAGGACTCTCCCAATGCCTGCTGGTCCCCTCTGACTAGTTTGTAAATGGCCACTAGATCCCCCCTCAGCCTTCTCTTGTGGAGGCTGAATAGATTCAGATCCCTTAACCTCTCCTTGTAGGGCCTGCCCTGCTGCCCCTGATCACGCAGGTGGCCCTATTCTGGACCCTCTCCATGCTGTCCACATCCCTCCTGAAGTGCAGAGCCCAGAACTGGATGCAATACTCCAACTGCAGCCTGACCAGCGTTGCATAGAGGGGGAGGATCACCTCCTTGGATCTGTTCGAGATGCATCTGTGGATACATGACAAGGTGCGGTTGGCCTTCCTGACCGCTTCCCCACCTTGTCAGCCCATGTTCATTTTGGCATCAATAATGACTCCAATAATGACTTTAGTTTTCTTCCATTCAGAAAGAGCACACACCAACTGCTGAAGCTTCCCCAACCTGATGAAGGGTTTTTAAACTTGAAAACTTGCTTTAAAAATAGTTTTTCCAACTATTTAAGTTCATCTAATAAAAGATATCAGATTCACCCAAAGAACCTTGTCTACCTATGTCCTTAGACCAACATGGCTACAGCCTACATTCCTATTAACTCTGTCCAGGACTTTATATAGGTATAGCCAATCCCTTCCTATTATCATGTCACAAACAAGTGCATCCCTGTGCACCCCACACTGGCTCCAGGCTTGCCTGTCAGGCTCAACAGTGGCAGCAGCAGCCAAGCAGAAACTGTTGCTCAGCGGGGGCTGGGGTGCGGGAGCAGCTCCTCCCCCTTGCTGACACAGGGCAGTTTTTGGTGCAGTCGCCTGGAGCCTATGCTATGCTGGGCTGCCCTGCAGATCTGTCACCACTGCCTCTGGGCTGCCCTGTGGCTGCTCCGCAGTGTCACCACTACTGCGCAGGGCAACCCAGAGGTGGTGGCGATGGAGCTTCAGGGCAGCTTGGCCCAGAGCAGGCTCTAGGCAGCTGCACTAAAAACTACCCAGAGAGGAGGAGGGCTGCTTTCCCCCTGCACTGAGCCACAATTTCTTTCTGGTGCTGCCACTACTGCTGCTGCTGCTTAGCCTGGAGCAGGTGCTGAAGCCCAGGCCCAGGCCCAGCAGTGGCAGCATGGGAAAGCAACTGCTGCTCAACACAGGGCAAAAGTGGTCCTCCTCCTCGCCACTGCCACCACTTCCAGGTGTAGCTGCCTAGGGCCCAGGCAGGGCTGTCCTATGTCTATGCTGCATAAGTGGATGCATAATATGGACTCCAGAGATAATGGACAGTTTCAACAAGATTAAATTTGCTCTTTGTTGGGATGTAATGATCTATATTCTAGATTATAACAAAACCTTTATTTTACAGACTGACACCTGTAATATTTCAGTGGGGTGAACACAACACAACAATGGGATGACCTCAAAAGGCCCGTTGCGTATGCAAGTCGGAAGCTCCTACCTGCTGAAACAAGGTATGCAACTATCGATAAAGAGTGCTTAGCTATTAAGTGGGCAGCGAATTACTTCTGATATTACCTGATATGATGTGAATTCCATCTCATCACTGACCATGCATCCTTACGGTGGCTCAATCAAACAAAAACTGATAATGGCCAAACTACCCAGTGGCCACTGGTGCCGCAGGCATTAAGTTTTCCATTACGCACAGACCAGGAAAGGTCAATACTTTTTATCCAGATACGGGAGTGAGCATGATGAAAAGGCAAAAGAATGTCAAGTCCTCGAAGGGGAAACACCATCAAGTAGTAAGCAGGAGGTGGTATTGACAGCATTCCAAAGTAACTTGGAGGCAGTGTCACCAGGCTGGGCAACTAACGGCACATCTAGCAGGTAAATGTGGTGGGCTCCACCTGAATTGCCTGCAAACCTGTTGGAAAAGGAGCCCAGGAAGGGCTACTGATGAACTTCTCTCACCTGTATGGTCCAAGAGCAGAATTTCTGGAGTGGCCTATGCTGGCCACCACGCTGATTTTAAAGCTCTTACTTCCTGCATATTGGAGGATGTGTAGGGAGTGATATATGTAGGCCAAGCCCAGAGATGGAGGAGGGCCAGGCGTTCGAAGACACAGGAGACTGCTGGGAGTAAAAATAGGACAGCGGCAGCTAGGAGAGCCCCCATATTCTGATCCAGCCCCAAGCCTGTGCTACTGAGCTGGGTAGAAAAGCTGGAGGGAAAACTGAGCTCTAGTGAGCCAAGGAAGAGAGGCTCTGGAATTTGCCCACAAGAGGGACTCAAAAAAGGAGTCTTTATCCTTAAGGGAGTTAATCAAGAAGTTCTTTCTCTTGGATGATGGTAGAACTGTGAATTGAGAAACAGTTGTTGGACTGGTCACATGAGTGGATCTTCTCAGGGTGCCAAACAGGGCACTATGAGGTGACAAATATTTTCTTGCTTTAGTTACTGCTGCAAGTTAATTTATATACTTAAGACAGGGACAAGTCAGGACTATGACCACACATTATTTATGAGTAGAGAACTATTCTGAGTCATGAGTAAAAGAGTACTGTGGGACATTCCCAGTAGCATACTCACCCACACTCAGTGCCCTTAAAGAGGCAGTAAGGAAAAAAGGGTATATGCTCAAGAAAGGAAGTTACCATTTAGGTCTCAAAGCAGGAGGACATCACTGATTTAACACCAAGGTTGGTATATGGAAAAGGTGCTGGGTAGGTGGAGCCTCAAGGAATGCACCTGTAAAGAACCTTTCATCGAAGGGTCCCCCCTTTTGGGCAAGATTTCAAAGGGCTACACTACGCTATTATATGGACTTTTGTTAAGTTATTATACGAGAGCAGCACAACCCAATTTCCTTGACACATTTATTCTATCCATCCCCAGCACAAATATTCTTAATACAAATTAGCAGCAACCAGCATAAGTAGATCTGTGCTATGCTGCATTGATGGGGTGGCTACTTTTCTTCCAGTAGAGAGACTTCATAGGGCACTGTGCACACATAGTGAAGGAATAGAAATGGACTCATCACTTAACCTAGTCTCCATTCTACCCTCTCAATTCCACTATTAGGAAAGCCAGAGAGGGCTGTCTCTCCTGGTCTAATCCTTCAATTTAATCCTAGTCCAATCCCTGCCTGTCACGGCGGGCTCTGCCAGGGAGGGCCATGATCTCCCTGAGGTCCCTCTTGCTGCATCAAGACTGGCCCAAGGATACCCTCTTATTCTCTTCTGCCATGTCTTGTTCTTATATATATTGACAGGCTGCCTTATACCTCCTTGGGCACGGCGTATCAAGACCTCTGTCTCCTTGATTTCCTGGACTCTCTCTGGGATCTCCCTGTATTATGGCACCCTAGCCTTATGGGCTACGTGTGGCTCTGACCAACCCCTAATACCACGCCCCAAGCCTCGCAGATGTGAAAGATGTTGTTCAGTCCAAATATCCGCTCGCTTTCTTGGGCCTTCTCTGTAATCCACCCCACTCTCAGGCCTTCTCCGTGCTTCTCTATACAAGTGCCCCTCCTGGTCTCTCCATGCCCACACTGAGCTCTTTCTAATGTATTACCCCTCCTTTGGGGCTCTCGATGCCCACTCTGGGCCTTGTCTAAAATGTCCCTCTCTCTGGGGTCTCGGTGCCCCTTCTGGGCCTTCTCTAAAAGCATCATCCCGCTCAGGGACCCTTGTCCACTCTGGGACTTCTTATCGAGCCTCTAGTCTTTTAGGCCCACCACATGGCTACCCTCTCTTTTGCTGGGCATACCGTGCTGCTATCCCCTTTCTGGGGGACCAGTGCAGCAGCTTGCCCTTCTCTGGGTGCACTGTGCTGCTAACCCCTTTTATCTGGGGTCCACCACAGCACCCTGCCCCTGGCTGAGGTCTAGCACCGTACTAGCCTGCAACCAGACTTGCTGCACCCACCTTGAGCTTCTCAAAGTGCTGCCCCCCTTCTAGGGCTCAGAGTGCTGCCCCACATGGGCCCCTTAAAATACTGCCCCCTGTCTGGGGCTCATCATGCCCATACCTGGGCTCTTCCAATGCCCCTCTCTGGGCCTGGGGTCTCTACACCCTGTGTTGTTGCACCCTCTGTGGTGCTGACTGTGCTCACACTGGGCTTCTTCAAAGGTTGCCCCCTCTCTGGGGCTTGCTATGCCCATGCTAGCACTGGGGTCCCTGTATGAGGCCTCCACCAACCCCTTATAGCCTCACCCAAACCACCAGTGTAATACCACAACAATAAAGCAAACACAAGCCTCTGGCTATAACTTAAACATAAGGCACCTGGCCATAACAACATAAGCCTCCTGGCTATACCTTCACATCATTGCTCCAACCTCTGGAGCTCTCATGAGCTGCACTCACATTTCTGTCTCCCAGAGCTCCTGCCCCTCTGGCTACTGGCAGAGAACTACCAGCCTGGCCCTGGCTCTGGGCTTTATACGAGCAAGGCCCTGCCCCTTAGGGTCAGCTGACCACCATCAGGTGTGGTCGTTTGCTGCCTGCGGTCGCCCTAGCAACTCGCAGCTGTGCTCCTTATCCAACTGCTAGGGCTTTCCCCAGCAGCTTCCATACACTAGAAGTGGGGCAGCAAGGTGCAACGTGACACTGCCTCTTCTCTTTTGAGGGAGGAGAGGTGATTTTTCAAAGACATTATGCCCCATGGTACAGCATAGAGCTGGGGTTTGTCGGAGTAGGTTCATTTTAACTCAATCCTCCCAGATCTTCCCTCTCTGAGCATGTCTATACATTCATTAATGTGCTTTAGGTAATGCACATTAAATCTAGTATCTCCCGGCACTTTTACACATACTCCAGGGTGAGCGTGGGGGAGGAATGGCATTTTAATTAGGGCAGCTCTGAGAGCTGTTCTAATTAAAGTGCCTCAGTGTCT
>JAGPOW010000304.1:59790635-59816673 GCA_030014935.1 Caiman crocodilus | reverse complement strand
GAGAGCTGTTCTAATTAAAGTGCCTCAGTGTCTTGTGTATCAGAATCCCCATGCTTCAAAATGACAGCAGGGGCACTTGAACTAAAGCTCGGTCATTCAATCACTTTCCTGATTTGATTTGGCCGATTCAGATCCAGAGATCTGGCACGAATTCAGAGGTTCAGCCATAGACTAAAAAGGCAACAGTCCTCAATCACACTAGACATAGCTGCCTCCAATGTTCCTCTGAATTGGCCGAATCTAAATCCGAAGCAAATAATACCTGCTTCACATTGGTCTAGTTATTAGTTACCCTTGAGATAAACTTCTCTTAAACATAGTGGGTCATCATGGCGATATGATAACTTTGTGTGTTACCATAAAATCTGAGCCTCCTTTTTCAATGCTTATCCAAATATTACTTCCAGGAATTGGATTTCTTATGCTTAATCTTATTCCCAAAGTTAAATTATTTGGTAGAATTTAATTTAAAAAGATCTGTTTCCCCCCCCATTTTTACACCTATGAACAAAAAGCAGCTTTTATCTGTAGATAGATCCTTCCTTCCCACCAGTTTTCATTGCTGGCTCTCTTCACACTGCAGATTTGGCATGCATACAGCCTCGACAGGAATTCACCTTGTTGGAAAAAAGTTGTTTTAGCCGTAACAAAGCTCTGAATATCTGAGAGGAAGCATGGATAAGACCCTTTCTTCTCACATTTAAGTATGCACAAAAGTACAATGTTCCCAGGTGCAGAGAGGAACTTTGGGACCATCCCTACCAGTGATTCAACTCAATTTAGAAGTAGGGCAATAGGGAATAAGAACTGGTTTGCAGCTGGAAGTCATTAAGTTCTGTAGAGTTTCCCTCACATGTCTTCTATTTAGATAAATGCAACTTCCAGACAGCTTGGGCTTTTTAGTCAGGTTGAGTCCTGCTCAACACCCTTCCCCTATAGTAATTATCCTTCTCAGCTTTAGAATTTGCCACCTGCACAGTGGTTGATAAAATTTAAAAAATAATGTTTTAACTCAAATAGCACTGCAGCAGATGTTTAAGTGCGTCCTAGGATGAATAAATTATGGAGTCCGAGGAAGTTGCAATGAGGAGGTAGTAGTAGTGGGAAGTCTTTTGGGAGCAGATAAAATTGATTTAAATTACAGCATCCATAACAATCATCTGGGATTATTTTTTTGGAAACAGTCAAAATATGAGGGGTAGTATTTAATAATATTGTGATAATGACAGTAGTGGTATGTGCATATGTGACTTCTACCTGAAGGTGTGCCTGTGATTTTGATTCTTCTTCCTCAATATATCTATAGCTGGACCCCAAATTAAAACCTAAAGCTAGATAGATACCCACAATATATGGAAGTGGCTGAAGTCTGGGAATTTGATCCCTGAGCTGGGTTTTGCAACTTCATCCTTGTTGAAAGACAAACTAAAACTTCCAGATCTGAGCTTCGGGGCAGGAATGGAGGAAGGGTGAAATCCAGGTTGGAACTTGATTTTTGTAGTTCCTGCCTATTACTTAGGTTTATATTATTTCTAGGTTTTGATTCTGACCTGAATTTTGTTTCTCAGTGACAGTATGTGTGAGAGATCATATCAAGGATAATGGCGGGACTGAGGTATAGCTGTTGTCTGCATTTTCTGGATTTCTGATTTGAATAATATTCTTATTGCAGTTTTAAAAAAAACAAAACTGCTCATCTGGTCATGCTTGATTACATCTGATTTTAAAAGCTCAGCAGGTTTGGTACTTGTGGGGTGGGGGGAGGAGGAAGTAGTGTGAAAAAGGTGTTCTGTGGGCCTGAGTCTTCTCTTAAAGTAGGAATAGGAACTCCTCATAGGAATTGAGGAGTATGTCTTCAAATATTTTGTAAGCCTTCTATGGGCTCTCACTGTGTCCCAGGGCAGTAATGTAATGTCTACACAGTATGTAAGGTCCAGCTTTGTTTATACAATGGCATTATCAACCTTGAAGGATAACAACAAGTGTGAATCGAAACCCCAAAGCTGTGAGTTATTTTATACTTTTCGGTCTCCTGACTTTGAATTCCCACTTCCCATACTGGCATGGGGGATAGTTACCATTGCTGCTGATCCCAGATTTAACTAATGCAGTGCTCCCTCCCCATGCCAACAGTTCATTCTGCCCCAAATGTCCATGTCAATCCTGTCCCCCCAGTTTGTATGTCAGTTCTGCCCTCAGAAACTCACCTCTGCTGCTCCCGAAATTCTTCACTTCTCCACTGCAGGCCTCAGGTGGGCACCTGCAATGCAGCCCTCTTCTCCCCCTTTCATAGTGAGGGGCAAAAAGGTCCAGGGGGTCTTGGAACCTCTCCAAGCCTGGTACTGCAGGGAGGGGGAAAGCAGGATATGTGCTGCTGTTCATAACAGCATACATAGAGAACAGAACCACTCTGAGCTGCCGAACCCTTTCTGCTTCCCCTCTCCCTCCTGTAGGAACAGTGTTGAGCAGCTGAGGAGTATGGAGGGGGGAAGGGAGGAGGACAAAAGCTCAATCACCTTCCTGCAGTAGCCTTGAGTGGCTGATCTACCTCCAGAAAATGGGCAAATGTGCCAGTCAGAGAAGGCTTCACCACAAGCTGAGGGGATGGAGAGGTTGTTCACAAGTGAGTGGGCACTTCTGACATCATTGCTGGACTGGCTGTCCAGCCTCCAGCAAAATCCTGTCACTTGAAAATAATCACAGAACCTGGCAGCACTCCTGTTAGCAGAGTTATTTGGAGCTCATAGAGTCTCAGCAGTTCCTTCCAGCTATATACAGCACAAAAAACACAACACACCAGTTCAACCCCACTGTGGTCAAGGGGACTTCTCTTAGTCTGATGATCTGCTCAGGTCCCTTCCTTAGTCTGATGATCTGCTCAGGTCCCTTCCTTAGTCTGATGATCTGCTCAGGTCCTTTCCGACCCTATCAACTATGAAGCTATTTCCAAGGGAAGTGGTGCTCACACTTACCCTGAGGGGTCTTCAAAAGGAGGCTAGATAATCACTTAGCCGGGGTTGTTTGATCCCAACATTCTTTCCTGCCATGGAAGGGGTCGGACTTGATGATCTGCTCAGGTCCCTTCCGACCCTACCTACTATGAAACTAGTTTCCAGTGGTATAAATGACAGGTGGTTTTCACAAGAACCTGTATTTCTTGTATTTGAGTTCTTGAGATGCACAGAGAGGAATCAGCTTCTGTCATAGTTTGCTAGGCCACACATGGGGGAATGGGGACCAGAGAACAGCAGCAACTGCGAAGGAAGTAAGGGCACAGTGGACAAACAGCTCAGGATGAGCCTCCCATGGCCGATTTTGTGGCACAAAAGGCTTAATGCAAGCCTTGGATATCCAAATGTGGGATATCCATGGCTTACATTAAGATATTTGGAGTAGGGGTAGAGATGGAGTAGGGCAGTAGTGAATAGGAGAGATTTTACCTCTGCATACAGTATTGGGAGAGTTTATACTGGCATGTCGTATACAGTGCTGGCAGCCACATTTTAAAATGGATGTTGAAAAACTGAAGAGGGTGCAGAAAGCAATCACAACAATGATTTGACAGTTGGAAAAAACACTTTAGAGTGGGAGACTTACAGAGATCAATCGCTTAGCTTCTCAGGAAAAGGACTGAGAGGTGACTTGATTACAGCACATAAGTACCTTCACAGGGAGAAAATATCAGGTACTAAGGAACCCTTTAGTCTAGCAGAGAAAGACACAGCAAGAATCAATGTCTGGAAGCTGAAGCTATATAAATTAGATGCAATTCTTTTAAACGGTGAAAGTAATTAACCAGCAGAGCAAACTGTCCAGGGATTCTCCATCTTTTGCTGTCTTCATATCTAGCGCAGATGCTTTTCTGAAATATGTGCTTTAGCTATACTGGGCTTAGAACCAGAGCAGCTTGGTGAACTGTAATTTACTGTGATTTGTAACTCAAACTAGATAGCCTAGAGTGGAAGCATGGTCCAGTAGTTAGAGCAGCAGCCTGGGATGCTTGAGGCCCTAGTTCAATGCTCTGTTCTGTCATAGATGTCCTGTATGACCTTGGGTAAGTCACTTGGCCAGCTGTATAACAGAGATGATCAATTAAATTAGAAGAGCAGAGCTGTTACCTGTATAATTGGGTTAATCATTATGAGATACTCAAATGGTATAGTGATGGGAAACATATCAGTGCTTTGGATGGATAACTATATTTGTGCCTTCTAGCATAAGAAATCTTGGAATTTATCAGCTATCCAGAGCCCTGCTACTGTTAGATGCAGAAGGCCTTGATGCCATAATTTGCTGGAATGGACACTGCTGCTCTAGCAGTGATCTACAGCCCTCTGGAGTGAAAAAGACAGAGGCCAATCAGGAAGATCCTGGATTTGCTGTCTCTCACTTGGCTACCTTCCTGAGCTCTGCACTGCTGCCATCATTTTGCGGAGTGTACTAATTTTACCACAACTCTCTTCTCCCTCAGTGTTTTGTATTACAGTCAATAGGGCATATTTATGCTAAACTCCTCTCTGTAGTGACCGAAGAGGTTTTGAAGGTAAAGTACCACAAGAATAAACATTATTTAGAGGCTCGCCTCAACAAGAGCTTCAGATCTCAAGCGCTCCTCTGGGTGGGTTGGGGGAGGAGGTCTCAGCTTGCAATTCCCAGGTCTAAATCTACCCCAATGCATTTCATTTTGGGTTGGATCCAGAGGCAAAGAGGTCCATTCAGGTGCAGCCCAACATTATTATTAGTCAAGTGATTAGGTATATGTTAGGAAGAGCCATCCCCTGGGGGAGGGGCGAACCAGGGCAACCGCCCCTGACCGCGCTCTTTGGGGACCCCCACGGGCAGTACCATACAGGCCTTGAGGACAGTACCATTGGCACGTGCCCAGGGCACCACCCTTTGCGTGGCCGCTGCATGCTGCCAGCTTTGTGCTTTGGCCATCCCCCCAACCACTGCTTGCCACCCTCCCAACACCCCCCTGCACAGGCCCCACACAAGCTGATACACCCTGGGCGCTGCACACCCCTAGGATTGGCTCTGATGTTAGGCACTTCCCTGGGATGTCATCTACGCTCAGAGGAGTACATGTACTGTTGGTCTTATGATAATGGCTGATGGTAGAATATTTCCATCAAAATGGGATGAAGCTTTGTAAAACTACATAAGCAATTGTGGCACTGCTGCAACTGAACATTTGCCTAGACATAATGCAGATCAGATCAGCACTTTCTTGGCCTCTCTAGTTGCTGATACATTTGCCCTCTGACCTGAACCAGAGATATCGCACTAGTGCAGTATTAAAGGTGAGATTTTAGTTGCACAGAATCTAAGGAATGCAGGTATACTTTGGTTCCCAAGGCAATGGGAAAGAGCTGTATGCTGCTTCGCCATTCTCCCAGCCACAAGATTGCAAGGGCCAGTTCAGTTTCCAGTGCAAAGCAGAGCAGCCACCTAGCTGCTGTAATTATTCTAATTGCTAATGGATTCCAAAGAGATGTTAAGTCTGCCAGGAGCAGAATTTCAGTCCTACCCAATCCCTGTCTCACCCCTACAACCTTCCCCTGAAGGGATGGGTGGGGCGAGGTTCCACTGTCTGATTGGAGCAGCTACACAGTCCATTTATCTCATTTAGAGCAAGGCAAAACGGCTAAGGATCTGATTCTCTGACTTAAGTTTTTCCAAGGCTCTCATTGCAGTCCCATTTACTCCACTACAGATCAGTAATGCTTTCTAACTCAGTGGAATTGCACCACCTGTAAACACAGTGAAAATGATTTGATTTGGGCTGTAGCACTCTGCCCTCTTGTATGTCATTTTTACAGTGGGACTTTTCATCATGTGACTGCACAAACCCTGGATGAATGAGGCCTGAGCCCTAGCTAGCTTAGAAGCACCCTTCCCTTACCCTACCACAGGTCCTGCTAAGTCCTGGCATGGAGAACAGTGTCCCATTTCTGGAAGTACACAAATCATGCATTAAGCTCTGCTCTCAATATACTGAACATGTTATTTTGTCAGGGACAAAGTAGGATAATTGTTTCCAGCAAGTGCACTTGACAGAAGTTTGTTTGCTAAGTAGGTTTCCTTCCATCCTTACTTCTGAATAAGCATATGTTTATCTGAGAAAGCAAACAGATTACTGGGCCAGTCTCCCTCTTCTCTTCAGCACATTCCTACCACGTACAAGGGGCTGATCAGAGGAAATGTTTCAGTAGGAGCCCCTTGTCAGCTGTAGGAGCATATCACTACCTGACCCTGAATTGCCTGACAGTTAAAAAGATCTTAGCCTTAATGACTGTCTTTACTTGTGTCAAGCCTCTGCCATCTGAGCACCTCTCAAAAATTCTACCTGTGAGATTCCTACTTCATTCACATCAGTGCAAAACTTGAGTCAGGCCATTCTTCCAGATTTACACAGGAGGCCAGAAGGAGACTTTAATGAATCTCTGTGAAATAGGCAAGTGGTACTTCTATTGTACAGAGGAAGAAACAGAGACACAGAAAAATACAGAAAGTCAAAAAGCCTGAGGCTAAATTGCTTGAATCTTTGCAGATTAACCTGAGCTGTGTAGATTGAACCAATAAGCAAGTGAACAGACATAATTTTGATTCTGGAAATGCAACCACATGCCCACAGTGGCCCAGGCCAGAAACCAGGGGGCGCTAGAGCACACCTCCTTGCTCAGCTGGAGCAGACAGCTTGGGCCAAGACTAGCCCGCCCACCCTGCACAGGGAGGTTTGTGGGGGAGGTGCAAAGTATCCTGGGATGCTGGGGGACAGTGAACTAACTTGAATCTGGAAGGGATCTGAAACAGAAGTTCAATAAACTGATTTAACCTAAATCAGTTAAACCCAATACTACATCCATCCAGATTTATCTTAAACAAGTTTCAGCCATTTTGACAATGGTTTATTCATGTGTGCCAAACTTCTGTCATGTTACAGATTTGAACTGGTTTCCAATCACTTTTACCAATTTATGTGTAATTTCTGTCCCTAGTCAGAGAGGTCAAATGATTCACTCTTGCAGTGAATCAGAGGTAGATCTGGGGACAGAATGTAGTTATCCTGCCTCCTGATCTAACAACACCTAGCTTGGTGGTGATTGTTCTAGAAGTATAATTTTTGCATAAGTAGCTTTTGTTGAAACACTAATGTTAGCTTTGCCTTAGATATCACATTGCCTTCTAATCAGTGTCTTCCCTCAGACTGCTTACAGGTCCTGGTAATGAGGATGTTTATACTAGTAAGAATACCTCCTCCACAGCACTATCCTGTCTCAGAGGCAGTGAGCTCAAATTAATACAAAGCACAGAAGGAAAATGATTCATACAAGCCAGGAGAAAACACCCAGTGCACCACAACAGCCAAAGGGAATAGGTCTATCCAGCCATTAAAATGCCCATTCAACCCTCTGAGCACAGATCCAGAGCCCAGACAAACATTCACCTCCTGTCTGAAACCACAGCCTGTTTATCAAGGGGGAGGGAAGGAACAGTCTCAGAGGGCTGCCTCATGGGGGAGGAAGAAAGATTTTGATCCAAGTACAAGCACCAGGAAGATCCATTTGGGAAGGCCAGAGAAATTCTCTCCTGCCCAGGCCAGGGACCTCATGGAGAGAGTAGACAGGAGTGGAATCCTGCCCAAGTCTAGGCTGTAGGCATTCCTGGGACTGTGAACTGTGTATATAAAGAAAGCACTCGGCAAAAAGGGGCCTCAATCCTAGATATGGCATCTGGGTGGTACTGCAATAAAAATAATAACTATGTGGTTTGTGAAGTGTTTGTGGATGAAAGCACCTCCATAATAAGAAAAGCAGCTTGGCAGAAAGCTGCAGGGAGATTTTCTGCTATCTAGTGCTGACTGGCTTTCTGAATTATACTTAGTCACTGTGAAGAGAGATGCACATCTCTACTTGCTGCAGATCCTCACACTTGTTTCTGAAGTGTTAGGTACTGGTCACCATTGGAGGCAGGATGTCAGGCTGGATAGACCTACGGTTGGATCCAGCATGGAAATTCTTGTTACTCCACAGATATCAGGGAGCCTGGGCTCTTCTTCTCCACCATGTCCTGTAAAAACAATATGGAACAGGCATGGCAGAGGCCATAGGAGAAGGAGGGCTGAGGCTAGAGAAACATAAGCAGATACTTGCTTTTTCACTTCTGAGAGCTTGATAGAAAAAAAACCCAAATGGTGAAGGCCTCACTAGCAAGTTGGAAAAGGTTTTTAGACTCACTCTCTCCACTGGAGAATGAGGGGGCAGAGGGCACTACACATAGTATTAATATATATGAAGAATAAGAATAGCTAGTTCTTATTAGTAAATCCTAAAGAGATCTCATCAGTAGATCTCTTTAGGATAAGCAAGGCAGGACCCACTTAATCCTTGCTCCAATGACCCGTTGTTTCCTTGCAGCAAACAGAAAGGCTACAGTGAACTAACTGTATCTTAGCACAGTTCTTAGAAGGAGCTCAGTTTCCTTCTCACAGGACTGGCTTCCTCAGGTTAGAATTGGGGTCCCTGGGAGGCATGCAGAGGTCTGGCATGGACTACCATGCAAATACCACATGAATCAGCCACTGCTGAGAACTTCAAGGAACAGCTCTCAGTATAAATAGCAAACAGGCACAGGTGAGGAAGTGAAATCAGCTGAGACTCTGGCAAAGGGTAAAATCAAGTACAAATAAGAATCTGGCTACTCACCAATCTACTGCTGCTGCAATGCAGGTTGCTGAAGGTCTTCTATGAAGCAGCCAGTACACCAAAGGGTAAGACTTGCTGCCCCCAGGGCTCCCAACTGTAGGGCCTGAATCCAGATTTAGAACCTCAGACCCCCTACTCAGTGGCTGCCTTACCCTGAAGGTCTCTACAGTTAATAGTCACCTGCAAGTTACCTGGGTGCATACATTCCTGCTTCTGAGAATGTGCAGACTTGCCTACATCCTGACAAGTTGTCACAGGGCACTCAGGTTGCCCTGTGCCTGCATAGGAGAAGGCCTGCCAGAGGGGGAGCCCTAGCAGTGATTAGGCAGCACAGCTGCAGGTTACCAGGGCAACTAATGAAGGTCAGCTGACCTAGGGGGTGGGGCTTGGCTCCTATAAAGCCCAGAGCTAGAGTCAGGTTAGCAGTTCTTTGCTAGCAGCCAAAGGGGGTGGAAGGTCTGGGTGAGATAGTAATATGAATGCAGCTCATGGGTGCTCTAGAGGCTGGAGCAATGATGCTTTGGGGTAGCTGGGAGGCTTATGCTGTTATGGCCAGGTGCCTTACGTTTATGTTATAGCTGGAGGCTTGTGTTTGTATTCTGTTGTTATTATAACTGGTGGTTTGGGCAAGGCTGTAGGGGTGGAGGAGGCCTCAGGGGCAACCCATGGTAGTGTGGGGCCCTAGTGCCAGAGAAGGTACAGTGGAGCACCAGTGAGGGCACAGCAGCATAGGGGTGCATAGACCCCAGCCCCAGAGAGGGGGTGTTTGATAAGGAGCCCAAGTGGGCCACAGCAGAGCTAGCCTAGAGAGGGGGCAGCACTGAGAAGGGGGTCCAAATTGAACTCAGAGAGCCCCTTGAAGGGGGGCAGCACTGAGAAGCCCAAGAGGGGCACTATTGGAGAAGCCCAAGTTGAGCACAGCAAGCACCAGGAAGGAGGCAGCATTGAGGAGCCCTAGAAAGGGGGCCATTTTACTGAGAAGCCCAAGTTCGGGCACAAGGAGTCCCTGAAAGGGGGCTGCATTTGCTAAGGAGCCCAAGTTGGGCATAGTCAGTCCCAAGGAGGGGGCTATTTTAATGAGAAGCCCAAGTGCAGGCATTGGGAGTCCCTGTAAGGGGGCTGCATTCCTTTGGAAGCCCAAGTTGGGCATAGTCAGTCCCAGGAGGGGGCAATACTGAGGCCCTAGATAGGGGCAGCATACTGAGAAGCCCGTGAGGAGCCCAAGAGGGGGAGCACTGAGAGGCCTGAGAGGGGCCACACTGGAAGCCCAAGTGGGGCATAGCCAGCCCCAGGGAGGGGGCAATATTGTGTAGCCCAAGTGCAGGCATTGGGAGTCCCCGACAGGGCCGCAGGCATTGGAGAGCCCAGGTTGGGCACAGCCAGCCCCAGGAAGGGGGCAGTGTTTGGGAGCCCAAGTTAGGCACAGCCAGCCCCGAGGAGGGGGCAGTATTGAGGCCCTAGACAGGGCAGTGCACTGAGAAGCCCTGTGGGGGCGAGGCGAGCCCAGAGTGGGGAGCGCCATGTTGAGGAGCCCAGTGGAGGGGTGCATAGAGTCCAGGAGAGGGACAAGACTTGAGACGGCCCAGAGAGAACGAGAGAGGGGCCACGATATCCGCGAGGCTTGGGCTGCAGTACTGGGGAGGAAGGAGCCACAGACAGCACCCCCTAGTGGAGGGGGCAGTATGAGTAGAAAGGGCAGTCTCCCACTAACGAACCAATTAATATCAAAGACTAGGTGGGCGGTTGCCCAGAGACAGGCACGGTGGCCATAGTGAGGGCGGCCCCGAGGCACCCTGTCACACAAGTTCTAAGTCTCTATCGCCAGTTCTGCAAAGGGCCTTTGTAAACCCTGTGCCCACAGAGAAGGGCTTTCTCCATCATACCATATCCCACTGTTCCTGTCCTCACACACCAAGCTTGGAAACACAGCAGTGATAGATCCAAAACACCTCTTGGAAAATTCCAGCTCCTGGTTTTCACTTGTTTGGGGGTTTTTTTACCACAGAAAAATACTAGATCAATTCTATTACAAATAACTCAAAAAGACAGGTCACCTTTAACACTAAGGATTCCCAATGGAAATATCGGGGCTTATCTTGTAAATGTTGTTTGTACTCCTACCAGTGCTACAGTTAGCACCCCAGCTGAGAATCACTGCCCTACTGGGCTGGAAAGTCCATGACACACTTCCCCTCTGACCAACAAACAGCTAATGAACAGCTTCAAAGGAAGAGCTGAAGCCATCCCCACCCCAGAATACCTTGTCACTGGGTAGGTAGAACTATGTGGATGTGGAGAAGCTTGAGAGAGTCCAGAGAAGAGCCACGTGCATGATCAGAGGTCAGGGAAGCAGACCCTACAATGACAGGCTGAGCACCCTGGGGCTCTTTAGCCTGGAAAAGCGCAGGCTCGGGTGATCTGATGGCTACCTATAAGTTTATCAGGGGTGACCACCAGTATCTGGGGGAACATTTGTTCAGCAGAGCGCCCCTAGGGATTACGACTAGGTCGAATGGTCATAAACTACTGCAAAACTGTTTCAGGCTGGACATAAGAAAGAATTTTTTTACTGTCTGAGCCCCCAAGGTCTAGAACCAGAGGTGGTTGAAGCACCTACATTGAGCACCTTCAAGAGCAAACTGGATGCTTATCTTGCTGGGATCCTATGACCCCAGCTGACTTCCTGCCCTTTGGGCAGGGGGCTGGACTCGTTGATCTTCCGAGGTCCCTTCCAGCTGTAATGTCTATGAAATCTATCATTTCATATGAGGAGGGATGGAAAATGTGGGTTCAAGGCACTCATGCCAAAAGAGAGAAATGAACCTGGGTCTCCCACATCCTGAATGAGTGCCTCAGCTATTGAGTCAAAGGAGCTTCTTCAGTGCACTTTGTGTGGTGCTGGTGTCTGAGGGGTAGGGACCCATGTGTGAAACCCAGCTGGAGACTGGCACCTTCCTGTGATCTGGATGGAGATGCCTTATTCTGAGGTGGATATGTCGTAAACTGCCCCGCTTTCATAAGCCTTTCCTGTGGACAGGCCAAGGATTTTTTTTCTGCTCATTGTGCTGTCCTTTGCAGATCTGAGGCACTCAACTCTCCCGTGCCTACTACATAGAACCCACCTGCCCAACCCAGGGATGTGGATTCCTCTTGGTAATAAGTGCTTAAAAGTTAGGAAAGGCAACACTCAATCTTGCATCTGCAAAAGCCCTTTGGGCAGAGGGGTCTAGCCACAAGTCCCTAGTGCCCCCTCTTCTCAATTTTCTCATGGATTCAGTTAGTGCCACCCCTCAGTGCTGAACTGGCCAGAAGGGACACTCCAGGGTGACTCCAGCTAGCCCAGAATAAAGGGTTGAGCTAGATAAAGCCAAAAAAATGACATCAGCAGAGTGATGTGGAGTGAGAGGCTAGAGTGTTACTAAGTAGCCACAGCACCCTGGGGCATCTTAAGATCCTTGCAGGGGTGCTGTAGGATGCCACACAATGTTGGCACTGTTAGATGTGCAAAAGTGATTCACAAGACAAATGCAGAGATTTCAAAAGCAATCCATAGTGTTGTGGTCTTTCTGAGGTCTTTGCAAGAGAATAAATTGCTTGATTATCTTTCTGTAGTAAAAAAATCAAGTGAAAATTAGTATTTTCCAAGGGGAACCTTTAGTCTAATGAGGGGTGCCTTGACTATCAAAGGGTGCCTTGAGTCTAAAAAAGTCAAGCTATGCCAAGGGAAAAGCTAGGCAGGACCAAGGATTGCCTGCATTACAATAGATTCATAGATGTTTGGGTCAGTAGGCCATTGAGTCTGACCCCCTGCCCTGGAAAGGAAAGAGTGCTGGGGTCAGATGATCCCAGCTAGGTACTTGTGCAGTCTCTTCTTGAAGACCTCCAGGGTAGGGGAGAGCACCACCTTCCTTGGAAGCCCACTCCAGATTCTGGCAACTCTTACTGTGAAGAAGTTCTTTCTAATGTCCAACCTAAATCTGCTTTCCATCAATTTGTGGCCATTGTTCCTAGCTATTCCAGGGGGTGCCCTAGTAAATATAGCATCTCTTATTCCCTGCTGCCCTCCCCTGATGAATTTATAGGTAGCCACAAGATCACCTCTTAGCCTTCCCTTGGAAAGGCTGAAGTGATCTAGGTCCCTCAGTCTCTCCTTGTAGGGCGTTGTCTGCAGGCCTCTGACCATACGAGTGGCCCTCCTCCGAACCCTCTCGAGTTTGTCCACATCTCTCTTGAAGTGCGGTGCCCAAAACCTGGATGTAGTACTCCACCTGTCGCCTGAACAGTACCACACAGAGGGGAAGCATCACCTCCCTGGACCTGTTCATCATGCATCTGCTAATGCACAATAAAGTGCGGCTAGCCTTGTTGAACACTTTATCACATTGATGACTTATGTTCATCTTGGAGTCAACTGATTGTGCTGCTGAGAAAGTCATCCCCCAGCCTGTAAGTGTGTCGGTGGTTCTTTCTACCCAGGTGCAGCACTTTTCACTTGTCTTTGTTGAACTGCATCTTATTTCCTTCTGCCCATTTTTCCAACCTGTCCAGATCCGCCTGGATCTATTTCCTACCCTCTGCTGTGTTAACCTTGTCCCACAATTTGCTATCATCTGCGAACTTCGACAGGGTGCTCTCCACATCCTTATCCAAGTCACCGATGAAGACATTGAATAGAACTGGTCCAAGGACTGAGCCTTGCAGGACTCCACTGCCCACATCTTCCAGGTTGATATTGACCTGTCCACCACCACTCTCTGGATGCGACCCCATGAGCCAATTTGCCACCCACCTAACTGTGTAATCATCTACATCACAGTCACTCAGTTTATTTACGAGAACAGAATGCAATACCGTATCAAAGGCCTTCTTAAAGTCTAGGTAGATGACATCTACCTCGACTCCTGCATCTAAGCATTTTGTGACCTGGTCACAATGCGAGAGGCAAGGATTTTGAAGGGTGAAATATTTTATTGGACCAGTTGAGAGTTGGTTCAATATGTCTCTTGCATATTTCCTGGATTGCCATGGCTACATCAGTCCAGTACTACAGTATAGTGACTTCTTGTAAGATTCCTGTAGCAGGCTGAGGATAGGGGCACTGATAGTCACTTACAGACTAAAACCCAACTTTGTAAGGTATTCAGACATGGCTCTCCTCAGCACAGCACCACAGTCTGAGTGACTTAGGAGCCTAAGTTTTATTGAGAGGCACGAGACTTAGGGTGTGTCTACACATGCTATTAATGTGATATAGGCTTACTGCACAGTAAAACACTGCACAGTGAGCACATCTACAAGTGAATTATGTGCTTTTCTTAAAGTGCATTAAATTTAGTACCTCCAATGTGAGGGTGGCTGTACACAAGCATGGAGCTTGCTCTGACATGCTGTAAATACAGTGTGTCAGAACAGACTCATTTGTGTCTGCTGGAGCATGGTAATAAATGCACTTCAGCAGGCTCCTGTGTTTCGTGTCTCAGCATCCCTGCACTTCAAAGTGGCGGCAGGGATGCTTGAACTAAAGTTCGTTGAAGCATCCCTGCCACCATTTAGTTCAAGCACATCCACTGTCATTTTGAAGTGCAGAAACACTGATACATGAGACACTAGAGTGCTTTAATTAAAGCATCTGTTGGAGCTGCTCTAATTAAAGCACTGTCCTTTCCCTCAGAGCACATATAAAAGTGCCCTGAGGTACTAAATTGATGCACAGTAGGCTGCCCTAATACATAGTAGCACAAGTGCATGCTTTTTAGGTGACATTTACTGTATAGTAGCCTACTTTACTGCACACATTAGCGTAATAGCACAGATTTTTACACACTACTGTAATAAAAATACACACTACGCAATAAAATAAGCTACTATTTTAGTGTACTGCTTTCGTGTAGATGTGCCCAGTAAGCCTTTCCTGGGGGTGTGTCTACACATGCACCCTGTTGGGAGTAAATCTGCTCCCAATGGGAGCAGCCTAGTACAGGGCTGCTCCTGCCCTGCTCTGGCCCCCTGCAGGAGCCCTGTAGCACCCCTGGGGTGCTATTTCAGGGGCTGGCAGGGGACATGGGGGCTGGTCCTGATGTGCACAGGGCCAGGAGAAGTCTGTCAGCTGCAGCAGCAGCTGTCACCTGGCCCAGGGCACATAGGGAGGGATCCTGATGTACACAGGGCCAGGAGACAGCAGCCGTTGCAGCTGGCAAATCTCTCCTGGCCCCAAGCACATCAGGTTACAGCTGCCAGCAAACTCTGTGCATAGTGGGGCTTCTCTGCCCAGCAGGGGGCTCACCAGGAACTGTCTCACTTCTGGGGCAGCTGCCAGCCCCTCCTCCCCACTCCCCTACTAGGTAGGGAATCCTGACCCAGCTGGGGGCTCTCTGGAAGCTGCCGCAGGAGCAGGACAGCTCCTGACCAGCCCCCAGCTGAGCATGGAAGCAGAGTAATCCCTAGTCCTGGTGCTGCTCAGCTCCCAGCTGCTTTGGGGATCCAGGAGCTGTGCTGTGCTGGGATGGAGGTGGGTCAAGGGCTAGGCAGAAAATGACCCTGTCCTGCCACTGATCAGCTCCCTGCTCCTGGGGGGAGCCAGGAGCTGAACAATACCAAGACTTGGAACAGAGAACTCCCCCGTCCTCTGTGGCCCCTTGCTGGTGTGCCTGACAGAAAACAAATTTGCTCCCGGTCAGCATCTATACTAGTAGTACTGGGCAGTAAATATTGCACAGTTAATCTAGTATTGTACCTGCATTTACAGGTACTAGCTAACTGTTCAGTAACTAATTAACTGTGCACTAAATGCCATACATGTGTAGATGGTGATGCTTTACTGCACCATAGATTGGTCTACTGTGCAGTAAAGCACCTTGTGTAGACACACCTTTAGGGTTTTAAATCAGGATCAGGTAGGTTTTCAAGGAGTAAATGATTTAAGGCCCTAAGTCCCATTGCCTCTTAATAGGACTTAGGCTTCTAATTCAGTCAGACTGTTTGTGCTGAGTACAAGAGTATCTGAATACCTCTAAAAAGCTGGACCTTCCTTCATATTTTAACTAGGATGATACAAACATGAGTTAATTAAACTGTTCTACATGGATCCTCTCTTGGCTTCCCCTAGAACACATGAAAGAATGCAGGGAAGTCTCACTCCGAAGAGGGAGTTTGTGGCTGTATGTAGGCAAAAAATTTTTTTTTGGATAGTGTCCTGGGAGAAGCCATTGTTATTTGTTTCCTTTATAGTAATTACATCCATTGCTGTGGTAAAAAATTCTGGGCTGTAACTACTCTTCAAATCCAAACCCTTGTGTATCATGATCACTTCCTTCACAGTCCTTTCCCACTTACTAGGCACATCTATATGCACACTTTACTGCATATTAGACTAATTTACTGCACGGTAGAGCATCACTGTCTAAACATGCACCACAATTAGGGCACAATAGATTAATTTACAGCACTATCAGATAGCCTCATCAGGCACAGGCACTGTCCAACAGCAGAGAAAATTACTGCACTTAAACGAATGTGTAGATGGTGATGTCATGGTTATTTTACTCTGGCTCGAATTGTTCTGGATGTTTATTCAGTTGCATTAATTGCATGTGTAGACACACCCACTGAAAACTAGCCTGGTGCTCAACCCAAGGCCTTGGCTTTAGCCATATCCTGATTTTACCCTATGTAGCTCTGCTTTATGAGTAATTTTGGGAAGAACTTTGTTCTCAGAAATGCAATCAACTTAACTTTTTGGGGTGTGCATGAACATGAATCATTGAGTCATTCAGGAAATGAGGTTGGGGGCAGGGAGTTTAATTTTTTAAGATCTTGAATATTTAGAGTCTCTGGGATTGCAGTGTCATTTGTATGTGGTGGCTTTTTTAAAAACCCTGTTAAAACTACAGTCAGTACTACATTTGTCATTCCTGGGTTGCTCCCAATTTTCTGCTATTTTTGTATAGACACAATAGAGTTGGTGTTGAGAGAGGTTGGGCATGACAGAGGTTGACCATGACAGATCACTGAAAAGCTAGTAGAATGGACAGAGATGTAAGTGTTAAATGTGCAGGCTCTGATACAAAGACTTTCTTATTTTATTTTTTTATAATCTATCTGTTCTGCTGAAAATAGGGGAAGTTTCACAACTGCAAACTTCTCTCTTGACAATAAATTCACAATAGCCCTTTTAGTAGTGAATTTGTTCTTCAGTAGTGCATCACCTATGGGGGATGGGAGGTGTCAGTGGATTTTGCCAAAATAAAACACCCAGGTGTCTTTTCTTTTGTGTGGCAGGTGCCTGGGCACTGGGGGATGACATGATTTGGCTACCATTGTTGTTCTGTGCTTTTCCAATTCTCCCCTCATTGAAAGAAAATCCTCTCCTTCTGTGTGGTGTGCACAGACTTGCAGTTTCTTGGAAGTCTGCCGATGTTAACACTTTTCTGCTTTGCTTTTTGATATCTGTAGCTGGCAACCAGCACTGGGGGACTTAGGGTTTATTCATGTCAGCAAAATGAAGAATTAGGTGCTCAATCTGTAAAGAGCTTGTGAGTGGGTGTCTGCCTCCAAAGCAGATCATGTCCCTGTCATGTTCTTCATTACTAGAAGTTCCTTTCAATCAGTGCATCAAGACTTGACAGTGAAGGACATAATCATGAGCTGTACTGATTATAATCATAATTCACCAGCCTGGTACACCCTGCACAAGACAGCCACCTGTAGTTCCTGTCCCAGCACACACTGGTTTCAATGCGAGACTTAGGGGCAAAATCTTGTGACAGTTTATTCTTCACCATCCTGGAGACAAGTAGATTACAGACCTAAAGTGAAGACACAGCTTTGGAACTGGACTTAATCTAAACTTTTTTCAAAACTCAGGGTTGTTTGGATCCTGTGTTCTTGACCAAGCTCAGCTGTTGTCAAAAGAGAGGCTTTAATGCTGAGGCTGAAAACAGAACCATAGGTACTCTTCCTGCTGCATTGTGGTGTGGTTAAATAAGAACCATTTCCCTTGCACTTTTCAGCCACTCCTGCTGCTGGAGCCTCCCGTGAAGTCACAATCCTGGGTTTATAACACCATAACTTGTTGCCAGGGGAACAGTCATAATATCACAATCACTGGGATGATGTCACTGCCTCTTCAACCAACAGGATCAGAGAGTGGATGTAGGGCAACAAGCTGACTTTCTAAACAATATATTGAAAAACAGCTTGACAACAAAATGAAAAGTCAACAGCTCTATTTTTTAAAGTTATTCCAAGTAGCAATGGAGCTGATTCATGAAGCTCAGAGCTGGAGACAAACTGCTGTGAAGCTTAAGGGTGTTTGTACTTTGTGCCCATCTTGGGTCTCAGTCAAATGTGAATGTTTTCCAAAGAATCTACATATCTTTTTACGGGCAATAAAGATATTTGGTAGTTCACCCAAACATTTTACATCCATAAGCTCTTGGGTTCTAGGGAGCAGATTAGCTACCCTAAGAGAAAGAACAGAGTTTGTTTTCAGGTGGGTAGGTTTTGCATAGAGATTAGTTGAGGAGACCTACCTGTATTAGCCTTTTGCCATGGAGTACTTGGTTTATGTAGTTCATTTGTGGCTGAGGGAAATCCTGGTCCTACCATGGTGTGACTGCTCTTCTAGGCAGAGGCCTTGTCCTGCCTTCAGCATGGCTCAAGTGCTGATTTGTGGGATGTAGTAGATTGCTTTAATTGACAGTTGGCACATCAGTCCACCTGGTTATTCCTTTTTTTTTCCTCTCAAAAGGTCCCTGGTTAACTCTGGGTGGCTTGACTTTTGAGGGCAGCTTCTGCAGTAATACAGCAGAACCAAAACAATTTTGTTCTGAATTCTTGTACAGCAGTTCAAGTGCCTTAGAAGGTGCTTAACAAATGCACTTATTCCAAGTCCTGTTATAAATACAAAGAAGTCCTTGTCACTGAGTGTGTACTATTGTGTGGAGTGCCCAATCACTGATAGATGTACACAATAGATTCTGATCAAGGTTGTCCTCACATTTAGGAACAGGCTTTATTATTAGAAACAGAGCCACACTGTGATTTTTGCACTCTGTGTGCATTCATAGTTTCATAGTTGGTAGGGTTGGAAGGGACCTAAGCAGATCATTTAGTCTGAACCCCTGCCATGGGCAGGAAAGGATGCTGGGTCAAATGACCCCAGCTAGGTGGCTGTCTAGCCTCCTTTTGAAGACCCCCAGGGTAGGGGCGAGTACCACTTCTCTTGGAAGTTGGTTCCAGCTCCTAGCCACCCTGACAGTGAAGTAGTGCCTCCTGATATCTAACCTGAATCTACTCGCAGTCAACTTATGGTCATTGTTCCTTGTTACCCCTGGTAGTACTCAGGGGAACAGGGACTCTCCCATTGCCTGCTTGTCCCCCTTGGCAACTTTATAGGTGCTCACCAGACCCCCCTCAGCCTTCTTTTGTGGAGGCTGAACAGGTTCAGGTCGTGTAGCCTCTCCTTGTAAGGCCTGCCCTGTTGCCCCCGATCATGTGGGTGGCCCTCCTCTGGACCCTCTCAATGCTGTCCACATCCCTCCTGAAGTGTGGCACCCAGAACTGGATGCAGTACTCCAACTGCGGTCTGACCAGTGTTGCATAGACAGCGAGGATCACCTCCTTGGACCTGCTTATACTGAATCTATGGATGCATGACAAGATGCTATTAGCCTTCCTGACCGCACCCTCACACTGTCAGCCCATATTCATCTTGGAATCAGTAGTGATTCCAAGATCCTGCTCTGCCTCTGTGCTGATGAGAAGGGAGTTTTCCAGCCTGTAGGTATGCTGCTGATTCTTCCTCCCCAAGTGCAACACCTTGCACTTGTCTGTATTGAAGCCCATCCTAGTCTCATCCACTCACCTGTGTAACCTGTCGAGATCTAGTTGTAGCCTGTCCCTCTCTTCTAGTGTGCTCACTTCTCCCCACATCTTAGTGTCATCTGAAAACTTGAAGAAGGTGCTTTTCACCCCCTTGTCCAAATATCTGATGAAGATATTGAACAGTGCAGGCCCAAGGACTGAACCCTGGGGAACCCCACTGCCTACATCTCTCCAGGTCAAAAATGACTCGTCCATCACCACTCTTTGGGTGCAGCCCTCCAGCCAATTTGTGACCCATCTGGCTGTGTAGGTGTCGACACCACAGATGCCTAATTTTTTAATGAGGATGGGGTGAGAGACAGTGTCAAAGGCCTTCCTAAAGTCCAGGAAGACTACATCCACCATGACATCTGCAGCTAAGGCTTTTGTGACCTGGTCATAGAAGGCCACCAGGTTGGTCTGACAGGACCTGCCTTGAATGAACCCATGCTGGTTGCCCCCAAGCGTGAACTGCCCTGCTGGTCCCTCACAGATGTGCTCCTGGATAATTTTCTCAGAGACCTTCCCCAGGAAGAATAACGGGCCTATAGTTTCCTGGGTCCTCTTTCCTCCCTTTTTGAAAATGTAGACTACATTGGCCCTTTTCCAGTCATCAGGCACCTCACCAGAGTACCATGAGTGCTGTAATAACTTCTGCCAGTTCCCTAAGCACTCTGGGGTGGAGATCATCAGGACCTGCTGACTTGAACACATCTAGCCCCTCCAGAAGTTTCCTGACTAGGTCCTCACTGAACCTGGGCCTGGCTACACTTCCCCTGGGTCCATCGGGGATCCCAGTGGGGGGGATGTCCTGGTCCCTGCTCAGAAAAATGGGAGCAAAGAATCTGTTAAAGAGATTAACTTTGTCATCTGGTGCTACCACCAAATTACTAAGCATGTCTTGCAGAGGTCTCACATTATTTGGCACCTTCTTTTTACCCACTCTGTATTTAAAAAAGGACTTCTTGTTATCTTTGATCTGGGTTGCTAGTCCCAGTTCCATCTCTACCTTAGCCTTCCTAACAGCCCCCCTACAATCTCGAGCCAAGGGAGTATAATCCTTCCTGGTGATGGCCCCTCCCTTCCATTGTGTGTATGCCTCCTTTTTGGCTTTGAGGCATTCGTGGATGCTTTTGGTGAGCCATGGGGGCTTTTGAGCACTCTTGCCCCCTTTGATCTGTGTGGGGAGTTTCATGCTTTGGGCTTGGAGGATCATCTGCTTAAGAAACAACCACTCTTCTTGGACTCCCAGCTCCCCTCTGGGACCTCAGACTAGACTGGAACTAGTCTCCTTACCTCATTGAAATCCACCCCCTGAAGTCCAGGACTGCTGCCTTGCTGCAGGCGTTTGACACCCTGCGCTGGATGGTGAATTCCAGTAGGCGATGATTGCTGTCACCCAGGTGGTCAAGCACACACAGTCCCCTCACCAGGTTGTCACCTGTGGCCAGGACCAGGTCCAGCAAGGCATTTCCCCTGGTGGGACTGTGCACTTCCTGGGTTAGATGAAGGTCCTGTAACTCGGCTAGGAATTACATTCCCCCAGCAGAATCTGCATCTTCCCAAAGCAGGGTACACTAGCTCCCAAAATGGAAATATAGCCATGTTCACACAGATTTGTGGGGAGTATAATTAGTGCTGCTGAGAAGTGCAGCTAATTGGCATGAGTGTGGCTAAGCTGCTCCTGGTGGAGGAGCCAGTGTAATTAAACCCCTGGTGGCCTTGTGGTATAGCCACACGTGGTGGTGGTGCTACCTGCGGTACAGTTCAGGACCCAAGCCCCACATCCAGGGCACAGTACATTTCTCTAACCTGTCTCCCCGTAACAAACAAAAATGTCAAACGGACACCCTGATTTTCAGGGGACCCAGAATTAGGAGTTGGGTTTTCCATTCCATAGGAATGTAGGGGGTTGGGATCAGGCATGTCTCTGCTGAGTGTTACCTAACCTTCTATCAGAGATCAATCTACATTTATTTTTCCTTTTTTGGTACACAGAACCAGATTGTGCCATCAGTCTTGGGGCCTAGCAGTATCTTACTCCACAAATTGTTTCACTAGAACCTGCAGGCTGGGTTCAAATGTCACTAGCTTTGCAGAAGTGTGACTACCTTGATTTCTGAGAAATTATACCAGTGCCAAGGAGATGGGAATAAGGCTCCCTGGAGCTGCTTTCAGCATCTGATATTGCTCAGTGCAAGGAAGCGGGATCAGAATCCAACTCCCAGGATTGAGAACATTAAAGGATTAAAGTTCACTTCTCTGACAGCCCCACACAAGGCCAGGTGGGTCTCACTTAGTAAAAAATGCTGGCAGCTCTCCTGAGTTCCCCTATCATCACTACTCTGTGGAGCCACTCTCTGTAGACAAAAATGGGTCCTCAGAGCAGAGAACTGATGGCAAAAATCAGTGAGCTGGAACAACCCCATAGAATCATAGAAGTAGGGTCAGAAGGGACCTTGTAGATCTTCAGGTCTGACTCCCTGCCTGGGCAGGAGGAAGACTGGGCTCAAATGACCCCAGCCAGGTAGGCATCAAGCCACTTCTTAAAGGCCCCCAGGATAGAAGCCAGCACGACTTCCCCTGGAAGTTGGTTCCAGATCCTAGCCGCCCTTACTATAAAGTAGTTCCTACGCATGTCTAATCTAAACATGCTCTTCAACCACTTGTGGCTGTTATTCCTTGTTATCCCGGGGGGGCGCTAGGGAAAACAAGGTCTCCCCCAACCCCTTCTGGTTCCCCCTAGTGAGTTTATAGATGGTCACCAGGTCCCCCCTCAACCTTCTCTTGTGAAGGCTGAACAGGTTCAGGTCCTGTAGCCTTTCATTTTAGGGTCTGTCCTGCTGTCCCCGGATCATGTGGGTGGCCCTCCTCTGGACCCTTTCAACATTGTCCACATCTCTCTTGAAGTGGGGTGCCCAGAACTGGACACAGTACTCCAGCTGTGGCCTGACCAGTGTCATGTAGAGAGGGAGGATCACCTCCTTGGCCCTGCTTGAGATGCACCTGTGGATGCCCTGCCGTCTGTGAACTCGCATTGTCGGCCCATGTTCATCTTGGAGTCAATAAGAAAGATCCCTTTCTGCCTCCCTCCTCTCAAGAAGGGAGTTTTCCCATCTTATAAGTGTGCTACTGGTTACTACTGCCCAAGTGCAGCACCCTGCACTTGTCAGTATTGAAATGCATCCAGTTTTTGTTAGCCCACCCCTGCAACCTATCCAGGTTTTGCTGCAGTCTTTCCCTCCCTACTAGCGTGCCCACCTCACCCCAAATTTTGGTATCATCAGCAAATATGAACAGGTTGCTTTTCACCCCATTGTCCAAATCACTGATAAAAAAATTGAACAGTGCAGGCCCAAGGACCGAGCCCTGGGGGACTCTGCTGCCCACTTCCCCCCAGGTCGAATATGACCCATCCACCACCACCCTGTAGCATTATTGAGCAGGGACCCAGAGAGACCTTAGTGGATCTAGCCTCACCCTTTTTTATTCCGTAAATAGATGGGAGGGAATAGTACTGAGTAGGGGAACCAACTATTTTAAGATGAAAACCGTGGCAGTGCTGCTTCCATCATAATGAGAGAAGCCATTCTTTGTTGGCAAAGAAGGAACTCACCTCCATTAGACCAGGTTTGCTGCAGGGAGGAGCCCCTAGGTTGAAGGTCTTCATTAAAGATTAAACAGCAAAGATGGACAGGGCCAGTCTGTATGGTGCATTTACTGCAGGACAGAACAAGGTGTAGATAAAGACACAGGACCTGGGCTTTCACTATGCTCTACAAGGCTGCCAAGAGATAAGTAAGAACGAAGGTTGGGGTGGGCATTCAGCCCCTCCATCCCTCTGTCTGAGCCTCTATTAGGCAATTTGGTTTGATGGGCTTTCACTGTCAATGCCCTCCAAGGAAGAGCATTGACATGCCTCAGCCTTTGCTGTCTGACTGCATCCTCTGCCAAAGACATCCCTAAGTGTGTGCCTTAGCCCAGGAGGGTGCTGCCTCAGGGCAAAGCTTCAGCTAAACGAGCAATGAGTCATGACAGGCAGTGTGTTTCCAGGGGATTGTTGCAGTCTTGCTCCCTCCTGCACATGGCTCCAAGCTAAATGACCTAATCACCTAAGAAGGGCAGCACACTGAACATCACGTTGCCATTACGTAATGAGACTTGTACATAAAGGCCCAGGGAGCAGCAGGCACTTCCCATGGTAGGCTGGGCCCACAGTCAATGTCAGGCTAGGCCCAAGGGTCAGAAGCTAGAGAGAATGTGGGAGAAGTACTGAGATGTCACTCTGCTCCCCATTCAAGTTTATCAGTTCTGAGTTCCTCATTGATGCAGAGATGGACACATTTCCCCAAAAAGGAGAATCAGGAGCATGCGCTTCCCTGAATTGCTAAGTTCAGAAAGAACTGGCATGATCATGTATTCAGCCCTGGTATAACATAGGCCATAGACTTCACTCACCCAATGACAAACATAGCTTCCATTCCCTAGGGGTAAGGACCATGCCTCTGTAGTCATACAAGAAAAAAGGAGCAGCAGGAGCCATTGGACCACAAACATGCCCAAAACAGAACTGGAGGGGCCTGAACTGTGTCAGATGAGATGGCGATGACAGGAGGCAGAAGCTCTGCAAGGCAAACAATGGGCAGTTTTGCAGAGCACAAAAACACCCTCCAATCCTGCCTCCAGTGACCCATTGCCATTGCTTATGCTGCCCTAGGATGAAAGCACTATTGATACAGTGCTGCGCCTCAGAGAGCATCACCTGAGGCTGCAGCTTCAACTAATGATAGTCACTGTGCTTAGAGGCTGCTGGGCTGCCTAATGGCAGCAGTTCAGCTCCTGTGCGACTAGGGAGGGCTACTATATTGCAAAGACTCAGGTGGTGTAAATCCCAGCCCCTTAAGGGAGTTACCCCAGACTGGAGGCAGATTTAGCCTAAGCCTCAGCCCACTAAGGAAGGCTCAAGACTAGAGGTAGTGATTATTTTTGCTTGTAATCCCTTCCCTGTCAGGTAGATTAGTCAGAGCAAAGCAAGGGAGGTAAAGGATTCTCCTTCCTGCTGCTCCTGAAAGGCCCTGTGTGGTTCCTGTCACTCCAGCCCAGCAGGAGGGACAGATTTCAGCAGCAGTGAAGTGACTTCCTATGGAGATGGGCTGGTTGCCAGCTGTGTGCACAGAGTCGGCTGCATAACGCTCCAGCTGGGCCACAGCATGAGTGCATGGCCTGATGATGGCTCAGGAAGCCCGACTCAGCATCTCACCGCTTCCATCCCTGGGCTTAACTCTTGTAAACACCAAACATGCCAAAGAAACTGCTGCAGGAGGGGAAGGACCAGAGGAAGTTAAACAGGAAGACTCCTCTCCAGTTACTTGTTATCAGTCTCCCTCTCCCTCTCACCGCAGCACCTCCCTTGAACCAGGTTTCCAGCCTCACCTCTGAATGCTGCTGATGTTGCTTGGGTGTTGATGACTGTTGCTGCTCACTGCTCTTCTCTTTCACCCATACTCAGCACACTCACTGGAGCCATGACATTTTAAAGCTGCAAGTACAGGGTGAGCTTATTGTGGTTGCAGGAGGGAGGATCCATAAGCTGCCATTTGTACTCATGCAGGGCTGGCAGGGAAGGATCAGCAGCTACTGTAATTGAGTGTGAGATCTGCTCACCTGTAGCACAGAGGCTTTGTGGTCTGTGCCTCCCTTCTTCAAAGTCAGTGGCAGCAGCTCACTGTAGAAGGGCAGGGAGATGGGCAGCTCCCATTCCCACTGCATACCCAGAGTCTGTGCAGAGGAGATAGACCTGCAGCCTCTGCAGTTTCCATAGGCAGACATGTCTGCTGATCACTTACTTTCACCACAACAGACAGACACTCCCCTACATCTTGCTGTCGCTGTATGGTCAGATCATAAGCTATTCTGTTTCTAGGCATGTAAAGTACCACTGTGATTCCAAAGACAGTCCATGCGGCATGTGGGCCTCTCCCCTCTCTCTTTGCTACAGGATTCCACAGTGTTGAAGCTTCACTCAACACAGCTGAGGAGAAGCAAAGCAGAGGTGGCTCTAACCTTTGTGTCAGGGGCAGATGATAGCCACAGAAAACTCTTGGGATAGATTACAGCAGCTTTGGGGCTGCTCTAATTTAATCATTTCATAGTAGCTAGAATCAGGAGGGACCTGAACAGATCATCTAGTCTGACCCCCTGCCACAGGCAGGAATGAATGCTAGGTTCACAAGACCCCAGACAGGTGATTGTCCGACCTCCTCTTGAATTTGCCCAAGGTAGGGGCGCAGACCACTTCCAGATTTTGGCCACCCTAACCATAAAAAATTGCCTTCTGATCTCTAACCTAAACCTATTCTCCATCAGCTTATTACTGTGGCAGAATGGCCCCCCTGGGCGCTCTCCTGCACAAACGTCTTTCTGTGCCAGCCTGAGGGGCGGCTGGAGAATCCCTCAGGGCAGGGGTTTCA
>JAGPOW010000304.1:59731859-59790535 GCA_030014935.1 Caiman crocodilus | reverse complement strand
CCCCTCAGCCTCCTCTTGCTGAGGCTGAACAGGTTCAGGTCCCTCAGTCTCTCCTCATAGGGCCTGTCCTGCTGCCCTCTCACCAAGTGGGTGGCCCTCATCTAAATCCTCTCCAGGCTGGCCACAACCCTTTTGAAGTGAGGTGCCCAGTACTGGACGTAGCACTCCAACTGGGGTCTGACCAAGTATCAATGAAAGTATCACCTCTCTGGACTGGCTTGAGATGCACCTTTGGATGCATGACAAGGTATGGCTGGCTTGGCTGGCTGCGGTCTGGCATTGGCGGCTCATGTTCATCTTGGATTCAGTAATGACTCCAAGATCCCTTTCCACCTCTGTGCTTTTAAGAAGGGAGGTCCCCAGCCTGTATGTATGCTGTGGACTCCTTCTCCCAAGGTGCAGCACCCTGCATTTGTCTACGTTGAACCTTATCCTGTTCTCACCTGCCCACTTTTGTAGTCTGTCTAAATCTAGTTGCAACCTTTCTCTCCCTTCAAGTGTGTCCACCTTGCCCCACATCTTAGTGTCATCAGCAAACTTGGACAGCATGCTTTCCACCCTCTCGTCCAAGTTGTTGACGAAGATGTTAAACACTGCGGGTCTGAGGACCAAGCCCTGGGGTACCCCACTGCTCACAACCCATCTACCACTAGTCTCTGGGTACGCCCCATCAGCCAGTTTTTTACCCATCCAACTGTGCAGGCATCAATGCCACAGTCACTTAATTTATTGATGAGGATGGGGTGAGAGACAGTGTCAAAGGTCTTTTTAAAGTCTAGAAAGACTACATCCACAGTGACATCATCATCCAAGGATTTAGTTACTTGGTCATAAAAGGCAATCAGGTTGGTCAGGCAGGACCTGCCTTTGATGAATCCATGCTGATTGCCCCTGAGCATGATCTCCCCTGCAGGCCCCGCACAAATGTACTCCTTGATGATTCTCTCCAAGATTTCTGCCTGTTAGTAACAGCCTGTCAAAAGGTGTTTTGAAAACAGGGAATTGCTAGAGCATAGTATATTCTGCCACACCCCAGCTGCCTTCAGCAACACCCTAGTCTGGGTGTGGAGAGGTTTGGGAGGGAATGGTGCAGAGCTGGCTACCCTACCCAAGGCAAAACTAGTGTTACAAGCCATTTGTGCTATCAGAGCTGTGAAAAGGAGCCATGGGGCAGACAGAAATTGCCTCCAAAGACTTGATTTCTCCAAGGTTCTCCATTCAGCCTCCAATACTACACCCACAAATAGACGGGTCAGCAGCACTACATGTCCAAGGCATTGGAGGTTCAAAATTGTAACTGCAAATTCACTCCAGTGTTCTGCTTCTTTGGTCCAGGCCAGGGGCGCAGTCTCCTGTCCAGCAGGATTCTCACATTGCGTTTGGAGCAGATGAAAGATGCTTGATTTGAGAAGAGTCAGAAGGCTCCCGTCTGTTCATGGGACAGGCCTTGCAATATGAGTCATAGCAGCTTTTGCTCCTCAGGAAGTGGATTTAACTATCTTACCATCTTCCCTGACTGCTAAATTTGTCCCACTGCATGTTATACAACCATGCCAGCTATTCCAGCAGCAGCATGATGCAGGAGTAACACTGAAAATACAAAAGGACTGCATCATTGTTTCTGAAGCCATTATGGATACATATATTACTGAGTTGACTGGCCACACAGCTGGTCCCAGAAACCACTGCAGCTGGCTCAGCCTGAGTCATGAGCACAGACCAAGTTCTGCAACTCTGACCAGCAAGCAAGGGTGTAACCAGGTTTATTTTATCAGGTGTCAGTTTGGCACTGGCAAGGTTTTGTTTTTAATTTTACATGTTTTGTGCCTGGGAAACAATTCCAGACACTGCCGGTCTGCCCATGAAAATGCACAACCCCCTCGCATCCTTGGCAGAGGTCAGTGTTTACAGCAAACTTATCACTGTAGGAACTGACTACCTAGACAACTTAATAGCTGCCTACAAGTACAGGAAACACTCATTATTCACGAGTTTGGCATTTGCAGTTTCAGATATTCATGAATGCCGAACCTGCATTTTAAGTACACTTTATACACTTACAGGAGTTCCTTGGGAGCTCCGTGCTTGCTGCCGCTGGGCTCCCACCGCCGTGTTCCCGCCGCCACCATCATGCTCACGCTCCCACCCACCCCCACAGGCGCCAAAGGCACTGTGTTCATGAACACAGTTCGTTATTCGTGGATTTCTCCATTTGTGGGGGATACGAGAATGTGTCCCCCGAAGATGGTGAGGGTTGCCTGTATGTCAAGGGTGAACACCAAGATCTAGGGGAACAATTTGTCATAAAGGGACCCCCAGGGAGGATGAGGACAAGCTAATTTAGGTTGGACATTAGGAAAAACTTCTTTTCCATTAGGGTATCTAGAATCTGGAACACACTCCCAGCAGAGGTGGTGCAGTCACCATCCTTGAAGGTGTTCAGAAGGAGGCTGGACAATCACCTCGTTGAGCTCCTTTGAGCCCAATAACTTCCTGTCCACGGCAGGGGACCAGACTTGATGATCTTACAGGTCCTGTCCAGTCCTTTAATTCTATGATTCTAGATCAGTGATACTCAGCCTCTGACCTATGAGCCTCATCTGGCCCGTGGAGTCATGTTATCTGGCTTGAGCATCTGGGCAGGGTCTGAAAATTTGGCAGCAGGGGTGTGGTGGCAGTGTTAATTGCATCTCCCAAGGCCAAATCTTTGGACCTCTGGAGAGCCCCACCAACCTGATGATGTGGTCCTGCATACTAGATTGTGCAAGTACATGGGGCTGAGGTTTGTACTGTTGCACCATCATGCATGGACAGGTCTGGCAGGCAGGGAAGGGACAAGCATGCTGGATAGCACCCACATGCCAACCCCATGTTGGATCGGGCTCCTAGACTGGCCTAGATGTCTAAAATCTCACCAGGAGGAACTAGCACCATAAGTGAAAAGGGTGTTCTAGCTCCAGACCTGGCTTGCTTTATAGCCTCTCTCCTGGAGTTGTCAAAAGGGACAACACGCTTGACTATGAACTAATACGCCAGCTGGAATTGTGGATGCTGACCCATAGTATTTGAATGGGACCTGTAGCTCAATTCAGTCATCCCAGTGCAATGACTGGACCTGGCTGGACCAAGAAAAGCCTTGTGAAAAGCCTTTCCTGACCAGCTACCTGCCCTATCCTCGAACCAAAACTCCTCAGCTCCTGGGGTACAGTTCCTAGTCCTCCTAGATCTGTTTGAGATTTAAAAATCACAATCCTACCCCCAGGACCCAGTCAGCTAGATAACCCCTGCATTCAGAAAGCTGCTGTGGGCTGAAAGTGGTAGACAGATTACTCCTCCACTCCCTGCCCTCCCTGCACTCTATCTCCCCCAGAGACAGATGTAGCTCCTTTCTTCCTGCACCCATGTTTATGCATGTCCACCATCCCCATGCTTAGCCTGTTGCACAAGAGAATCTGAGATTTGCCTGGTCTCTGCTCTATCTTCTGACAGGCTCTTCCTTCTGAGGCCTGTGTGGATGGGATGCCTGCTATTCCCTTGGCTTGTACCCTGATCAGAGGCTTTTCTCATTCAGGCTGACAACTGGGCCTCAGCATCAGCTGCTTGTTGCTCAGCATCAGCCTTTCAGCAAACAGCAGGTGCAAATGGAGAGACTCTGGCTCTGCTACAGTAATCCCTGCTTCCCTCGCCCCCTCCCTTCCAATATTGTCCACATTGCTCAAGAATGTTTTTGTCTCCCCTTCACAGTTGCGAATTCTTTTATATTGAAAAGAAATCTCTGTCTAATCTTCCTGCACAGCAATCCCTCAGGAAGAGCAGGCCCTGTCATTGTAACAAACCGCAGAAGCGCTGCAGGCACAGCTGTGCTGAGGGCAGGCTGCCTCCTGGGCCAGGGACAGGATCTGCCACCTCCGTGTCGGCTGGTGGGCTGGTGAGCCAGCTAACTGCCTGCTCTGGATTCCTAGCACTGGCAGGGGAGGGAGAAAGCGGTGTGAAACTTTGGCCTTAAACACCAGCTGCCACTCTTTCCCAGCACCCCCACACCAGGGGCAGCGGGAGCACGCAGCTGGAAGGAGCCTGCGTATGATGGCTTGGCTTTTTGTCTTCCCTCGCAATACATAAGATGCCTCATGTGAAAGAAAGAGAGAGCTCTGTGGCCTGCTGCTGCATACCAGTTGTTTGCCCACACTCAATCCTTCCAACAGCAGTAAGACCCTTAAGGGAAGCTGAAGTCAAAAAGCTATGGAGGCCAGAAGGAGGCAGACCTTTAGACCATACATACTAAGGCAGAGGTTGGCAGCATTTTTGGGCAAAGTGCCAAAAACACCCACAACCTTGACTTGTAAGATGTTGCAGGGGCAGACAGTGAGGGAGCCAGGAGCGGCCCAATCCTTGTTATGCAGTACAGCCCTGACCCCTTCCCTGCCATTTGTCCTGAGGCACATGGGCCAAGCGAAATGTCTTTGTGTGCCACACTGGTGCCCGTGCTGGGGTTTGCCTACCCCTGTATTCAGGACTTACTCCTTCCGGCAGTACTTCAGTGTAGTACCTGGCCCTATAACTTACTGCGGACTTCACACAGACTGGTCATAGAACTATTTGTACTAATAAGCAGTTGCTTGGCAAGCATTTAATGATCAAGCTCTCAGCCAGAATCCTTTTCCATAAGGTCCTCTTCATGCTGTGAAAACTGGTATCAATGACACTTTCATTATGTGTCACATTACATTTGAATAATGCACCAAAGCCCAGCACATGAGATACAGCCCTCCCCACACACCACCGCAAGCCACCCTCCCTTTGCAGCTCAGCCTAGCAGCTTAGAAACCACAGCCCCCACCATGCGCACACAAACTACTGCCACAAGTGAACTCCTTCCCCAGGGGGCCAAGCAGCAGTGCCCAAACGAGCATGTGTGAGCGAGCAGGTGGAGTCAGAGCACAGCTGGGCTGCTGGTAGCTATTAAAAGTGAGATGGGATACAGTTGGAGGAAGTCTGCAGATTAGGAATTCTATAGAGCAAAGGCAGCACGAGCTGCAGGATTCAGCAGCCTACAGAGGAAGTGCAGGCCAGCTTGCTGACGCAACTCCCCAGGGGTGGAGCTCCTGAGATGGATCCTCTCCTGCACACCTCTAGGATCTCATGTGTGAAGAAGGCACTTGAACAGCAGAACCCTGAAGTTCTGCACCACCAGGACTCCGCAAGGCAAATGCTTTTTCTAAAAGCCTATTCCGGCTGCCCAAACTTGCCCCTCACCACGCAGAACTTCCTGGCTGCCTACTCATTTGATAGGAAAGGGATCCATATGACGGCTTTCTAAAGGGGACAGCTATGTAGGCTTCTGCATGGATGCTCCAGCCCAATGACAGGGGTCCTAACTATCTTCTTGCATTTACAATAGCACAGGTCCCTGAAATGCTCCTCTAGATCCAATTGGATCTTGACAATATAGTGGGACCTGTTTTAATTGCAGCTCCAAATCACACTACAGATGTAGCACACTTTGCGGACATGCTTGTGTCCAAGGTGTGACTGATCCATATTGCAACCCATCCCATCAGCAATAGCTTTAAACTGTAGATTGGACTGAAAACAGCCTTCTCCCTGGCATCCCCTGAAACAAGTGATTTTGATTTAAAGGTGGTTTTGTACAAGGAACGTGGGAGAAGCTAAGGTACTGATAACCCTGTACTGTGAGAACCTTTTGTAGGTTAACCTGAAAACTACAGCAGGGACCTCACAGGAGGTCCTAACAGCCTAACCCACTCATATTTTATTCACCTATTCCCCCTCTCCTCCCAGTAAGTGGAAGGACATTTCTTTATGCTCTTTGATTTGGATTTCTACATCAAATAACCCTCTATGTTTTCTAGGATACAGCCAGAGCAGACCACAATCACAATAGAGCTAAAAGATGTAGCTATGCTACTTTGGCATAACTCCAGTGACTTAAACCCTGCACATGCCTGGCTTTCAGCAGGACCAGCTTCAGATCCATACACTTAGTCCATGGAGAACTCAGAGCAGAGGACTAGCTAGCCATACTAGGCAGGCAGAGCAGGGTGGTACCTATATGCTACCTTGCATGAGCTTCTGTAGGCGACAGCCTACTTTGTCAGATGCTATGGACTTGCAGAAATCAGGGGTTACTAAATAGAAATTAATACAGTCAGTTAAATACAACAGTTAAGTTAAATGACATTGTTGAGAGAGGCAATGGTGAGTTAAAGAGATAAACAAAGCAGTTTACAATCCTTATATCCCTCAATGGTTAAAACCTTGATTTGTGTTTCAGTGCAAAGGAAGCTCAATTGTGGTTGTACCAACAAGTTCCCTTGTATAGACAATGTCCTCACACATTTATCACAGCTCAGTTGCAATGACTGTAACTGCCCTCAGTTGCAAAATTCACCACTGGCAAGAGATCAGACTACACCTGAACTACTGTATTTAAAATATAATGCCAGGACTGCTTTGGTTCATCCATCTTTTAGCATGGGGAACTGAGATGCAACAGTCTTGATTGAATATTCTCAGAAAGAAGTCACCCAGGCTGGATTCCTCAAAAGCAGGTAGCTTCACAGAGTGAGGGGGAAGTGGTAGGAACTGGGTTTTACTTTTCTGAGGAAATTGCTATCCTTCAAAATATATGAACCAAAGCCCAGAGCCTACAGGGACAGATACCTTGGATACAACCAGTAAGAATTATTGATGTAATTCCAGAAAAATGTGTGTGAGAGACTGAGGGACTTGGGATTATCCAGCCTGGAGAAGAGAAGACTCAGAGGGATCTTGGTTGCTGCCTATAAGTATATCGGGGACATACATCAGGGTTTAGGGGAGCATCTATTCACCAAAATCCCCCAGGGGAGGACAAGAAATAATGGGCACAAGCTGACTGAAGATTGCTTCAAGTTAGACATAAGGAAAAAACTTCTTTACAAGCCAAGTGCCAAGGATTTGGAACAGGCTTCTCCCAGAAGTAGCAGTCATCCACCCTGGCGATCTTCAAAAAAACATCTTGACCCTCATCTTGTTGGGATCATCTGATCTCAGCAGTCTTTCCTGCCCATGTGCGAAGGGGCTGGACCTGATGATCTGCAAGGTCCCTTTCCAGCCCCTAACAACTACAAAACTATAAAAACCTTCTAGGTTGCAGGTGCTGCACGGATCTCACTTTCCCAGGCAGGACAGCCACTCGCAATCAGGGAGGAGTTTGTGGCTGAAGACCATATATTCGAAGTCCCCACATTCTTCATATAGTGGTAAAATAAAACTGGACGTTTGTTTATTTAGTGAAGTAGTTTCCTGAATTCTCCAAATGTCTTCCTCCCAGCCCTTGTAACTGAATGACAAGCTAGCTGCCACAAGGAGACATCTATGGAAGTAGGTAAGGTGCAGCATTTTTGAGTAATCCTGCTCTGCAATCAACTCAGTACCTCTTATAAGGCTAGAATGATTTCCATTACAATTTAAGTGCAACAGAAATGAGAAATTACATAGCCAGGGGCACGGTGCCCTTGTACATTCTCCTACTGGCTGCACAGTGTGAGAGAGGCTTCTGCACCTGCCAGATCTACCACCAGCTTTTTTAAAACAATTAGAGGGAGGGGGGGAAAAAAGTGGTTCGTTGAGAAGGGGAAGGGAGGGCAACAAAAGGCAACATCCGTCACCATTCATCCCACCAGCTCTAACCGCACAGGATGTGTGTGTTGGGAGGAGTCCAGTTCTGTTATTTCGCAGTTCAGACCATACAAAGTCTTTAAATGCCCCCTGCTGGGCAAAGTACAAGGCAAATGCATGCAAGCTGAGCAACAACAGTTCTTTATTAGCATTGTACGCATGTTAGAAAACGGAAACTCTAATCATCGCAGACCCTCCCCCACAACACCAGAGCTTCCTTGTTATACACCACCATATAAAAACTGCCCAGCTAATCAATGCCAGTCACAAGACAGATCACTTGATATTCACCTCAGCCATACCACAGAAGTGCTTGGGATTTGATAAACATAACCTTTCCTAGGATTTATGGAGCTCTCTGCCAAGCCTGCCCCATGGTGCAGTCAACATTAATCTAATTTGTCTTAACTTTGAGATGCTGATTAGCCCAGAAAGTATGATATGCTTAATCATTTGTATTAAAGCCATGTCCCTCCAAGGTGAGAGGGCAGGTTTAAAAGCCAGCTCCATTCTGATTTGGAACATGGAGCCTCTTAAGATTGCGGGTGCTTTGATAATTGTTTCAGTAAGGTTCTTCTAGCTTGAGACAGATTGTAATGTTATGATTCAGTACCAACATTTTAAAATTATTATTGTTATTTTAAGTTTTCAAGGAAAATTGTAGCGATTTATTTCCATAGTACAGTTAAAAAGAACAATCAGTGAAAAATGGGTTGCCAATGATATTTTAAAATACTGCACACCGTCTCTGCATCTTTGTCACTGCAAGTGCTGCTACAGACTCTCCCCAACAGTTTGGCCATTTTACGGCTATATCATGGGACTAGGGCTGAGGTTTTAAAGCTGCAGAAAAGATGCTGTTTATTGTAATGGGAGTCTGGCAACCCAATCCCTTGGACAGATTTGAAAACTCCCTTTTTGCTATTTGAATAGCTGAGACAGGACAGCGTTCATAGATATTCTGGGGAAGGAGATCCAGCCCAGTCCTAAGTGTTACATTCTTTTCCCTTGTCCTTGCTCTGTGCATCCTGGAGCAAGTTTCTTAGTCTGCCTCTGTGAGACTCATGGAAGTGGCATGCTTTCCAGGGGGTCTCGCAGATTACTGGTAATGCACAATTCCTTTAACAGGGGTGGGCAATTATTTTGAGCAGAGGGCCGCTTACTGAGTTTTGGCAAGCCATCGAGGGCTGCATGATAGGCAGCCAAGGGCAAATTAATATTACATTTTCTAAATTTTTTAGGGGGCCCGCAGGCCGGATGGAATGCCCTGGCAGGCTGCCCATGGGCCACATTTTGCCCACCCCTGCTCTTAACATAATCAACACCAACCTTATGCTGGACACAGAATGAATATTATTTTGAGGTAAAATATAAGTTCTCAGTCACTTCAAGAAACAAGAACACACAACATTTCTTTTTTCATACATTCAAAACATCAATGCACATGGTGCTTCACACATGAAGCAGATGTTACTTATGTTCTAAGAGCCTCTTAATTTCCAAATCCTTTTCAGGTGCAATGCAGGGGGCTAAGTCTTAAGTAACAAAGCCCTTTCTGTGTTGGGTCCTGGATGTCTCCAAGATCACCTTGGTACTTTTTGCACTGTAAAAATCACCTCAATTGTCTGACAAGGCAGTCCTCAAATTCCTGTCTGCCACTACAGAGAGGGCACTGTAGGGGCAACACCCACACACTGAAAGCTGCCTGCCTCTTGGTCCAGGAGTACTTCAATTTTTTGTGCGCATATATGAATGACATCTCCCGATTCACTTATTTGTTAGGGAACTGTGCTAACATAAGCTTTCATTAGATCCAGGACTTTGTTTACAAAGGACTTTGTTTGTGTCTTTTACCTTGTTAGGTCACTAAACCTGAAGTTTTTTCTTTAATTCTCTATTGTTCTGTAAGAGGGAGAGGAGGAGTGTTGTATTGGTGATGGTCCAGGAAATATGGGAGAAGCAAGGCCTTTTAGTGAAAGATGCCAAATGTAACAGGAAAATAGAGCTATTTGCAGTCTTGTGTATGAGACTACCAAGATGGCAGCTGTTTCACTCCTCTGCTATACATACATTTAATTTTTTTCTGCAATTTGTTCTTTGAAGTTGAATTACATTGCAACTTTCTTATTCAGGGAAAGCCACAAAAGCTTTCAACATAAGCTCTGCTGTTTGTAATGTTTCCTTAAAACACCTTCAAATCCTGCCACACATGCTGATTCTGCTTTCTCTCTCTTTATGGTTAAACTGGGGGGGGATAAGCACATGTATTTGCCAACAGAAGAGTGAGCCTTCTAATAAAAAGTCCATTTTGTCCCCCACAATTCATTCATGAGGTGCCATGGTGAAAAGTTGGACATTTTAACTGTTCCTGAAGTGAGGGGTGGTGAAACCAGAAGCAGGAGGTAAACAATCAAAAGGAGTAAAGCCTTCAGACCACACTCCCATGTTTTGGTAAGCAGGAGGAACATGGAAAGCAGTGTGCAAAGAAACTTAAGTGACATTTTAATGAGGTTTTTAGGAAACGTTTTTCTAATGTTGCTTGTGTGGCTCTGCTCTTTTGATAAAGGCATGTGGTAACTAACATGAACTCAGCTAAAATCTGGTTTCCCAAAAAAGATATTAACTGAATGCCACAGGTTAACACACCAATAGAGTACCACATCAAGATATTTCACCTTCCAGCAGCAGAACCTTAAAAACACTTTGTTCAATGGCACTCAACATTTTTAAAAGTACAAAGTTCCTTTCTCCCCCATCCAATCAGCCAAAATAATTGATTTCCTTTCATTTCATGAGAGTTGTTCATTAAGCAGGAACCACGCTTTTCCAATGGCAATATATCCCTGGCACCAACTTCAGGTCTCAACTCCTTAGAAGTTTCAAGATCAGGATGGCTTCTGAATAGGATGAATGAATAGCCAGACTAGTCACAAGAATACACTTTTGGTTCTGTTCTTCTGTCAGGTTCAAAGCTCAGGTAAACCCAGAAGCATTTGTTCACAGAATAGATAGCATGGAGTCAACAGGTGATGATTCCATTATCATGAACGCAGAGAAAGCCTGTGCGTCACAAGCTCAAAGATCAAAGGCCTTTTGGTGATGAAGGTTTTTCTTTACTGATGGGTGTTACTTAAAGGTGGCATTAAAGGCCCGGCCTATGACGAGTCTCCTCACTTCACTGGTTCCTGCTCCTATCTCATACAGCTTGGCATCACGCAGAAAGCGACCCATGGGGTAATCATTAATATAACCATTTCCACCTACAACCGAAAAGAAGAGGTCAGTAATTTCTTGCCTACAGTTGAGTGATTAGGACTATGACTACAGAGTCCTACATGTCACTTTCTACCTATGGCTGTCCTCACAGAAGCAGGGAAAAAAGGGTATCTTCTATATTCTTACCAAGACATTGAATTCCATCCAGAGCCACTTGTGTAGCACATTCTGCTGAATAGAGAATCACTCCTGCACAGTCCTAAGGAAGGGACACAGTTTACAAGAGAGTCAAAGATTTTGCCTGCATTGGTCCAATAACATTTACCTTTCAACAAGTTTATATAATTACTAACATGCATAAGCTAGTCCTTTACAAGGACATAAGATTCCAAGCCCAGGATAGAATGGTGGAAAAATATTTGTTTTTTCTAGTGCAGAGACATTGAAATGTGATGAAATGACTGTATATGGGCCACATCAAGACAAAAAATGCAGCAGAGATACTATGGTCTCCTTCACAAATTGGCATCATGCTCATGGAAGAGAGATGCGATTTGGCTTAGGATATATTACACTATTCTCCAACTGCTTGTCTCTTATTTGTCTCTTTGAGCTAAATACAGTTATGGTAACAGTTGTAGAAGTGTCAATGCCTTTTAGTCACTGCTGTAGCTGCTTTCAGTCGCCAGAACATTTTGTTTGGATTTCTATTCTACGGTTAAGAATACCAATATATCTGTTGCTTGTAAAGCAAAGTTTTCCTTCCCCTGAGAACACAAGATATTCAAAGAATTTTGTATCTTCTATAAACTGATTCGTGGACACCTACATCATAAGCCTCCCCACTCCCCACATGAACAAGAATAAAGGACGAGGAACAACTAGTGGTATGAGTAGCCCACGAGGAAGTAAGCTGACCTTTGCATTGAAGTGTCCTCGATCACAGGCCCTAGCCACGTTATACACGTACTGCCGACATGCCATCAACCGTGTGTACATATCTGCCATTTTACCCTGCATGAGCTGCACACAGCAACAAAACACAAAACAGTATGATTTATATTCAATATTAAAACTTAACTTGAGGGGAAAAAAAGGAATGAAGGGAAAAAAATGGCAATATTCTGGGTTCAAGCATAGAGGAAGTGGCATTGGTTTTGTTGGGTCTACCATGGAAATTGAACAAACCAAAAAAGCTGGATTGGCTGGCACAACACTGAGCCTTGGCTGTCTTGGTTCATAAGTTCATACATGTCAGACCCAGAAGAGCTCTAGGACTCCAAATCCCAGTTTGTCCACAATACTAACTCAGATAGAGATACCAACTAACCAGTTCCTGTCACATTCTCATCGGAAGCAACACAGCTTCAGCACAAATCCAGAACTTGTATTTTCCTGTAAGCTTGTAACAAAACATTGATGTTCCATCAGCACAAAGCCACTTTCTCAGATGTCATTTAACAAACTACCTGGTTAAAAACTGCTTTTAAGTTCTTTCCCCTCACTTTACTTCTTTCCCCTTGCTCTCACCTGGAAGTGGCCAATTTTCTGTCCAAATGCTTCTCTCACATGTAAATATGGAAGTGCATAGTCAAGAACAGCCTGCATAATCCTGAAAGAAACAGGCAGGGGTGGGAATGGAGGGGAAAAGAAGGAGAAAGATACATTACATAACCAACCAACCAGCTAAGCTCAGTCTAAGGTACAACCCAATATGCAATAATATAGTCATGAAAACTGCAGTAAATGCAAAAGGATAATCATACTACAGAATCTAAATTCCCATTTAATGTTTTCTCAATCCTTATGGTTTAAAAATGCCTTTCGTCATAGAGAAAGTATAACCAGGCAGCATCAAGCAATCGCTCTGAGAGATGCGCACCCCGCTGCCCCCATTCATCCCAATAGGCATTAGTGCTTTAGCACCGAAGCCTAACAATGACGTTTTAAATGGACACATTAACCCTTTAATTTCTGATTATTACAATACTTCTCTCATGAGGAATGATATTGGCTATTGTAGAATGTAGTGGAACAGGGTACAGTGGGACATCTAGTCTCTGTAAAGATTTGTGGAAGGTGGGAGAGGAGGGACAGTCAGGAATGAAGCACTTAACTCTCTCTCCCAAAGTCAAGTTATTTGCCTCCCTGTTCCTCTAACCCCCAACTGTCTCTTGGAATGCCAACTCTCACTCCTTCCTGGGCATCCAAAGCTCCAAACTGTCCCTTACCCAGATGTTAAAGTTTTCCATCCCCTGCAATGCTGCATTTTCAATCTAAGAGTTTGCAGCACATCACAGACATAATATCCAGGTGTAACATATTGTCTTTGTGCGTGCAATATAAGGATAAGTAATAAACAATCAACATTGACTGTACTGAATCAGGAGATTTAGAGAGCTGAGGGGCCCAGTGCCAATTCAGGGGTCCTTGTAATAGAAAACTGAGCTAATATGCTGCATAGGAAACAGCAGATTGATTTTTAGGTATTCTCTACATTAATACCTTCCCAGAAAGTCTGAGAAATCCACTTACAGATAGGTGGAAAGGAGACACTGAAGGATTATTTAACTTTCCAGAGGCTATATATGGCACAGAAGCAGAACCTAGATTTTACTCCTAGTGTCTTGTGTTCAAGCACACAACATTGTCTGCTACTGCATGTTGCTGTAAAGTTTCATTTTGCTTAATGCAGGAGGTGGAGCTGGAGGATTACAGCTTTAGCTCAGGTTATACTGAACTGCCTTGCTTCTCAGCAAAAGACCAGGCCAAATCTCATTAGTTGAGTAGCATACAGAAATATAAAATTGAATGAGTCGGAATGAACTCTCCTTCTTGGAAGCAGTCTTCCCACAAAAAGGGTCACTAGAGATCTCAGAGAGGGCATAAGGGAGGCAAAGTAAAGGATGAGTAAGTACCTAACCACTGACTAATAAAGAGTTAATCTCTTTATCAAATCAGATGCTCTTTTCCTCTGATGGGCACTATATATTGGAAAGAGTCAGTATTGTAGATTGGGATCAATAGTTACAACTGGCAAAGGGGCATACACTAAAGAGACACATGAGCAACTTACCAAGGACTGAGGTTCAATCTCCATCAACAGAAACTTTTAAAATCAAGACAATGTGTTTTCTAGAAGATCTGTCCTAGCTCAGACTACAATTATATCAGGGAAGGCCTATGGCCACTTATGTAGGAGATCATACAAAGTTAGTTTTAATAGTCCCATCTAGTCTCAGAATCTCTGAATCTATAACTAGCATAAAAACAAAACAGCATTTACCCCAGTGGCCCACCACTCAGTACAAGTCTCTCCAGATCCAAGCCACTCATCAGAACGTAGACTCCTTTACTCAACTGTCCCAAGATGTTCCCAGCTGCAAAAAGCAAGAGCCAGTTATTTATCTATAAGCAGAACTCTTTGAAGACAAGTGGTCATCTATAGATCTATGTTCTCTAGGGAGAAGATTCAGGCCTCTAGTACAATGGTTTTCAACCTGTGGTCCATAGATCTCTAGTAGTCTACAAGCTATGTCCAAGGGTCCACAAAAGATGACCAGGATCAGTCAAAAGTACGTGAATACCCACATATACAATTCAAAGGGGTATGCACCACCTTAATTCAATATTTCTAAAGGGGTCTGCAAATGAAAAAATGTTTGAAAACCACTCCTATCATAGTATTCACTTCTTGCTGTGGGGCACAAGCAGTAGGAGCGGAACAGGCATTTTTTGAAGTTTTACATAATACACACACAGTTCCCTATTCTTTCTGACCAATGCTAAAAACAAGGTATTAGAGGCATATCAGGTATATTATAGCAGTTGGTTCTATCCACTTCTCATTCTCTAAAGGGTAAGTACTGTCTACAGATCCACAAAATTAGGCAAAGAACATCTAAAGGAATGGAAGACTGAAGAGCTATGAAACTTCTTCATTCCTAAATTGCTACCTTAGCTCTTGTCCAAGTTGACAGTAACTGAAAGGCATTCCCAGCCAATGTCTACTACATGAAACAAATGAGACTTAGTCTCTGATAAGTGCATTTCTATATTGGGTATATAGTCTTTGATAATAAGTATATTTCCATAATGGGCATTCCTAACAGACAATAAGGACTGAATGTATAGTGAGCCAGAAGTCTCTTCATTCCCCATGTGTCAGGTTTGGAGGCACTGGCAGGACAGTACTGAAAAACTTGCATAACCCTTAGCCACATTCCCTTTACAGGGCTGGTAATCCAGCAGCTTTATACAAACTCTGCAAATGTTAAAGTCTTTTAAAAGCTTGTGTTAGGTCTACAGAGATGAAAGACAAATGACACACAAGACAGCAGGTGAAAGAGAGAACTAAAGAACCCAGGTACTCTTTGGAAGATCTAAAGAATGTGCAATTAGGAGGGAGAAGCAGAAAAGAAACCTCCCTCAGTGAGACTGTACCATGGCAATAATGAGAGAACTGGAGGCCTTACAAACCATGGCTGGGGTAAAGGCAGGATATTGCCCACTGGGAATGCTGTCACCTTCAGTACATGGAGACTGATGTGCCTTTCAGGCTTCCATTCCATGGCAATACAACTGTGAGATATTCAAGCTGAAAACTAGTCCCAGACAGAATTCTGGACAGCAGATAAGTTTGTACCCTCTGAAGCAAATAATCTGGGACAGGAGTTGAAGGACTGCCCCATCTCCAGCTCATTCAGGAGCTGGGCTGATGGGCTCTAAGGAGAACTGCAGTTAACTCTCCTCCATCAGGTCACACTTGGCTGTGCCAGTGCTCCTCCTGGTATCAAAGTCAGAGGTTCCTGGCTAGAGGGTTTGGGCCCCTCTGCTCAGGGTCAGGCAGATCACTATACCTGGAGACAGGAAGGAAGTTTACCTCATGGTCAGATTGGTACAGACTGTGGGGTTTTTTTGCCTTGTTCTGTAGTGGGAGGCATGGCCATCCACCCAGGATTTCTTGAGCATACATTGACATCATTTCATAGAAGCAGGACATTGGCAGCCATGGTTCCCATGCTTTACCTGTAGCAGGTTAGGAAGTTAGGCACATGTTGTGTCAGGGTTGGTGGTCATCTTATTAGGGTAACCAAATACCCTAATAATACCAACCAAATGGATGGTTTGGATAGGGATGATCCTGCCTCTGGGAGTCCCTTTCAGCCCTACTTTTCTATGATGGCAGACCTTAAGGGGGAAAAGCACAAAGGAACTTGGATCTTTGGGGAAATAGCTGAAGATTCAGAGAAAGGAAGCATACTAAGAGCAACCATTGTAAACAGGTTTTACAGAGAACAGAAAACATCATTAGATGGCAAGATAAAATTGCTCACAAATAGTGGAGTATCATAGCTATAGGAGGGGTCAGGCATTTGCTTCAGGGACTGAACTAACACAAATTCTCCAATCTATGCAGACTGAGAAAAGGAATGAATGGGTATGCAATGAGCTGAAAAATACAATGCGCAGAGGGGCAGCCCTATTGGCTGTGCCTTAGGGCAGAAAACAGAAAGCGCTCTAAACTGGTTCTTTACCAGCACCACATGACCTAAGAACATGGTTCCAGAGAAAGCACTTACTATCGAGAAACACACAGTCTACACAGTGCAGCACTCCTGGCAATAAAACCCATGTACTTTAAAATAGATGGGAATGTAGTGCTAGAGGACATATTGATCTTCAAGAGAGAGATTTTGCAGATAGATGAAAAGGTATTGAACTGACTCAGACTCCAAGGTAGGAGATCAGAAGCAGCAGTAGAAAAGCTCACATGCAAACAGTGTAAAATTTCAGCACTACAGTGATCTGGTTCAGTGAGTTATCAGAGACTGGGAATCCTGTTGCCATGAGAACACTGTGCTCTGCGTGCATCAGAGCTCCCATGGGATAGCTCGAAGACTCAGTTTTCTATATCACTAGCTTTTCTGACCCCAGACTGGGATTCTGGTTAAAAAAAAAAAAAAAAAATCCAAATATGTTGAACTAAAGGATCTCAATCAGTCTCTGAAAAGTCCTGTAAAGTGACAATATCCCTAGCCTCAGCACAAAGCAGTTTTCATGGTGTATGGAGAACTAAGGATTTGCTCATTCTGCAGACATGGAATTAAAATTTACAGAAATCAACATGATGAATCTCCACTGCTTATTGTTGAGTGATTATTTTATTTCCACAAGTAAACGTGGCCATAGAGTTGAATCAGAATGGCATCCAAGTCAGTGGCCACAACCTTCAACTAGGGATTCTGGAAAACAGAAACACAGTGACCAATTAGGGGGTTCCTTCAAATCCTGTTCCCATGAGTCAGGCAGAGAGAACTCCAGTGAAAACAGGCAAATCAACATTTTTTTTCCTGATTTTTTCCAAGCTTTATACAGCTAGTGCTTAAGTGTAATATCTGGCGTAGTCCAACCCCAAGGGTAGAAAGAAGTGTCAGATTTAATCAGAGTACCTATGTTCATTCACTTTCAAGTGCAAGAGTAAACCTCTAGCCTCACCACCTTGTATGTAAGATGGCCACTGAAGAGCCAAATATGTGGAAAAGCCTTTACTCACAATTTGTATATACACATGAATGATTTGTGACATATATGCATGAGAAGACAGGAAAACACCATGTGGAGAAAGCAAACAGCTCTGCTCAATTCTCAGTCACTTACCAGGAATCTTACAGTCTTCAAAGATCAATTCACAAGTATTAGATCCCCTCATTCCCAACTTTTCAAGCTTCTGGGCAGTGCTGAACCCAGGTATTCCCTGCAAAAATGAAAAGAGAAAGAGGTTACAAACTTTCCACTTCTGGAAGTTTAAAAAAAAAAAAAAAAAAAAAAATCACCCCAGCTAAAAACTGAAACTTCCTCAGTTGTGTGAATAACAAGGGGTCTGCAATGCATGAGAATGCTGGAGGAACATTGGGGTACAACTTCTGGTGTTGGAACAATCACAAATGGATATGCTGCAGGTGTGGGGGAGGAAAGCAAATGTGTGTACCAGCAACTGCTGCTAGAGCTAGCACGTGAACCATGAGAAAGGAATCCATTTTCTAATGCATATGAATCTTGAGCACATAAGAATGGCTTAGTCAGAACACAGCACCAGATGCTAAATATTTAAATTGATATATGATAGTGATTAACTCTTCAGGCCCTGTGGTTGTGGTGTTCAAGTTTGACTCTGAGAAGTGTGTGAACAGATTAGCTGGACTGTAAAATGTGTATTTGAATCCATGCTAGATGTATGTGATGCCCTTACATTCAAACTGAAAGAAGTAGAGGGGAAAGGACAGTTCCTCCAATTCTGAAGAGCTCACAATCTAAGGCCCTAATTTGGCTTTCACAGCCAGAGGAGTGCAAAAGACGACAACTGGAGAACCGGGAGTAGAGAGGCTGTTGTAGGAGATCACAAAATGTTCTTACATACTTTATTAGCTCCAAAATTAAGGAGTGGGAGAGGAGAGAAGGGAAGGGAAAATGAAAATGATGCTAAGGTTTGAAAGTATAAGAAAAGGCTAGTGGGTAGTACAACACACTAACAGACCACTGCAAAGAAATCTTGAGGAGGGAGGGGAACAGGTGCTACTATAGTACCCAGAAGTAAAGATGGCACTCTTGACACTGTAGGTGTACAGAAGGGGCATGAAGGAAGCCATGGAGTCTCTTGTCCAAGGAGATGATGAAGGAAATGTCAAGGCATCATGAGTCTTTGATATTTCTTTGTAGAAGGCAGAAGGTAGGGCAGGGTATCACCTTAGGGACTAGCTGGTTAGTCTATAGGAGACAAGTATTGTTACAGTACTTCAGGCCCTGCTATATTGGATTCTGTTCTTCCTAAATTTCTTATCCAGGAAGCAGGCTATCTGCTCAGTTCTCATAGTCCAAGTGCTCCCTGCTGACAATGCTGACTATAATCAGCGCTCTGTCCCACTGAATTCATGATTTTGTTAAACCTGAGTGTAAGAAGAGGGTGAGGACATAACTTGCCCTGTTGTTACTATGACAATACACTCCCCTGAGCAAGGTGCTGCTAATTCATCAAAATAAAACAACTCGGCCTTCTAAATTGATTAATTCTGTTAGGACTGTAGCCTCAAGAAGATTCAGTAAGGTATGGCAGGCGTCTTCCTCTTCGGTAACTTAAAGCCTACCTTCTCTACAATGAATGCAGTTATACCCCTGGAGGCTGGAACAACACGGAGATCTGTTTTGGCATAAACTATCAGAACGTCAGCATCTGGCCCATTAGTGATCCAAAACTTGTTCCCATTCAAAACAAAGTAATCTCCTAAAAAACACAAAGTGGCAATCATTAGCTCAAATGGATTAAATCCCAGGACCACAAAAACACCTCTTATCCCTACTCATGACCCAACCAACTACAAGCCAGGGTCTCTAAGGGTGTGGATGCAAGTAACAAGTGAACCGTTTTCAAATGTTACTGATTGGGAACTGGTTCATGATCACTTCAGGGAAGAGACATGCACATGTGCAGTACTCTAGCATTCCAGGTAGAAATGGTCATCTTTAAGGCATTGCAGTGCTGTAGCTCTGACCCAGGGGAGGGGAGTAAGGACCCAGCCAAGAATGCCTCCCAGTGGGTGAATGGGGAGAGTACTTGCACCCATGGTTTGATGGCACCAGAAGCAGGTAACCTGTGGCTAGGGACATTTTCATTTTTATGCTTTCCCTTCTCTCCTAAACAGGAGTTCAGTAAAGGTTAGTAACATGAATTTGACCGAACTTTTCAGTGTGCTTGCCTAACTTGGTGGCTGATAGCTGGGAGACTGCTTGGATCCATATTTTTGGATTCCCAGGGTCTGAGGGTAGAATGATAAGGTCCTGCAGTTGAGTAGGGTGACAACACAGCTATTGTTAGAAAGCTAGCTTCTACTGAACAAGCAGTGCAAAGGAGTAAGCTCACTGATAAAAAAGGCCAAAAGAGCAGCTGGGGGAGGGGGCAGTAGAGTTCTGACTGCACACCAAAGCAGCCAGCTGCATTGGCAAAGGAGCTGTGGAATGATTCTGTCTGGGATGCCTAGAGGACTGAGCAGACCCAGATCTTGGAGTCAACATGTAACACTGGTCTGGTTCACAGTGCACCAGAGTACTGGATACTCAAGGTATACTTCTGAACCATTCTGGGAAGCTTTAACAGGTACATCTGTGCATTCCAAGTTTATAATGCATTTAAACTAGGCTAAGTGTTACATGTGTCAATACCCTAGGACATTCCAAGAGAATCCCTAAAGCAGTCCTGGGTAAAATACATCCCCAAATCCTTGATTCTTGGGTCCAAAGAATGAAATAAGCCACTATGAGAGTCCTCCCTAAAGGCATAAAGGCAACCTTTCCACCATAACAAGCACTCTGGAAAATCACAACAGTGCATCTTTTAACTCTCTTCCAAGACAGACATGTTTACACGTTTTGCATTTAGGAGAATCACTCGTTCCCCCTTCACCCATACACCTATGCAACCTTTCTGCTTGTGAGCTACAGAGCAACACGAACACCAATCTGGACTGATACCTTGGTATGTCTTGGATTAGGAACAGCCCAGTAGGCTGAGAAAGTTAAATCTAAATCTAAAGAGATTGCTCAACCATTTCTTCTGCCCAGTGTGAACAATATTCCCCAGTTACTTTAAGCCATGGTTTACCTTTTTTTTCTGCCTTCAGCTTCATGGAGACAACATCAGAACCAGCATTGTGTTCACTCATTGCTAAGGCTCCAATGTGCTCCCCGCTGATTAACTGGAAAAGAGGATATGGGTTTGCTGTATTCTGGGAGAAAAGGGGATCTCACTAAGTTTTGAAATTTAATGTTCTACATATGAGATGCAAGTGGGAAACTTTGTACCTGAAAGACCTCAGACAACAGGCTCACTTTTGTCATTATGCTAAGGGCACAGAACCAAATCACAGTGGGACTATCAAGATGAGGCAATATGCATTTCAGTTCCTGTTTTAAAGACAGATTTCTCTCTCTCCAGGAAGGTGCCAACAGAATCATGCTGGCAGCCATATGCCTTTTCCAAACTCCATGTTCTATACTTTCTGATTGCCCTTTTAAATGGCTGAGTGGCAGACACAAATGCTTTATATGTATGTAGATGGAGGTTCAACTTGTTTAAAACTTGTGTTTTACAGCTCTAAAGACTAATGAAAGGGATAGGCAGAGATTGCAAAGGGCTTGGCAATAAACTAGTGCCACGATCCCCACCTCACTTGTGACAGAATAGCAGATGGATACCCTCCTTCTGTGTCCCCTCAAACCAGGATCTGGCAGAGCTGCTGCTTTTGCTTTGTGACCATTTCTTCCTGTACTTCCCTCCTTGCCGATTTCCTTCCCTGTGTAATTTGTTTTATAAGCTTTTCTTTTTTGGTTTGTAAAGAGTGATTTAACAGCAAAAGAAGGATTTACATGCTTTCTTACTATAAAGCCTGATTCTGTGCCTAGTGACTTCACAGGAAGTGGAACCACATCCTTATCCATTTAAAGGACACTTTAACATAACAGTAGCATCCGTGCAGTGGCAGGAGCTTGTGATAACTGCAGTAACAGCTTCAGGCTTGGCTATGGAGTTAACATTGACAAAATAATCTTTACCATTCAAAATTTCCAGAAGTCCACAGGTCTTCTCTATTTAATAAGGGAGCAAGGGACTTGGCACTGAACTAAACTATCACTGGGAGAACATACTAATGCTAGAATTCAGTACCTTCTCAGTTCAGCATGTTAGGTGCACAAATACTAGTGCCCACTAGATGGCACGCTAGAGCCCAGGTCAGCAACAGAGGGTGCATCTACATCCACATTTCACTGAGGAGTTGACTAAAGACCAGGCAAAAGTGCAGGATCTAACACATGGCGCTTCACAAAAAGTGCCGTAAGTCAGACAGATCCTCCCAATCCAACAGACATTAGCTGTTGGGTTGGGAGGTAGGAGATTGAGCTCCAATTTGGAGCAGATCCAGGGAGAGAGGCTGCGTCTCTGCAGCCTCTTCCCCTAGCTCCCCCTCTCAGCTCCTGTGCTGACTCAGGATGGGAGGGAGGTCTGTTCTGGGGTTTCCCCAATTGCACTGGAATGGGGAGAGGTGTGGATTAGTGTCCCCATCTCGGGCAGGGGACGGGGGGGGGGGGGGAAATAGGATGGAGACTCCTATCCACCCCACCACCCTCTCCAGCACTAGCTGGGCAAACCCTAGAACAAGCTCCCTTTGCTCCCTTCCTCCTCTCCCATTCTGAAAACAGTACCGAGAGCAATGCTGGGCTGCATCAGCTAAGCTCTACTCCTAGCAAGTAGAGACAGAAGTTAATGAAGCTGGTTTGGAGGGTTCAGATTCCAGTGATTGGGTCCTTTAAAGTGCTCTGCAGCTGTGCACTTGAGTTTGATCACAGCTGTAGAGCACGAAAAATCAGGTGAAAATTGCCATTTCTGTCTGTGCTTTAATCAAATCCACAGTAAAGCATTACTGTCTATAAGTGCACTGCAAATTAATTAACTCTGCTGTAGGATAGCACTGTCAGGGGCAGAACTACCCTATGGCAGAGTAATTACATGTGAAGGGCAGGTGTAGATGGTGACCAGGGCTGGCATGACAAGGGTACTAAAGAGCAGGGGCTGCCTGCCACACAGCTCTGCACTTCAGCACCCTCATGCCTCAAGCAGCCCCTCTGCTCCCCAACACCACTACCCACAGACTGGGGCTGGCCCCTTGAGCCTACTGCCACTCTAGGGCTGCTCCACCCCAGCTCAAACTACTGTGATCCTGGGCACATGTGCAGACTCCAGCATGAACTGTGCCAGAGTTTATTGCTCCCTGTTAACTGAACGTGTAGATGCACCCAGAATGTTTGAAACCTTGTGACCCCTGCTGATGCTTTTAGTTTCATTAGACTATTTAGCCTAATTGTAATTAAACCTACCACTTGATATTTCTCCTCATTCCAGACCACATACCACAGGCACCAATCTTTCACCAGTTACATACCTTAGGTAGGTACTTCTCCTTCTGTGCTTCACTGGCATTCCGCACAAATTGGTTAATACAAAGGTTTGAGTGAGCACCATAACTGAGTCCAACTGCTGCTGAAGCTCGAGAGATTTCCTCCATCACCAATACATGGTCCAAATACCCCATACTAGATCCCCCATACTCCGCTAAGAGGAGAAGAAAATTCAATGTCAGCTCAGATTTATTGGTATTTAATAAAAATTTAAAAATTCTCAGCATTGGGCTCAAACTTGTTTGGAGGTTTCAGATGCTTACATTGGGACTTCCATTTTTGACTACCTGCCTGCCTGAGCTGGTTACTCCCGATTTCCCCATTGCTCCTGAATCTCTACTCTTCCATCTTAAAGGCACTGTACATTGCTTGCTCAATAAATTAATTAGTGGCATGGTATACTTATAAAATACATTATAGTTTTAAATGTTAATAGCTGTAGAAACATCCAAAGCATCATAATCAAACATTTCTCAACTCTACATCTCTCATTCTCATTCTCCTAATCCCAAAAGAGTGAGAATTTGCTTGAAGTCCTTTCACATGCACGCAATCAACATAAGAACTGTGATGGGTAAAAGTGATGGTGACAGACACGTGGATGCATGGATGCTGTTGCATGATGCATTTAATGTCATGAGAATGGTGTAACTGTTCAGGTTTGTTTTGGGCTGCACCATATGGGTCACAAAACAGGTTGGTAGAGGTAGGGCTTGTATGTGTGCGTGGATACACACGCAAGATACTTTTGCAAAGAAATCTTGACCTACTGGCTGGGGTCAAGCATTTTTGGAACAAGGGGAGGGTATTAGAGGTAGCTCTGGCCTCCTGTTATCAGCTTGGTATTGCAATACCTCCAGGCCTGGTGCCATTTCCCTGTGGAGTGAAAACAAGGCTTTTAAAGGCCAAACAGGGTTCCCATCAGCATTGCTGGTACCAGGAGAGGGTGCTGAAGCTTGCTTCAGCTTCTCTGAGAGAGAGTCTGGTATTGCAGTACCTCCAGGGCTAGTCTGATATTGCAGTTCCTCTAGGCCTAGTGCTTGTTCCCTCCTGGAGGGAGCAACTGTCTGGGTTTTGTTTGTTTAAGGGCCACAAAAAAAAGTTCCCATTAGCACATTTGCCCAATATGGGCTGTGTGTTTTACAGTCACTCTCAGTGTTAGCTGTATTTACAAATGATTTTTTCAACTCATCCCCTCAAAACAGTTTTAAAATTACACTGAAACAGGAACTCTGGATGAACATATTATCTCCATCATAGGCTTATAATATCTTGGGTGAGTGATTTGTGCTAGAACAAATGAGTAGCTGACTAGTTCAGTTGATTAGAGTGATGTGCTAATAACACCAAGGTAACAGCTTCAATCCCCCTTTGGGATGCAAGACCTTTTACGCCTCAGGCAATAAGTTAAACTAAGTAATTCTTGTGGTCCCTACTTCTCTAGGATGTCTATGAACCTATATGGGAAGCATTTTGCATGGAGAATCATTCTGTTGGTGTAAAAGGTGAGAACTGACTTACTGGGAGCTGTGATTCCCAGAACTCCGAGTTCTCCAAGTTTCTTCCAAAACTCCTATAAATACAGAACACAGCAATCAATATGATCTAGCTCAGACAGGGAACAAGGACAGGACTTTGTATGCCCATCTCCTTGAACATACTACATTACTTTCCCTGAATAAACACTCCCCTTTCTTGTGGAGTGGCAGCTGCCACTTCATAGTTCTGACTGGAGGCTGCAAAGATTTACACATGTGTATAGCTTCACATGTGTCCCACGGGGTTCAATCAAAACTATTCACAGGCATTATGCTTACAGTCTTATATCTCTGCAGGCTCAGGGCCAAAGGGTTAATTTATTTCCCAATTTAATTCCAATGCTGACTCAATCTCAACTAATAGCCTCCTCAGAAAACTGCTTTTTTGCCTTGGGGCATAAGCTGCCTCTTGCTAAAGATGGCATCAGACTTTGCAAAATTGTATGCCTCATATTAGGAGTTAATGGCCTTTGGACTTGGATCCTCACAAGGATTTTGCTCTAGATGCTGCACATCAATTTTATGCAACAGATCTGGATGACATCTACTGCAATGACCTATATTTTTATAAGTTATATAAGGCTGGAAGTTATTTATTGAGAATGTCGACAGCAGAGTTTTGCAAGGCTCTGGCAGGTATTTTAAAGTGTTTAAGTCTTGCAAAACTTGTGCACTCTAACACAGGGGCGGGCTAGTAAGCTCCATAAATTAAAGCAGGTCTGGTTCACAGAACTTAACAGCTTCTGTTGGGCAGACATGCAAAGTTCCAACCTGCAACAGCAGCTTATACAATGATGTTTGCACAGAGAATTTTATGTAAAAAAGTTTAATAAAAAGACTGTGCATGAGAAAAGTTCCTTGCCTGTTGTGGCAGACTGCTTTGCTTCAAATGTATCGTATAACTAGACAAGAGAGAACCTAGAACAAGTATCCTGATAAGAACTGCAGCAGGCAGGGAAGAGACATTACTGTCAGTCCTCTACCACTCTATTAATATTACATATTCCCCAAGCTAATAGGAATTCAATAGCTTCCTTGAACCCTGTATATTTCTCATTTAAACTCCTTCATGAATTTTTAATCTTGAGGGTAAAATGGCTAACAAGTATTCATGACTGAGCTTATTTAGTCTAGAGAAGAGGAGACCGAGAGGAGACATAATAGAAGTCTTCAACTACCTGAACAGGGGTTTGAAAGAGAATAGAGCTAAACTATTCTCAGTGGTGGCACATGACAGAACAAGGAGCAATGGTCTCAAGTTGCAGCAAGGGAAGTTTAGGCTGGATATTAAGAACTCTCTCACTAGGATGGTAGTAAAACACTGCAACAGGTTACCCAGAGAGGTTGTGGGAGCTCCATCCTTGGGGGTTTTCATAGACAAAGCCTTGGCTGATATTGCTCCAGTTGGGGCTGGTCCTGCTTTGGGCAGGCGGTTGGAGTAGATGACCTCCTGAGATCTCTTCCAACCTTTACTTTCTATGATTTTATGTGGCATGATCAGGCTCCTTCCTCTGGATGCAGGCACAATGCAGAGCAAAAAGACCTTCAATACACACATCAAGGGCTTACCCGCATGCCCTTGAACTCATTCTCCTGGTCAATTTGTTGGGCCTTTGGAGCCAAATGCTCCTGGCAGAACTTGATCATGGTTTGTCTAAGCTGTGGAAGAAAGGAAGGAGGGGGGAAAAAAATACACATCAGGATATGGTTCCTTTTCTTCCCTGAATATGCCCAACATGCTCTCACTGACCACATCCTAGGCTCCCAATATTCAAAGCTAGAAAGTAAAACCAGACGGCTTTGAGTGTCGGGTAATAAAAGACTTCCCAAACAACATTTATAATCTTTTAACATTGAAAGACTGTAATCTTTAAGAGGGGATAGCAATAGGGTGTGAAGCGAGTCTTACAGTAACTTTAGAATGGGGAAATGGTAACAGTGTTTTAGAGATTCTGTAGTTAGACAGTTTCTAATACATTAATCCCTTTATCCATTTTTCTGTCTGGTACTTTCACAGCCAATGGACACAGATGATGGAAAGACTTTCCATCAAGAAGATGCTTCTGGATACACTTAGATATGCTTTGACAAATTTTTATATATAAATGTAACATAGATCATTTGATCAGATGCTTAAGCCGCCAGTAACCACACCAGAGAAAGCAAATCAGAAATATAAATTTTCTCTCTTACATATTCTGAGCAATTCAAATACATTTAAAACAAATAAGCTATCACGCAGATGCTACGATTAATGGGTCAGTAAACATCACTTCTAACAGTAACTGGCTGTTTTCAGACACTTACCCACTTAGAAGCAAGTTATAGCAACAAATTTACCACACAGACAGCTAAATCAATTACCAGGGGAAAAAAAGTCACTACCAAGCTGGGGGCGCTATTTTAAACCAGGGACTGAAACACTTCTAGTAATCTAGTAACCGCATCTCGTCAGGCTGTCAAGCTTTGGATGCTTTTACTGCTTTATCTTAGGTCAATACTTCCCAATGTTTTCTCATCATGGACCCCTTGCTTCCAACCCACAGTCCTCCCCCCGCCCCCCCAAATGGTGCTCAAGCCCCAGCTGCCACCCATTGGAGGCGGCAATTGCTGCAATGCAAGTACCTGCAGAGTCCAGCTCTATGCCCTGGCCCCTAAGGCCAGAGTGGATGCAGGCTGTTTGCTGTGGGCTCAGGGCTCCCTGTCCTGCTGTCCTCACCCTGAGAGCTTCTGCGGACCAGTGGGCAAAACCTGTCCCCCCTTGCCCACCTGGCAGCAGTAGCATGGAGTTGTACCCCCCTCTGGTGATAGGCAGCTGGGGGCATCCTGGCAGGGAGGCACAGCTGATGAGGTAACAGTGGCACCAAGCCTCCCCACTCCACTCTGCTGCAGAGTTCCCCAGACGGGAAATGGCTGCAGGGAGAGAAGTCCCGAAACCACATCCGCCCCAGCCCTGTGCACAAGTCTGGGTGCATGTGCCCCTCTATGCCTCCCTTCCCCAGGATTGACTCTGCCACTGCGCACACCTCTTCCTCCAGCCACACCTGGATCTATCCTGCTCCCTTAGCTAGGCCCTGTATTCCCAGCCCAACTCGGGGCCCCAGGCACCAGCCCTGCTGGGCAGCCCCACCCCACTCCTTCACCATGGGGGCTTCAGTCTGCCCTCCCCACCCCATACATTTATCTGCAGGAAGCTGTGGGACCTGCTCCCTACACTGCATGGCTGTTACACGCATGTGTGCAGATGCATGTGGCACCCCCTGCCTGATCGCCCTTCCACTCCCCCCCCCAGCTTCAAGCAGCCCCGTGCAGTCTGCAACTCTGACAGCATGCAAGAAGAACACGCCATTTCCTACTTTTTTCTCCTCTAAAAAGGAGAAAGTCTGTGATCCCTGCAACCCCCCCCTTTTTTTTTTAATCACTGCAACTCCAAATGGAGTCACGACCCAAGGCTGGGAACTGCTAGCCTGTTTGTTGCCGGCGTTTGGTCCTTTGCCTATTCCCAGAGGGGACACCTGGACCATTTACTTATCTTTCCTTTTTATACACTCAGTGCAGGGCAGAGAGAGTCACTCCCTCCAGGACTCCAGGCAGCCTTGGGGCTCCAACCCTGAGCACGGGGGCAGATGGAGAACAGCGCAGCAGTAACAGGAGAGAGTGACCCTTTATTAGTTCTGAACGCTTCGCTTTAGACCAAGGAAACCTCAAGACTGGGAAAACGCAAGGCTGCGACGCCACCTCCTGGTGCCAGCACCAAAGCACTGGTTAAACTGGAGCTCCACCGCGAGGCCGGGGCGACCTGTGAACTCCCAGGCGCAGCCTTGGCCGGGCCCTGTCCCGTCCCAGCGGGTGGAGGCGGCCAACGGCGGCGCCCTGCAGCCGGCCTGGCTGGCCAGCAGCCCACTGGATCTTTCTCGCTCTCGCCGGCTTCCTACAAGCGACGCCCATCCGCGAGGCAGGCTCAGGGCGGCGCCGGCGCCTCTCCCCAGCTGCACCCTTGGGGCTCCGGGGACGCGGCGGCTCGCGGGGGGGGGGCAGAGCCGGCGGCTGGCCCCCCCCACCAGCGGCAGGCTCCGCTCCGCGCCCCGCCCGTACCTGGCGCTGCTCCTCGCTCAACCCGTTGACCGCGTCGTCCACGGCCAGCCCTGCGCAGCCCCGCCGGAGCGGCCCCCGCAACAGGCGCTGGCGGGCCCGCCCCAGCTCCGCCGCGCTCCCCGCTCGGCCCAGCAGTGCAGCCGCCATAGCTGTGCTCAGCTCGACCCCTCGTCCGCCAGCCAATGGCGACACAGCGCCGGCGAAGGCAGCCAATAGGGCTACGCGTTCCACGACGCCCCCTCACCCGCGAAGAACAGCGGCGCTGGGGAAGCAGGAGCAGAGGCTGCGTGGCCGGAGGGGGTGGCGGCGGGCTCGAGCCGGGCACCCCGTTTATTGGGCTGGACAGGTAGGGGAAGCAACAACACACACGCACGCACACCAGTCCGGCGGCCAAAGGGCAATCTCCGCGTTCTGCGGCCCCGGAGAGGCCAGCTCCAAGCCCCTGCGCCGAGAAGCCGGGGCAGAAGCGACTCTTTCCTTCTTACATATTCATGAGGTTTTCCACCAGACTAAGGATAGTTGCAAACTCTTCCATTTCCGTTTGAAAGGGGAGCTGCTTCTCCAGAAACAGGTCCCTCTCCTCTCCAGCTAGTTTCCACTTCTCTTTTGCCATCTATAATGGAAGGTGGGGGGAGGGAAAGGGATAAATTGGTGTTCAGCAGTGTACACATCTGGATGCCTCTACAAAGGAAGGAGGATTAAGGCAACAGGCTGTGGGACTTAACCAAACGAGCACTACAACAGAATAGATCATGTTGGTTCAGCCTCATTCCTCAACAGAATCTCACAGCAAAACAGCAGTTTCTGACTGAAAAAAAAGATAGTAGTCCTGCTCAAGTCAACTTCTTGGGAGCTTCAGAGAAGATACTTAGCATTTAACCAGATGGGAGACAAAAGGCAGAAGGGATTTAGATTACATTTACAAGAGAGCACAGGTAGGACAGTGTTTCCTTTCCCTACCTTTTCCAGTTCTAGGCACACTTCCATTAATACACTTTTTCCACAGAACACCTGTTAAGGCATTCCCCATCCTCATACCTATTGTAGCTCATTACCATGGCAAAATTCCGCAGCACCTGTTTTCTGACAACACACTTTTGTGCCGCAGCACACTGGTTGGGAAGCACTGGGGAAGGGGAAGCTTGCCTGGTATAAGCCATTAGCAAAAACATTTTATTATGACAACTGGCATCTGGATACAACCTGGGGGTGCAAAGCATGCTGTCCAAGTTTGCTGATGATACTAATATGTGGGGCAAGGTGGACACACTTGAAGGGAGAGAAAGTTAGTTGCAAACAGATTTAGACAAAAGTGGGCAGATGAGAATAGGATGGGGTTCAATGTAGACAAATGCAGGGTGCTGCACCTTGGAGAAAGGAATCCACACAGCATACATACAAGCTGGGGAGCATCCCTCTTGAAAGCACAGAGGTGGAACGGGATCTTGGAGTTATTATTGACTCCAAGATGAACATGAGCTGCCAATGCCAGACAGCAGCCAGCAAGGCCAGCCATGCATCCAAAGGTGCATCTCAAGCCAGTCCAGACCAGAGAGGTGATAGTCCCCCTCTACACGACTTTGGTCAGGTTGCAGTTGGAGTACTTTGTCCACTACTGGGTGCCGCACTTCAAAAGGGATGTGGCCAGCCTGGAGAGGGTTCAGAGACCCACCTGCTTGGTAAGAGGGCAGCAGGACAGGCCCTATGAGGAGAGACTGAAGGACCGGAACCTGTTCAGCCTCAGCAAGAGGAGACCAAGGGGGCACCTGGTGGCTGCCTACAAACTCATCAGGGGAGATCAAGAGCAAGTAGGTAGAGACCTTTTCTCCTCAGCACCACCTGAGGTGATGAGGAGCAATGGTAATAAGCTGACAGAGAAAGGTTTAGGTTAGAGATCAGAAGGCAATATTTTAGTTAGGGTGGCCAAAATCTGGAACCAACTTCCCAGGGAAGTGGTCCTCACCCCTACCTGTCCTCACCCCTACCTTAGGCAAATTCAAAAGGAGGTTGGATGATCACCTGTCTGGGGTCTTGTGAACCCAGCATTCATTCCTGCCTGTGGCAGGGGGTTGGGGCTAGATGATCTGATCAGGTCCCTCCTGACCCTAGCTACTATGAAACTATGGAAATACCGGCAATTGCCTTGGACTGTATATGACCTTTATTGTAAGATTTGAGAACTTTACACTCTTTAATGCCTTTATATTAAAAAAAAAAAAAAAAAAAAAAAAATGGCCAATAAAAAGGTAGAGAACTACTATTATGCACATTGCACAAATTAGGCAACTTAGTCTTTCTGCTACAGTTCTCCAAGTAACAGAAGTGTTTTTGGCAGAATTAGTTGTATCCAGGCTTTCAAAGTCTCAGGCCATCCTCCTTGTTAGGAATTTTTATGCTTTGACTTTTGTAGAGTTATGGAATCTCTAAAGACAAATGCAAACGGATGGAGCTTGTTTCAGCAGAGACACAGAGCTGTGCTTCCAGTAGTGATATGCCCCAGGATATTAGTGGGGTATATGCAGTAGCAGTCAGCTTAAAGAACATTAGCTGCAAAAATCATTACCACTTCTTGATACAGCTTCCAAAAAAGGGAACTTACCTATACAGTTTTGACTAGATTCCACCCTGAACCCTAAAGATTCAATATAATAGTAGCTAAAGAGGAAGTCAAGTGAAATTACTAATCATCTTACACTGTACTGTACTGCAACCACCATCTCTCTCTTGCCATATAAGTGGCACCCAGAATTCCCTTACTACATGCACGTATAGAATGGAAGACAAAAGGAAGTATTAAAAGCCTGCTACAATACATCACATTTACTTGTAGATTTAAAGGAGAGAAGAGAATAAGGATTTCATTTCTCTAGATGCAAGGGGTTGTCGTCTTACCTGAAGTTCTTCCGTCTGCTTTGCAGCCATTTGATTGAATTGTTGCAATTCTTCCTTAAGGTTCTCTGTCAACAACTGAAAGGAACCCAAAACAAGCTTGGCCACACAGAAAGTGTCAGTTATTCCCCTTTTTTCATCTTGTTAGTTCTCATTTGTAAATGAAACGTTGGCTATTTGACCCCACATATTGCTCTTCCAACAAGTTCTCACCATTGTCTGCATCCGACACTCCTTCATGTTTTCTTCCTCTTCCAATATTTTGTTACCTGTAACTGATTCATAAATAATTTAATAAGCTACTCAGTTTTGCTCAATAGTTATCCACAAGCTATTCTTGATCTTTTGCCCATGGTAGTAACTCTAGTCATCCTCCACACCCATATGACGAGCAAACCCAATGTTCCAGGGAAGGCTGCTCCATAGGAAACAAACCAGCTAGAACAGCTTCTCCCTTTTTTTAAACCAGAAGGTCTCTTCTATACTAATACACCAAGATCAGGACTGAGCATAATGTGGGGTCCTTGGCTGCAACATTCAGATGACATTTAAGAATAAGTACCACTTGTCCCACACCTTCTATCCATTGCAACTAAACTCCCAAAGCACTGAGAAATCCTTAGTTCTCACCTGGATCAATATTTCTGCTTTCTAAAATCAACATGCAGTTCTCTTTAAATTCCTTCAGCTTCTCAATTTCCTCTTCCAGGACCTCATTTTTTTCCTTCAGATCCTTTATAGTATCCTGTCATAATAAGATCAGAAGTTAATAAAGAATTCCTCTCCACCCATCTTCTTTCCATGTAGTCAGTAAATTCCCTGCAAAACAAGTTTGCCAGTCCAAGCAGCAATATGTACAACTGATACCATCAGGATATAAATCTAGTGACCCTTCCCCCTTTTTGGATGCTATAATCTATCCCGTGACTAGGTACACAGTAAAACTATAACCAGAGTTTATTTCACTAGCAAGTCAGAGAAGTGAAATTCTGACAAGCTCCAGAAAATGAAGCAAATTCTAATTGGCACATCAGGTATTCACTGAGAGGTGCATCTCCACACACTAAACAATTTTCCTCAGGAAGGTCTCAGCCCTGTTAAAAAGAGAGAAGCCTTGACAAGAGTGACAAATCTTTCCTGGGATAGAAGCACTATGTTCATTTAGCTCTGCTGACATCATCAACAAAACACTGAAGTAGATGTAATTTATCTCAACAAAACTAGGCTTGCCAGACAGCTTATTACAGATCCTCCCTATGACATGATCTACACCAGCAAAACCTACTTTTTTGCCATTCTAACTGTGCCTACATGTGGGACTTTTCTTACTAGCACAGCTATACTATCAAGCATTAAACTTCTTTACAGCTATACTGACATAACTGTGCCAATGGAAGAACTTAGTGTAATTCACATCCCTTTTCAACAGTATTGAGATCCTCAGCTAAGATATTAGTGTTGGGAAACAGCCTGGCCCCCAGTAGCCAAGGGGTGTGATGCAAGCTAGGTCTACCAAAGCCTATTAGGCAAGACACGAGTAAAAGGTTTGGCTATTATTTTTATTAAGTAACCAAAAAGGCTTTTTAAATCATATTGCATGTTCCTATGGTAAAGATTAAAAGCAGAGGGTTTTAGAGACTTAGATGCTGCTTACAGCTCCTAAAGGAAGAACTAGAGGTGGCTAAGCCAGTAAGGTCTGCTAAATAATCAGGTTTATTCATGGTACTGCAGAGCAGGGCCCAGCACAGAATAGAAGAAAGCACAGAATTCTACCTCAAGAAACGAGGGTCAAGCCTGAGACCTGGAGAGGGGACTGAGGAAGGATGAGGATTGGTTGTGTGTCTTAAACTGACAAATCATCTATTCCATACACTCAACAGCAAACATTAGTCATAGCTCTGATAAAAGAAGTTGGGAATGATGTATAGGAAGGAGAAACATCTTAGACGCACTGAGCCACAACACTATTCCTCCCATAACTCATAAGAGGTATTGCCTAGCAAGCTTATCAAAAGATGAACAGTTGATTACTGTTTTTCACCTGGGCTCCTGCTAGCTGTAAATGTAGCTTCTGTTTGGCCGTTTCCAACACTTGGTTCTTTGTCTTCAGTTCTGCTTCCACTTTGTATCGGCTCAGAGGTCTGTAGAATACATTACCACCAAGAATTTAAAATAGGTATCACTGTAGAGTTTAGTATTTGGCTCAAAATACCAGATGAAAATGGGAGAAGAGGTATAAAAGGTTTTCTTCCTTTGTTGAGCAAGGAAGAAATGTGTCAGGATTTAAATACCTCTAGTTGTACAGCATACTCTCCCTCTCTCACACAGTGCACCAAGCCCCATTAACCCCCTTCCCAAAAAAAAAATCCATAGACTCTCTCCAGATGGACACCTTACTAGAGCACCTTAGAAAGTTGGGCCACCTCAAAGCAGCTCTTAGTACTGTTTGGAGAGTTTTGTTTTCCATCAACTTACGCTCTCACATTTGTTGTTGTCTTCCTAGGAAGAGGCTCCTTTTTCTTAGTAGACCTAGAGATGTAAAAAACAATAGAAATCTCATTACTTTACACAGCATTTTTCCAAACTACTAATTTAATTGTCACTTCATCAAGATATGCATATAGAAAAATCTCCAAGCTTTTGTTAATTAACAGAATCCCTTATTAACTTAATGGAATCTAAGAAAGTTTCAATAAGACTGTCTATACACGTTCTTTGCATTTACCTTGGATTTGAAGCTTTGAAGACACCATCTTCTGGAACATTTGAACTAAAATTGAAATTGGGAACTTTGCTGAATTCAGATTCAACAGTCTTGTTAATACATTGTTTCTTGGAGACAATAAGGGTCTGTGTTTCTGGAGAAAAATAGAAATTTGTATCTTAATGAAATACTGCAGTTTCTGAAAACTTCTGTATGAAGTTTCTATCAAAGAACAAGTAGACCACATTCCAGATTCCCAAAGAAACCTTGAATTTTAGAGAAATCACTAATTCAGGACTCATTTTATTATTTTTAATAATGATGCGAGGCAAGGATCCACCTCAGTAATTTCCATGTTCTGACCAAAACACAGGCGCAAATGAAAGAGTGTATAATATTTAAACCCTGGGTGGGCCAGTGTTAAAATGTAAGTCACCACCCAGCAATAGACAAGAGATGGCTTGACATTCACATTTGAAGACAGAGCAGAATACTTAAGCATTCAGAAAAGACATACCACTTTTGATAAGCAAGACGTAGTGTTGGACACAGTACAAACTGAACTTTTTGAAACTTTCAGGATTGAGAAAGCTTGTGAAATAATGCAAGATCCTAAGAAAGCGCGTTACTCTGGATTTAGTCACATGTAGTGGCCACTTAGTTATACAAGGCTTTGTTCACATCTAGCATTTTTAGAAGTTTGGCTACAGGCCAATAACACTAGGAACCAGGCACAGGGTTTATATCATGTTTTGTCTTGCTTTGAACAGAGGAAGGGTATATCTATGCTGGGGAATAAAGGAATATCCGTACTGAAAACTCATTGTCACCTTAGTTGCACTGCATCTCAGCCAGGTCCCTTTCCCTTGCTTTTTTGCTCTGCAAAGCCAAAGAGGCACATGATGGTAGAAGCAAGATTGTTTTGGGGTGGTAGCTTTTATTGGACCAACTGCATGGTTGGATTAAAGTTAGGCAAGCTTTGAATGCAAGGCATTCTTCATCCAGATGGAAGAAGGAGCATGACTACCAATGATTAAGCACAGTGGATAGAGCTCTGAAACTACACAGGGGAGAAGTTCCCAGGGGTAGGAGACGAGCACTCAGCAGAAGAGAAGTTTGATTACTGGGAGATCAAGACCTATCCAAACAGAGGAGGGCCATTATTAGACCTGTGCAAATAGGGAAGTATTCAATTTCGATTTGGAGGACAGTGATTCAGTTTGGAGATTTGGATCACTTCTGAATTGATTTGGCTGAATCAGCTTTGGAAGATTCAGATCGGCCAGGGAGAGCCCTGGGAGAAGCCCCATGTCTGCCCTATACAGGCCCAAGCCCCACCCAGCCCAGCCTCCTGGCACTTGAATTAAAAAAAAAAAGCTCTATACTCACTGGCTACAGGAGCAGCAATTGGGGCCTCTGGGTGCTTGTGACAAAGCCCCCCCAGCGCAGCAGGGATTGTCCCCCCTTGCACTTGCTTGGCATCTACGCAGCAACTGCCCCATGCCACAGGTGCCGTACAGCTCAACAGAGTGCCATGCGCTGTCTGAGAGCAGGGGCTGCTCCACCTGTCAGCCAGAGCCCAGCACCACTCAGCCTCAGCTCCCAGACAGCATGCAGTGCCCCGCTGAGCTGCGCTGCACTTGTGCAATGCAACAGTTGCTGCACAGGTACCAAGGTGGGGGGGGGGCCTCTGCCATGAGTACCCAGAGGCCCCAATTGCTGCTCCTGCAGCAAGTGAGTATGGGACTTTTTTTTTTTTTTTTTAAAGTGCCAGGAGGCTGGGCTGGGTTGGGCAGGGCATGGGGCCAGACAGGGCAGCCATGGGGGCTTCTGTGCCTGCCTGTCCCAGCAAGGGGAGCCACAGGGGCTATGCCCTGCTGTTGCTTGCCCAGCCAGCACGGAGGAGGGGAGGGGGAGCGCAACACAGGTGTGGCTTACTCTGGGCAGCAGCATGGCATAGCCCCTGCTCCCAGCGCTGCCATGCCCAAATTAACACTGGGAGTAGGGGCTCTGCCTTGCTGCCACTTGCCAGCCGGTGCAGGGAAGCGCAGGATGTGGGCACAGCAGCACTGGAAGCAGGGGCTATGCCCTGCTGCCACTTGCCCGCTTCCGCCTGGATTGAGCAACGCCTGCATCCTGCCCCCCTCCCCAGCTGGGCAAGTGGCTGCAGGGCAGAGTCCCTGCTCCCAATACTGCCATCCTCTCCCATCCCCCCCGGGGCAACTCGTCTCAGCCCCTTCTCTCCCAATCCTAATAGACTTACCAACCAAAGGCAGCCGTCAGCTGGCTGTTTAGTGTGTGGCCAAATTGACTGATTCGATTTGGAGCTTTGGTCCCCAAATCAGGCCGAATTGAATCAGCTACCGAAGCTTTGCACAGCCGTAGTCATTATCACTTATAGCATGCAGGAACCATTTTAGGAATCAGATAGTGTGAAGAGTCAGTATCCGTCTGCTTGACTGGTGCTTGTGTGCTACTCCTAGGAATTTCTCCCCTATTCAGTTTCAGAGCTCTGCCCATTGTTCTCAATCACTGCTATGCATGCTTCCCTCCCCTGATCTGATGAAGAATACCACAGGCAAATCTTGTTTTAATTTTACACCAACCTTGTCAGCAGTATCTTATTGGACCAACTACAAAAAAACCCCACAACCTTGCCGCTCTTTCAATTCCAACTGGCTGGACTAATTGCAGCTACATTACCAAATAATAAATAGGCCAATTTCTCCAGGGCTCCACTGGACAGGAAAAAGGAAACTTAAGCAGAGTCTTCTTAGAAGCTGCATCCAACACCTGCTTCCCCTTCTGGGGTTTTGGACATCAGCAAAACAGGGCCAGGAAGAGCAAACTCCCTGTGCTTCCACCTAGCTCTGCCTAGGTGAGCTCAGTGTGACAGAGGCAGGCTAGAAAAGGAATCAGGGCTGGAATAAATTGTATAAGCTACAATTGATCAACACTGGGCTGCTTCTCAGGTCCAAGCCTTTCTGGGGGTGGCACAAAATGCCAAACGCACAGTTAACAACCCAGAAGTGCCAAGCTCAAGGCCACAGCAGGAGCACTTACCACATGGCTTCCTCAGATTATAAGAAGTCTGCAAGTTCTGCTAAATACCTTGTCACACAAGGACACAAAAAGGAGAGGAAGCCTCTCTCACTGCTTTCCTACCTGTTTGCAAGCAATAGCCTGGATTTTGCTCTTTATCCCAGCAAACTTCAGCAGGGTGAATTTGTTTTAAAACCAAACTGATATAAATCACGATTTAAATCAGTGGTCAGAAAGCCTTAATTTAATCATCACTTTCTACAAAAAGTGCACTCTTGTTGTTTAATATCCTCTATTCCTTTAACTTCTTGAAACTTTACACTTTTAGAGAGAGGTAAGGGCTTGACTCTGTGTACATAAACTTGCAGAAAGACAAAAGGGCTGATTGGTAGGCAAATCAGGTCTGTTATCTCTTGTCTCTATATACTGCTGTTATCAAGGATATTGTCTCTGGAGACACAAATCCACAGTTTGAGAACTGAAACTAAGCATAGCAGAGATACTTAGTGGGATCTAGACTGAGCACCAAGTCTCACTAGGTAGTATGGTTTTCTTTAATCTTTACTAATTTATAGAGGAGCCTTTGGGAACCCCATAAGATTGGGCCCTTAATATAGTCCATGGCCTGTTGTAACTGTCTTAGAAAAGTTTTGTAAATAGGTGACGTGACTACATCGTCAAGTTGCATACAGTTAGAAGTTATAATTCCTATTCCATGATGCCATCTTGGAATTTCAGAGACATCACTAATCCAGGGCTCATTTTATTATTTTTAATAATGATGTGAGGCAAGGATCCACCCCAGTAATTTCCATAATCTGGCCAAAACACAGGGGCAGATGAAAGAGTGAGCTTTAACTTAGCTTAAATTAAAACTGTCTTTATATAGGTGCTTTTTTAAAAAAAAGCATCTTATAAAATCAGATTTAATTTTTTTTTTTAAAAAAAACCCGTTTTTATTCTTTTTAAAAATTGTTGATTTTTACCCACCCCGACCCTCAGCTTTACCAGCCATAGTCCAATTCTTGTCACTGCAGCAGAGGAGGCTGCCAGCCCCTCGGGCATCCTCTGCCCCCTGCCAGGCCCCTCCTCTGCGGGACAGGCCGCCGTGCCCGGGGCTCCCAGGCGCGCTGGAAAGCAGGCAGGCCCCGGCGAGGCCGCAGGCGCGCACTCACCTGCCGGGGCGGCCCGGGGCAGCGCGCTGGCGTGCGAGGAGTAGACGGGGATGCGGGACAGCTCGCCTTCCATGCTGCGGGGCGGATGGGTCGTGCGGACCAGGCCGCCTGCGGAGACCGTGGGTGTGACTCCTGCCCTCTGCAGGCCAGGCCCTCCCGGCCACAGCCCTCCCACCCCATACCCAGCCCCGCCTCCTCCAGGCAGGTCCCCGCCACGGGGCCTACAGGCGCGGGGTGGGGAGGGTGAACCGTGACCGGGCTTGGGCCGCGTCCGCCTCACCCCCCGCGTCTGCCCCCGCTCGCCCCGCATGGATCAAGACCGTGACACGCATGAGGCCGCGCCAGGGAAGCAGCCAGACCCGGCAACACCACCCCGACACACTTGCCCAGTTCCCGCGGCCGTTTGAAATGGGAACAGCCCCTCAACCGCCCCGGGGAGGGAGGAGCAAACTCGCGCGCAGGTGCAGGCAGCCACTGGAGCCCTAAGAAGAATTTGGGCGCATGCGCAGAGAGGAAAGCGAAGCCGTACTTCCTCTCCCTCCAGACAGGCCCGCCCTCACAAGGAAGGGGCAGGAGCTAGACGTCACGTGGGACCCGCGAGTTGTGCCCCCTGCTGCTGTGGGGACAGGGAATGTGTGGCTGCTGCACGGCCCCCAGGGTAAAGGCAGCAGAGCGGAGAGCCCCGAGCTGTGGCGGGGGTGGGGCAGGGAGGAAAGGCAGACATATACCATCCCACCCCAGCTGGGTCCATTCAGCCTCCTGCATGGGACACGGAGTCCCGCCCTGCCCTTGGTAGGGACAGCAGCAGGGGGGGGAAGGCCTTCCCCCCACTCCCGCCAGAGTCCAGCTTTTGAGACTTGGGGCCCAGCTGTGGGGGAGGAGTGGTATGATGCATTCATGATACATTCATGTTTATAATTGGGTATGAGGGGCCTCCCATTTTCTATTTGCCCAGGGCCCCAGTAAATCTTATTCCACCACTGCCCTGCTCTGGCGTACCATTGGAACGACTCCCCTTCTTCACGTTAGGCACATGTCTCCACAGGGTTATAGAGGAGGTCCTGGTTTTCCCGCCACATAACTCACACCAGGCCTACTGACAGTTGCATTACCAGTGCAAAGGGGAAGGATTCACTTCTGGATGGGGCAATGCTTATCCTTTGCAGGCTGTTCCCAATTGGCACTAGGGTTACTTGGGATTTTAAGGCAGATCCCTCACCAGGAAACCCACTAGTGCAGTTGGAAGGTTATACTTAAGAGCTTTTCTTTGCTCTTTAGTTTTGGAGTATACAACCTGTGACAGGGTAGCTTTTGGGGTATTTGCTTCAGGCATCAGTTTGGGGTTTTTTCTTCCAAAAAATTGTCCCCAACCAGCTCCTGTGGGAATTGGGAGGCCCAGGTTGCATTTCCTGGCTTGACAAAGATTTACTCAGTAGCTGTGCTTAAGTCACTTAATATCTCTTTGAGGCCTCTGTTTTCTTGCTGCAAAATGGTAGGAAAGGATCATAGAAAGTGAGAGCTGCAAGGGACCTCAGGAGGCCACATCTAGTCCAACCCTCTGCTCAAAGCAGGACCAACCCCAATTACATCATCTCAGACAAGGCTTTGTCCACCTGGGTCTTAAAAACCTCCAAGGATGGAGATTCTACAACCTCTCTGGGTAGCCTGTTCCAGTGCTTTATTACTCTCCCAATTGGTGAGAGAGCTTTTCCTAATACCTAACCTAAGCTTCCCTTGCTGCAACTGGAGCCCATTGCTCCTTGTCCTATCATGTGCCCCCACGGAGAACAGCCCAGCTCCATCCTCTTTCCAACCCCCCCTGCAGGTAGTTGAAGGCTACTATTCAATCCCCTCTCAGCCTTCTTATCTCTAGACTGAATAAGTCCAGTTCCTGCAGCCTCTTCTCACAAGTTATGTCCCCCAGGTCCCTCATTTTCGTTGCCTTCTGATGAACTATCTCCAATTTGTCTGCATGCTTTCTGTACAGGGGGCCCAGAACTGGACACGGGACTCCAGATGTGGCCTCACCAGTGCCCAATAAAGGGCAAGAATCATTTCCCTCGATCTGCTGGCAGTGCTCCTACTAATGCAGCCCAGTATGCTGTTAGTCTTCTTGGCAAAAAGAGCACACTGTTGGCTCATAGCTAACTGTCCACTGTAATCCCCCCATTCTTTTTCTGCAGAGCTGCTGCCCAGCCAGTCAGCCCCCAGCCTGTCCTAGTGCAGGGGATTGTTCTATCCTAAATGCAGGACTTTGCACTTGCCTGTGATGAACCTCATGGGATTTCTTTTGGTCCAGTCCTCCAATTTGTCACCCTGAGTTCTAGTCCTACCCTCCAGCATATCTACTCCGTCCCTCCAGCATATCTACTCCTTCCCACAGTTTGGTGTCACCTGCAGACTTACTGAGGATGTACTTCATCCCATCTTCCAGGTCATTGATAAAGACATTGAACAAAACTGGCCCCAGGACTGACCCTGGGGTATTCCACTCGATACTGGCTGCCTGGCTGCTTGGCCTGGGTTACTGTTCTCAGTCCTCTGCCCCTTACCCATGTGCTCAGGCATTTTCTCCTGCGAGCCTGGGTGGTTGTATTTTTTAATTAGATTGTAATGAACCTTAGGGGCACACTGGTTCTGAAGAGAACAATTGGATACACAGAAGAGGAAAAAAATGCTGACTTCCTGCCCCTAGGGCAGCGGGCTGGATTTGATGATCCTTTGGGGTCCCTTCCAGCCCAAATGTCTATGAAATCTATGAAACTCCAAGAATTTGCTGGACTGCTTGTTCACTGCTATGCTTCCCTTCCAGCAGGTGTTCCAATAATAAAAGTCCCCCATGAAAACTAAGTCCTGCAATTCGGAAGTTTCTGTCAGTCATTTAAAGAAGGCTGGATCCACCTCCTCTTCCTGGTTTGGTACTGATGGCTAGAAAATGGTATTTAGAGGTTTGCTTTTGATAACTGGTTTATAGGTAAAGTAAATATTGCATTAGAACAATAGTCCAGGGCAACAGCAAGGGTTCATTGATTTCTAAAAGCCTGTTTCTGCAAGTTTCCTTAAGGCTCCCAGTATCTGACAGGAAAGCAACAAGCAGACACACAGGCTGAGAAATTAAAGACATACCGCACTGTTCCATAACATGAGATAAGGTGGCACCAGGTCATAATGCCCAACTGCAGAGCCCTTGGGATTTCTGGTTTTGGGGAACAGACCAAAGTAGAAGAAGACTAGAAAAGCCCAAATTAGGATGTGTGCATGTGATGGGCTTGTGAAACAATGAATTATTCTGACAAGACAGAACGTGGACTGTATGATGACCACAGAGAGACCAATCAGTGATGTCCAGAAATGAAGAGTCATCACAGGAGGAGAAAAGAATACAAAAAATGGGATTTAAGAATATCAAAGGGTCTCTGAGAGGGGAACCCAAGACCACTGTGGACAGAGGGCATACCATCCGTCTGTCTCACCCACCCCACTGTGGGCAGGGGACCTCAGCCTCCAGGCTGCTGACATCTGACATTTGAGAGAGAACCTCAGAGTGAAGTTTGCATACTAGCCAGACATACCTTGACTCTGTGCAGCTCTAGGATTGGTAGATATAAAATCGTTTGCATTATTCTTATCTGCTATCACTGCGTATCAATAAAATTTGTGTATTATCCAATTTGGAGAGATCACGGTCAGTCTAAGGGTTTGGATCTGCCTGGGACAAGGTATCTGGGTCATAAATCAAATGCCAACTGGTACCATGCAGCAGATGCCCACCATGACATCCCTCCTACTGTTCTCCCTTCTGACTTTTACCCAGAGGCTTTCACCAGACCTACCTTCCACTTCATACTCCACCTCAGAACATGTGTATATCACCTGTATATATAAGGCTGCACCTTCTCCTTGTTTTCCCTTGCCTACCCTTCCTGAACAAGCTATACCCATCTGTGACAATACTCCAGTCATGTGAACTACCTACCACATCTCCATCATCCCAATTAAATCGTGTTACCCATCATTTGTATTACATTATGCTTAATTTTCTTGCAGTATTTCATAATTAAAATTGTCACAAAAGCTTACTTATACTCCTATAAAGGACTTGATACCTTTGGAAGGTGTCCTGAACTTCCCTTGGTCCTCAGACCATCTCTGGGGGTCAACAGTAAGGAAGCTGTGAAATCTCCCTCACTGGAGGCTTTCAAGAAGATGCGTAGGCATCTATCTTGGAGAGTTTAGGAACAGAGCACCTTGAATTTGTGTAAAACTTGGACTAAATGGCTTGACATTCCTTCAAACCTAACAAGTCTATAGTTTATATTCACAAGTCATTTTTTGTATTTATTTAACCAATCAAATGCTGAACAGGTACCCTAGAATTGAAAAGAATAACCAGTACGGATCTGGGCTATTGTGAGACAAACTCAAATTGTAAAATAAATACAAACCAAAGGGGCCAGTATTCCAACTTGAGTTTTATGCTCAAGTTCCTGCTGTTACTAACCAGACTAGCCAGCCTGGGTAAGTGTCATGGATAGCTGTCATGAATAATGCCTACCTGCGCTCTGTGGGCATTGGATTCTGAGAGGTACAAACTTCCTCTTGTTGATTTAGTTGGGGAAAAAAACATTAGGCATGTATAACATGAAGAAAATGAATCATAATTTCTACAGTGAAGGTACCAGGCATCTCAGGTTTAGGAAAGTTTGTCATAACATTTATTTTTATATTTAATTTTAGAGAGAAAGCTTTTTCTGATTATTTTAACAGATAAAGGCAAGAAAGTATTTTTTTCTGGTAGAGAAAAAGTAGAATTCAAGATTCATTAGATGTGCGAACTTTAAAAAATATGTTTTTACACATGTATGGAAAATCCTGGATGGAAACAAGCTACCAAGATGAAAAGCAAATTGCTCAGGTCACAAAGGGGATGGGAACATGGCTTTTTGTCAGGAAAAAAATTCCACACTGAAAATTTTAAACAGTATCTGAAGGAATTCCCTAAAATAAAACCAGATGAAATTCCAGTTTGAAATCTCTTTGGGGCTACATTACATATTCTTTTTGATAAGTAACAGACTATGCCAGTTAAAAAATGCCCATTGACTGGACATCTGAAAACACCTGGATACAATATTTTTGTAGAGGTTTGTAGACCTAGGTGACTGATTAAAAAAGAGATCTATTTCAACAGAATGGAATTTGTTTGGTCAACACCAGTCATTAGCCAGATTCTCATTAGTAACAATTATGGCCATAAGGATTTCTCTCTTTTTTTTCAGTATACAGCAATATGCATATCTCATCATTATTAACTTTCTGTTTAGACTTGACAATAAAACAATTAGAATTAAGAATGGCAAACAAGATTGACTTGCTGAATCTCATGGTTCTGTTGTGGATGTGGCATGGCCCACTGGAAGGCCAAAGAGCTTGCACTGCGTTAAGATTCATTTCTGCCTCTCAGCTCTTCAATATCAGATTTGCTGGTTCTGTGAAAATGTAAGTATCTTCACAGCTGAAATATATGGAAATAGTCCCAGCTCAAACAGGGGTTGGAGGTAAGATTTGATATTTACACATCAAATAGGAGAGTTTTCTTTCCCTTTTGCCCTATAATAAGAGTACTGTTTTCTCTGAGATTTCAGCTGCTCTAACTAGAATTTTGTACACTGGATCGCCTGATCCAAACATCAGGCATGTCTGGTTGGCTATTTGGTAGGACAACCAGACCTTCACTCCCTAATCCCAATCGATTTTTCCATGAAGAGCTGTTTTGCTGCGATGCTGGTGGAGACATGTCAAAAACAGTCTCTTTCAGGTCCAATCTCAGGGTATCTCTCTTCCCATTCAGGTTACCCCTCTCTGTTTGACTACAGGAATCAGATATCTCTAAGACATCAGGGCAAGAATTGGCTGATTCATTAAGTTTTATGCTCTGCTCAAAATCACTAATAGATGTCTCACTGGAGATATTGAGCATGTCGAAATTGCTGCCAGGAGAACAAAGGCATCTGTGAAGTTTATAAATTTCAGCTGCAGGCAGATTACTGTTTTTTGAGGTATAGTCTGATTGTTGTTGAGCAGCATCACCAGAGCACTGGGGTTTATTTAGCTGCCCTTCATTTTTCACGTTGGCTGGATGACGGTCCTGTATGGATGCATCCCAAGCCTTTGGACCATATTTTTGACATCTGCAATCTCTGCAAAGTCTCTCTCTATGAATTTCTGCTTCTGCTCCTGAGCTGCTATGCTTGTAAGGAGAAGATGTTTGCAAGGCTGGACACTGACAAAGACCTACTTGGTTTTCAAGGGGCTCCTGCATATTTTGTCTATCTCTTTCCAGAGAAGGATGAATTCCCATCTTGGGACATCTACTATCTTCAAGCTGCATGTCCTCGGACAGGACTGAAGGACGGTTGGACAACTTACTTGTGGAAGTGCTGTTGTCAAAACTGTCACTCAGTTTTCTGGCCAAGGGCTGGAGTTCATACTGCTCATTTGCAGTGTTAGACTCCTGTACCTTCCGTAATCTGTTTGGATTCTCACTTCTACCACAGGCAAAGCTGCCATTCAGCCTAGTGTCATCAGAGTAGTCTTTGAGGGCATGGGCACAAGGCCAGAGGATCTGACCACAGTTCTTCTCTGGGCCAAAGAAGCAGCAGAGAGACTGGAAAAAAAAACTGGCAAATCCACAGCTGATACACTTGATCATCATTATGAAAATCCCCAGCTTCCTGTATGCTAGCACTGTTGCAGGCAACATTATGATACCCGCAGAAAACAAAGCTGAGGCAGCCATGGCAGTGGCACAGCTCATCTGCTTCAGAGAGAAGGCCACTCGGCTCAGACGATCAGAGTGAGGGCACAAGTGGTAGGAAATACAGTAGTTCACTGTAAAGTCAATGGAGAGGCCCGCTGCTGCTGAAATGAAGAGAGACTCCACTGCATTGAGCTGCCATTCCAATAGGACCAAAAGCCCAACAGTTACCAGTACAGTGCCTGTGATAGCCATAACAGAGAATATACTAAGAAGAACATTCCAAGTGGTGAGCAACAGCACTACAAACGAGATGGCTATGGACAGCCCCATAACCACCATTGTCTCTGTGCTAAGACTGTTTTGGAGATTATATAGCTTGAGTTTACTAGTGAACCATCCATTCTGAAGCCCCACAGGGGCAGTCTTCATTTCCTCTGTTATCCAGAGATCAATTTCATTGTAGAGTCGTTTGGCTTCACTGTAGTTGAAGCTGTAGTGGTAAATAGTTTGAAACTGTAGCACCATGGCAGCTAGGTTTCCCTCTCCATCAAATCTGAGGCCGAGGTCGTATGTTTCATCCTCCCCTCTGCCTTGTTCCATGATCATAATTTTTATGCAGTGCAGGAAGACTTCACTTTGGTATGGGAAAGTGAAATGGTTACAGCAGAGGTTGAAGCTGTGGTCTCTTTGTGAGCACTGTCGACTATCCATCCATCTGAGAAACTCCTCCATGAAACAGACTGTAGACTTTTGCTCAAGATCTGGATAATAGAATGTTTGATTCTTTACATTTTGGCAGAATTCCAGGAGCCACTTCTGAGCTTCAGGCTTCTGGATTGTAAATGTTGTGTCTACCACCAGCGTGCCATTGCTCTTTGGATTGAAATGATCCCCATTGTCCACAGGCAGTATTCCCCAGACTATAGTGATGGGCATGTGTTGACCTTCTCCATGCTCCAACCTTTCAAACATGAACTGGTGACAGTATTCTGCATCATATCTCTCAAAGGGGTGGCTTAGCCTAAACACCTGGACAGAAGGTGTCTCTAAAGTGGGAAGTTTTAGCTTAGGGTTAAAACAGGATATATAGGCACCTCCTATTGCTAGGGCTGCAAACCAGCAGATCCAGATATAACGAAACTTTATGACACCACATGGAAGAAGCTTTTCAAATAATAGCTTGGAGGTTTCACACCAGGTATTTTGAAGGCCACGGAATATATGATGAAGAAAGAGAATGACTCTCTTATGTCCACTGTTGTTCCAGTAATCTTCTGGCTTATAAATGCAGTTTGTTGCTATGTAGCGTTCATACAGCACAATGGAGGAAGGGAGCCAAGTCATCATGAATATTAAATTCACCAGTACAGAAGTACCCATGTAGATGGCAAAGCAGCGGATGGCAATTATATTGCTCATGTAGCTGGCATAGAAAGCAGCACCTGTTGTAAAGCAGGATGTCAGCATAAGATACCCAAAGTGGTGCATGGTTTGTCTCATCCACTGCAGGAGGCCAGCAGAAGGATTTTGGCTTTTGTTGAGGCTCCAGAGGTCAAAAAAGACAAAAGTGTGATTGGCACAAATACTGCTGAGAATGATGACTGCTGTCAAGTTTACAAAAGGGAAGTAGGTGAATCGGAAGGCCACCTTATACAAGAAGTAGGATATCATCAAAGAACTAACAACAGCCAAAAGGACCATAAAAGTTACAAATATTGAGCGTAAATAAAAAGATATACTTAGAAAAATGGTTAATATGGCCAGGACTGGATACCTGTTATCGAGTAAAAGATAATGCCTGAAAAGCTTTTGTTTAAGACCCAGGTCCATTCCTGTAATTGTTGTGTAATTATCAAACAGGTCCCATGATTCAAGGTTGTCCAGATAGATTCTCATCATAGATGTACCTTTTCTTGTTGGCAAAAACAACAAGCTGTATTTGAGTGATGGTACTTGATACTCCATTGTCTGAGGACTGAGAAAGTCTCGGTCAACCAAGAAGTGGAGAAGCTGGTAAATAGCATTGAATTGGGTGCATTTTTCTGGGAGTTTGGCACACTGAGAATGTTTCTCTCTCACAGTCCTGGGACCTAGGCAAGAAGGGGTAAGGATGCCTTTGTGGTAGTCTGGGGCACAGGAACGAAGCAGGATCAATGTGTGGGAGACGTCTGCTTGGGTTATCTCCAAACAAGAAGACCTATTGTACAGGACAGCTATATAGTTACCCAGAGACCAACTTGGGCAGCATTCATTGGCTTCAGTACGTTGACAGAGATCTTTAAAATGAACGTGAGAGCGGATCTGCAAAAATGGCCAAGAAGATATCACATTAGACCTTCCCTATACAGGGTTCATCTTGCTCCCACCACCCAACTTTATATAAAACATTGTTTAACTTCCTCCCAGGAATTTTCCCTTCCTCACCACGCTTACAAACCATGTCTCTTCATCCTTCTGTTGACAGAATTCAAGATACTATAGACGTGGAAATAAGACGTCTAGACAGCACTTTCCCCAAAACTCAGTAAACATCCTCAGTTATATATTTCTTACTGTGGCTAATCTCCAAAATGTGACCCTTCTTCAAGCCATTGTTTCTCCCCTTGTAACAGTAGTTTTCCTCACTGCTACTCATCTTCTGGCTCAGGATGAGAAGAGCGACAATTATTTTGGGTTTTCTACCCTTCTTCCCATTATCCTTTTAATCTTAGATGTTTTTCTCTTACTCCAGTGATGTTCCCTGGAGGATGAGATCTGGATATACAGCTATCCCACTACAGGCTAGTCTAGTGGTTCTGTGTTTTAGACACACAAAACCCCTTGTTAGACTTAAGGCAGCGCTTGGAAAATGCCAGCTCTTAGTTTTCACTCATTTATTGACTAAAGAAAAATAATAGAGCAATTTTTCTGTTGTAAACTGCTCAGAAATGTCAGAGCAACTCACAATGTTTTTTAACAATATGGATTCATATCTGAAATCTCTAGATTTACTCTGTGAATCATGTGTAGGTATTTGCACGCCTAATAGTATAAATATTGTGTAGCACCCTGTGACACCCTTAAAAGATCTCCTGGCATCCCATGGTGATGCGGCACCCTGATTTTGAATCCTTGTTCTAGTCAGTGTTCAATACTATTTCCCCATTATGGGCCAAATATTGCTTTATTTCCTTTTCCATGTTCTTTTTGCCTTGCACCTATATAAACAGCAGATATGTCCAAAGCTCTTTGGAAGACTTTCACAATCTCTCTTTATCAGATACTTACTGAGATTCTCTTACCATCACTAATAAATTAGATGTAGTCAAGCTAATTTATTGTCTTCCAGTTATGATCTGCAAGAGATCACAGTGCCATTGTAACTAGCACTGGACTGGCAGTTTGTAATATTAAGACTGGTCATATCCAGTGCAGTCCTATTTAGCTGGAAACAGGCCATCTGGCTTACCTGTCCTTACTTGACCACTTCTAACTTAGGGTGCATTTGCAGTATGGCTGTGTTGCAACTAGTGTAGACACACCTAGACTAACTAGCTTGGATACTGCTAGCAAGGTAGCTACTTTTTGGATTTTTCTGTCCACACAGAGTGACATGCTACTGCTATGGCTTCACTGCTACCAGCACTCAAAATAGCTGTTAAAGCTAGTCTGATTATGTCCACCAAGCTGCCATCAAAGCAGTGAGTTAAAAATAAACGTGCCCTTGCAGAGAATACCAAACTTCTGGAGATGTAACCTTCAGAAAATCTGATCCTTTATAGTTATTAACAGTGGCGATGTATAGTGGGTGCACATGCACCCCCTGACTGCAGAGTGCCTGGGCAGGTGGGCAGGCAAGAGCACTGGTGCCCCCCCTGACAGCACTGGCCCAGGAGTGCTCCAGGAGAAGTGGTCCCCCCCACAGCCTATCCCCCCTACTCAAATGTGCCAGTGGTGTGCCTGGAAGTGCCAATGGCACACTGCTACCAGTTGTGGATTGGCAGGATCAACTCCAGGAGACCTCTCCCCTGAGCCTGTGGCATCGGCTGTAGGGGTAGTCCCTCCCGGTTGCTGACTGTCCACTTTGGGGCAAGTGCCCCCCTGACTCAGGAGACACCAGTTGCTCATGTTTATTAAAGATCTTGTGGTCCTTTTCACAAACCAATATAATCTAATTAATCCTGGTGTTTGAAATGTCAGCCTAGTTCCAGTGATGCCACCTTAAATAGTCTACAGTTTCTGACCCAAACTGTTGATATGCACTGCTTTTCAACCCTACAGCAACTGAATATTGGTGGCAGATAGAATATGCTTTTGCATCATCTGGGATGAATGGTGCTTTGTGTAATATATTACCACTTTCCCACATGCCTTAAAAGTAGAGATTGACTGAAAAGAGAAGTATATGTATGTGCACCAAACGACATTACTAACCTTCTCCTGTTCAATTTGACACATGGACTGAATAGCTTGCAAGTTCCATAAGCTTCCAGCAGTTGTGGACATAAATACCAGCTGGGAATAACTCTTTTCTGAAAAACAGAAATATAGCCATGAAAAAGCAGAAATCTGTACTCCATGAAGGATCAGCCAGGCTGGCTGGAAGTTACCATGGACAAAAAGTTACTCTAGCACTACTTACTGATTTTCATACTTAATACTTTTTAAGTATTAAAAAGTACTTAATAGCACTTTTTATTAAGTGAAAAAACCCCACAGAGCTTGTGGCTGCTAGTGCAGAGCAAGGTTATATTATGTCTGCTTTGACTCATAGGAACAGACATTACACATACACCAATATAAATGATCAGAAACCAGTTCAAATCTGTAACACAACAGAAGTTGCACATAACAGAACAGAGCACATAAACCACTTCAAAATGGCTGAAACTGGTTTAAGATAAACCTGGATGGATGTAGTATCAGACTTAACTGATTTAGGTTAAATTTGTTTATTGAACTTCTGTCCCAGCTCCCCTCCAGATTCAAGTTAATTCGCATCTCAGGATGCTTTGCACCTCCCCCGCACCCCTCCCCACCTTTGCAGGGTGGGCGGGGTAGCCTTGGCCCAAGCTGTCTGCTCCAGCAGAGCTGGGAGGCATGCTCTAGCACTCTCCAGCTTCTAGCCTGGGCCACTGCAGGTATGTGGCTGCATTTTAGGAATCAAAAGTGAATGTCTGATCACGTGCTTATTGGTTCAATCTATGCAGCTCAGACTAACCTGTGAAGATTGAATTGATTCAGCCTGGGGCTTTTTGACTGTCTGTATTTAGCCGTAGTCTGCATACCATAACTGTTAACATCAGAGAGGTAAGGACATAAGGTTCTCTAAATATCCTTTTTAGGCTATAAATTTCGTCTCTGTGGACGAAACTACTGTGGCTTAGATTATGATTCCTATCACAGAAAGTTGGAAAGATTGAGGGGCTGAGGGATAACCAAAAGCTCTAAAGACTCTGACAAATGAAGCACTTCCTTAAGATGGGAAGTAAGAGCAGAGCTTTTCTTTTCAGCTTTTTTCATTTTTTATACATGTTGGGGACAGGAAGGGTAAGAGATGCAAAGTTGAGAGAAATCAGATACTTCCCCCCTCATTTCCAAACAACTGTTTCTGAAAACATTGAATTTTTTAAACATTTTCGATCTTCTTAAAAATGGAGAATTTCTTCCAAAATGATTTTTTGCAAAACAACTCCCTCAGGTTTAGGTGAAGACAAATTTTTCAATGAAAAAACTTTCCATGGAAGAATTTCAAACAGTTCTACGTACAGCTAGGCGGTGAGGTTTAATATGTTAAGGTTTGCAAAAAAGATGTGACATTACTAAGTGAAAGGCACTTTGGAACACACAGAATTTAATTATATCTGACTACTTTAATATTTTCAGAGCAAGTCTGCATGTCCTGAGCATGGCTTCTCCCAGCTTTATTAGGAAATATGGTAAGTTTCTTGTATTTCTTGGTAGTTATCCTTTGAAAGTCTTTAATGACAATTTCCTTACCTGGGGGGCCACAAAAGAAACCATCTTTTCTATAGTCTTGCTCCACCATCCTCTGTGTCCTTAATCCCTGTTCTCCATGGATAGTCCTCTGCCCTCTGTTAATGCCTGTGTCACCAAACCTAAAAAGAGATCACCATTTCTCTTTTATGGAACAGCAGGATTTTCCATTTGTTTGCAAGCTCTGTGATTAACTATCCACTCATTATTAACACAGGAAAACATGCTTTTATGAGACACATAGCAATAAGAATGGCCATTGGCATAAAATAGAATATATCTTGGAACACAGAGTTTCAATGCAGAACAAACATGCAGGTTTGACTGTGAGAATTTGCAATAATATAAGTGAGATTATAACAAGTAATTTTGCCTGATTCAGCTGCTTTGACCAGTTTAGCATAATTTTCAAGAGCAGCTAAGTGACTTAGGATCCCACCTATTAGGCATCTAAGTGGACTTAGGTGTCTATGTGCAATTCTATTCCACCCTATTCCACCCCATTCAAGTAGAGAAAATCCATTTGTAACACACCATCATCTTACCCTTAAGATTAAGCCATAAAAAAGCCATGAGGAGGAGGACTCACCCACCTTTTTATTAACAGTTTTTTCAGAGACTTAAGTAGGGAGGAGTAGACTCATACTTAGGCACCTACTTTTATTTATGTGCCTAGTAGATAAAATGGAATATGGGCCTAAGTCTCAATGAAAACAAAGGGGATTTAGGCTCCTAAGCACCTTAGTCACTTTTGACAATGAGTTTTATACTGTCAGTTGGATACTTTTGCAAATGTTATCCATTAACTTTACAGCCAAACAAGGTTCCCTTTAAGGTGAACGTGTGCACAGCTGTACACAACTAAAAGTGTGGCCATGCACAGCCTTTTCAAGGCCATGCACCAGGAGAGGCTGGGGTGGGCACCTGGCGCCGGCTCCGCTAGCTCCAGGGAAGTGCTCCACTCCCCCGCATCAGGGCTGAGGCCATGCAGGGGGGCAGAGCAGTGTCCCCAAGCCGGCAGAGCCTCACTTGAGGCAGGCAGCAGCTCCTCCCTCAGATGAAGCAAAGAAGGGATGGAGCCTGGCACGGGGGGCTGGTGCAGGGCTGGTGCAGGCTCTGCTGGCTCCAGGGAAGTGCTCCACACCCCGGACCTGAAGAGGGGGAATGGAGCACTTCCCTGGAGCCAGCGCAGCCTGTGCCAGCCCCCGGCTCCAGCCCTTGGTCCCTGCCCTCCAGCCCCCTCCCCTCTCAGCTCCAGCCCCCAGCCCCAGCCTCCAGCCCCCAGCTTCAGCCTCCAGCCCCCAGCCTCTTGGCTCCAGCCTTCAGCTCCAGCCTTTGACCTTCAGCCCCAGCCTCCGGCCCCCAGCCTCCAGGCCCTAGGCCCCAGCCCCCGGACTCCGGCCTCCAGCCCCCTTTGATAAGTGTTCCATGCTGGACTGAGGTGGCGTGCTCATGGATCGAGGTGGTGTGCTCACGGACCGCTACTCCTTAGAGGGAACATTGCAACTGAATATAGCCAAACTAAGAAGTCTCAGCAGAGGTCATGCAGGCTCATCAATGCATTCTGAGCCCCAAACCCCACAAAAACTACTAAGTCTACACACCTGTTCTTCTCAGTATAGGGAGAAAGTAAAAGGGCCTTCTTATAGCCCGTATGGCTTTGCATATTCTTCCAGACAGTGAGCTTTCTGCCAATGTCAGTATCTCGAGGCTCAAATCCCTAGAGACAAGCAAATGATTTTATTAATTTATAGTAGCGGAGCTTTAGTTTAGCATAACATTGCTTAATCCGTCTCCTATATGTCTCTTGTCAGACACAGGAAGTGATTGGGATTATTTGAATCTGATCATATTTTGTGAGGCATAGACAAATTGAATTTCTACTGGAAAGGGATCTGAAGTCCATCTTAGAACCTACTGGGAGATGCTAGAAGCACAGTAGACTAATTCAACAGACATTAGCGCCTCTCAGAGAAAGCCATACTAATGCACAGTAGAATTAGTCTGCTGCGCATTAGCATCACCTAAAAGATGTGCACCATCGCTACTGCACAGTACCGCTGATTACGGCACATTAAGCTGTTATTGCAGATACTAAATTTAATGCACTGTAATTATGATACATTAATGCACATATAGACATGGCCACAGAGATGTAATTTCTCCTTTCCTTTTTGGCCCGTGACAAGCTGCCCAGAGTTGAAACTGAACAGGTCAAGCAGGATTTCCTTCATCTTCTCTAGATGGGGGGTTTCAACCCAAATCAACACTAGTAAAAGAAGGATTTATTTTCTTCCACCTTCACAGTCTGTGCCCATAGCAGGACTTTGGCCCCAGGATTCCTTCTATCAGTCCTGGAAATCTGTTCTGCATCTCATGCTAGAACCTGAGAAAGGTTTATTTTTTTCTGAGGCCTTTTTTATATTAGATGAAGAGAAGAGAGAAATGTATTATGAAACAGAGATATTTTTTGTAGAAATATCTACAGGTATCTGCAAGGATAAACAACCAAGAGAGAGAGGAACTATTCAGGAAGGGCAAAAAGCAGTACCTCTAGGAACACGTTGAATAAGCAAAGGAAAGTTAAGGCTGAACAACAAGAAAAATTTTTTAATGGCAAGGTCTGTTCAACAGTGAAAGGGTCTTCTAAGGGTACTCAGAAAGATCTTTCTTTAAAGTCCTTTAAAATTATGACCAGGACCAGAAAATATGCTGCAGAGAACATTCATGCCCTGACTAAAAGGGATGGATTCTGCATTTTGCATCATAAGAGCAAGGGCTGCAGATTTTTTTTGTGGCATAATACTCTTCCAGAAGCTTTGGATATGGTATTTCTGAGACTGATACGACGTACAGCAGATTGGTAATAGATGTTTTTGTGCATTCTGGAGGAATCTGAGAGGTGGTGACTTTAACAACCTTATGTGTTTCCTGGCTGCCCCTCTTCTCCATCCAGTTCCAAAGAAGGTGGGAAGAATGTAACAGTTTTACATTGCCTTATGAAACCTTCAGTTATTGTTGCAAAGATTAATTTTGCCTTTATGAATGATGTAGATGGCTTATACCATTGGTGGGGACTTACCATCAAGGGCTCTGCAAAATCTGGCAAATTTCCAACTAGCAGGCCAGCTAAAGTACAAACCACAACTGTCACTGAACAGAGCACCAGGACAGCTACAGGCCACTCAGCAATCACTTGGGAATAACTGGAAGCAACGCAAGAAAAGAAATATAGCTGTTAGCATGGTGCTGATATTAAGTTACCTATTAAGCACAATGTTAGAAAAAGGAAATTAAATACAACAAAGGCTTCCTGGTTTTGGAATATATTTGTGGAAAAGCTTAGGGGATGTAGTTCAATGAATAATGAAAATGTCTCCAACTGGATGTTTACATGTAGTTCCAATTAACTTGGGTAATTGCGTTCTCCTTCCCTCCATTTCCTTGCTTTTTCAATTGGAAATAATAAAAACCAGGCACTTGCATCCTAGGGCAAAATAAGCCTGTGAATATTTAACTGAAAAAGATTCCCTCTGAAAAGGCTTTTCCCTCACTACTTCTTTTTGTTGTGCAGACCAAACTATCACCTGCATGAAGTCAAGTGTGTAACTGATGAAAAGTGGCATGAAACCACAGATCTCACTATGATACTCACAGTAGGTAATTAATTTGTAGAATTTCTGCCACAAGGTGGTACTGAATCTTGCTAAAATCTTGCTTATATTATCCAGTGTATGAGCATATATCTGGAAAAGGACTCTTTTGCTGATATGCATTGTATTTTCACTCTAAGGGTTTCCCAATATAGCTACACTGGTAGTCTATACCAGCACATCTTTTCTAGTGCAGCCTAGACCCAATTGCCTAGAGTTTTTTGTACTTTCTTTAGAAGTACTTGGAACAAGCTGTTGTTGGAGACAGGATACTAGATTAGATACCCTTTAGTCAGATCTGGTAAGTTTCTAAATATTTCTGGTCTTCTGAAGTTTAAGAATTTCTATTGAAGGGGATTACTATTGAATGTTATGTTCAGAAAACTCAGGCTTTTGGCAGCTATACTGAGGGGCTTCAATTGTGAGGTATAATGCACTTGCCAGCCCAGTCCTTTTCCTCTTTTGAGCCAGGAGGTGCAGGCAAAAGACACATTTACACCAATGTAATCTGCCTTCACACCAGTGTGAACATGGAAAAGCATGTAATGTGCAGATCTTTAATCATTCTCCTTCTTTTCTACTTAAATTTGAGGAAAAGAGGTCAGGAAATAAGGGTGACTGGTAATATTTTCATTTGTCCTTTCTATCAAATATGTGCTTTTTGTAAAATATACCTAGATTTGCAACAATCATTTTTCCATCATGAAGTATTCCTCTTCACTCAGAGATTGCATCTTGCAGCATTTTACACCTCTTCAAAAACATAGTCATCTAAATTTAATTTGTAGAGCTTCTGGTACATTAATGTATAAAGAACTAGGACACACTACATAGAGACTTGAAAAGCAAGTCTCTACCACCAAAGACCATGAAAAACAAAGTTCTGAGGCTGTTACTACTATTTCCTTCACACAGAGCAATCTTGGGCACATCTACACATCACCCTGTGACAATGTAGTGATGCGCTACATTGCTGTATGGCATGCTATGGCAATGTAGCTTTCGTGCAGGTCTACATGTGATTGACAATTATGTCATCGTAGCAGCATGCTTCCCTAGTATAGCATGCCACTGCAGCAACATAGTGGCAAAAACTAACCATGCACCATGTGCACGGTGCAGTAACTGCCTGTATTGCAGCATGCTTTAGTACTTCCAGAAGAAAGTACTAAAGCACAGCACCGTAGCAATGTCACTGTATGGAGATGTGCTGATGTATCCCCTGTGTCTAAAAGTGTTCCAGTTCTCAGTTCTGAAATGCAAGCTCCATGTGAATCCATTACAACCTCTTAACAGCAACAATATTAGCGTTATATTTTATCCATGTGTCTTAGTGTCACAGCACTTTACTTGGCACATAACAATTATTACGGGGAGAATGAAGGACTAAGAAGTGGAGTGACTTGCTAAGATCTCTTGAAACGTTAGTGGCAGAGGTGTGCATAGCATTCTGCAGGTTTCCTAACTCCAAGGCTGACATCTGTTTAGTTAGCCAGGCTGCTTCCTTGGTTTAGTCCAGACAAGAAAAACAAATAACAGTGTTGGATGAGCCAGAGGTAAGTCCTGCTCTGCAAAAAGCTAGATAGATAACGCAGTGTTGTCTGAATACAAGTTCAATTTGTTTCACAAACAGAAGATGACCTTTCTAAACAGATGGGAAATCCTTAATGTGGAGCTCTGACCTTGCCTCTGAGGCTTCTCCTATCTGGGATGTCACTGGGAATAATACGCTGTGTTTCCTAATAGCATGGTAGGAGAACAGTGATAACGGTAGAAAAGCAGAAAAGCGTTTGATATTAAACATACCTTTTTGGCATCCTGAAGCCTTTGTCATGTCTGCAGAGAGAAAGAGATTCATTGGTGCATTATTTTAGTACGAAACTGAGTGCTATGCTGCTCATAAGCAAGTTAACCCTTTCAGAGACTGAAAAACAACAAATGATGCAGCACATTTCCAGCTGGGAAAAGCTGCAGCATGAATTTAATACTCTAGTGAACAACACAACCTCTCACCAGCATTCTAGAGATGTATAGATGTAGGCTTGAATCCCAGTCCTAGTTAATAGTTTTATGGAAAAAAATCTACAGAATTTAATTTGGCTATAATATAGTCCTGTGGGAATTACATCACTATTCTCTGTACACTCAAATCTAAAGAGTTTAATACTTCGCTTAATAATTTTTGACCATTCAATAACTAAGGTTCAAAATTATGGTTCAAAATACAGGTTATTGTTCAATACTATGGGACTTTTACATAAGGGTCAACATTATATGCCTGTTGGATTCTTTTCAGTGGACAATGTTTGTAGTGGAGGGCCAGTAGGGGTATGGAGCTGCTCAGAACCATTTGTCAGTGTATCCTTCAAAGGTGGATATTTTTTACTTCTAGTTGCATGGCTCCATGTACTGTTTTGGAAACAAAGCCTCCTTTAAGGATTCCAGGGTTATTGGAAGGTAGCTAACAAACCTTTGAGTGTGAGCTTCCTACCTGCACAGCAACCAAAGCCACATTCAGATCTGAAGGGCCTTTCTTTCTTCTCTGCCATTTCCCTTAGCTATAAAACCTTATGTCCTCATTCTGGACTGTCCTACATAGCAATGTGCTATTAAATGGAGCACTTCCAGCTGTATGGTAACAGCTCTATAGGAGTGGAATGGATGGCAGGATGGTAAAACTGAGCAGCAGAATTTGCAAAGCAAATGGAAAGACCCCAGAGAATGGAAAGAGGTCTACTTGGTGGTGTGTGTTAATTTATAAATAAATCACTTACCACTTTCCTCACTGGACTAATATGCTCTGGTTTTGGGGGGCTGGTTTTGCCTTGTATTTTAAACAATGGTTACAGGCAGCACAGAAATGTATTTCTATTTTATTTCTCTCTCACTCATTTTTGCTGATCTCACTCATTAGATTTGCTGAACCATAGAATACTGTCATTTAATCATTTTTCTGACTGCCAGAGCTGCAAAATCTGCCAGGGCTCTGCAAATCTTGCTGTGTCTGCTGCTGAAATAACTTACTATAGAAAATTAAACCAACAGTTTTGTTGACAGTGTGTGAGGTAAAATAGGATTCAGGTCACACTCCTATGGCTGCAATAGCTCAACAATATAACTCAGGGGTGGGCAATTATTTGGGCTGAGTTTTGGCAAGCCATCAAGGGCCATATGACAGGCAGCCAGGGGCACATACATATTACTTTTCTAAATTTTTTAGGGGCCCTGTGAGCCAGATACAATGGCCTGGTGGGCCACATTTGGCTCATGAGCCGCATTTTGCCTACCCCTGATATAACTGTTTTTTCTCTGTTAACACCTATAAATTGAGAACATAAAATGAGCCCTGGCCTGTACCAGTGTCTTGGGGTAGAGGTTCCAAGCATTCTCTCTTTCCAAGATGCATGTTAACATGGTATTGACGGGTTTGTCAGGGCCAAGAATGCTCCTAAAAAAATCATATGAAGCCAAGAAGTGCGGTGGTAGGTGGAGGAGGGCCGTGGTATATTATGCCAAATTAAAGGCTGTATCCCATGTGGAGTCTCTAAGCATTGTTATAGTGCTTCCAAGAACAGGGCTGCCTCAGGAGCAATGCCCTTGGGAGCAAGTGATAATATGAAGCTTTTCCTTATTTCAGTACATGCAGTGACTTATACTTTGCCTACACACTCTAGCTTGCACGCTCCATACTAAAAGTACACTACCGAGGTTGCTCAAGGGTCATCGCTAGTGGCTGCTGTCATACACACTGAAGACTGAGGTCTTGCAGGAAACTGCAGGGGATGGCCTCAGATCACCCCTTCTGATATGTCTCCAGTGTTGCCAACTCTCATGTTTTTTGGTGTTGTTTTTAAAGTCTATGCTTTGGGAATGTGAACAATGTAGCTTTCTTTTTTATATATATATAAATATGCATATTTATATATATATAAAAAAGAAAGC
>JAGPOW010000304.1:59718404-59731759 GCA_030014935.1 Caiman crocodilus | reverse complement strand
GCTTTCTTTTTTATATATATATAAATATGCATATTTATATATATATAAAAAAGAAAGCTACATTGTTCACATTCCCAAAGCACAGACTTTAAGAACAATGCCAAAAATCATGAGAGTTGGCAATACTGTGTCTCCAAGTGTAGAATGTGGCTGTGGCAGTGGGAGGGTGAAGCATGCTAAGCAGTGCCACTACAATGTAGAAATACCCTTAATTTTTAGGATCATAACTGTGCCATGAGAGGTAGCTCTCCTGTTCTGATGGAACATTCCTTCTCCCACAAAGGAAACTCCACAAGTTATTCAGGAGTCTCCAGCACCTTGGCACCTGCATAGCATACATTATAGATCTCAGTCACACTGAAATTCTTCCAGACCAAAGGACATGTGACAGATTTTTTAAGATGTAGAAAGGAAATGGAGAATAGCAAAATAAAAGTCACAGCTAGATCAGAAGGTCCTGGCACCAGCTGGGAGACTACTGGTTTTATTTACTGGAGTTCTTTTAATGGACTATCACAATTTCCCTGTTCTTATGAGTCACACAGGTGCTAGGAGCTGCTTGTGCATCATATTCAAAAGCTAAGGATCAAAGCACTGCCCCCTCTATGTACCTATGGGGTTCATGTAGCTAAAAAGGAAGTAAGGAGCTGGCAAAGCTGCAGTCCTTCTCCTTTCGCACCAGTTCCCACGCTATTCCCAGTCCCTTTACCCCAAAGAGAGACCATGAGTAGCTCTCTGACCTTTTGCATAAACCTTGGCTTACCTGACTGTTACAATGTGGTGCTGTACTGTCCGTGATTGATGCTGGTCATGTGACCACTGTTTCCAATGACCTTCAGGGTTTTCATGGTGAGGAGCTGGCAAGGGATCCCCGCTGGAATGGTGAGAACGCAAAGTGGCTCTCTCTCCATGCCCAGGTAGTGGGGGCAAAGCATAGCTGCCTCTAGGCTCTTGCTGGTTGCAATGGTAATACAAGTGATGCTGATGTGAATCCTGGGAACTGGATGGCACCTGGCCGTTGGCTTGGGTGGAGATTGATCCAAGCATGCAGCTGGAAGAAGGTAAGTGATCTCTCACCAAGCTGGGAGATGCAGTAATTGGACAATGATGGACTGGACAACCTCTTTCCCAGGGCACTTCACTGTGGCTTGGTTCCATCTTTCTGATTTCTGGCACAGTAAGACAGGATTGGCAAAGTTCTGGGTTTATTTTTTCTCTGTAAGAGCAAAATGAGGGGTTTTAATATATAGCTAAGAGATGGAAAGGCTCTGCAAAAGATTGCATCTCCCAATCTAAAGATTTTTATAGATTAACAGATTTTCAACTCAGAATGAACCAGTATGATCACCTTGTCTGCCCTTCTGTGGGACACAGGCTGTGAGACCTCACCCAGTTTTTCCTGCATCAACTCCAGATTTTATGGTTGGACGAAGAAGACATTATCTTTAGAAAGACATCCAGGTTTGATTTAAAGCAGAGGTTTTCAAACTTTTTAGACTTGAGGCACCCATCATTTGACTTAAAGCCCTCCATACCTTTTGTGAATGGAGCAACACCCCATTTCAAAAAAATAATTTGTTTATTACAGTGCTTAGTTTCTTGCAGAGGGGTCAGGCAGTGGAGGCAGGCCCAGGACCAGGCTGGGAAGAGCCTGAGCTTGGCCTTATCTCCTCATACCTGCCTATCTCCTCATACCTCCTGGATCCCTTCAAAAGATATTGCAACTTGCCAGCCTGCCCTGGCACCCTGGTTGAGAATCATTGATTTAAAGGGTTCAAGTGATAGAAAATCCTGGCAACATCTGTAGAGATGTTGTTCCAATGTAATCGATATAAATTGGGTAGTATCCCTCTGTAGCAGAATGCTTGATGATACTGCTCCTTTAAGAGAAGACAGGCCATGTGAGAAGCAGCCTGCAGGTGTGGCTGGGGGCAGTTAGGAGCCATGTGACCTAAAGGAGCTGGGCTAGCAGGATATAAGCCCAGGGCTTGAGCTGAACAGGCAGTCTAGCCTGGAGAGCTGTGGAGGGAAGAGCTCCTAAGTAGCACAGCTGCAGCAAGGCTCCTGTCTGTTTGTAACACTCATACCATGAACCCTAAGACCCACCTGGCTAATTAGTAACCCCATGTGAGGCTAATGAGTGAGTGGTACTACTAAATTCTTAGGACAACTAATGAAAAAAACAGGATAGGAGTGTCATGTTGGTCAAAGGGTCAAAACATGACAATAAGTGAACCTGAGGGGGACACCGAGCAGAGCCCCCAGAGCCACACACACCGGTCCTCAAAGTCATCCAAGGTACAGGTGGATGCCACCCACTGGTGGCAGAAATGTGCACAGACAAGTGACTTGGCCAGGGCCAGGAGGAGGTTGACCAGGTGGTCCCAGGACTTGGTGGGGCCATGGATGGGGTGACCAAAAACTAAAAGGTGGGGGGATTCCATAGAGCATGGGTGGGCGTGAGCCCACTTGCTACTCATCACCCACTGTCAGGCCAAAGCTCTTGACCCAGTTGACCTGGGCAAAGGAGGCTGCCAAGTACAATGCCTGACAAGCCTTCACCTGCATCAGGTCACCTGCGTTCTGGACCATGAGGAATATGTCATCAGCATATGCTGATAGGACCAGCCACACCACTGGTCCCTGGAGCATCAAGCTCACCACCTGCCCCTGCAGGAGGATGAGGAATGGCCAAGGTGTACAGCTGGCCTGACAGCGGGCAACCTTGATGCACTCGTCTCCTGAACAGGATGGGCTCCATCAGGGTCCAGTTGAGATTGACCAAACACTCTGTAGAGGTGTACAGCACCTGGAAACCCTGCACAAAGTGGGGCCTGAAGCCAAAGGCCTGCAGCATGCCTGTGATGTACCCATGATCCATTCAGTCAAATGCTTTCTCCTGGTCCAGGGATAGGAGGGCGAAAGACAGGCCCTCCTAGTAAACTAGTTGTAGGAGGTCCCAAACCAGGTACAGGTGGTTAAAGATGAAACATCTAGGCACCAAGTATGTCTGGTTGGGGTGGATCACATCTATCACACGGGCTGCAGGCTCAGCAAGATGGCCTTTGCTGCCACCTTGTAGTCCATGCAGAGGAGAGACATGGGATGCCAGTTCCTCAGGTTGTGGGGATCTTCCTTCTTCAGCAGGAGGGTCAGCACAGCCCTCCAATATGACAGGGGGAGTTCCCTACTTCCCTCAGATTTGGACCAGACCACAGCAAAGCCCAGGCTGAGGACATCCCAGAAGGCCTGGTAGAACTCCACAGTCAGCCCATCGATGCCTGGTGCCTTAGTGCCAGGCATCAGGCGGAGGGTGGTCGAAAACTTGGCCAGTGAGAGGAGCCTATAGTCAGTCCCAGTTGCCTGTGCCAACCTGTGGGAGCCCCTCTCACAGAGTCTGACAGGCTTCGGCGTTGTTTGGATCTAGGGAGAAGAGCTCTTTGTAGAAGGCCCGCATGTGTCGGTTCATCTCTGCTGGATCCATGAGGGGGGTGCCGTGACCTGCCAAAAGGCAAGTGTTGTACTACTTGGCCTCCCACCTCCTCTCCAGGGTATAGAAGAAGCGGAAGCCACAGTCCCTCTCCCAAAGGAGCTGGATGCGTGAACGGACAAACACTCCGCAGACACAGTTGTCCTCTGGAGCACAGCTCTTCCTGCCTCTCCTGACACTCTCCAAAGAGGATGGGTTGGTTGGGTCAGTGGCCAGGTGCCTCTCCAGCTCCAGCACTTCCTACTCAAGCTGCTCCCAGACTGTCTTCCCCTGCTGGGTGTGCCCTGAGTGTAGCTGCGGCAAAAAAGCCAGATGTGCACCTTTCCCATGTCCCAACATCTCTGAGCTGAGGGGAAAGCTGCCTGTTGCTCCCGCCAGGCCAGCCAGAACTCCCAGAAGGCCTCCCTGAAGCCTACATCCTCCAGCAGATGGACATTAAAATGCCAGAAGGCCAACCTTGGATGCCTAGGCCCCAGCGTGGCCTGGGCCCAGACAAGGTGGTTATCGCTGAAAAGGGTCAGCTGAATGCCAGAGGAGTGGACCCAGGCAAAGTGTAGAAAAGAGATATAAATATGGTCCAACCGGGAGTGGTATGCCTGCTCCTCCCCAACACTCACCTGGATGAAGGCGGGGGGCTGGTAGGGTGACAAGCATGCCAGACATCCACCAGAGAGTAGTTTGTCAGGATCCCCACTGAGGACACCCACAGTGGCCTGGTTCTGCTCCCTGCCCAACCCGTCTTGTGGATCTAGAGTAACATTAAAGTCCCCACCAAGAACCAGGCTCTTGCAAGGGTTGGGGGTGCTGATGTAATTGTCCACCTGGTGGAAAAAAATCCGCCAACTCTGGGTTCTTCGCAGGGGTGTACACATTCAGAAGGTTCAGGACCAGCCCCTACACTTGGACCTAGAGGTGCAGCAGGCAGCCCAGAACCACCTCAATGTCCTGGAGAACCTCCAGCTGCAGGCCTGAGACTAGGGTGGCCACCCAGCAAGAGATGGCTGAGAAGTAACTAAAAAAGACCCTGCCTCCCCACTCCAGTTGCCAATTAGGCTCATCAGCTGGAGTTGTAAGGGTCTCCTGCAAGAATACCACGTGGTACACCCCCTCCTGAAGGAAGGAGAGCACCCGGCATCATCTGAGACCCTTCCTGCAGCTGTGGACGTTGATGGTTGCAATCTTAAATAACCTCATGGCTTGATGGGGGGGAGGGTATGGAGTGGATGGTTCAGCAGGGGCCTCATGCATCTCAGCATTCAGTTTGGGGTTCATCAGCTCACATAGCGCCCTCCCATAAGTGTAGAGGGTATCTATGAAACTGCGGGCCCACCTATAGAGCCAGGCATTGCAGCTTTTGGGCCCCTTGCTTGCACCCTCGCAATGATGAGGATACTGCCAAAATCTCCCCAGCAGTCCAAGGTGAACTATACCTTGTTGGTGGACCGCGGGGTTTAACTGTGGTTAAGAAATGCAAGTAGTTCACACTGGAGAACATTGAGACTGAAAAGTCTGCAGGCTCCATGGAGCCTGCTGATTATTGGACATCCTCCTCCTGATCCTGGTGCTCAACAGACTCCTTAGACAGTGTCTGAACCCACTGGTCCGCTAAGACCCTGGACTCTGATTGCGATTGGGAAAGCTCTGCAGCCCCTTGGGACAAAGTCGGGGGTGGGTTTCCTTCACAATGTATCCTGGTCAGTACTCCAAGAGGTACCCCCTCTCTATTTGAAGGGATCAAAGCAGATGCACAAGCGCTGTGGGAGGTATAGGGACTCTCCTCCCCCTACAGAGCAGAGCCAGATCACCAATGGCGACTTAACTATATATCTTTTAATGGGAGAACAATACTGGGAATGTAACCAGTATAAACAAGGGGGTATAGGGGACACTACAGTGCCCTGAGGGGTTAGGATTCAACAAAGGTTAGACACTTACAATCATAGACTTACTCATCCAGTTGACAAAAGACAGGGTTAACCAAAATGTAAAACACAAACAGCAGAACAAACAATACTGGTTGGTGAAATGTAAAAGGCACAAAATACAAAATGTCAAATAATATAGGGCCTAGGTACCTAGAGGGGAAGAAAGAGGGTCCCTTTCCACTGCAAGAGAGCTCTCCTTGTTAGTTCACTCACCCAAGCTAGAATTTAAACTTGGATCTCTCACATGGTAGGCAGAAACTCTATCACACAGCCACCAGTGCTGGCACTGGTCTAGGCTGCTATGGGTCTTGACCATCCGGGAGCCCTGCCCTGATGTGGAGCTGCCTGGCCTTTTATTGGATGATCTGGAAGCAGAGCTGGGAGCCTCTCAGGTAGCTGCTCAGATCCTTGCTGGAGCTGGGGAGCCTCTCCTGCTGGCCACAGCCTCTCATAGGGGATCCTGGAGCCCAGCAGGGAGCCTCTCCTGTCAGCCACATGCTGCACTGCTGAGGGTCCAGTTGCTACCTGCAGGTCCCACTCCTTCAGGCTCTTCTGGGGCAACTGCTCCTGCCCCACTTGCTCAACATTTTGCCAGCTCTTTGAAGATCCTTCCTTGTGTTCCCTCGCTGGTCTCTTCTGAGTCAGCTGTGCTGACCCTTTTATCCCCCTCCAGGTGACCCACAGGGCCAATCAGGGGATATGGAGGGTGAGCCTCTGGGGCCTGATTGGTGAGGAAAGGGAATCCCAAGTCCTCCAATCATCTTTTGCTCTTTCAAAACCCCTGGGCTAAGTCACTGCCAGCCAGCCTGTCACAACAATATGGTAAGGTAGAGCTGGAGCCCTGGGGGGGTCTGCACTGGGTCCCCGACAAGATTGGTCTGTTGATTAGGGGACCCCACCTGACCCTTCTGGTGTGGGACCATGGAGCAGGCTGGAAGTGAGGTTTTTCAGGGAGGTGGAGGGAAGAGACCCATCAGACACTGGGTGACTTCAGTGTCTGCCTTAGGATCTTGGGAAAGGGGACCTCCCTCCTCAGGATTCACTGAGGTGAGCCCCAGGGCCCCTGTCTCCCTCAGATCGTCGGGTGGGGGCTCCACTGTCAGAACTTCCTTTGAGTTGGTTGAGGCCTTAGCCTTGGCACCCATGGTTTTGGTCTCAGGCTATAGGCCCTGACCAGCAGAGTGAGGGACTTCCTCCATGGGCTACCATTCAGGACTGTCCAGCAGCCCTGAAACCTCCTACATGGGGATCACCTGTTTGATCTTTCCCAGGGGTTGGGTGTAAGGCACAGCTGGTGAGGCAACCAGGAGCTGGGCTACTCCTTCCTCCATGTGGTGGTGTTGGGAGAATGGGAGGAGTCCTCCACATCAGAGGGCTCCAGCTGTGCCCAGGTCTTCCTTTTGGCTTTGGGCACTGGAGGGGACCTGCACCCATTCAGCCATGGGGTGGTCCCCAGGTGGATAGGGTCCAGTAGGAGAAGGTGAGGGTTGTGGGGGTGGGGCAGCTACAGCGAGGGCATGACTAGGGGCAGGGAGCTTTGCTCCTTCTCTCCTCTTGGCTGCAGCTGCCCTCCCTGGGACTCTGCCATACTTGGTTTGGGGGCAGGGTTCCATGAGCTCACAGGGGGCTGGATAATGTGGCTGGGGTGCCAGGGGGGCCAGAGGGATACCAGTGGCAGGTGCATCACTCTCAGCAGTGGGATCTACAGATGTTCTCTGCTCCTGGCCCATGGAGCACTCGTGACCAAGTGCCCTGGGGTGTGGCACCAGAAGCATCACAGGTCCCCCAACATCTAGAAAACCCTCACCAGCATCCCCTGAAAAGGAATCATGAGGCACCCCTCAGCCTCCAGCCACATTTCTGCCACCAGCTGGATCATAACCTGATGATAGAGTGCATGTGGCAGAGGCCGGGGTCTCAGCACCCCAGTGAGAAGGCCACTACCAGGGAGATAACTCTCCCCAGGGTTTGGAGCTGGGGGAGCAGGGCCCAATTAGGGATATAGGGAGGGAGAGAGCTGAGGACTACCCTGGTCCCCAGCTCTTCTAGGGGATCGAGGGGGATATACTGGCCCTCCACCATGAGCCCCTTCCCCACTGCCTTTTGTGGAGCCCCCTCCAAGGCAAGGAAAAAGACCCCCTTGCCATGAAACAGGGAAGCCTCCACAACCTTGGGGGCCCTGGCTACCCAAGCCAGGGCCTGCACCCAGGATTCAAAGTGCAGGTTTTCCTGCTTGCGTAGTTGACACTTCACTGCCTGTCTGCCAGTGCGTGCTGGAAAGGGGGCCCTGCCGCTTGAGCTGGAAGAGCTGGTGGTGGAGGGTCCTGGTTCTGTGGCTTTGGATCATCCTGCAGCTCCCTGTGCATAGCTGTGATTCCCCCACTTGGGGGAGAGGGCTGCATTGATGGGGCCAGACCTAGGGACAGGGACAGGCTGAGTGGGTGTATCATAGTTTCATAACTGGTAGGGTCGGAAGGGACCTGAGCAGATCATCAAGTCAGACCCCCTGCCATGGGCAGGAAAGAATGTTGGGGTCAAACAACCCCAGAAAGGTGATTATCTAGCCTCCTTCTGAAGACCCCCAGGGTAGAAGAAAGCGCCACTTTCCTTGGAAGCTGGTTCCAGATCCTAGCTGCCTTGACTGTGAATTAGTGCTTCCTGATGTCCAGCCTGAACCTACTCTCAGTCGACTTATGGCCATTGCAGTGTGTGCTGGCTGGTGTGCTGGTTGGTGTAGTGCACCTGGTTCCTCCAGGCACTGGTGGTCTAGGCTTGGGGGCAGGGCCCTTGCCCTTCCCACCTCCAGCTGTGGAGGAGGCTGAAGAGGAGACCTTCCCACTGCCCATACCCTTGGGGGTGGTGGAGGAGGGGGCTTGGGAACCCCTCCATGGGTGGCCTGGCCAGGGGAGACCCCCTGGCCCTGTTGGCTCCCTGCTAGAGTCCTGCCTGCCCCTGGAGCGGAGGTTGCAGGCTTCTCTACCCCCAGAGGAGGTTGGTCAGACTCTGCCTCTGGGGTAGGGGCTACACCCTGTATGCGGCTCTGATCAGGCCACAGTACTGCATCCAGTTTTGGGCACCACACTTCAAGAGGGATGTGGAGAATCTTGAGAAGGTTCAGAGGAGGGTTCAGAGGTGGGCCTGCAGGCAAGGCCCTACAAGGAGAGACTGAGGGACTTGGATCTCTTCAGCCTTTGCAAGAGAAGGTTGAGAGGTGATCTTGTGGCTGCCTATAAATTCATCAGGGGAGGGTAGCAAGGAATAGGAGATACTCTATTTACTAGGGCATCCCCTGGTGTATCTAGGTACAAAGGCCACAAATTGATGGAAAGCAGATTTAGGTTGGACATTAGAAAGAAATTCTTCACAGTAAGAGTTGCCAGAATCTGGAATGGGCTTCCAAGGGAGGTGGTGCTCTCCCTTACCCTGCGGGTCTTCAAGAGGATACTGGACAAGCACCTAGCTGGGGTCATCTGACCCCAGTGCTCTTTCCTGCCCAGGGCAGGGGGTTGGACTTGACCTATTGAGGTTCCTTCCGACTTTAACATCTATGAATCTATGAATCTCCTTGGGGGCTTGGCTGGATTCTGCCCACATAGGGGGGGTTTCAGGAAGCTCTGTAAGGGCATCTGCCCCCCCGCAGAAGGTTCCTGGCCTCCCATTGCTTCACATATGGGAGGGGAAAACAATAAAGAAAACCAAAATATACAGTGGAGCTGGTGAATCTAATAGGGGCACGCTGGGGTTGTGAGGGAAATGGGAGCGGGGAAGGGGACTGAAGCTTACTGAGCTACAGCCCCACAGGAAAAAAACTAGGAGGGCTATGCTTGGGGAATGTGTGTGTGGGGGGGAACACACACACAAGGGCTGGGGAGACTCGAACTGTCTTATTCAGCCACACAACAAACACCAGGGCAGGGGGAGTGGACCATAGGATTTACCATACAAGGGCAAAAACACATGGTAAGGCTGCTGAGGTAGATGTAAAAGATGACTGGATTGATGGAGGAGCTTTGTTTGTTGAAGATTAGTCCAAGAGCTCCTCAGGCCTCCAGCCAGGCACTCTGTAGTAGAGCAATAGGCATGAAAACAAAGCAGGATCAGATGCAGTGAGGCAACAGGAGCAATAAATTAGGGAGTAATCCAGTGCAGGTGTGGTGTTGAGTGGTGCAAGGTGGCGCAACAGAGAATCTTTTTCTCTCCGGAGAGGGGGCAGCATCAGAACAGATGGAAGCAGTAGCAGCAACAGCAGCAGCGGTGGTAGCAGCCATCCAGTTCAGCCACTCTTGGTATGCTTCAGGTGAAACTGGAGGTGAAGGTGGGGGCTGGCCTGCCAAGGCAGCTGGGGCAGCCAAGGCACCTTTAGGCTCCAACAGCGATGGTGGGGGAGGGGCCCACAGGTAGTGCAGGCTCCCTCCCCAGGCTGTTCCCCCACCACGGCTTGGTGGTGAGGGGGACAGCAGGTCAGAACAAGGGTGCAGAAGCTGGGGTGCAGTGCTAGGGTGTGGTGATGGGGTGTAGTAGAGGTCCTCCCTGTGTGTGTGTGTGTGGTGGGGCAGCAACAGCAGCAGCCCAAGGCAGGAAGGGGTGCAGCCAATTTACCTCCAAAAGTGCTGAGAACAAGCCAGCAGCTAACAGTAGTCAGGGGCAGGAAGGGGCCTGGCCATCTTCTCCCCAGAAGCTCCTGAGACCAAGCCTGCAGCAATCAGCAGCAGCAGCCTGGGACAGGAAGGGGCATGGCCAACTTCCTCCCAGAGGCTCCTTCCCCAGAAGTTCCTATCTATTTCTCCACCCAATTACCATGGGGAAGGACCACCTGGCTAACTAGGAGTCCCTTTTTATGGGGGCTAATGGACGAATTGAACAACTAAATTCTTGGAACATCTAATGAAAAAACAGGAGTGTCGTGTGGGTCAAAGGTGGTTAGGAAGGCCAAGGCAGAGATGGAACTAGGGCTGGCAACCAGAATTAAGGATAACAAAAAGTCCTTTTTCTAATACATAGGGAGTAAGAAGGTGGCACCAGGTAATGTGGGGCCCCTACAGGACAGGCTTGGCAATCTGGTGATTGCAGCAAAGGAAAAAGCTGATCTCTTCAACGAGTTCTTTGCTTCCATATTTCTGAGCAGGGACCAGGACAGCTCTCTCACTAGGATTATGGACGGGCTCAAGGGACATGACACCATGCCTAAGGTCAGGGACGGTGTAGTTAGGGAACTTCTGGAGGGTCTGGATGTGTTTAAATTAGCAGGTTCAGATGCTTTTTAGCTGAGGGTACTGAGGGAATTGGCAGAGATCATAGCAGGGCCCCTGGCACAGCTGTATGAGTGCTTGTGGTGCTCTGGCCAGGTCCCAGAGGACTGGAAAAGGGCCAATGTGGTCCCCATTTACAAGAAGGGGAGAAAGGGGGACCCGGATAACTATAGGCCAGTTAGTCTCACCTTGGTCCTTGGGAAGACCTTTGAGAAAATTATCAAGGAGTACATCTGCAAGGGCCCAGCATGGGAGGTAATTCTCAGAGGCAACCAACACAGGTTCATTGTAGGCAGAACCTGCCTTACTAACCTTGTTTCCTTTTACAACCAGGTCACCAAGTCCTTGGATACAGGCGTTGAGGTGGATGTCATGTACCTGGGCTTCAAGAAGGCCTTTGACACTGTTTTTCACCCCACTCTCATAAAAAAAATTAGGCAACGGTGGCATTGATGCCTACACAGTCAGGTGGGTGGCAAATTGGCTTGATGGTTGCACCCAGAGAGTGGTGATGGATGGGTCATTTTTGACCTGGAAAGATGTGGGCAATGGAGTACCCCAGGGCTTGGTCCTCAGGCCTGTACTATTCAACATCTTTATCTGCAACTTGGAGGCGGGCATGGAAAGCATGCTGTCTAAATTTGCTGATGATACAAAGATGTGGGGAGAAGTGGGCACCCTGGAGGGGAAGGACAGAATCCAATTAGATCTAGACAGGTTACAGAGGTGGACGGATAAGATAGAATGGAATTCAACACAGACAAGTGCAAGGTAGAATGAACCTGCAACACACCTATAAGCTGAGGAACACCCTTCTCAACAACACAGTGGCTGAAAGGGATCATGGAGTCATTGTTGACTCTAGGATGAACATGAGCTGCCAATGCGAGAAAGTCGTCAGTAAAGCTAAATGCACCTTGTCGTGCATCTACAGATGTATCACAAGCAGGTCTAGGGAGCTGATCCTTCCCCTCTATGCAGCACTGGTCAGGCTGCAGTTGGAGTACTGCATCCAGTTCTGGGCGCTGCACTTCAAGAGGGATGTGACTAACCTTGAGAGGATCCAGAGAAGGGCCACTCGCATGGTCAGGGAGCAGCATGCCAGGCCCTATGAAGATAGACTAAAGGGCCTGAATCTATTCAGCCTCCACAAGAGAAGACTGAGAGAGGATCTGGTGGCTGTTTATAAACTCACCGGGGGTACCAGCAGAAAACAGGTTAGGCTCTGTTCCCCCAGGCACCACCTGGGATAACAAGGAATAAAGGCCACAAATTGATTGAGAGCAGGTTCAGGCTTGATATCAGGAAGCATTACTTTGCTGTTAGGGCTGCCAGGCTCTGGAATGGTCTCCCAAGGGAGGTTGTCCTCTCCCATACCTTGGGGGTCTTCAAGAGGAGGTTGGATAGATATCTGGCTGGGGTATTGTGATCCCAGCATTCGTTCCTCCCCAGGGCAGGGGGTCAGACTTGATGGTCTGTTCAGGTCCCTTCCAAACCTAGAAACTATTAAACTATGAAAGGGTCAAAACATTAAAATAAATGCACCTGAGAGGGGCCCAGAATCTCCTGAGGCCAAGTAGCCCTGAGCTTCATGCCAGGGCAGCTTGTTATACTCGTGGGGTCAGCACAGGTGCTGACCCCAGCTTTCAGCTCCCTCTGGCTGCAGATCCAGGATGAGTTGGGCAAGGTCAGTTTGCCCAAGTGGCACAATTTGTCCCACACCAAAGTGCATGTTCAAGTACATGTGCTGAGGCACAAATCTCTCATATAAATTTGTGGTGCTGCTATTTGAGCTGCTGCATTTGCATGTGCATGCATGTGTGGACAAGTCCTCTCTGTGAAAGTGAGCTGTGGACTAGGTATTACAAGTCATTCCTAGCACTCAGTGTTACTTGGACAATATGCTCTTAACAGGAGTCAGCAGTAACAAACATCTTGAAAATTTCAGGGAGGCATGGTATTTTTCACGTTGATTATAAGCTTAGAATAAACAAAGTAAAATGTTAATTGGAAAAGGCTTTATTATAAACATGCCACCTTTGGAAATAGGGCACATAAATCAAATAACAAAAATTAAGGCTATCCTTAGGGCACCCAAGAAGCTTATAATACCTGAAAGAATTCAGTATGCTTTAATACATTGTTGCCTCCAACAGTAGCTCATGATGCCACCCTGGAACAACTAGAACCAGTAATTTCACATGTGATGGAGGATCATATTGATTAGATTGAATTGCTGTTTGCCTTTGTTACTGGATTTCTTACCCCAGAAGAATGTAATTCTGCTTAAGGTGAGAGAGAGGTAAGCAGGAGGAGCTGCCTCTCCTGGTGGCTGAGGAACACCCGGACTTGATTGGGCTCACGGAAACCTGGTGGGACCCGACTCATGACTGGGCCGTAGGCCTCGAAGGCTATGCCCTTTTCAGGAAAGACAGGGTGGGTAAGAGAGGCGGTGGGGTTGCGCTCTATCTCAAGGAACGCTTCTCTGCAGTGAGTGTTAACTTGGGGGAGACTCAGGACCAGATGGAAGCAATTTGGGTCAGGCTGCAAGGAGGATGAGGGGAAAGGGACTTAATGGTGGGTGTCTGCTACAGACCACCCAACCAGAAGGAGGAGCTAGACCTCCAACTTGCTGGCCAGCTTAAGGAGGCGGCTAGGACGAGGGATGTCATCGTCATGGGGGATTTCAAT
>JAGPOW010000304.1:59693339-59714983 GCA_030014935.1 Caiman crocodilus | reverse complement strand
GCTCTCCCCATGCACACAGTATTAAATGCTGCAGAAGGTTAGTGCTGAGAACATATGGTATTAACTAGCTTTTCCTCAATTCCTTCCCCCTTTGGCTGGCTAGACTGTGCAAACACATGGAGCTGATCTCAGGCATTGTGGCAGAAGCAGCTTTACACAGCAGGGAAATGATGCCATGGAGCTGTCTTTCCCACCACACAGCTACTCCATTTCATTAATTTTGCTTCCCTCCGAGCCACCCAGCAGGAGAAGGCATATGACTCAAACTAACGAAGGCACAGGGAAAGAATCCAGCATTTTAAAGAACTTCTGTAAAGAGGGTCTGCAAGTATTATTTTAAATGAAACTGGGAAGGCATTAATTTTCAGTTGCAATAGGAGCTGCAGTGTTTTCACTACTGTGTACTTTCTAATTCTTCTTTTGTTTCCCCCTCACACCAGAGACCCAAATCTTACAGTGCTGGATATGGGCATCTTTGATGGAAATCCATGAGAATTACTCAGACAGTGGTAGAAAACTGGCCCCTTAAGTATGGTATTAAAAGCTTCTGGAGATCTGTGGATTAGTGGAACCTCCAGTAATATCTGTCTTCCTCTTCCTGTCATCTTTACCATCTTTTTACTGTTAGTCTATGAGTGTGGACACATGGCATGATTATTGTGGATTCCACTTCCATAGTAAATGTACTCCCAAGTGAGGAACAGACATAGGTTTCCTAAGCTGTCTGTCCTCTGTAGGTGCTATTACACAGACTAGTTTCTAGGTAGTAAGAAGCTGGTTTGTATTGAGTAAAGTATGAAACTGGGGAGCAGAAGTGGGGCACGTTCTACATGCGGAATTTCTCATGTAGTAAAGTCACTATGTATTTTTCAATGGGTAAAATTGACTTGGATTTAAGTAATTTACAAAGTAGTAAAGCTGTGTGATTGTGCACACTAAACTCTATGTTGTAATGTAACTTTACAACATACACGTATGTCCTATATCACACTATATGTCTCTCTGCTTTTTTGTTCATCCACATTCTCAATTCAGTTAGCACCACAGTTCTTAGCCAGGGTGCCATGGCACCCCAGCATGCCGTGAGATCCTTTGAAGGTTGCTGTGAGTTGTGAGAGCATAAGAGAAGTGTGATGAGAAGCAGAGTGTAACAGGATGGCACCTGAGGGCTGCTATAATGTCCCCTAGTGGCCACCCTGAGCCAGACCAGCTCTTTACTTCTGCCTCTCGGGGTCTTCCCCTGATGTCTCACCTACCAAGCCTTCGATGTTGATGATGAGGGGAGGTTCCCCTTAGAAGCTGATGAGCTTTAGGTGCTCTTCCTCATTCCTTTTTTCCCTCTAGGGGCTCCCCTGGCCCACTTGACTTGGAGTTCAGATCCCAACACCTTGAAGTCTCTCTCTCTCTCACTTTCTACCTGGAGTAATGCTGGGCCACTCAGACCCTAACCCTTGTCCAGGCTTCAGCCTCTTCAGCCTTGGCCTGTTTTTCCTCTAGATGAAGCCACTTAGCCCAGGTTCACTGACTTGGGCCCTGGCTCTTTGGGCCTCAGCTTCACAGTGGAGGGTGTCTACCAGGTACCCTGCTCATGGCCTTCTCTACACCTCCAGCCACTCCCGGTCCTCCAGTTATTCAATAAACAAACATATACCAGCACTGAAATATACACAAACTGCTTTCACACAAGTGTGTCCCTCCTGTGGTCTGTCAACATCCTGTCACAATCTATAACTCCCAGGGCTAGGTCTGCTCTCATCCTTGTGGGTAGCTTGGGTATCCCTAGGCATTGCTTCCCACAGTCAGCTTTCCTGTGGGAGTTCCTCTCCCTGCAGCCTGTAGGGCCTGACTGACCACTGTGGCTCAGATCCTAAGCTTATACGCCTGGAAGCCTCTTTCCCCCTTTCTGTTATGTAGCTTCTCCCCAGCCACAAAGGGGTTCTCCCCTCCTAATTAAGGGCCAGCCTGCACTCCTACCCCTGTTGCTCCACCCAAGTGGCTTAGCCTGTTTCCCTCTCTTAAGATGACAAGAGCCCCCTGACTCCCTGTTACACTCTCCTCTCCACCCCTGCTATTGTCTGCGTCCCTTGTCTGTGCCCAGCTGATCCCACACCCCACTGCCCAGCCCCACTGCAAAAAAGTAAACACTGTAAAGTGTAATAGATAATTAGTTTTTGGAATTGGGTGCCATGCAGTTCACAAAAGTTATGGAGGGGTGCCTTGGATCCAGAGTAGCTCAAGTCCAAAAAGACTGAGATCTACAGTTGGAGGATTCAGGATTTTTCTTTTAACCAAGCACCTGTTTTTCATCCATTCACACAAAATGCAGGTGACTAAAAGGAAGGTGTAATCAGAAGAAACACCAAGAAAAGGTGTTGGTAGACTGTAAATTAAAGTTGCTCTAAAACATGCATGTAAGAGAGCATAGCCTATGAGAAATCTCCATTGGCATATTCCTTAGTGCAATGTAGTGGGCTTTAGAATGCATGGACATTCTTGAGCATGCTAACCTTAATTTAATTGGCTGTATTGAAAGGCTGGAGCACCAACACAAGTGCATGTATGTCTCTGTACTAGGGTTTCTGGGGCAATTGCACTGTATGGGTTTTAATTTGCACCACAGCCAACTGAAAATTCCTGGTCTTTGTACTTCATTATGGCTAGTGTTTTCTTAGATCAAGCTTTGGTTAGTTTTCAGATTAATCTATTGGATTATATCAGGTATCCAGGTTGTAGCTGTATTGTTCTAGAGGCAAAATGAATCAGTTCTGTATTGAATTACAGCATTGAGAACCTTTTGTGAAAGTTACTTGTCATCCTTCCTGTCCTTGCAGCTGTGATCTACAGTCGTGTTTACCTCCGCCTTCCTGTCACTCTTTGGCTTAATATCTGTTGACGGCCTCTATTTTTCAAAGTTTCTGCCTTGGGCTGTTTCTTTGCCAAAGCTGTGTAATCTTCCCGTGTACTGTTATGTGTGTATTTATGAATACAGGCAGGATATTAAATAAGGTAACAGAAAAAGTGTTAACAACTTCAGGGATTTAATCCAGTGTTGCTGAACAATCCCTACCACTCTGTTCCCTGGACATGCAAGGAAGGTAGGTTCAGACACTGAAAGAGAGCCCTTCTTTTTTTAGCAACTGATATCTCTGGCTATTGCAGCTGAAAGGTTCTCAAATATAGTTTCAGCTATATGACATCCCTCTGAAGACATCATACAAATCTGCAACATAGCAGAAGCCGTTGCTTAGCATCTCCCTAAATAATGTACATTTATTTTATTTTTTAAATTATGAATATTAATAATGTGTATAGTGGCAGCACATAAAGTCTTCAACTAGGTCTGAGTCTCACTGTTAGGGACACTATGTAAATATGTTGCATGCTCCAAAACCCATATAAGTGTCCCAAATAAAGTACAACCTAAAAATTAAGATATATTAAGTAAGAATGAAAAAAACAAGCAGTTAAGGAACACAAAGAAGTAATAAAAAGAACAGAGAGTTATGGCGTAGGTTAGCTCTGTTGACAGTTCATGACCAATTGATAGAAGTAATCACAAATAATGTTCTCTTTAAAATAGAAAATTACAGTCACAAGAGGGAAAAATAAATAAGAGACCATCTGTATCTTGCCTAATCGAAAGCCTATTTCTTCCAGAAGCCCCATTTTAATAGTCAGGACTCAATTCCACAAACTTTCATTAACAACAAATCAAGGTTTTTTTTTTCCTTTGCTATATCAGGATTTGCCTCACAAGAAATATTGACTATAATCACTTTTCACAAATTAAAAAAAATCCTTCTTTGTTCTGTGTGCCAAGTTTCTGCCTAGACTTGATGGAATTTTTGCTGAGACGTAGAATAGAAGCTTCAGAATGGACTTTACTATGGAATTTAAATACAGTTTATAATAGAAAGGCTGACAGACCTTTTCTTGAGCACTGGGAACATGAAAACAGCAATACAGTGATGAAACAATAGTGGACAGGGAATTTTTTTTCTCAGATTTTTATCTTTTCAGAGGATAAAATGTAAAGGTATTTTAGATATGGGAACTTCACCTGTGAAAGAGTTTAGGGCAAGTCATAAAGACAGCACAATACTATCAGAATATCTAAGGACTCAGCCATGTAATATATAGCATTACAGGTAAAAATAGCCCCAAAAGTAAAGAAGTTAAAGAAGAAATAATTTAGTTTAAAACCTAATAGACTCAAATGTTCCTTCATGGTTACAATTCTATATTTTTTGTCTATATTCTGATAGCATGCTTAGGATTGCTTAATTTTCTCATTATAGTAACACATTATTGTACTAGGAACTGACTTCACCTTTAGATCAGTCTTAGTTATTTGGTGGTGTTTCAGTTTGGAGCTCTTTTCAGTTCTCATTTAAGTCAATACGTGTTTTGCTGCCAACACTTATGACACTAGATTCAAGGTCTTGAGGCAGCACCTTGTGATAATGTGTATGCACCATAACATGCATATTTATGGTTCCCAGCTGGCATGTGGTTGCAACTCCCAAGTGAGAAACTAGGAATCCTCAGGTCCCATAGATTAAGGGAAAGTGTGATTAAGTCCAACTCTTGCCATGCTTTTAGGCACACAAAATAAATCAAATTCATCAGTGGTGTAACCCTGAATCAATGGCAGTATAAAGCAGTGGGGAAAAGAGTGAATTTTGTTAGCAAGTGAATGGACTAAAAATAAAGGTGGGCCCAAATGATTTTGCCTTTCCATTGGCCAGTAATACAAGATACTTGGTATCTTCTTCCTTGAAAAAAAAAGGTATTTTTTCACTACAGCAGCAGAATTTATTCTTGAGAAAACCCATGATAATTTTTTAATGAGACTCTTGACTATGTTAAATCAGCATGAAGAATTAATGAGCTTTCGAAACATTCTCTCTTACATATTCTACTTTCCACTGCCAAGGAAAGTTTACCGTTTTCAGTTCCTGTCCTTTGACTCCACTGAACACAGTATTGAATTTACCATGAAATAGCTAGAGCTGCCACTGTATCTTCACATACATGCTCACATACATGTAATATATGGAGGACCCGAGGCTCCTGCCTGGGAGCATCACTGCCACCCAGTACATGCCAGATGTACCATGTGAGGGTATATTACATGTCAAAATATACCATGTGTGTAGTGGCAGTGTAAATTGTTACTTGGTCATCTGCATTAGACACTCAAAGTGAGCCAGATGTAATACTCATCATGTTATTTTCATGTGTGCCCTACTGAGGCTAGTTCAATGAGGCATTAGGCTTAAGGTTATCTTTGACAGTAACAATTTAAAATGTATTTCTTAAACCATATTACTCAATATTCAAAACAAAGCAAACCACCTTTTATCCTAGTCTAGAAAAAGCCTAAGGGATATTACCCTTTTCAGGCAACAATAGCTAACGGAACAGAACACTCACCAAGATCAAAGACAAGAGCTATACAACTCACCTTTTTTCCTTGCATGTCTATCTAGATGATAAAATGTAATGTTATGTAATATGCACAGACACAAGCAAAAAAAGTTAGCTTTACAATACACACACACACACACACACACACACACACAAGCACACACATAAGCCATCAACTAACTGTAGCTATGGACTGGAAATGGAAGAGTTCTTTGGAGCTGCCTTCTTTGGAGCTCCCTCCTTGAGCAAAAATACTCAAGTGAGCAAAGGTTGCAGGATTTGATAGGTGCTGTGTCACCAGATTTGCCAAATGTAAGCTAAAAAGCTGTTGTGAAATGGTTACATGAAGAAGATGTTTTTAAAATAGTGCATGAATATTGTGCTAATATAACCACACAGATCTCTTGGCTGTAGTTTTCAGAGCTCACTAAAGAGATCTAACCACTCAGTTCCCTTAGGCAGGTCCGGAAATCTGAGCCTGAATCTAAAGTTTATTGTTTGTGTTTAGTAAGAGTGGCAATTCTTTGCCTTTGTAACTATATTTGTGTTTAGCTGATCTTCTGCTGTGCTTTGATAACACAGACTGTCTATAGTTTGGCAGCCCTCTTGGCCTTCAGTGTGACAAATGTAAATTCATATAAATGTTTAGGGCTGGATCATACCTTGTGATAACGTAGGTGTTGGGATGCTGGAATGTGACTGTGTCCATGCATACCTAATTTCATAAGCTGTGCAGTGAGGCATGTAGCAGAGAGGGGCAGGATGAACACAAAAGGGCTTTTGAGCAAGGAACATGCCTTCTTTTGGTGTTTGTACAGCCCCTCATGCCTTTTAGATGTCACCAGACATACGTAACAAATAGCAGTCATTATAAGGACAACTTTTCTAACACTACCCTCCAGAACAATAGCATTGCAGAGTAAAATATCTGTGTTTTTACCTGTTTCTACAAGTGCTTGGGGAAACGTGTGTGTGTGTGTATGGGGAGGGTCATAGTATGGCATGCACAGTCTTTCACCGAGACACAAAACACACTGCAATGTGTGTGAACGGCCTTTGGCAGCTGACCACCTGCTTTGTGCTCCGTGGCCTTGAACAGATGTCTCTCTACCGCTGCCCCCAGGTGGGTACCTCCACGCCTCGCGGCAGAAGCAGGCTAGCCAAACAGGTCGATATTCTGGCTGCTTTCAAGGTTTTACAAGCCTCAGCTTCATGCCTTTCTGCGTGTCTCAGCCGTCTCCCCCTGACAATGGCTGGCTGGAATTCAATCCCGCCGTGCCCAAGGGGAAAGGCACTGTCTGCAGAGCCTGGCTGTGGGAACTGGCCCCCTCCTTGCTGCTGGGCAGGGGAGCAGGTAGCTCCTGACCCCAAGATGGGCCCGAGCGGTTGGTCCTGACGCCTCTTAGCCCTGCTCATTGTCTGGAAGTGGCTGGAGAACGACGGAGCCGCCCTGCGTGGCACCCGCGGGGGCACCGGGCAGCATCAGCACGAAGGACGGGCACACGGGCTGAATGGTGGGGGCGGTCCTCAGGTGTGCCATGCATCCAGGCATTACCCGCCCATGCTCAGTGCTGCCCAGGGGCAGAGGACCTCCGTGGGGCAGGGCCCCGCGCCCCTCCCAGCCGCTCGGGGCCGAGGCGATGGCTCGTACCTGGGGGTGCAGGTGCCCTTGGCGGGGCGCACGCCCCGCGCCCGCTCGCGCTCCCGCTCCTCGACGGCCGGCGCCCGCGGCTGCGGCTGCGGCTCGGGGCCGCCCTCCATGGCCCGGGCCGCGGGGCGAGGCGCGGAGCTGTCCGGAGCCGGCGGTGCTGAACGCTCCTCCCGCGCCGCAGCGGCCACCGCCCTCCGCTGTCAAAGCGCTTGCGCCGGCCCCGGGCGGGGGAGCCCGGGGGCTGCGAGGGGCGGGGCGCGGGGCTGAACCGGACAGCTGGCGGCGCGGGCACTGCTGGGGAGGCAGGAGGGTGGGAGGTCAGCGCGTTCCTTCCCCACTCTTCCTTCCCCAGGTGTTAAGGGCCCTCTCTCCTTTCCAAGGGTCCTGATGTCCCACTAATCAAGCCCCTCTTGTTCTGCAACCTTGCTGTCTGCAGCTGGCCCAGTTACCAGCTCCTCCTTCAGCTCCTGGCTGGCTGTATCTTAACTTAGCCCCGGGGAACATCGGTTCAGGTGAGGAAAGCACTGGAGGTGCCGCTGGGTTGCTCAAGAAGGGCCAATTGTATTTTATGAAGAGGGAAAGGACACATATATTTAAATCTCCTAACTACGGGACTAATGAAACACCAGCTTTTAATTGGGGGGAGGGGTTGCCACCTTGTTGTGTACTTTATACATAATATGTCAGCAGGCAAATTAATGCAGCTTTTAATAAAGTTATATTTGGTTTTACTTTGGTATTCACCTGAATTCACCTGAATAATATAGACCTAGGCCCCTTATATATTAGTAATGCCTCTACTATCTTCTTAACTGGAGAAAAATCTCTATTGTGTTATATGTGATGATACTCTATACTATCTGCACCCTCCGTTTCAATATGCTAGATCCATCCATGAAACCACTATGCCTTGGCTGGGCTCTGTTGTTGTCCCTTTTGCAAGTGAATGGATTTTGTTTGGCATCCTTTCATCTGCAAGAGGCAGTTGCAGCCTATGGCATAGATTGTTTGCAGTGTAAATGGGCTTGGTACAGAAAGAGGGACATGTGGTCTCCTTACAAAATGTTTCCCTCAGCCTCCCATTTTCGATTTTAGAACAAGTGGAGTAACTGATGAAGCTGGGAGTATAGGCTTCACTTTCCTGTACTCCAGCATGAGGCAAGGCTTCCCTAAAAGTGATGTAGTATCACTACAGAATGCCATAGGATGATGCTACAGAGATCCAAGTTGTAGGGATGTAGGGATGGCACATACTTTTCATCTCTCTAGGAAGATAAAGTGTTGAAGTCAACTGGAAAACATAGTTGGCAACTGTGATACTGATTGATCTATATTCTGCAGCTCATTTCTTCATTAAAGTATTGCTGTCTTGGCCTTAACACCAAGATAGACATTTTGTGAACCAAGTCAGTTGCAACAGTCCTCAGCATCTAGTTGGAGGCTACAGTGAAACTGCATTTATAAGTATCTCTTACACAATGTTAATGCCATTTGAGAAAAAAAAAACACAATAATAATGTTTGCCAAAAAGTAACTGTCATGTTTTAAACAATTTCTGAACTACATTCACAACAGGAATGTGTGTTCCACAAGAAAGTCTGGATATTTTCATTTCACCAACAGGTACTGCTAACTCTGGTTATTTATAAGCAGAAAAGAGTTTCATTTCATCTCTGCTGTACTGTATTGTGTTTCATGGTATCCACTGACATCATCCTGGGCTGAAAGCAGCACTTATCTGGACACCCACAGGGGATTCATTCTCAGCTGCTCTCTCTAGAACCTTTTCCTTGACAATGGCCATGGTCCTGCTTGAAATTTTCACCATGGCAGTGACCTTGCCTTTTCTCATGTCATTGACTTTGGCTGTGATTATGGCACCCTCCTTTCTTCACCCGCTGTGAAAGAAGCCAAGGAAAAAAAAAGAAGAGTATTACATCATTTAATATCCTGGCAGCAAGTCCTAATCCACTAACTGCTTAGTGCCATAATGACACAGATGTCTTTGATAGTGTAAAGAATATAAACAGATTTTCCTTGATTTTCCCTGAGGGGACTCCCTGAGTGTGGGCTGAAGAGCTTTATAATCCACTGGAAGTGGAGGCTCAAAGACAAGATATGGAGAATACAAGCCTCTCTTTGACAAGAAGATAACCCCATATTACTTGGGAGTGCACTAGCTGCATTTCAGGGAGGGGAGTTGACTTTACTTAGTACTGACCATGAATATGTTTTCCTGCTAGAACTAGGCCAGGTCCCTCAGTGGGACCAGGTATACTGCAATTAATAACTCTAGAACACTGGTGCCCCACTTTTCTGGGCTGTGGGCCAGATTAGTGGTATGGTCCAATCCAACTCGGGGGTGGTACACAGACATGATCCAGTGTGTGGCCCCAACCCCATTGGTTGAGCTCAAAATTGGGCCTGCCACCCTAGTCTTGGCTCTGACCCTGTGCGTGCTTGATCAAACTCTGGCTTTAGCTCCAGCCCTGGCCCCATATGTGCTAGTTTGGCTCTGTTGCCTTAGCTCCATGCTCTGAGCCAATTCTGCACGCAGGACCATGTTGTCTCGCCCACAAAGCTTGAAAATTTGGCAGTGGGGAGCAGTAGCAACTTTAATTCGCACTGCTACCCCACTACCACATTTCCAGACCTGTGGGGTGTCCCAGGATGACAGGGCTTTATGGGCCAGATTGACTCATGAGTCAGAGGTTTAGCTCTCCTGCTCTAGAGCCATGCATGTTATGTGGCTCAGAAGGAAAGATTTAAATCCCGTGTCTGCTAAAAAGTTTGGACAGAACTTAGTCAGTGGTAAACACTCACCATTTCTTTTCCTTTCCATATCTCCAGCTATAACAACAACAACAGATCAAATTATTGAACTGTTTTAATAGATAACGTTTTCCTATTGGCTAGAATCTGATACTGTGGCTTTCCTTTTAAGGATTGACATTGTAACCAGAAGAGCTTCACCTAATTCAGTGGTTCTCAATCAGGATGTTGCACCCAGGGGTGCCACAAGACTCTTCCAAGGGTGCTGCAGCATTGCTGCCACTGCTCAGTGTGTGTCTGTTCCAGAAGTTGCATGAAGAGACAGACCAGGATAAACCTAAAGCAAGCAGGATTGCCCCTTCCTGCCACAGCTCTTCCCAGTCCAACTCATCTTGTAACCTTTTAGGGCAGTTTCACCTGGCAGGGGTGGTGTAGCAGTCTGGAGAAACATCTGGGTGAGAAGCATTGCACTAAATACTTGTTCCATAACTGGTCAGCCTGACTTATTTTTTTCTTATATGGGGAGAAAATAGCTCACTATGCTCTACCTTTCCTCTTTAGCTATAAGTTTACTTCTGATCTGGAATGCATTTCCTGTAAAGTTAATGTGCATCAAGTGAGGCATCAGCCTTGTCCTGAGTTGTGGGTGGGTTTGTTCGTTTGCATGCTGGGAACTGTGAAAGGCAGTCCCTGCATCTGGATGCTCTAGTAGCATAAGGAAGGCTGGGCAAATGGGACCCATGCCCTGGGCACTGACAGTTGTGAGGATGACAGGCAAGGGGATGTGCTCTCAACATAGACTTATGCAGGAGCTGTTCGCTCTGACAGGCAGGGCAGACCCAGGAGCAGGATTCACCTCACAGCCTCCCTCCTCTCCCCATTGCTGGCAGCAACAACTTCTGTGTTAACCCTTCCATAACTGAATTAAGCTTTGTAGTCCTGATCTGCATGTAGATCAGTGGCACCTGTGAGAGGGTTAATGCAGCAGAGGATGAGTGAAGATGAGATGGGGAGCCTGCAGCCCGGGGGTGAGACTATGCCACTCTGCCCAGCCTCCTCACCACCAATCTCTAATGCTCAGCACAGCCCCCTTCACACCTCCCTCACCCTGCCACCTCTCTGCTCTGCACAAGACACAGAGATAACTGGCTATGCCTCTGGGAGTTGGGATTACTCCTTTGTTCGGGATTAGGAATGCTTCCTTTAAATTGGTATCAGCTTCTCCATCTCATTTCAGGACTCAGGGCTCTTGCCAGTAATTTTTAGTTTCTTCTTCCTTGTATTATGTCTGTAATCTGTTACAACAAGTAGACCCAGGATGAAGTTCTAACTACTCTGTGAAACTGTATTGTGGTAAAATGTATGATGCATTGGGCCACTGGCTCTCAATCAGATTTTTGCTAAATTTAGAAAAGTTATGGAGGGGTGCCCTGAGCCTAAATAGTTTGAGAACCACTGCCCTAATCCTTGTTCTCACCCTGGATTTGTACAATGTACTAGGACCATCTACTTCCCACATGATAAAAAGAAGGAAGTTTGCATGATTGAGACAGTGAGTTAGAACTCAGGAGATTTGGATTCAGCTTCATGCTTTGCCAGTGACTTCCTTAACAACCCTGAGCAAATCACTAAGTCTCCCTGTGCCTCAGCTTACCATTTATAAAGTGGGAATAATTATATTTCCTTTCTTCTACCCTGTACCAGACTTATCTATTTAGACTGTAAGCTGTTTGTGGCAGGGATGGTCTCATACTGTGAATTTGTATGGTACCTAGCTCAATGGGACCCCATATCTCATGTAGGCACTATCATATTGCTACTCCCACTAGTGACCCCTCCTTTCAGCCATTATTACACATTAACTGCTGAAACAGTTGTCTGTAAAATCACATACTGTCCCTCCTTTTCTCTTTAGTAGTGAGATAGTTGGCTGTTAGCCATGGCATCACAGCCACATGTCCCACATAGGTATCCTTTGTGCTTCTGACCTGAAAGTATTAAGAAGTACCAGAGAGAGAGAATTGAAGAGAAAGAATAGAAGGGAAAAGATAAGTTATAGAAAGATGTGTGAGGTAAGACAATAAAAAGAAGAAAGAACATAATGCATGTGAGAGAGAGAAAAAAGTAAAAATAAAAACAAAGGCAACAAAGATCAAGGCAGAATAGAGATAAGAAAGGAGAGAAGTGAAACTGGTAAAGAATAGGGTGCATGGAATGATAATGAGATGGGGAGATGAAAAGCACAGGCTTTCTGTGGTTTGAAAAACCTCCATGCTGGAGGGAGAGTCAGGCAGCACATTGCCCTCTTTCTCCCTTGCATACCTACATACAAGTGGCAGCAGTAGGGCCAAGGCAGAGTGTTAAGCAAATTATAAAAGTCAGTCATATCAGGTGTGTGTACTTTTGCCCCAAGCAGATAATGACATCTTTCAATTGTGTGTGGTTTGGGCTGTGAAAAGAACAGAACTAAACTGAGCTCCATTTTGCATGTGAGCTTTGATACAGTATTTAATTTGATCATATTCATTTCTGGCCTTTACCTAGCTTCCTGTCTTCCCTTATTCCCTAGGCCCTGCCTCCCAGAAGCTGGCCTTAGGAGAAATAGTGCCAGGGGCAAACTTACATTTTGCCTCTTCCACCTCCCCCGCCCACCATACGCACCTCCTCTACAGTGCCTTCCCGAGCACCCCCAGCAAGTCACCAATGCTGCTGCCCCACTGCAGAGAGTCTCTATCTGACAGGCTGGGGAGCTGGGCAGGACATCTGCCTATGACAGGGATCACTATCAGAAGCTCCATGGAGCTGAGGTGGATGGAGAAAGAACCTAAGATGAATGGCCAGAGTGCTGGCATGGGGGCTCTTTTGCCCTGCAGGTGCCACAGGGCTCCTCCAGGGTCCAAAACACAACTGACTGTGTGAAGGTGAGACTCCCCTGCTCCCCTCTGTGGGCTGTCAGCCCCAGCTTGGGTCTCCCCACCCCACCCTGCCCTACCAAGGCAGGAGCAGGTGCCATTGCTATCCCCACGTGTAGCCTGCCCTGCCAAAGCCCCTCACCCCTCTTCCCTGGCATCACACAGGGCCCGGAGCAATGCCCCAGGCCAGTGCTGCTACCTGTTGTTTGCAGTGCCCATGTATGTGCATGTGGTGCCCCCTGGTCACAGTGCCCTGAGCGGTCACCCATGTTGCCCTCCCCACCCTCCATGCCAGCTCTGCTGCCTCCCCCATCATGCACATCTTCCCTTTACAAATAAGCAAAAGCTACATTGGCTGGTCTGCCTTCATTGCTTCAACAGCAAAGTTGAAGTTTACCATAAGATAAACTACTGCGTTCTTTGACATCTCTCGTTATGAGAAAATTCTCTTAAGGTTCCCATAATAAGGAGCCAGAGGCTTCTTTTATTTTAACAGGAGAGTGCAGCAGGATAAGCATGGCAAGCAGCTGGGCAAAAGCCAGTCACTAGAAAGTAAACAGGCTAGAGAAAGCAAGGATAGGAGCTACCACTGGGGAGTGACTATCCTGGAGTTAACTGCACTGCAGGAAGCAGCCAAGGAGTAGACCTCTAGGTAGCCCAGAAGTAAAGGCTGCAATCATCTGGGTTACGCTGCAGCAGAGGAGGGGAGGCTGACCATTAAACCAAAGTAGAAATCCCCCGGTGTAGCTGGGGAGGAGCAGGGTTTTGCAGCATATAAGAAAGCTCAGTGCTTGAGAGCAAGTAGGCAGTCTGAAGTGTTGTGCTTTAGGGAGAGAAATGCCTGAGGGTGATGGCTGCGGGAGACAGACTAACAGGCACCTGAGCTGTCCCGCAGAGCTGGAAGGGGGGAGTTAAGGAGGACCTAGGGCTTATGGTAAGGCAGTGGCCCAGAATGAGGTGAATTTTAGTTGTGAAGTGGTTTGCTTGTATTTATGTTGTGATTCAGTTCAACACTGGAGGACTGGGTGGGGGAGAACAGAGCCACAGGATGGCACGGAGCCTGCTGAGGCACTCTGTGACAGGCAGTCTAGCCTGGGGTCAGGGACCTAGAGGGGTGAGAGGTGGTGTGAAACAACAGCAGCTGTGGTGGGGCCTTTGGCCCAGAGGGCTGAAGGAGTTAGGCCAAGGCTGAGATGGTTAAAGTCATGGTAGTGAGGCTTAAGCCAGGGAGGAGCTGAAGCCAAAACAGGCTTAGGCAAGAAGGGCTAAAGCCTGGTGAAAGGGGTGGAAGCTAAACTAGGGCCAGGGCCCAGGGTGAAGTGAGAGCCTTGCCAGGGCCAGGGCCCTGGCAGGCTGGGTAGATTGTGTGATGTAGAAAGCCATAGGGCCCAGTAGATGAACTTAAAGTAACACCTGTGAGGCATAGGCATGGCTATAAGGAAGGATGGAGGCCACAAATACAGTCCATAAGGTGACTGGTGCCCTGAGGGCCACAACTTAGTCCCTGAGGGGCAAGGTTGAGCGTGGGAAATACCATCTGACTAAGGTGAACTGGGGCCTACTCTGGGACCCTGGGGCAGCCTCCCTAAACACTATCGAAGTCCCATTCAGGCATGGCATGGGAGGTAAAAAAAAGTAAGGATGACCCAAGGAGCTGGCATGGGGCAAGAATCATTTAGCCACCACAGGGCATTGTGGCCACCCCTGCAGGCCAGGTCCTGCTACAGTTCCCAGGTTGGAGTTCTAACATTTCAGGGATACCAGGCTGCTCCCACTCATGCTCCCTTTATTTCATTGTTACAGGCCTGCTGATCTTGAGGCCCTCTAGTCAGCAAATTATTTAAGGAAGATAACACTTACCTTGGCAAGCATATGGTTGTGTCTGGGGGAGGAAAAGTGAAGGAAAATTTCCCCATATCTTTTCCTAATGTACATTTCTTTTTGGCTCAATTCAGCAATATCTCGTGTTAATCAGTTTATTTTACTTCACTGCAAATCAAATAAACTGCCCCATCACTGGTTAGCTCAGTTCATAATGCCCTGACTCAGATTAACAGAGCTGAGCAGAGCACATACCAGCTAAAATTGGCTTATTATAATCACATTCAGCATCAGAGCAGGACACTGTACTTGGCACATAAAAGCATAGACTGGTTTAGGTAGTACTTTCTTAGCTAGTCCAGGTCTTCCATTGTCTCTCTAAGTAAACTGCATTCAGATCCTGACAATTCTTGAGAGTACATTCAAACCAATCCCTAAACTTAATGCCTACATGAAGCCTATGCAGTAATTAACCCCTTCATTCCCAGGAGATAAACATGCTAAAGTGAGTAGGGAAACCAAACCACATGCTACTTTTTCATAATGTGGTCCCCATTTACAAGAAGGGGAGAAAGGAGGACCCAGGTAACTATAGGCCAGTTAGTCTCATCTCAGTTCTTGGGAAGACTGTTGAGAAAATTATCAAGGAGCACATCTGTGGGGGCCCAACATGGGAGGTAATGCTCAGGGGCAACCAACATGGGTTCACTGAGGACAGATCTTGCCTGATTAACCTTGTTTCCTTTTATGACAAGGTCACCTTGTCAAGTTTATTGGATGTGGGTGTTGAGGTGGATGTTGTCTACCTAGACTTCAAGAAGGCCATTGACATGGTTTCTCACCCCATGCTCATAAAAAAACTAAGTGACTGCAACACTGATGCCTACACAGTCAGATGGGTGGAAAATTGGCTTGATAGTCACAGCCAGAGAGTGGTGATGGATGGGTCATTTTCAGCCTGGAGGGATGTCGGCAGTGGAGTTCCCCAGGGCTCGGTCCTCAGGCTCGTGCTATTCAACATCTTTATCAGCTACTTGGAGGTCAATGTGGAAAGCATGCTGTCCAAATTCACCGATGATAGAAAGATGTGGGGAGAAGTGGGCACACTGGAGGGGAAGAACAGAATCCAACCAAATCTAGACAAGTTACAGATGAGAATTGAATGGAATTCAACGCAGACAAGAGCAGGGTACTGCATCTAGGGAGAAGGAACCAGCAACACACCTATAAGGCAGGGGAACACCCTCCTCAGCAACACAGTGGCTGCAAGGGATCTTGGAGTCGTTGTTGACTCCAGGATGAACATGACATGTCAATGAGAGGAAGTGGTCAGTAAGGCTAACCGCACCTTGTTGTGCATCTACAGGTGCATCACAAGCAAGGAGATGATTCTTCCCTTCTATGTGGCACTGGTCAGGTCGCAGTTGGAGTACTGCATCCAGTTCTGGGCGCTGCACTTCAAGAGGGATGTGACTAACCTTGAGAGGAGAGGGTCCAGAGGAGGGCCATTCACATGGTCAGGGGGCAGCATGCCAGGCCGTAAGAAGATAGACTAAAGGGCCTGAATCTATTCAGCCTCCACAAGAGAAGACTGAGAGGGGATCTGGTGGCCGTCTATAAACTCACCAGGGGGCATCAGCAGAAAATAGGTGAGGCTGTGTTCCCCCAGGATAACCACCTGGGATAACAAGGAATAACAGCCACAATTTGATTGAGAACAGGTTCAGCGTTGATATCAGGAGGCATTAGTTTATGGTTAGGGCTGCCAGGCTCTGGAATGGTCTCCCAAGGGAGGTGGTGCTCTCCCATACCTTGGGGGTCTTCAAGAGTAGGTTGGATAGATATCTGGCTGGGATATTATGATCCCAGCACTCGTTCCTGCCCAGGGCAGGGGTTGGACCTGATGATCTGTTCAGGTCCCTTCTGAACTTAGAAACTGTGAAACTATGAACTCTACCATACTGACAAAGCTAGAGCTATCTGTGTAAATCAGTAGTGTGCAGTTTTGACTCCACAAATCAGATGAATGGTTTGGGGCTGGTCTGTGGGCTGGATTGGGATCCCTCCACACGCTGGAATCAGATCCTGAGGCCTCATGCCACCTCTACCCAGCTGAAGCCTGATTGGATCCCCAAGGCCCAATCCTAGCGTGTGGGGTTTGGGCAGAGGCAGTGTGCAGTTCTGGGGTCCAACCCCAGCTGAGCAGAAGTGGCATGGGGCCCTATGCAACCCTTGCCTGGCCAAGATTGGGTTGTGGGGGCACCACGCCACCACCCCACCCAGCCCTCATGTGCCAGGATCAGGCCTTGTGCTGCCCTGTACAATTATGATTTAAAATAAACTCTTTGTATTCTGGCCATATGGTCATGATACACTTCTTTACCATTGTGCTGTATACTTCCAGACATTCTTTGCTCTGTGCACTATGGGACTACTACTGCAAGGCGACAGAATTCTGGAATGGGGGGTACCAAACTAAAATATTTCCATGCTTTTTCAACCCATTATGCATCTGGCTTCTGAGCCAGCCAGTGCCATTTTCAAAGTGCTATCAGGCAACATGGAGGGAACACTGGTGAGCACTGTGATCCTCTTGGCAATGAATGCAAACAGGTCACTGCTTGTATATCTAGATTTGTGCAATTATTTAAGAATTGTCTATACTGCTGTCAAGGCTGCCTATACATATGCTTGGAGGTGGCAGGCTGGGTGGGGGTGTTCCCAGAAAGCCACTCTAATTAAAATGGTTCATTGTTACATGTATTAAGCTTTCCACATTTCAAAATGGCTGCAGGGGTGCTTTAACTGAAGCTCATTTGACAAGGTTTAGTTAGAGCACCCCTGCAGCTGTTTCGAAATGCAGGGGGCTTAATACATGTGACAATGAGGCTATGTTGGAGCATTCTAATTAGAACATGGAGCAGACTTAGTTAATTGAGTCTACTCCAACATATTCTAATTCAAACATGTTGGAGTACATTTATAGGTACCCTTGGCACCTCTTAACTAGGAGGTGGCTAAAACAGAGCAGAGATGTCTCCTACATAGGTTCCTGGAGGAGCTTCACACTGGAATGTTATTTCACAGTCTCAGGCAATCAACAATGACTGGTGGGAAAAGAATGCGTCATACTTGAAGTGACTGGCAGCGGTGGCAGATTTTTTGGATAACAAAAAACCCTTTAAAAATCTGTGAAACTTGACTAAGAGTTTTCGTGGTGGAACAGCTATACAAGAGTACTTCTCCATGAAGATAAAGACGTGGCAATTCTTGTCTGAAAACTCACCCCACCCCCAAGAGCTCTAGTAATGGAGGTATATACTGCTATGAAGAAGGTGTTGCCCTCCTGGGTCCTAAGATAGAACAGTATACAGAAGGTTATGAATAGAATTGGACAACTGCCATTCCTGATTAGGGCCCATTGATTAGACTCATAAGCTTACTGTTTGACCTCCTCACCGAACCTGAGTTTTCAATTTCTGTTTTTTTTCACGCTGCCATATATCTTTGTTGGTCACCATAGAGGGTACACAGTATTAAAGCGGCATGCTCTGGAAAGGTCTATGATTCCAAAGATCTTGGCAACTCAAAGATTTTTTTCTACAGTGAAAAAAAAACTTTGCTTCTGTGGTATCTACAGATACTGATAGCATTGACACTCATTCAGTCATGCTGGGAGACCCAGCTTGCTGCTTACTCTCTGCTTCCCTGACTTGTGAAGACTTCCACTGGACAAGATGGGAAAAAGGCCATGTTTGACTGCACCCTAAATAGCGGCAGAATGAGAGTGGAGTTTGCCAGTTAGATGGCAGAAGCAAAAGTCAGGGCTGGAAGCAGAAGGTTAGTAACTGTTATAAGAGCTGTTTAATGTGTTTCATCTTAGCTTTGTGACAGCGCAGTAGAGACTGATGGATAGGGTGAGGAGACCTACTGAATGTTTTGAACAGCTAGAGGGGAGGTCTGTTTAAAATGCTGCAGATACTCAGGGCAGCAGAGTCAAGGATGCACTGTGCTCCTACTTTGAGATTAGAGGGCCACTTGTGAACCATGTATATGTTTTTAAAAGGCTTTGATCAGGATTAAGTAATGATTAAATATAATTTCTATTAACACCTATGGGCAACAACACAAAGCATTTATCTTGCTGTTTAAATATGCAAGTGGGGTTACATACTTAAGATTGCATAGTTTATGTTGCAATGCTAACATCAAGCATATATTAGGATTTATTAGGAAGTGTATTATATTAGGGTATATATTATATTTTTATAATATATGCAGAAACACACTGAAGGTGCGAGTTGTCATGAACTGCAAAATGAATTAATGCAGGGGAAGGAGGCATTATCATGAATTATTTAATGATGAGTGCTCTGGAGTAGGCATTGTCATGACTTGTTCAAGACACAGAATTGTGTTGGCTAAGATATTTCTAACAAACAACCATTAACACACCAGTGAAAAACATTGCGAGTACTAAAAAGTACCATGCAGCATACAAAACAGTGGATGCATATCAAAATCTGTAGTAAACTGACAAACTAGTAAAGGTTTGGATGTCAAGGGAAAGGTACTTCTGCACTTAAGTAAATGTCTCATTGTCAACTGTTTTTTGTTCCAGGCATTCTACACCTCAGGAGAGAACCCATTTCTGGGAGATGTTGCACAAAAGTGATTTGTCCCAGAGTAAGAAGGGCTGCTATCACTGACTGAACACCTGTTCAGTCTACATCAGAGGCAGACACAGTCAAGAGATGATATGTTCAAAAGGCTTTTGTAGCAGAAGACTTTAGGAGACACACAAATACTACCACAGACCTTGGTCACAGAACCAAATGAACTGTTTGCTTCTATTATCCCCAGCATTTACATCTAGTTTTTCCCCCTTTCCTCCCTGTCATTTTGCAGGGGACCCCTTCCCTCCACTCCTTCCTCTTGAGTCTTGCTTTGGGATACTATAACTTGGCCTCTACCCCATTACGAAAGGTGAAAGGGATCCCAGGGATAACTGGCTCTCCCAAACCTCTGGGACAAGCTAATGTAGACAGGGAGCTCCAAAAGAAAGTGGTCACCCATCCCATGTGCAAGCAGCAACTGACAGGCAGAAGTGGGGTGAGGTCAGGTGACCCAAGAAGGGACTTCAAAGTATCAGGCCCAAGATGTGGGGGAAGTCTGACCATAGAAGCTATAAAAGGCATAGCTCCAGGAGCAAGCTGGTGACTGTGGCATTGATGCCTACACAGTCAGGTGAATTGCAAATTGGCTGAAGGGTCATACTCAGAGGGTAGTGATAGATGGGTCTTTTTCTACCCGGAGGGAAGTAGGCAGTGAAGTCCCCTAGGGCTCAGTCCTTGGGCCCGCACTGTTCAATTTCTTTATTAGTGACTTGGATGATAGGGTAAAAAACAGCCTGTTTGCTGATGATACCAAGATTTGGGGTGAGGTGGGCATGCTAGTAGGGAAGGACAGATTACAGCAGGACCTGGACAGTTACAGGGGTGGGCTAATGAAAATAGGATGGGTTTCAATACTGACAAGTGCAGAGTGCTGTACTTGGGCAGTGGGAACCAGCAGCACATTTATAAGCTGGGAAACTCCCTTCTTGAGAGCATGGTGGCAGAAAGAGATCTTGGAGTCATTACTGACTCCAAGATGAACATGGGTCGACCATGCGAGGTCACAGTCAGTAGGGCTAACCGTACCTTGTTGTGTATTCACAGACGCATCTCAAGCAGGGCCAAGGAGGTAATCCTCCCCCTTTATGCGACACTGGTCAGGCCACAGTTGGAGTACTGTGTCTAGTTCTGGGCGCCATACTTCAAGAGGGATGCGAACAGCATTGAGAGGGTCCAGAGGAGGGCCACCCGCATGATCCGGGGACAGCAGGGCAGACCCTATGAAGAGAGGCTACGGGACCTGAACCTGTTCAGACTTCACAAGAGAAGGCTGAGGGGGGACCTGGTGGCCATCAATAAATTCACCAGGGGGACCAGCAGGGCTTGGGAGAGACCCTGTTTTCCCTAGTGCCCCCCAGGATAACAAGGAATAACGGCCACAAATTATTAGAGAGTAGGTTTAGACTAGACATCTGAAGGCACTACTTCACAGTTAGGGTGGCTAGGATCTGGAACGAACTTCCAAGGGAAGTGGTGCTGGCTCCTACCCAGGGGGTCTTTAAGAGGAGGCTTGACGTCTACCTGGCTGGGGTCTTTGAGCCTGGTTTTCTCTCCTGCCCAGGGCAGGGGGTTGGACTTGATGATCGACAAGGTCCCTTTCGACCCTACTTCTATGAATCTATGAAGCCAGGCTGTGTGGCCCAGCGGAAGGACTCTGAGTTACAGAAGAGGTGGAAGAAACTCTACATTCTGAACAAGAACAGAAAAGTGCCCCATCCTCCTGCAGCCCCATCCCATTCACCTGGCCAAGCACACCCTGCCCAGCACCCTGCCAGACTGATAAAATCCCTTGGTGAGCTGGGCTAATTTGCTCACCTCTGACAGAACCTCTAGTTCTCTTTGTTCTTCTCTGTCTGGTAAAAGCATACTCCTTACCAATATCTGGGACATGATCTCAGCCTGATCAGGGCTTGGGTAGAAGACAAGGTGAGGGGAAATATTACCTATAATTAACTGCACCCATCTTACGACCTTATTTATGTTCCAAAAGGCTAGGAACAAATGCATGAATTTAAACAGCAGTTATAAACCAAAGGTCATTCGTCTTACCTGTGGGCATGGGCACCCAAATACTCCCAACTATTGTAAGCACCAGGTCTGGAATATTTACAAATTAGCCCCTTGGCCCTCCACACCTGCTCCCTTGGTTCGTGTTTCACTCACAATTGTGACAGCCAGAACCAGAGGGATTAATAAGCAATGATGTGTGCTTCTGGGAGGCATTTGGTATTCTGCCTAAATAGATAATATTAGTTAATATTAGCTTGTAAGTTTGCAAATGAGTTGTCTGTCATAAGTTTAACCAAACTGATGAATTAACTGTTCATGGAACTGACTGGGCCCCAGAGACAAAGCTGTAGCTGTGAGATTAGCTGGCCTAAC
>JAGPOW010000304.1:59654933-59689084 GCA_030014935.1 Caiman crocodilus | reverse complement strand
GGAACCGGCTTCCTAGGGAAGTGGTTCTTGCTCCTACCTTGGGTGTCTTTAAGAGTAGATTGGATAGGTACTTGGCTGAGGTTCTGTGACCCTGGCACTCGTTCCTGCCATTGGCGGGGCGTCAGACTAGATGGCCTGCTCTAGGCCCCTTCTGACCCTAGGTACTATGATGTCTAAAGGAGACAGGGCACAATCAGTCACAGCCCTCAATTGAAGTTGTTTACAACGTAACAAACAATGCTAGTTACAGCAGTTACATCAGTTGTTCAGTACCACTGCCTGCTGATAACACCTTCCTCTGTCACTACTAAGCAAACAAAAATTAAGGTATAGACAGGTATATTTGGAGCTTTTTCAGAAGGACAACATTTCTAAAGAGCAACAGCTGTTAAGTTCAAATTGTTACCTGTGGACAAGACAGAATGCTATAAATGTAGTAAAACTGCTCCAACTTTAACATTGAATGTAGCATTATCTTTCAATCCAATTTTTACGTCTTACCAAATAATGAAAGCCGATTGCTGTCTCATAATGTAACTACTATTTTGATGGCCTATTATAAGAAGATCACACATCTGTAAACCATATGTCTCTTCCTAGATCGAAGGAACATAAACCCCCTTCTGCTCCTTTGCCTTCCACTTCTCAGGTGAGTAGACACAAAAGACTTTTCAAGAGGCTGTCTCCAAAGCTAAACTGGACCTCAAGAATGGCTCTGACAGATGGCATCTCTCTTTGGACCTTTCCTTTTTGTTAAAGTCTAATCTAGAACACATACTTTAAAGCCTTCTCCTTCAGCACACAAATATATTCAAGTGTAGCCGGTTCTATAGCACTCCAGGGATTCCACCGTACCTGCCAAACCAGAGAAAATAATGAAAACAAATATTTCCTACTCTTGTATCTCCCTCTGGTGGTTTTTATGCAACATTACTGGTGAATTACTTAGAAGTCTTATTCACAATGATCTGCACTGGAAAAAAAAAGTCAGATACAGTTCATATTTCACCAATGGTACTTTATATTTCACCATTGGAAACTTTTGTACAGGCCAGGTGCTGGTATCTTTATCACTGTATCATCTAAAACTCTTTAGAGACAAGTCTATACTTTCCCTCAGTCATAAGTTCTGTAACCACACATTCAGACAAGTGTTGCCAGCAGAATTTGTACCTGGGCATTAGGCAGACAAAAGATACCACATTTACCCAAAGAACCTTATTAGACAAACTAAATCAGGGGCAGGCAATTATTTTGGGCAGAGGGCCACTTACCCAGTTTTGGCAAGCAGCTGAGGGCCACATGGGTAGCCCCGCCCTTGACAGGTGCCCCACCCCCTGGTCACCATCTTGGGACCAATGTCCCAGGGCCAGCACTGGTGGGGCCCACAGCGGGGCACAGGCTGGGACAGTCTGTGGAGCCAGGTTGGGATGCACCAGCAGTGAGAATGGGGAGCTGGCTTGGCTCCACAGAGCCCCTGCCGGCCGGGACCCTGCACCTGCTGCCCTGCTCTGGGCCCCACCGGCATTAGCCCTGGGACACTAGTGCAGGTCCTGTGCTCCCACTGACTCTTGCACCCACTCATTCCCAGGGCCTTTGCAACCCAGCGGTACAGGCAGGGGGCAGCCCTGTGGGGCAGTGTATAGCCCCAACCCCCTGCTTGCTGGCAGGGAAGGAGCTGGGGTTGAGTGCAGGGAAAAGCAGCCCCTCCCCTACCCCATGCGATTGTGAGCTCCAGGCCGGCAGCAACAGCAAACAATGCCCGGCACGGCAAGCTGGGGGGCTACTTTCCTCTGTGCCAAGCAGCTGCTACAACCACAGCACAGCCCCAATGGGTGAGCCTGGAACCAGCATGGGGCCCAGGCTGGTAGTGGGGGCAGGTTACAAGCTGGTGGTGAGTGCAGGGAAAAGCAGCCCCGCCCCCGCCCTGTGGCTGGTGCTCCTTGTTGCAGCTGCTTGCAGCCCATGTGGGGCTGTCTGTGCCTGCTCAGGACAGCTCCACGTGGGCTTCGAGCAGCTGCATCAGGAAGTGCCGGCCATGGGGCTGGGGAGGGGCTGCTTTTCTCCACGTTCAGCACCAGCACTTTGCTGCCCAGGGTCGTCCCTTGCCCTTCCTCCCCCCACCTTTCCCTCCTTACCTGAGTTTCTGGCGCCAGTGCAGCCACATGGTCCCAGGCCAGAAGCCCCGGCTGGGGCTTCTGGCTGATGGGGTGGGGCCGGGCAGACTCTTCTGTTGCAGGAGCCTGCTGGGACTTCCCCTAGGTCCTACTGCCCCTGACTCCTGTAATTTTTAACAGGAAGCAAGGACAGATAAATATAAATTTTTAAAATTTTTAGGGGCCCCTCAGGCTGAATAGAAAGGCCTTGCAGGCCAAATCCGGCCCATGGGCTGTATTTTACCCACCCTGAACTAAATAGTTGGAAAAATAGTTATTTGAAAACTTTCAGGCACAAACACCCTTCTTCAGGCATTGGGAGAGTCTGCTGGTGTTTGTGTGCTCTCCTGGATGGAATAGAAGCCAATAGCAAAATGCAGCTCTGTGAAAATGCAATGAGTGGCAATGAAGATCAGAGGGGATGGGAGATAACTGCTGCCACACAGGTAGGTGGGGGTGGCGGTGGGGAGAAATGTGGGAAATGTTGGCCTGATGACAGAATGTAGCTGGTAAAGTGTAGAGATGTTATTGGGGGTTACCAGATGGCAGGCAGGCAGGTTATAATGTACCATAAATCCGATGTCTATATTTAGTCTATGATTTCTTGTATCCAGTAGATTTATGAAGTGAAGTCCGTAGGCTCAAGTATCTGGGTATTGCAGTTTGTCATAAAAGTTTAATACACGTAGCAGTTATTTCTCTCCCAAAATGCCCTGAGATGCACAAGGCTCAGTGCTTCCCTTCACAGTTACTAAGGTAGCCAACTGAAATACCTCGGACATGTTTTATTTTGTTATGTCCAAGTCATTTAATATGCAATATGCCACTGACAGTGTGAACAGCAGCACCATTAAAATGGTGCAAAAAGGCATTTAAGCTGCTTTAAAGGCCAATTTTGTGGTGTGTACAAAGGCCTATTGATGCCCCCTTGTGTTTTGCTGTGGTCTTGCTGTATTCAATCCCATGTGTTCCAAGGGGTGGACTCACTGCCCTGCAGACTGTTTTTAGCTCTAGCTAAAAACTCAAATGTAGTAATATTAATTCAGGTTTAGAAATGACTGACAGTGAAGTATCAGTGTCAAGATGTCGAAAAAGTCTAGATTTTGTTTTGTGAATTTGAATAAGTGGTATATATTTAACTATAATAACTACAGGACTGATGACATGCTATCTTTGGCTATTTTGACTATTTTTTGCCTAGTTTGTTGTTATTTTTTAAGCTTTGCATATAATCTAACAAATCAGTGCACATTCCAAGAGTTATATATATTTTTACTTTGATCTTGAAATTAATAATGTAATGCTAGCCCCCCTTCTCCTCCCCAGCACATTAATAAAACTTCTAGTTTCTCTTTAACTGGAGAAAAATGTGTTGTGTTACACATGATGATGTGCCACACTTTCTACACCCCCCATTTCAAAATCCTAGATCTGCCCATGGAATGAATGAATTTAGAATAAGTGTGAAAGGCTTGTTACCTAGTACTGTCTGTTGACTAAACAACGGTTGCATAGAAAGTGGAAACAAGGCATGCTGTAAGACCAGTGAAGTGGCGGGCAGGATAGGAGGAGATGTCAAAATGAGGGGTTTTAAGGAGCTTCATACAATGGAACAAAAAAAGTTTAATCCAGCAAAGACCACATTAACTCAAGCTAGAGTTGATAATGGAAAAGTAACAATGCCTTTATCTGTGATACAGAAAGGGTTATTTGGTTGCATTTCAGGATAATAATCAGGCTCCTTCAGTCATTCTTTGCAGAAAATGTTGTGAGAAGACATTTGTATGCATCCATTAAAGTCCACTGATCTTTCAGTCAAAATGGATAGCAGTTAGCAAACCGAAACTAGTGTAAGTCACTGTTAGATCTGCTATTTAGCAATAGCAGGCACAGTATGGAAATGCCTAAACTCTTTCCCTAGTTAATGCAGTCCTAGGCTTTTCCGGTCAGCTTTCCCCTCTATGCTTGTCTATATCACAGCCAGCTAGCAGCTGAGGCCTCCAAGAGAAACAGCTGCTGCAAGCAGTGGAGCTGGTGACTCAGCAGGTAGAATATGTTAGAATGTGAATGGGTGTCCCAGCAAGGTACTGCAGGAGATTCAGATACTGAAAGCATAGACTAAGGGATGAGGGACCAGATAGTGTGCTGTGCACCTGTGGAGGTGCAGCACAGAAGGCATGTCCTAGGAGAAGGCCGAAGGGGGAAGTATGTTTATTTGGCAACTGTAGAATTCAGGGCTGCTCTGAAGGCTGGCACAACCTGCGAGTCAGCATGGCTCCACTGGCTCCTCTTCAATATCTATCCACATAACCAATTATTCCCCTCCACACACAGTCACTCCCGCAGCATAACTGTACACGAGGGCTGTGTGTCTGGCCTGCAGCCACTTACCCCAGCCTTTCATTGCCCCTATGCTGGGGTACCCCTCAGGGATTGGTTAAGCCAGTTTACAACACATGAGCCACCATAAAGAACCCAGAATTGGACCAAAACATCAGCTTGAAATCCTGATCATCTAGAGGTGCAAACAGAGGTAACAATTTGTGCCTGGTCTGGCCACAGAAAGCAGCTGTGACCAAACACAAATGCATGGCTACAGACTACTTAAAAATGACTCATCAGGCAAAAATCTGAACCTTCTTTGTGGGATGATTCAGATAATGATGTTTCAAAACAGAGGGTCTCCTGTAACTTGTCTGCACTGCCTCCTAGCCTCGAGCTGTTTTCAGAATGCGAGGGGGGGAAAGGGAGTGGAGACAGTTTGGTTTGTGGTTCCTTCAGCCCCCGCTGAAGGGTGGGTTGGGTACATTGGAGTCCCCCCCACCCCAGGTGCGGGGGGTGCTCCAATTTACCCATCCTCCCTTCCAGGGCTGGCTGAAGAGCCCCTAGAACAGAGGTAGGCAATTTTTACAGGCAGAGGGACTCTTACTGAGTTTTGGCAAGCTGTCGAGGGCCACATGGGTAGCCCCAACCCTTGGCAGGTACCCTGCCCCCTGGTTGCTATCTTGTTACTGGAAGTTCCACTCCCTAACCCCCTGACCTTTGCCACCAGAAGTCCCTCCACTTGCCTCCAGAAGTATTCCTTTCAGCAAGGGGTTTTGCCTTCTTTAACCAGAAAAACACCAAATTAAATTCTAAATAGAACATCTAAAATATTCATTAATTTGATTTCAAAAAATATTTTTATTCTGGTTTGTATGTGTTTGTGTAGTGTACGTAGAGGCAATTTTATATAACTTAAAAAGGAAGTATTACTCTTGTATATTGTGAGGGAGGTATAGGTTTGTAGAGGGCTGTGGGTGTGTGGGTATGTGGGGAATGGTGTAGATGCGTCTGTGGTGGGGATAGGTGTTGGGGTCTGGGGTGAGGGGGCATGTGGATGTGTGTGGATATGTTAAGTGTAGGGGGGATGTGTGGTGGGGGGAAGGTGGCTGGAGTATGTGGGGGTCTGTGTGTATGGCAGTGCAAGGGGGGTGTGGGTGCATGTGTATGGTGGGGTGCGCATGCAGGACTCACCTGAAGAACACACACACACACACACACACACACACACACACACACACACACAGTCCCTCCCCATGCACACAGACACACACTCTAGGGTACCAGTATGGGCCCTTTGCTCCCACAATCCGGCGATGGAGCCAGGTGGTACTGGAACGGTGCAGGAGCAGGAAGGGGTAGGGAAATGGTCAGGGGTGGGGCAGGGCTGGGCACTGTGTCCTGCTGATTGCTCCCCCTGGGTCCTACTGCCCCTGTCTCCTGCCATCTTTGACAAGCAGCTAGGAGCAGATAAATATTTTCTAAATTTTTAGGGGCCTCGCAGGCCAGATAGAATGGATCCAGCCTGTGGGCTGTATTTTTCCCTCCCCTGTCCTAGAATGAGCTCCCTCTGCTTTCTTTTCTCCTTCCCCTTCTGAAAACAGCTGGGGCTGGCAGGGAGGAGGGGCCATTGCTAGGGGAAACCAGCTGCAGCCAGCAGCTAGATTCCCTTTCTACCTGGAACCAACAGCGAACTTCTGTTTGGTCCTGGAGAACACTGGAACTCAGAACACTTCCTGCAAAGTGTTCTCAGTTACAGTGGGGAGCTGAACTTCTGGCTGTACCCCATACGCACTAAAAATCTCTTAGCACTTTTTATGAGAACATACATGTTAACTCAGGTATCTTGGTCAAATTCCAACATAAGTAATTAGATTCTGTCTTCTTAAAACACTATTGCTATTTCCCATTATCATAATGTTCATTTACTGTCATACACTGCTAGGTAGAATTGCTATTCACTGTTAATTTGCTGCCATGGATCACCTTGGAGATGGCTCCATTTCAGCCTTCAGTAAACTAGAGGTCCTCTTCCTGGATACAGATTACCAATTGTTTCTGGGATAAGAAAAAGCACTTCTTTCTTTGGTAGAAGAGTATGAAACATCTTTCATTTGTCTCTCTCTCCTCTGCTAAGTAGACTTGGGAGGATATCCAGGGGTTGTTAGGATGGTTTCCAAATGCTGGGACCTGTGACAACACTCACTGTTGCTAGCAAAATACCAACTGCCTATACAGAGGCAACTTTTAATATACAAATGAATACTGCTTTCAACAGTGAAGCAACACTCTTATCTAATCAGGGCAAGCTCTCAGCTGGTATCCTGGCAATTTCAGGACAACCTTTTAGTTACAAGTTCCCCAGTAGCAGTTCAGCATATCCAACCCCCTTCACTGACATCTGTGTATTAAGAACTCAGTTGAAAATCCCAAGAGGGCCAAGACAGGCCCCAAATTAGCTTGTTCTGTCTTGTTCTAAAATAAAAAAATGCAGAGCTGTAGCAAGCAAGGGGGCTTCCCACTCGTGGCCTACTTCTCCAGGATCTAATGCAGTGGTTCTCAACCTTTTCTGTACCAGGACCCATTTGTAAACATCAATGGCCAGTCCTGACCCAATGCCCCTCACTCCTAACCACTGCCCCCCTGTCCCCCAGTGTGTGGGATTGGGGTGGGTGTATGGGGGGCAGAATGTGGGACATGGGGGGGGTCCCAAGCAGCCCCTTGCAGGCTGGAACTCTGCCAGCCTGCAAGGGAAAAGCCATGGTTTCCCACATTTTTCTCCTTCAAAGAATCCGTTTTTAAAGTTTGTTGATCCATTTTTAAGGTTTGTTCACAACCATAGGTGGAGGGAGAAAAAAATTATATGGGGGGGGCTGAGTGCATGCATGTTCAACCCCCCCCAAATGGGATGCAGGATAGAGCAACAAGCAGCTTGTCTAGGGGGTGCCTGCTGCTGGGAGGGGGTCGCAGCTCCTGTTGCTGCAGGCACTCTGGAAGGGCATGGGGGACATGTGTCCCTGGATCTGCATGAGGAGAGGCAGGCTGCCGCTGTGGGCTGGGGCTGTGGCTGTGGTGGGCACTTCCCAGTGTGGGGTGGGATTGGGCTGTGCTGTGCTTGGGGTGGGTGGTGGTGATGCTGGGAGGGTGGGTTGGGGGGGCTACAGCAAATTTTGGGGTGGCTGAAGCCTCCCCACATAGCCCTCCTCCCAGAGCCACAGCTGCCCACCTTGAGTGCAGCCTGGTCCAGCCACTACCCGCCCGCCAGGAAGACCCTGGCACCATCCGCAGCCCCAGCCCACAGTGGCAGCCTGCCTTCCCTACATGCCCTCCTGGGGTGCGCGTAACAGCAGGAGCCACATCCCTTCCCTCCTGCCCAGATGAGCTGCTTGTGGCTCCATCCCACGCCCCACGCTGCCCTGGCTGTGTAGCGCCTGCCCCAGCTCCACTCCCACCCCACCCTTGCTGCTCTATTGCTGCACTGTGTTGGGGGGGCTAAGCCCCATTAGCCTCCCCCTTTTGCCACCTATGTTCACAACCCTTTCATATGCTCACTACCCATATATGCAGCAGTTTTTGGTTGTCTTTGTCACTGCTTGTGTCACTGCTGGGAGTCCCACAGTTCCTGCCAGCCTCTCTTGCCCCTATCATGGTTCTCAAAGGGCATCCCTTCCCACCAATCAGCAGCCAATCTCAAATTGCCAACTGGACCCTAAAGAGTCACAGAACAGCAGCTTTAGCTGATCAGGGAAGGTAAAAGGCTCTGCAGAGCTGCACACCTCCCTCAATCTCCTCAGCTAAAGGGCACTTGGGCTACAGTAAACATGTGGCTTTTTACTTCCTGTATCTCAACAGCATCTTCTGCAACCTTAGCAGATCCCTCCGTTTTTTCCCGTTTTTGGAAGTTGGAATTTACAGACACCATTGTCTTTGCTGTGGATTGGAGATGATTCCCATAATCAGTCACATGGCTGTTTTCCTCAAAGTCCTGTTAGTAAACCATTCTTTCTGCTCTACTCTAGCCTTAGCTCTGATTTGCAAGTTATGAATATGCACAGGCTAGAGGCCTGATTCAAAGGCCACTAGAAGCAACTGAAGTCTTTTCATTGACATCATAGGATATGGAATCAGCATGCAGGTGAGTATAGGATGCACTCTCACTTCATGTCTCTGAACCACTCAACATGTATTCAAGGAACCTGTTTGAGGTGGGGAGTGGGGCCTCCCTTTCATAGCATCATAAAGCATGAGTACCTTGTGGCAACTCGTAAGTGTTCAAGGTTGACTTGAAGATTTTATGGAAAAACAAAATAGTGCTTTACTATTAAAACAAAAATAAAACCAAAACAAATCAAAATAGTCCTTCCTTCTCTGGTTCAATCCCAGTTTCAGCAAATGTGTTTATCATTTGTTATGATTTGTGTAGTCATTTGGATGGACAATGTTCAGCCTATGTTACTCAAAAAAAATTTACTTTGACAGTGGGCTTTCCAATATTTGTGGTGTATACTTTGTCATGTATGCCGTAAGTTATTGTTTCTGCTCCCCAATTGGATGAAATAAACATTTTAAGCAGGAAAATAAAGAGGAATGAATACTAAGAAGCAAATACAAAATAGGACATGCCCAGTACAAATTTTAGGATGAAGGATTGTTTATACTAGAATTATGAAGCATTACAGACCCAAGGCTACTTTCATGAATGCCTGCCAGCCATTCAAACAGTCCTGCAGAACAAATAACATGTCCCCATAACTAGCTATGTAGTGAAGTCAGGGTGTCTCTGAATCCATTTTTATCGTTCACCCAAGTTTAGATGTTGCTATATGGGGTTATGGCATTGGGAAGTAAAAGGAAGTCTGGGGGGAAACAGGAGGGGGGTGGTTCTTTTAAAAAGAGAGTAAGAGTAGAGAGGACACAAGCACTCACTCAAATACCCTGTCTGTGCTTGGTATATTAGGCAGCCAGTGCTCTTGGCTGGGAGCCCAGACGAGGCTTTTGTAATCAAAACATGATCTTGTATGCTGTGCAACCAGTGCTGAGAAAGGCCGTCTGATGGCTCTCTTCTTTTAGCTCTGCTTTGGAATCCACCAGGCTTCACCGCTGATGTCCAAAATGCACCAAGCTGTGAGTGCTGCCTTTCTTGTTACTGAAAGGGGAGTGGGGGATTCATTTCTCTTTTTACAAGCCAAGAAGTGACTTGTACACTCCCGCTTTTTGTTGTTTTTGTGGTTGTTTGGGGGTTTTTTTTGCTACCAGCAGATGCATATGGAAAATGATTTGAGATGTGTGGGAGGGAGGGTGAGGGGTGGATTTCATATGCCAATTATGGGGTAGTTTGCAGCGTCTGGCTCTGGGCAGTGTGCTGATCCAGAAGGTTGGGGGGTGGGCAATATAAATGTAATGTCAGGGAATACTAAACTACCCATCCTGTTATTAGGAGTCAGAGGCTTTTAGCTGCAGCTGTTGGGTCAGAGGCTGAGAATATTTCTTAGAGAGCTTATGCATTGGTTTACATATAGAAGTGTTAATTTAGGGCTCTGCCACTCCCTCCTTTTTCTTCCTCTTACCTTCACTGTCACCTTGTTCCCCTCTGAGGTCCCTCACTTCAGAAAGAGCTGATCTGGGGAATATGCAGGGAAGTGCTGCACACAGAATGATGATGTTTTCGGAGAAAATAAGTCATCCCAGGGACTGCTGGCCTTCCTGATGGGGTTGTGTGTATGTGCATTAAAAATTGTCGGGAGAGGAAACAGAATGAGATACCACCATTTAAATAAAGCTTGTTGCCTTTTTCTTTCCTTTTCTCCTTTTGTTAAATTTTATCTTTAACAGAGCCAGTCTCCCTCTTGCATTGCCCTGCTTATTTGTCTCCAAGGCATCAGGCTGAGCCTTCTGTTTCACAACCACTGCATGTTTTTTCTGCCATATCCATTTATAACTCTCTGCTCTAGTCACTCTGACATATGGGTGTCTTAGTTCCCCAGAAGAGCTTTATTCAGGAGAAGGTGAAATGTGTCAGGATGGCAAGGTACCCAAGTGGCAATGTAATACTCATTCCTTCTAGAAACCCAAGAATGGGAACATAAGGCTTGTTATCAGCTAGATCAGAACAGCAGCTATTATGAAAGCGCTGACTATGCTTGAATGTATAATCATTCAATGATCCCTAGAGAATCACTGTCAGGGTTTTAAATGCTGCTCTGCATTTCTACACTCGTGTTGTTTTTGTTTTGTGGTTGTGTTTTTTTAAGTGCATAGGAAATTGATTTCATGTGCTTCTGTCAATGAAATTGATTGTGAAAATAAAAAGGCTGAATAAAAGCAAAACTTTTCTAAAAATTACCTCTATTGGAGTGTAGAATAACCCCTAGGGAAGTAGTGAGAGTCCCATTGCTAGACTCGTTTTAAATCAGGTTAAACACTTTCAAATGCATAATTGGAAACAACAAGACTTTTACATATTTCCCATTTACAGATCTGTGTGTGTGTGTGTATGCATTATACCATCTAGTCACCTGTTGTTTGCAAAGATGGTTGACAATGATGAAAAAGAATATTTCATTCACATAAAAAAAATCAAAACAGTAAAAAACTCTCCAATAGGAGAATTTTGCTTACATGTTTTCAAAGCATACTTGAACCAGAATTTACTGGTATGCTTGCAAACTATAGGTCTTATGAAGTCCTGTTACAGTGCCACTTATATACCATCACTCTGCTACCTATGGCATTCATGTTCAGTCACTACACAAATAAAATTATCTTCTGTGCTTACAAAAAACTGATTCATTTCAGTTTAGCTCCACATGGGGTTAGTGATCTGTTTACATGAAGCCTATTGCAGGAGAGCAGGGCCTACATGTAATTGGCTCAGTAGATTAACTATCTAAGGAACATTTGGGTACTACAACCAGGAAGCCAGGGAAAAGAGCCCGGAATTATTATTTTTAAAATAAATCCCATTTTTTTTATGAATGTTATGAATAGTTAGGCTAGGTACAGATGTTTGGGGAGATTAGGGGGAAATTAGTTTGTATTAAAAATGGACACCCACTCTTAGTTCATCCAGATGAAGACCTTACACTTAGATTGACCTAACTAGGGATATAAGTACAAACTGTACAGAAGCTCAAGAAGTTTAGATTGGTCTAAAATGGCCAACCTAATCTAAGTTAAGTGTACCACTGAGGCAGTCTAACTTAAAATCAGGTGAGATTGATCTAACTGAACTACTGTACGGATCCCAGCACATCTCCAGGGCTGGGAAAAGACCAGCTGCTGTGCTGTACTTTTCCTACAGCTCCCCTTCCCACCCCCACACCCAGCACTGAGCTATTTCTAGCCCTTTGCCCCTCTCCCAGATGAACAAATCCTTTCCCCCCCAACCTAGTCTGCCAAATGCCTCATCCTACAAGCCACTCCTGGTGCCAGTTTTACTGTTATTCACTGGTACCAGGAGCGGATTGAAGTCAGGGTGAGAGAAGGGGTGAGCGGAATTGGGGCGTGGGTTTGCTGGGAAGGGTGTTTTTCATCTAGGGGTGGAGGGAGGTCAGGGGGCTAAAATTAGCTCCTGGTCAGGGTGGGGAAAGGGGAGAGAACCCCCTGCAGAACCTGCTAGCCCCCCTAATCCTGACAAACCCTCCTGGACCCCACCAACCTCTTGCGGACCCTGTTAGTGCCCCAGTCCCTCCAAGCCCCCGAAGACCCTGCTTCCCCCCAACCCCTGCTCCATTAACCCCCCTCCCACCCCAGCTTACCTTAGATCAGGTGGCAATGTTTAACTCAATCTACCCTCCCCAAATGTCTATTTGTACCCTTATGGTCAGCAGCACTGTACTGATCAGAAGCTCCAAGGAACCACAGAATGTATTTGGGAGGGAAATTGAGGTAGACAATAATTGGGGGAGGCTGCTGGGCCTAGGAAAAATAGATAAAAAGGCAGTAGGGAATAAATGGATGGAACTGGAGGAGGATGAGAGAGAAATAAAGTAGTGTAAAAGTGGTGCTGTAGCTGTGATGGCCCAGTAATTATGAAGAGGCAAACATTTATTATGGTGATATCTTTTATTGGACCAGCTATGTAGCTGGGATAAAAATTAGACAAGCTTTCAAATGCAACACATTTTTTGTCAGGTCTCTGATGGTAGGTACCAGGCACAGCATATTGATACACAGCAGAGGGGAAGGGGCAAGAGAAATTCTTGGAGGTAGCTGCCCATTTAATGCCCTGATGCCATAATTAGAAGAAGAAAAGAAGCTGGTAACTAGAAATTGAGACCTATCAAAAGGGAGGAGGGTCATTTTGACCTTTCCTGCTTGGAAAGAATTCAGGAGTTGGGTAAAATATAAATGTACCATAAGGCTGCTATCAGTGTGTAGACCTTGGTCTTTAGTGCCCAGTCAGTTTATGAATTTTTGTTCCCAAGTTCTCCTTTTGAATTAAATAAAGGGAGAAGGCAAGAGATGTAGAATTCCCATGCAGAAGAGTGGTGAGAAGAGAGGAGAAGCTTTGGGAAAGAGGGCAGGTTATGGGCCGAGGAAAGGAACAGAATCTGGAAGGCAGAACATGAAGAACAGAAAGGGCGTGGGCCAAGTGGAAGAGAGGAGCCGGAGAAAAGAGGATGTCTAACTTGGAAGTTGTAAGGGGAAAGAGCTGCGTGGAGGTGAGAGCTGGATGGGAGAAAGGAGAAAAAGGGGAGAAGAAAAAAAACTAGTTGAGAGATTTAAAGGGAAACCGGTCCCAGGGAAAAAAGACCTAGCTAACAAGAACATCCAGTAGAGAGAGGACAAAACTCAACTGAGATGCAATCAGTTTGAGATGTTCATGTTTGTTAAAGAGAAAGCTTAGTGTCAATTTTTTTTCAGTCATAAATCAGGCTTTAGTGTCCTTGTGAGAGGGGGCCATCTCGAAGCCTGCCAATCATTGGCCTGTCTACCTGTCTAGGGCAGTCCTTCCGTCTAACTCCAATCTGTCACACTTTTGTTGTAACTAAAAAAAGTTGTTCCCAGGTGGAAGGATGCCCATTTAATGCCCCGATGCCAGAGGCACAATACATAGCTCTGTACTGCCCCTACACCATGTCCCATGCCTTCACAGATGGCATCATCAGTTGACTCATATAGTCCTTTCCAGGGTCAAACTCTGCCCCTATGCTGGGCCTTTTTCATACTGCCCCAAGTGGGGCAGAGTGAATGTAGCTCTATTGTTGGACCTCAGTCATACTGCCCCTCTCTGTATGGCCTTTTAGATTCCCTTGGCTCTACTCCATACAGCCTTCAGGCTTCATCTCTAGCACTCATGGTCCTGACCCCTTGCAGAACTTCAGTCCACCCAATTCAGGCCCTACTCTATGACAGGGCACCAGGTCTACTGCCCACACTCTGGGCTGACTCCAGCCCTGGACAATACTTTGCCTCCTTATTTGGGCCACTACTCCACCCCCTCACTAGGGCTTCTGGGCCTTATGCCCCTTGGGCCTCAGGGGTCTGATGACATGCCTGGACCACAAACCTGTCCCCTCTCTGGGGTAACCCACCAGATTGTGGGGGCTGAGGTTTTCCAGTGCCTCATCCTCACCTTTAACTGGGGAGGCACAGGTGTGGCATTTTCTGGGGACTGCCCCACCACAGGGAGACCCACCCCCATCCAACTCCAGCAGGGTGTAGTTCCAGGTCATAGCCCTGGACCTGGAACCTTCTCCATCCCCATAGTTCCTACCCTGACCTCCAGGTGTTCTGGGAGCTGTAGTATTCCCACCAAGTGATGTTCACCTTCAGATCTCCAGTTGCAACTACTGACCCTGCTCCCTGGGCCTGGTTTTATACTCCGGCAGCCATGCTCTCCTGCAATCGAGGCCTCCTGGTTGCCATGTGACCACCTGATTGGCTCTGCTGTCACCTGTGGGCTACTCTGCTGCCTAGTCAAACTGTTAAAGTGGCAGGCACCAAAAGGTGTACTGCCAAACTCCTTTTGTGTGGGACTCAGACAGACCTGACAGTGGGTGTGAAGTGGATGCAGAACTCAAGCATTTTGTATCATACACATAGACAAAGGGATAATCTGCCCTCAGTTAAAAGACAGATTTACCATCACATAAGAAAACAAAGTGCTGATGTTCTGGTATATGGACATAATGAGAATGATTTCAGGAAATCCTGGGCCTGGGTTTTATCTGTACATTGATTGGTGTTTTACAAGAATATTTTGTGCTATTAGCAAGTTATATTAACACAATGTATTACAAAAACATTAAGAATTCTATAATTCTTGACACCAGGGCCACAGAAGCAAGAGAGCAGGAAGATTTCAGCTTTTCTAATTCTTTAAATTATAGTACTTGCCCTCCTGGTAATGGACAAAAACCTGGAAAAATGAAGCAAGGGCATGATACAGACTTGGCATTCTACTAGCTTTGTCTTACTGGTGCCTAATAACTCTGCAATTCCTTCCCCTCAATTTTTCAGTAATTAGAGAATCACAGGATTGGAAAGGACCTCAGGGATCATCTAGTCCACCACCATCCACAAATGCAGGATTCACTGTTCCTAAACAATCCCAGACAGATACCTGGTCAGCCTCTTCTTGTAAATCTCCAATGAAGGAGATTCTACAACTTCCTTTGTTCCATTGTCCTACTGTTATAATTTCTGATAAAGCTTCCTCTGAGATTTGATCTAAGACTTCTGTATTGTAGTTTAAATCCATTGCTTCGTACTGCACTTCACGCTGAGTGAGAACCATTTTTTGTCCCCTGTATGGCAGTTTGCAAATATTTGAAAACTAGCTGAAACCCACAGAACGTTTGCAATTAAATTTTTATTGCAAAAGTATTTCTTTAAATACAGCATTTTTAATTATCTTTTGACCAAATACTTTAACGGAATCAAAACTTCTCACCCTTGAAAATGGGACATAGCCCCCACAAAAGTGGGTCAGTGCAGAGGGTCACAGGGCAGCCCAGACATGGGCTCCAGGTGGTTGCAGTGGGGAGAAAGGGGTGTGCACAGACAGACACACAGCCTGTAGGCACCCAGGATTGTAGCCAGATACCTGCTGTGTTGGGCAGTACTCTGTATGCTAAATTGGGGAAGGGGAAGAGGAAAAGGAAGGGGTGTGGTAGGGGGGCAGATCAAGGCCACCATAGTGAGGGGGGAGTGGGGCAGGGGCTGGGTGAATGGGGCCTTTGGGCAGGTAATGGGACACTCAGAGCCCTAGCAGCTTATCCAGGGGTGCAGGGCTGGAGGGGTCCTGCCACTGCACGCACCTCAGAAAATGACCGGGGGACACATACCCCTTGGATTTGCATGTGGAGCGGAGGCGGGGTGCCTGCTATTCATTGGACTCTGCATGCTGCTGCCCCAGGAGTGCAACAGCAGCAGCATGCAGAGCCCAGTTCCCCACTGCTTCTGCCCCATCCCAGCTATCTGCAGACTCCATGCCTGTCTGTGCATGCCTGCTGCAGCCGGCTGGAGCCCGCATCCAGGCTGTCCTGTGGCCCTCTGCTCTGCCTCGTGTTTGAGTGGGCTAAACCCTATTAGCCCCAGCCTTCCGCTACTTATGACTGTGACCCTTAAATAACATGATGTGGGGAGAATTTTGTGGTTTCTGTGTAGCTTGCAAAATCGTGATTTTCTCAGGGCTCGTGTAGGTTCCTGGCTGTATTACAGGACCTTCACCTTACCCAGGAAGTGCACAGCCCCACTAGGGGTAACGCCTTGCTGGACCTGGTCCTGGCCACGGGAATGACCTGGTGAGTGGACTGCAGGTCCTTGACCACCTGGGCAATAGCGATCATCACCTGCTGGATTTCACTGTCAAACACAGGGTGTCAAGGGCTTACACCAAGGCTAAAGCCCTTGACTTCAGAAGGGCCAACTTCAAGGAGCTTAGGAGACTAGTGGGGGAGGCACTGAGGGCCCAGAAGGTAGAGAAGATGGGAGTCAACGAGGAATGGTCGTACCTTAACGGGACGATCCTCTAGGCCCAAAGGATAACAGTCCCTGAGAGAAGCAAGGGGGGTAAGAGTGCTCAGAAACCCCCTTGGCTCAGCAAGGGCATTCAGGAATGCCTGAGGACTAAAAGGGGGACATATAACCAGTGGAAGGGAGGAGCTATCACCAAGGAGTACTCCTCCTTGGCCTGTAAGTTTAGGAAGGCTATTAGGAAGGCTAGGGCAGAGATGGAACTCAGGCTAGCGTTCAGGATTAAGGACAACAAAAAGTCCTTTTTCGAGTACATTGGGAACAAGAAGAGGGCACCAGGCAATGTAGGGCCCCTGCAAGACACAAGTGGTAATCTTGTGGCTACGCCAGATGAGAAAGCTGATATTTTTAACAGTTTCTTTGCCCCTATTTTCTTGAACAGGGACCGGGACATCCCACCCACCAGAGATAGGGACAATCTTGGGGATAGCTCTGTCAGGCCTTTGATCAGCACAGATGTAGTTAGGGATCTTCTAGAAGATTTTTAAATCTACGGGTCCAGATGCCCTCCACCCAAGGGTGTTGAGGGGGCTGGCAGAGGTCATCACGGAGCCTTGGCCTGGCTGTATGAGCATTCGTGGTCATCTGGCCAGGTGCCGGGGGATTGGAAACTGGCTAATGTGGTCCCAGTTTTCAAGAAAGGGAGAAAGGAGGACTATAACCCAAGTAACTATAGGCCTGTAAGCCTCACCTCAGTGCTCAGGAAGATCTTGGAGAAAATCATCAAGGAACACATTGGTGGGAGCCTGCAGGGGAGATCATGCACAGGGGTAATCACCATGGGTTCACCAAAGGCAGGTCCTGCCTGACCAACCTAATTACCTTTTATGACCAAGTAACTAAATCCTTGGATGATGGTGTTGCCATGGACATAGTCTTTCTAGACTTTAAGAAGGCCTTTGACACTGTCTCTCACCTCATCCTCATCAATAAATTAAGTGACTGTGGCAAGCCTGCACAGTTGGATGGGTAAAAAATTGGTTGATGGGGCGCACCCAGAGAATAGTGGTGGATGGGTTGTACTCAACCTGGTGAGATGTGAGCAGTGGGGAGCCCCAGGGCTCGGTCCTTGGGCCCGCACTGTTTAATATCTTCATCAGCGACTTGGACGAGGGGGTAGAAAGCAGGCTGTCCACGTTTGCTGATGACACTAAGTTGTGGAGGGAGGTGGACACACTTGAAGGGAGAGAGAGGCTGCAACTAGATTTAGACAGACTACAGAAGTGGGCAGATGAGAATAGGATGGGCTTCAACATAGACAAATGCAGGGTGCTGCATCTTGGGAGAAGGAGTCCACAGCATACATACAGGCTAGGGAGTTCCCCTTTTGAAAGCACAGAGGCGGAAAGGGATCTTGTAGTTGTTATTGACTCCAAGATGAACATGGGCCACCAATGCCAGACCGCAGCCAGCAAGGCCAGCTATACCTTGTCATACATCCAAAGATGCATCTTAAGCCGGTCCAGAGAAGTGATACTTCCCCTCTATGCGACTTTGGTCAGGCCGCAGTTGGAGTACTGCATCCAGTACTGGGCACCACACTTCAAAAGGGATGTGGGCAGCCTGGAGAGGGTTCAGAGGAGGGCACCCACTTGGTGAGAGGGCAGCAGGATGGGCCCTATGAAGAGAGACTGAGGGACCTGAACCTGTTCAGCCTCAGCAAGAGGAGGCTGAGGGGGGACCTGGTGGCTGCCTACAAACTCCTCAGGGGAGGTCAACAGCCAATAGGTTGATCCCTTAAGGCAATATTTTACAGTTAGGGTGGCCAAAATCTGGAACCAACTTCCCAGGGAAGTGGTCCTTGCCCCTACCTTGGGCAAATTCAAGAGAAGGTTGGACGATCACCTGTCTGGGGTTTCTGTGAACCCCAGACAGGGGGCAGGGGGTCAGACTAGATGATCTGTTCAGGTCCCTCCTGACCCTAGCTACTATGAAACTATAATAACATGTTTATTCTGTCTGTCCAGAGCACTCTAGTTGTTCAGTAAGCATTGATTGGCTGCCGAGGCAACCAATTAGAGTGCTCTGGACAGACAGACTAAGCCTATTATTATTAGAGATTGCTATCTTGTTGCCCCTTACTTTTCTTTTATCTAAATTAAACCCACATAATTCCTTCATCCTTTCCTCATGTGGCTAGGATTCTGGTCTCTTTGGCTCACAGAGTCATCTAGTTATGTCCTACTTTGTAATTGGTTCCAGCAGATCCTATTTCCACTGCCAGTGATGTGTATTGTCTTGGGCACATTCTTCCAGACCATGAAGTCTCATAGAGAATTCATCAAGACGGAATATCACTCCTGTGGATGACTGCAAGACCCAGCAACTGCAGCACCTTTGCTGCTCTTATGCTCAAATCTAGCAGGCACCATCAGGTGCATTTGGTATTGCACAGTAGTGTAGAGTGAGACAAGACTACAATTTTTGCCAAGTACAGTGGTTTAAATCCTAATCTCTGCCAAAGCTGCCATGTGCCTGTCAGTGCCTACATATACCATGCAGGGCCTCCTGGCTGAATGTCTCTTTTGAAAGACTTCTGCATAGTAGAGTAGAAAGAAGTCAATTTACTTAGCTCTAAAGAATGAAGGGCTGATTCCATCCAGCTGGGATTTGATTCTGAGTATCCAAGAAGCCAAGTTCTTTCCAGCCCAAGGCACGGACTGTTTATAGGACCTCTAGTACGGGTATATTCCTGTAGATACAAAGCAAACCAACAGGTCAATATCTTCTCCCTGCAACTTATTTTCTCTGATGATCCATGTGTTTTGAGTTTTTACAGGGCCCCCTTAGGGGCATAAAAGTGTCTCAGAAAGTATTTGCAGCAGTGATCCAAACAAGTGGGATTCCAGAGGCCATCATACTTGTAGTTGTGAACAAACACAACATGCTGTGGTGTCAAAACAGGAAGTGCTGCTCAGCCCCAATAATGACTGCTGCCATTCTGTATGGCCCATTAAACAAGGGCTAATGAATAGGAAAGGCCATAGTATAAAACTTGTATGCTGGGATAACCAACCAGACAGAGGTTTGTTGTTCCCTTGACTTCTCTATGTAACATGAGGAGAGATGGGAGAGGTGCTGACCACACAGAGTAGTTTATTCCTTAAACATGTGTTTTAAGACACACATGAAACCTCTATTGTTCTGGTCATAAGGAGCAGTGAGTGTTTGTCAATCCTATGCCTCAGTTTCATAGTTTCATGGTAGGTAGGGTCGGAAGGGACCTGAGCAGATCAAGTCCTACCCCCTGCATTGGGCTGGAAAGAATGTTGGGGTCAAATGACCCTGGCTAGTTGATTATCTAGCTTCCTTTTGAAGGCCCCCAGGGTAGGAGTAAGCACCACTTCCCTTGGAAATTGGTTCCAGCTCCTAGCCGCCCTGACAGTGAAGTAGTGCCTCCTGATACCTAGCCTGAATCTACTCTTCATCAATTTATGGCCGTTAGTCCTTGTTACTCCCGGTAGTGCTCGGGGGAATAGGGACTCTCCCATTGCCTGCTCGTCCTCCTTGGTCAGTTTATAGACAGCCACCAGATCCCCTTTCAACCTTCTCTTGTGGAGGCTGAACAGGTTCAGGTCCCATAGCCTCCCTTCATAGGGTCTGCCATGCTGACCCCTGATCATGTGTGGCCCTCCTCTGGACCCTCTCCAGGCTGTCCACATCCCTCCTGAATTGCAGCACCCAGAACTGGATGCAGTACTCCAACTGCGGCCTGACCAGTGTCGCATAAAGGGGGAGGATCACTTCCTTGGACCTGCTTGTGATACATCTATGGATGCATGGCAAGGTGCGGTTAGCGTTACTGACCTCATCCTCACATTGTTGGCATCAATGTGTTCATTTTAGCATCAATAATGACTCCAAGATCCTTTTCTGCCTCTGTGCTGATGAGAAAGGAGTTCCCCAGCCTGTAGGTATGCTGCTGGTTTTTTCTCCCCATGTACAATACTTTGCACTTGTCAGTATTGAAACCCATCCTGTTCTCATCTGCCCATCCCTGTAACCTGTCCAGATCTAATTGCAACCTGTCCCTGATGTTGTACAAAATCAGCCATACTAAGCAGCCTCTGGGCTAACGCCTGATTAGTGTGAAACTGGTGATAGTTCCACTAAATCCCCTAAAACTTTTGCTGTAGGCCAGGGCTGTCCAACTGGTGGCTCAGAGGCTGCAGTCAGCCCACAAACTCTTGCTCAAGTGCCGTTCCCACCATTTCTGGTGCTGCTGCTGCTGCTACAGTAGGAAGCTGGGCTTCCATTCCCTCCTCCAGCCCCTGCTTCTGTCCCTGCCACTGGAGGCAGGATGGGGTAGCCCATAGGGCTCAGGAGGCCTGAGAACCTGTACAATGTGTAGCTGCAGCCACGCAGAAGTTGGACAGTCCTGCTGTAGGTTACTAGTGTCATGTGTAATAACTGAATGCAGATAACATCTATGATAAGGCAGATCTGCTGCATATGATCACCAAGTGTACAGCCCAGTCTTTTAAAAGCCATTTGGTGCCCTGGGTTATAGTGGGAAGCAACGTGGCAGCACTGAATGTTCAAACTGGTAGTACCCACAGACATGGTGGGCACAACAATCCTAGTATTCACTTCCCTCTCATCAGCACCCCTGTCTATTGTGCTTCATTCTGTGAGTGAGCATAGCAGGTAAGGACACTGACTTTGACAAGAGTTCTGCAGCACTCGGAAACTAAAGTGATAAGCAATACGGAATTGCCATATAAAAAGAAAGACACGGCACTTCAGAGATCTTAATGGGTGTATCTACATGTGCACTTGGCTGTGGAGTTGACTAATTAGCTCTACAATAAAGCATCACAGTCTACACATGTGCTGGTATTAGGGTGCAGTAAATTAATTAACTGTGCCATAGGATAGTACTGTCCCCAGCAGTCAGGAACAGTACTTTCCTATGGCAGAGTAATTTACTCCACTGAAATGCACATGTAGACAGTGACAGGGGCTGGCTGGAGCATGATGGTGCTACATTGCAGGGGCTGCCTACCTCCACACTGTACACCCTTGCATTAGTGGCACATAGGGAGTACACACATGGACCCCCTGAGCTTGATGGTGCACCCCCTGCAAAAAGGTGGCAACACTGCCAGCGGTGTCTATGGGCGGTCACGGCTCACCACCCTGCACCGCCGGCAGTGTCTGCAGGCAGTCCCCATTGCTGGCTGCTGCCACCCCTACTGCCAGTGGTGTCTGCAGGTGGTCACCGACCACCAGCTGGTGCTTGCCACACTCCCCCTTCTCCCCTGACAGTGTTGCAGCTGCCTGAGGGAGCTTACAGATCACCACTGCCACCATGCTCTCACTGCCAACAGCACTGCCACTACCTGCAGGAGCTTGCCATGCCCCCCCCTCAGCCTCCAGGGGCATGCAGCATTCATGCACTCTTGTGCTCCAGCCAGCCTCTCTGCTGCCCAACACCACCATTACCTGAAGCTCAGGCCTGGCCCTCTGCCAGCCCAGGCCTGCTCCACCCTGGCTCAAAGTGCTGCAGTCCTGGGTGCACATGTAAACGCTGTGTTCAGGAGCAATTTTCTCTGGCTCAGATTGCACTGAAGTTTATCATGTTGTATGTGTAACCCTGGATGCAACACTACTAGCACCTCCACCTGAATAGTGGGATCCTCAGGTACCTGTTGGCTAGTGGTCCTGGCCAGCTACCTGGGTAGCTGCTGCAGGGTCCCCATGCAGAGAGCCTCCCCTTACAATTAAACAACCTTGCTGACCGTTATAAAACTATTTACAGGGTGTAATTATTTACAAGGTAACATATAACCAATGTAGTAGGACAGGGGTTGGCAAGCATGGCACATGAGGCCATTTTGCTTGGCACACTGCAGCCAGCCCCAGCTCTGGGTAGCTGCTGCCAGCGAGGAAGCCCAGGCTTCTCACAGCAGGGCTTGCAATGAGCTGGGCTCCATAATGGCAGCGAATGCAGAGGCACCTCGGGGCGGGCTGCACTGCCTTGCTGTCCGCTCCAGGGTGCACATGCAGTTGCCACCAGCATGGAGCTGATGCTGGAGCTGTGGAGCCTGGCATAGCCGTTTGCAGCCTGGCCCAGAGCCCGGTCACTTCACACTGTCCCTCTGCGGGGCAGCCTTTTCTATCCCTTCGGGTGGTTCCATTTTTAATGCTGCTACACATGAAGGGCACATGTAGATACACCCAGCAATTTTACTTTGCTACTTCAGTCAAGCGTAGAAAACAGCAATGGCTAAAAAATGTATAGCCTTTATGCCAGCATGTTGTACTGCTGTGTACCCATCCAGGTCACATTTGAATGCCTTTATTTCTGGAGGCTGCCATCTTGTACACCAGAATTTAAACAATTTAAATATTTAACCTCTGTGGTTAGGTACTGAGTAAAGGTAACAAGTAAAATGAGAATCGTGTAAAGAACTAAGGACATGGAATGTGCCTATGAGTACCTGAATGATCATTTAGGTATGTGGGTACTACCCCATTCAGCTGACTCAACCCTGAAGCCTAATGATGGCAATTTACATACTTCATTGCTGATCCAAGCATGTACAAGAGAAGGACAATTCAATTCTGTTGTAAACAAGTTAGTCTCCTGGGAGCAGAATCTTGCAAAGGTGTTTTAAAAGAGACAGAACTTGGGAAAGCACCATGCCTTTTTTCTCTCAAGTTTGCTCATACTTTGGTACATAGAACTAGAGTGAGGAAGTTTGTGTGTTATTGGCTGTGGATTATTAGTGAGAAAACCTCTTTTTTTTGCCTTTTTAGGATGCTGCTGTGGATGATGTAGTGCTGAGGAAAAAAAGGCAGAAAGATGTCGAACTGGATAAGAAAATCCTGGCTTTACGGAAAAAGAATGAAGCTCTTATACGAAGATACCAGGTAAGTCTGCCCCAATTCTATCTTCTTTAGCTCCTTTCTGGAACTTTTTCTACTAACAGTTTATGACTACTAATGTTTCTGCATCCTGTTATTCTATCAGTATGATGTGGAACCAAGTTAGATCAATGTCTTTATGCAGAAAAGTTGGATAAAATTCTGCCATTGGATTTTATCTGTTGAACTGAAAGTGATATCAGGGGGATTTGTACATAAAATTCACTGTCAGAATGAGTTCTCATAAGTTTACAAAAGAGAGATTCAGAAATGTAGGTAAGGATTTTAGATCAGTCTCAGCTAGTGTGAATGCCCCATCTGTGCTGACAGCAGAGGTGCTATGCCAATTTATAGCAAGAAGGTAATAGCTCTTCATTACCAGGCTGTCCTCTTGCAGGCCTCGCATATTCTCCGCTGTCTGTAGTTTTCAGTTGAACAGAGATGTACCTCCTCATGCAACTTTTAAAACATTTTCTTCTTTTTCAGTCAGTGTCACTCACACATTTTTAGCTCTGCCCCACAACCATCCATTTTTATATAACATGTACTCCTCACTTCCAATTCAGGGGCTTTACTATGGCTTCCCATTCCTGTATAGCTCCTATCTCTTGGGTTCTGTCATTTTGTTCTTAATCTTTAGGAGTGCCCAATCTCTTTTGAAATGCTCCCAGTATATTTTCCAGTGGTTCCTCACAGGGGGTTCTTGATTTTTTAATTGTTGCTAGAATAGTCAGGAGGGAGGCTAACTTCATATTTTGCTGCCTTCTTGCATCCTTTCTTATATGTAAGATGATCCAGTTATTTATGCAGAGCACTGATGTGTTAGGCAGAGGTGCCAGGAAAGGAAAGAAGTTTAAACTCAGGTCAGAATTAGATTTCCCAGCTCAAGAGGATTCTTTCCCAGCACAAGAGGAGGTCAGTAGCCAAGGACCAAATATACCAGTTAGGAATTTGAACCTGAACCCAAATCCAAAATTCCACACTTTGGGAAGGGTATCATTTGGATCCACATCTGAATGATGCAGACCAAGCCACATGCTATGTTTCTATTGAACAAACAGACCCCTCAAAAATGCCTGCATGAACTTCCCATCTGCAGTCCTCCCTCAGAGCCAGGTCTCAGAGCCCATGTTCCAGGGTCCATTGTCCATCAGCCCTCTATTTGGTTCACATGCTTTCATTTCCTGGTTCAGGATTCTCTGAAGCCTGGACCCATCTGAAGTCTCTAATCCATTCTCCTCTCTACCTGGTAACTGAAGAAACCTAAACAAGCTATCCTATGCTCTATGTGGCAAACCCTCTCCCAGGATCTCTCTTCTCTGTTACTCTTACCTGAAAAGCAGGCTCCTTGTCATGTGTACTTCAAAGTACTGGGGCCTACAACAGATGCTTGGAGGTACATATGCACAGGCCTATGTAATATGAATATGAACCATGTCTCTAATAACATGAGGTTCTGGAAGCAGGGAAACTACTTAGCCTGTGATGTCCTGGTTTATTATGGTGACATACCCACCCCCAACCATATACGTATGCAAAGAGCTGATGGTTCTGCAATGTGTTTGAAAAGATGTCTTTTACCATAGGCCTCTAAGAGTTTGCTGACATGGGGTATGGGCTTGCCTGTTTTAGGAAATAGAAGAGGACCGAAAGCGAGCAGAACAGGAAGGAATGGCTATCACCTCCGGGAGGACCAAGCAGGATGGCCTTACTATAACCATCACCAAGACTCACAGTGTAAGCTCTACCTCCCATTGGGTATAAGTTTATGCCTTCTGAAAGGATCAAGTCCTAACTAACCTCGAGATACCAGCTCTGGAATAGATAGCATATGTAACAGGACAACCACAATACAGAGCTTCAGACCCTAGCCACTCCCAGAGGACTTAAAAATCCTGAATAGATTCAAGCACAGTCCTACATAAGCCTGCCCATACAAAATATGTTTCCAGGCATACACAAGGAGGCATGTTGGTATGTGCACCAATATAAGTAGGCGATGTGAAAAGAGTTTCCCATGGACATCTTGCCATGTATGAGCTCCCAGACAGAGGTGCAATCTTAGCTGCAAAAAAAGAGCAAGGATAGACTTGATTTAGAAGCTCTATAGGCACATCAAGAGAGAAACTTAACTGCAAAACATGCTCAGGAAACAAAAGCTAGATTCAAAACAGGGCCGTCCTTCTCCTTCCTTTAAACAAGCTTTAGCCTTAGAGCAAACAAAGCAAATGGCCTTTGGGGGTTCTCTGCAAATTCTGCAACCCAGGGGCTGACCTAGTTTTTCTTTATAGAGGGGATTAAACAAATAATTAACAGACATAACCCTCCCATTCACCAGCAGCAGAATCAGAGGGGAGGCAATTCATGGTCTGATCCACTCCTGGCAGCAGCTTAGGGCCCAGAGATCACAAGGTCAGTCCTGCTGTAAACTGCATGAAGTCCTGTGTCAAAGTGAATGCAATGCCATCAAAGCTAATTGGAATAAGTAGTCCAAACTGTACCATTGTTTCTCTTCTCTGATGTTGGATTTTTCACACAATTACTTCATTAAGCCCATTTGTAGAATGCATTGCCTTCTTTTCAGCAACACACTGGCCCTTGCTTGACTGAAGATGTGCACTGTTGCACACATTTCTCTCTCTTACAGGACCTGAAAGATGCTATTAACCAGACTGAACACTATGGACTAGATTGCCCAGCCCTTTTGATGGTGAGCACTTATTTGCATGATAATCCCATTGGTTTCAGCAGGCAATGACCACCATAATTTAGGGCTGCACAATCTAACCTTTAGAATTTTAAAAATACCTATAGTGATACTTGTTTTCTAGGCCTTTGACATTTGAGTCAGAAATGTCAGATTTGTAAGTGCAATGGATTTTCCAGACCTACTTAGATTTCTGGGTTTCGTTGCTCACCAGACAATGTGTCTGTTGTTTCATTCTGTGGAAGAAGGCATAGTACTGTAACATGAGCAAAAACAGTCCTTTGAAGCAAGTCCTGACATTTCTGTACTTGCTAGCTTCCTATGGTTGTAAAATGGACCCCCCCCCAATCAAACTCGAAACATCTTTTCGCTAACTAGATGGGTTTGGGTTTTTTTCAGGAGAAAAGGGTGGTAAGTGAGAAGTGGGGAAGCAGCTTCCCAGCAAGCCCAGGGTTTGGAATTGGCAGTGAGGAAGATGATGAAGAAGAGGAAGCAGATCATATGTTTACATTCAGGATGGGAAAGAGGATGCAATTGGCTGTTACTATGGATAACAAGGCTAAGGTGAGTCTTGTAAATGATGACGTGCCATGTAACAGGCTCAGGTATTCACCCTTCCCAAAGTTTAGTACCCCCATGTCCATGTTAACTGACCTCCTCCACCTGCGATCTCATCTGCCACAGCTCTCCACTTGCTGGTAAATGTGTCACCCCATGGATATACTCCCTCTTGAAAAGGACCTTAGTTGGCTTAGGGGCTAGACTTGTGACCTCCAGCCATCCCCATAGTTATGCCTATGCCTTGCAGAGGACTCTCAGTGGTCCCTTTGTCACAGACCTCTAAGTCCAAACCAACCCTGGGCCCTCAGGCCCCCCCAGCCACTTGCCTGGCTTCAGGCCTTTTTATCTGGCTGAGACTCTTCAGGCCATATCCACTACCTAAAAGCTTCCTGGGCCCCAGCCTAAGTAGTAAAAAAATCCCTCTCAGGCCCCTGCCCCTGCCCATGGCCGCCCCTTCCCCTTCTCCTTCCCCTTCCCCATCAGCCATCATCCAGTCCTTTGGTATTAAACACTAACAAAACATAAACACAAGTAACTGCTTTCCAAAAAAAGTCATCTAAGCTCCCCTTGATTTGTCTCCCTAGGGTACAGCTAAGGCATAGGCCAACCTGTCTCCTGAAGCCCTCTCCTTCAGGAGACCCATTCCCCGCTGCCTACAGGGTCAGACTATGCTGGTAGCTCCCAGACCTTGTTTAATGTGCTCCAAAGCTCCTCCCCTTCCTGTCAGCTGGCTTACCAGCCACACACAGGGGTTTCTTCTCTGTTTCATAATCAGCCTACCCCTGTCTGCTGCAGCTTAGCTCAGCTGCCTCTATTTGACCTAATGAGATTATGCTATTCCTGTCTGGCACCTTCCCAGGGTCCTTAGCAGGCCCTAGCCTCTGGGTCTGTTTTCCTGTTGGGGCTGGATGTTGTAGCTGTTAGCCCCCATGGGCTACAAAAGTCCTTCCAAGCTAAGAGGTTGGGTTCCTTGTTATATACCACCAAGATTGGCACATTGGTCAATTTTCTGTCTCCAACTGAGGCTCTGTTCATTGTCTTCCTTCAGTTACTTCCTTGGCATTGCAATCAAGTTCAGGTTTAATATAAAAAGACTCCTTCTGTTACATATGCTCCTGTGATTGGTAGTCTAGTTTCTTTCTATTAAAGACATCCCATTTCCAAGCCCAGTAATACTGGGAAGTACTTTCCCCTTATACTCATGTCTTACACTTACATCTTTCTTACTGGTAAGAAAACATCATTGTTAGTCCATTACAACTAAGAGAGCTTGAAAAGATGCTACCTGCAGTAGCTTGAAACTGAAGCTGGTGCTTCACAGAGGATGACTTTTAAAATGTATCAAACAGACTCAGGCTTCATCAGCACTAGTTTGAGCTGGAAAAGGGCCTGAACTAAAACTCCATATGTGAGTCTGGAGTCCATTTTAGGAAAGCTTTGAAGCTAGATCTAGAATTGACAGTGTTATAGTTAGAATCCAGCCCAGTGTAGCAAAAACCAGAAACTGGTGCATTTAGTGGCTCTCTATGTAAAACTTATTATTTATATGTATGACTATACCCTATTTATTAGGGCTGAGCAAAGCTTCGGTAGCCGATTCAATTCGGAGGAGATTCAGCTTGATTTGGTGACTGAATCTAATCGGGAGACCAATTAAAAGCTCCTAATCGATTTGAAGCATCTGAATCAATTTGGAAAAAGATTTAGAAAAGATTTAGCAATTTGGCTATAGACTTTACTGGCAGATGACCCAGCTGCCTTCAGCCGGTAAGTCTGTTGGAGAGCAGGGAGAGAAGGGGTGTGGGGAGCAGGGATTGCAACTGGGGCTAGGGCAAGTTGCCCAGACAGGGCAGGGGGTGCACATTATTTGGGGAGGGAGGCGGCAGAAGTGGGCATGGCAGTATTCAGAGTGGGGGCTCTGCCCTGCCGCCACTTGCCATCTGGGATGGGGGGCGGGAAGGCGGGATGCGGGCACGGAAGGGGGCAAACAGCAGCAGGGCATAACCCCCACTCCCAGCACTGCCGCACCTGCATCCTGTACCCTGCTGTGCTGGCTGGCAAGCGGTGGCAGTTCAGAGCCTCTGCTCCCAGTGCTGATGTGGGTGCAGCAATGCTGGGAGCAGGGGCTCTGCCATGCTGCCGCTTGCCCCCTTCTGTCCAAAGCAAGCCACACCTGCAGCATGTGCCCCTGCCCGCGTCATGCAGGCAAGCGGCAGCAGGGTAGATCCCCCATTCCAAGTGCTGCTGCACCCGCAGCAGCACTGTGAGTGGGGACTCTGCACTGCCTCTGCTTGCCAGCCAGCGTGGTGGGACATGGGATGTGGGTACAGCAGCCCTGGGAGCGGGAGCTATGCCACGCTGCTGCTTGCCCCCTTCCACCCGGAGCGAGCTGCACCTGCATCCTACCCCTCTCCCCCCATCCCAGCTGAGCAAGTGGCAGCAGGGCAGAGCCCATGCTCCAAGCACTGCCATGCCCGCATCCCACCCCCCCCCGGTCCCCCTCCTCGAGTAAGATGTCCCTCCTGTCCTGGCTGGGCAGCTTGTCCCAGCACCAGCCTATCTCTAATCCCTCTGTCTCCCACATCTCTTCCCTCCCCGGTCCCCCACCCCCAACAGATGCTGCTTGTTTAATCTATGGCCGAATCTCCCAACTGGCACAGAATCTTTCAGGTCTGAGTAGGTCAAATCGAATAGGGACAGCGATTCAAATCTCTGAATCAAATCACTGTCTTCCAAATTGGCCAAATCTGAATCAGAAGAGAATACCTGCCACTTCTCACAGGCCTACTATTTACAACATTTACTTGTTGTACCCTCCAGTGATATGTTCAAACTTTAACAAAAACTGTTGGCAGTCTCACATACCAATGGATGTCACGAATTACTGTCCTCTCTACTGGAGCTAATTTCACCTTTGCAAATAATCTTCACCTTTTGCCCAAATATGAAGGCTGAACATGTGCAGTCAATTGTAAGCAGGGTGGGTCATTTCATTCCAAATCTTGCTTGTGGCACTAGAAAGTTGGAATCCTGTGGCCCTTTCTGTAGTGGGGACTGTCTCTTCAACACTTTTTACTAACCTTAAAGGACATGTTGAAGAGAGAAAAACAATTTATATTTGATTTAAGTCACATGTATCTTTTACCATTTTCTATAGAACGACTTCCTGCATTCACTAATTATTGATTATATTTATGCTTTCAAAAGAACTGAACCCTTCCAACTCATCATTTCTTGTGACTTGATCTGCACTTAATACTTGTTCTGTGTTTCTGGTTGCTGCCAAACTAGTCACATTTTTCCACAGCTTCCTCCTCATTTTAGCACAGCCACTGTGTTGTTGGAATTAAGGCTGAGCTAGGATTTATGTACAAATGCCCTGATATCAGTCATTCACAAACATAGGCACATTGGATTGTAAGGCTACCTGGGCCATTGAGTCCTGTCCCCTGCATTTGCAGATCATCATTTAGCCCATGAGTAATTGGTGCCTCCTGAATCTGCAGGGGGACACCCACAGAAGCTGTTGATGGCAGCGGCCCTGTCAGGGGGGGCACCAGCCCTACCAAAAGTATCAGTTTCAGCTCTTGGTGGGGGCACATGCACCCCCATGCACGCCCTACCAGTCGCCTATGATTTACTCACAGATTCCCAAAAACCACCATTTCAAACCCTCACACAGAAATGCAAGGCAGAACACCTATAACATTTCACAGGTAAAAAGCAGGGGAGATGAAGGTGCTACCAATGTCGTGCCACTGCAACAACAGGGAAGTAGCTGATTAATATTTGGTCACAAAATGAAAAATACTCTGCAGAAGAGTATCATGCTTTTTGGTTCAGAAGAAAACAAAGCACCAACACAGTCCTTTCCAATCTGACTTGAGGGAAAAATTCCTTCCTGGGAGAAAAATTCCAAATTTGTCTGTTTTGTATGACCCTGAACAGAAGAGCAAAATCCTTTAATTAGGAACTTGTGAATGTTCTACATACCAGCAGACAGACATATCAGCGCACCGCAGTCAAAAAATTCCAGCCTTAACTCTGGCCAAGATTCAAAGCCTACTTGTGTGGGCAGAAGGAATGCAAGCAAAGTGTTTTGGATCTAGAGACAGTGTTAAAGGTACTAGGATAAGAAGAGCTAGAGGGTTTTTATAAAAGTTGTTTTTTTCACCATTTAAAGCATTTTATTGCTGTGACTTAACAGAAGTGCATGGCTTTACAAGCACTTTAAAAGTGGGTACAGCACTTTAATTTAACCCTTGTTAAATTAGGTGTTAAACTTGATGTGCTCTACTTTATAGCACTTTAGCAAACTACAGCACTTAAATAACTTCTATACACTGGTCAAACTTCTAACCAGCAGAGAAGTCCCAGGAGGCTGCAGAGTGCCCCCTGCCTCCTAGCTTGGAAAGTACACAGAGGCTTAGAGGCAACCACCACAAAACACTGTACTTCTGTCATGTTTAAAAGTGTTGTAACTTTATAGTGGTATAAAAAGTGTTGTAAATTATGGTGCTGTAAAACCTGCATGGAGCAATTCTGTACACACCCAGAGTCTTTATAGGGGAATGGTCTCCTCACCAACAAGTATAGCAGATAACTGTAAGATAATGGTGACTTCTGTTCATCTACTTTTACATGTCACTAGCCAACATCAGAGCAGTAAGTTGATATAAACAGACATTTCACCTACCTGAAACCTTGCTACTATGCAAAGAATAAAACGGTCAGAAAAGATGAAGCTGAAGACATCCTGGTGGCTTCCTGTTGGTGGGCAAATTCAAGAGGAGGTTGGATGATCACCTGTCTGGAGTCTTGTGAACCCAGCATTCATTCCTGCCTGTGGCAGGGGGTCAGGCTAGATGATCTGATCAGGTCCCTCCTGACCCTAGCTACTATGAAACTATGACTCAGAGGCAGGGGTATGAAATACCAGTGTAACTATGCAGTAGTATCCCCAAACAGTTTTTTGGTGACACTAACTGAGCATTAGCTTGTTACTACTGCACAGTAGCTTGTTATTACTGTGCAGTAGAATTGCATCACACTTTATGTCATGTGATTCTACTGTGCAGGAGTAATGAGCTACTGTGCAGTCAGTGTCTCATGTAGATGTGGCCACTGACTCTGAAAAGTATTACATCTTCCAGCTTTATCAAAGACTGGTAGAAAAGGCAGAAATCAAGAAAAATTCACATTTAAATTTTTGAAATTTCGATCTTCTATCAGGTCAGGGCATTAATTATAACATTTGTGAATTCTTTGTGGATAGATGCAATCGCGCATCTTTGATTATGTCAAGGGTTATTTGCCAAGAGGGGCTTAATAAAAAATGGGAATTAGTACTATAAGGATACAGACCTCCGTGCTCTGGTGCCCAGGGGTCTAATGTATTCTGATCCTATTTTCACTGAAGCTAGGGAGTTTTGCTATTGACTTCAGTAGGAGCAGAGCTAAACCCCTATTGGGATAGACTGTATAATAAGCTTAATTAAATTCTTATAGAGCTGCATTTTCATATCTAGGAAGATTTAGATGTTAAGATATTCCAGTGAAGATGGTATTTCTGATTGCCATTCAATCAGGATGGTAGGAGTAAACCTGTGCTTATTAACTATTATAGTTTCATAGTTGTTAGGGTCGGAAGGAACCTGAGGAGATCATCTAGTCCAAACCCCTGCCATGGCAGGAAAGAGTACTGGGGTCAAACAACCCCAGCAAGGTGCTCATCCAGCCTCCTCTTAAAGACCCCCAGGGTAGGAGCCAGCACCACTTCTCTTGGAAGTTGGTTCAAGATCCTAGCCACCCTGACAGCGCAATAGTGCTTTCTAATGTGTAGCCTGAAACTACCCTCCACTAACTTGTGTCTGTTGTTTCTTGTAACTCCCGGGAGTGCTCGGAGGAACAGGGACTCTCCCAATGCCTGCTGGTCCCCCTTGACTAGTTTGTAGACTGCCACTAGATCCCCTCTTAACCCTCTCTTTTGGAGGCTAAACAGATTCAGGTTCCTTAGCCTCTCCTCATAGGGTCTGCCTTGCTGCCCCCTGATCATGCAGGTGGCCTGCCTTTGGACTCTCTCCATATTGGCCACATCCCTCCTGAAGTTCAGTGCCCAGAACTGAACGCAGTACTCCAGCTGCGGCCTGACCAGCATCACACAGAAGGGTAGGATCACCTCCTTGGACCTGCTTGAGATGCATCTGTGGATGCACAACAAGGTATGGTTGGCTTTCCTGACCGCATCCCCACACTGTCGGCCGATGTTCATTGTGACATCAAGAATGACTCCAAGATCCTTTTCTGTCTCAACACTGGTGAGAAGGGAGTTTCCTAGCCTGTAGGTGTGCTGCTGGTTCTTTCTCCCCAGGTGCATTACCCTGCACTTGTCAGTGTTGAAACCCATCCTGTTCTCATTGGCCCACCCCTATAACCTGTCTAGATCTGCTTGCAGTATGTTCGTTCCTACTAGCGTACCCACTTCACCCCACATTTTAGTATAATCTGCGAATTTGAACAGGGTGCTTTCTACCCCTTCGCCCAAGTCACTGATGAGTTGAATAGTGCAGGCCCGAGGACCAAGCCCCTGGGGAACCCACATCTCTCCAAGTTGAATAAGACCTGTCCCCCTCACCCTCTGGGTGTGGCCCTCCAGCCAGTTAGTGACACATCTGACCGTGTAGGCATCAATACCACTGTCTCCTAGTTTCTTACTGAGAATGGGGTGAGAGACCGTGTTGAAGGCATTACTACACCACTACTCATTAATAATTAGTGTTGTAGTAATGAAGGTATGTGCATATGTCTATCCCAAATACACTGCATCCCCTAAAGCTTATTGTATGATCCACAACATCAAATCCAAGGCCTACATTAGGATCTAGTTCTTTTGTATCATGGGTGGCTGGTGTCACCTGAGTCGTTGTCACCCCCCCCCCAATAGCAGCCAGTCAGTGACCAGAGGGGAAGGTCCCCTTGTGGCCAGTCATGCTGACTGGGAAGCATGAGTGGTGCTCCTGGAAGTGCCAGCTGCGCTTCACCTTGTACCCCCTACTCCCTGGCCAGTGCTCACAGGTGGTCACTTGTGCTCCTGCCTGCCTTCCCTGCCCATTGCCTAAGCAGGGAGCACTGCCTGTCAGAGTGTGTACCAGTGGCCTCAGGGGGTTGTGATGCCCTACATTTCACTGCTGTTTTGCATGACGTTAGCACAGTGCACTAGCTACTAAATCACATCATCATTTTATACTTTGGTCTCCAAGTCTCCTACACGGTACTGGAAAACATAGACCATTAATTCAGACTGCTGGTAGAGGAAAATTAATTAATTGATTTATGTGTTTCAGTTCCATTAATTCATAATCCTCCTTTAGGTTAAATCAACTTTAATTTTTAAAAGGGAAATAATTGTATGTGTATTTATGTTTGCATGTATGGTACATCCATTCATGTTTGTATGTGAAAGAGATAGAGGGTGGTTTAGTCATTTTCTAGGCCAGAGGTAGTCAACCTCCAGCCTAGGGGCCTGCTCATGGATCACGAAATGTGGTGGGGGG
>JAGPOW010000304.1:59632722-59654540 GCA_030014935.1 Caiman crocodilus | reverse complement strand
GGGGGGAGCAGTGGCTATTAGTACATCCTCCTTACCCCCTGTCAAATTCCCAAGTTCCATGCACCCAGTCAGGGTTGGGCCTGGCCATGCCCCCTTTCCCTGCAGGAGGAGGCCATGCTCCCTTCCCCACGTGAGGCTGAGTTGAGGCTGGGCCATGTCCCCTACAAGGGCAGGCCACCCCACTTCCGTCTCTGCAAAGTTGGGTTGGGGCACGGCCACATCTGTCTCTGGAGGGCCAAGTCAACCTCATTTTCCCTGTGGGGCTGCACTGGGGCCAACCTGGCCCACTCAGGCACTGGATCAAATATAGCAACTGGATCCATCATGGAGACAAACCGAATGCTGCCAATTTGGCCCACTGGGCCAAAAGCTTGAGCACCCCTCTTCAAGACACTTGAGATGCACTGTGTTTGTTAATGTTGTGTTTCTCAACCACACCCTGGCACCCTGGGGTCCCTTGAGATTCTTTCAAGGGTGACACACAATGTTAGCACTGTTAGGTTTGCAAACATGATTCACAAGATAAACTTAGAGATTTCAAATAGAAATACATAGTTGTGGTCTTTCTGACCTCTTTGCAGCAGAAAAACTGCTCTGTCATTTTTCTGTAGTAAAAAAAGAGTGAAAACTAAGAGCTGGCTTTTCCTGAGGGGTGCCTGGAGTCTGAAAAGGTTAAGAAACATTGGTTTGCTGGAACTGAATGTGTCACTGGTGCTCTGGACATATGAGAAGTGGCTACTTGGCAATTCAGCTTTGCTTTCTGGTAATCAAAACTACAGTGGACAGCCCCACTTGTGATGTGATTGAAGCTCTGAGACATAAACCACAGTAATTTAGTTAAATCACTTTATTTGACTCAGTTGTGGCTTTCTTTCTGTGGCCAATAGTAGAATCAAATGGAGGAGTGACTGGGTTGTGAAGGAGAGCATTTTCATTGAAACCAAAGTAATTCTTAAGACAGCCAGCACAAAGGAAAACTGGCAAGAAAATAACATAAAATAAACAAATGTGCAGCTTTGTTTTCCTCCCCATACTTGCTCCATTGTGAAACTTTCCCTTACAGTGGCATTTTTTTAACACTACAATTTTTGTGAAGTTAAAATACACTGGATACAGTACAGCATGTACATCATGTTATAATAGAGCAGTTAATATAAACAAGGTAATTATAACAATCTCCAAATGCATCCCAATAGTCATTGAGAAAATGGAAATGGGAATATAAGGCTGGCAGAAGAACTCTGTAGACGTATCACTGGACTTTATAATTCATTCCTTACTGCAGCTGGAGCTTCATATGGCTTTGAAAAGACTTTCTTCTGTGTTTGACAATCACTTAACTATGAGGGTTTCTCCAGAATTAGATTAAGGGCCAAATCATGTAAACCTTCCATGCATGGTACTTCCACAGAAGGACATGGCCGTTCTGCCTATGGAAAGTTTTGCACATATGGGGCCACTGACATGGAAAAAGTTGTTAGTGCCAATTGAGTATTGCCCTGATACCCACTTGCATATTTAGTGCATTTTTTTCATTGGAAGCACAACATTAGGACAAACCTGACTCAGCATTCATTGAAATCAATAGGCTTTGGCTCAAGTCCTATATCACTGGCATTTGTGAATTACTGAATGCGCTGCCAAAATTGGTGACTGAGCCTGGCCAGACTCCCAGCAGCTGGACTTAAGCAGTCTCCAGCTGCCTCTCCCCATTCTGTAGAGACCTGCTGAGAGCACTGCATTTCTGCAAGGGTGCTGTCATATTTAAGTAGGGAAAGGCAAGTAGGTGCACATCATGCCAGAGTGCATGTCCCATCCTGGGTGAATTTTTCAGCCAGAAGCTGAGTGACATAAGCACAGTACTTCCCACAAGGCACTGTTATTGCAGTTGTAGGGTTGACTCTAGGCTTTCATTATGAGAGGACAAGAAAGAAATGAAATAACAGAGGCCTCGTATAGACATTCAGTTTCTCTTGGAAGAGGTGCTGCTGTCCCAGGAGAAACCACTGGAGTACAGATGTTCAAACTTTTTTCTCTCACAGTAAAAATGACTGCTCCAAGAGAAAAATAGCCTAGGAACAGCCAGACTTAAATTGCTCCTAGAACAGTTTCTTCTGGGACAGCAAATGTCCATACATGCTGTGGCTGGCTTCTCTCAGAAGAGAACACAGTCCTTCAGCAGTCCTTCGCCCCGTGAGAGTGAATGTGACACTCACACGACTCTGCTGCTCTAACAGGGAGCAGAACTTGCCTCCTTCACAATCTCCATGTTGTGCTGCAGGAAAAAACAGGCTGACCATGGGTAATCTGGGTCAGCCAATCAGGGCTGTTCTATGCAATGCTGCCAACCTCTTGCCAGGCAGACTAAGAGAGCTTGCAGAGCAGGCTGAGATGTATGTACAACTACTCCCCTCTTCATCTATTCCAGCTGCACAGTATCAGCATTGGAAGCTCTCCATTCTTCAGGGCCTCAGCATTTTAAGTTTTTCCATGCAGCCCCTGGTAAGTTTCTCTACTAGGAGAAAGGAATCAGAACTCATGACAGAGATGATATCTTTTATTAGACCAACTAGATAGTTACAAAAAAATTCTTTATTTGCAAACTTTCAGGCATGCTCACCCTTCCTCAGGCATAGGAGAATGAAAAGATTGTAACATTTCTTTTAGGTAGAAATAAAAATTCATATTTCACAGGAGAGCTGAAGGTATTGTAAGATCTCCCAGTTGGAATAGTTCATTCGGTGCAGATTAGGCTCAGGTAAAAGTTGGAAAGTCTGTTTACCGCAATGTTGTCTGGTGTCATGCTGGACATTTAATTATATTTCCTTCTGGTATGATAGTTCACGTTTCATAGGAGTGTGGGGTGATGAACTGTTCTCCTGGGCAAGGAATTTCTCTTGTATTGAGACAGCTTTGAGCTCTGTGAACATGCAGATTTAGCTGGAACAATAGGCAGGAGCCAGGGTGTTGGCTTTCAGGTTCCAAGGTAGTGAATTTGCTTCCTTCTTGTAAAATTATGAAGTTTTCATTTAAAAAACAACTAAATTCAAAATCTTTCATGTTTCAGGGATGCAGGCTGTTAAACCAACTAGATATTTACAAAAAATGTTTTGTTTTGTTTTTATTTATTCTACCAGGAGAACAAATCTGGGAGAATTCTCTCAGGCTGTTTGAATGCGTGAGAGTTTTAAATGCCTCCTATGCCAGCAAAAGCCGTAAACAAAAACTCACATACATTAAATCAAGTGGCTAGAATGAAGATGATGCAACCTAGTTTGCCAAGAAAGATGAAAGTATCCAAGAAAGATGATAGAGCAGAACATTTCCAGAAACTCTGGTCAGTTTTCTGGAATCTTGCATTGTTATTGTTTTCACTCCCTTACAGTCCTACCAAATAGCTTTGTTTCCTGTGTCATCCTTAAACAAAGCATCCCTCACCCTACCTCTTCCTCTGATAATCTCTGATGTGGTTAATTGCCTGCCTTGTGCTCCACACTCTTTATAAAGTGCATTTGCTTTTAGTGATAAATTGCCTATTTGTGTTGTATCTGTTAAAAATCTAATGAAGCACTACCCTTTAACCTGCTGAATTTATTTAAATATTGGCTTCTCTTTCTTGTTTTCTGGTTTCACTGGCTTTCAGCAAACAACAGATTCTCATAGCTCTATAGCCCCAGCCTCTTACCACTACTGATTCTGACCTTCCAAACGCTATTGGTTGTGATGAGTCTGCTTTAGTTTTCCCCAAATCTCTGATTTATCTGAAATCAGATGAAAATCTGGACCTTTTCTCTCTTAGTGAGAATTTCCCCTTGTATGCAGCTGGTAATTGACACTCTAAAAAGTTGTATTGCTGAACTGACCATACTGCTTCAGCAGGAGCAGATCCACTGTAACCCATCAATAGCATTTGCTTTCTTACTCAGTTTCTTACAACACATCTTATTCTTATTTTGTAAGGAATGCCTCTAGTGTGGAGGGGTTATGTCATTCTTCATAATTGTTCAATGCTTCACCAATCTGCTGGGTGCTTCATGTGATGGTGACAGAGGTAATATCTAAGACTAAGACCCACCATCACCTTGCTCACTTTTGAATGGCACCAAGTAGCAACTACTGATATAAAATAGATTTTCTCAGTTGATGTATGTATAGGCTGTAGATTAGCAGTTTACTACTGGAACTCTGTGTCATTCAAAGTTCCCCTTATTGTTTTGGGGGTTGTTGTTTTTTTTTTGGTTTTTTTTTGGGGGGGGGGGTTGTTTATCGACTTATTGGAGGGGTTTTTTTCTCCCCTAAACTAGCTCTTTACAAAAAAAAATAAAGACCTTCAGTGAAATTTGTAGGGCTAAGAAGTTCACATCAGGGCTTTATAGAACGCAGAGGACTGCAGTTCTCCAGCTAGTTGTTAACATCTTCAGCACAGCTTAGTATATACAAAGTGTTCCTTGGAGCTCAGAGTGGCAAAATGCACTTCCATATGTATACTACAGGCTATATTTATCAACACTAGAGCAAAGATACTTTGTTGAAATAATGATACTTGTAAAAATAATGATGTGCTTGGCTGTAACACTGAAATGCCACCAGGCTCAAGAAATATCAAATGCTTAGAAAAGAATATATTTACAATGCTGAGTTATCCTTGAAATAGCATTAGGGTACCCAACTGCAGATAGCTCTTTCCTAGCTCCATCTTGCAAAGTGTACAGAAGTCTGTTGACTTCAGTGAGTCTCAAGGGCTGTCAACTCTTCTCAGGATAGATTATAATCTGACAGAATCTGGTTTGAGAGGACAAAGGGATCCTTTTAGAAAAAGGAGTCATCACTGCTGTAGTCCCCAGCAGCTCTTCTTTGAAGGTGGGAGCAGACTGCCCTTTTCTATTTCCTTTAGAAGAGTGATACAAGTGATATAGTGCTGAGGATGCTGAGTTCTTTAATAGAAGCATGGAACTCAAGAGGAGTATGATGCGGGATACAGGCAGAAGGCTCTGATAAATTGCTCTGGGCATGAAAGCTGCTGGAAACCCATTAAAGAAACATTAATGAAGAATAGTTTTAGAACAGGGGTGGTTGTGATGGGTGACAGAAAGGTGAAAGCCTGGCATTATTCTGATGCACATGAGCCATATTTATTGCTGGCTGGCATGACTCTTTTGATCTCAGTGGTTTTATAATATGGGTGAACCAGATCTATAAATGCTGTACATATGCTTCAAGGATGAGCACTCTTTTGTAAGTATCACTGGGTACATCTACACATACAATTATATGATTTAATAAACTCCAGCACAGTTCACACTGAAGTTTATTGCTCACAGTTGCCATGTTTATACATGCATCTGGGACTGCAGCATGCTGAGCCAGGTTGGAACATTTCTGCTGGGTGGGGGACCTAGGGGTCAGTCTGCCAGCCCAGGCTGCTCTGACCTGCTTAGTGTGCTGTGGAAGGGCTTGTTGAGGCACAAGGGTGCTTCAATATGGGGGTCACCAGCCCCCACACTGAAACACCTTTGTGCCCCAGCCTCTTGGGTCAGTGTCTACACATGTGTTACAGCACACTAAATACTGCCACAGCAGGATAGTACTTGTGGGTATGTGTAGACGAAGCAAGGGGTATGTGTGCACAACATGTTAAAGCAGGTTAAATGCTTTTGCACTGCTTTAATGATGTTGGTGTTTGCACATGTCGGTGGTGTATTGCACATTAATTCCAGCTGTTGTAGCACATCTGGTGGCACAATGCACCTTAAATGACTTTGGGGTACAGCAAACTAAAACACCTCCGAAGAGTTTGTTTGTTGTCCCACACATGCAAAGCAAAGCACTGGGCTCTGTGTGGCTCAGGGACTGCGCAGACAGCCTGTGCAGGCAACCTGGCAGCAGTGTAGGAAGGCAGGCTCCACTGAAGAAAAAAAATGTGGTGAGCCTGATCCCATGGAGCCCTCATCCCTCCGCCCTGGAGCCTGCCTGCCTGCATGAGCTGTGCAGGGACCTGGTCCTTCCCTCTGCAGCTGCAGTTCCCCCTGGGACTACCCAAGCCAGATGCCTGTGGACAGGTGCTGCCTCGGCCAGGGGGCCACCACTGCCATGGAGGGAAGTACCAACTCCACCCCACCACCACTGCAGCCCAGGGATTGCTCCACCCTCCGGCAGCTTGTCCTCCCCTTCCTGCCGCCAGAGAGGCAGGTAAGACATGGGTCTACATGGCACGGGGGTTTTACTTCACCCTAAATTGAAGCAGTGTTTTTAAAAACCCACCACTTCAATTTAGGGACCCCGTTTTGTCTACACACACCCTGTGTTTCCAAGTGCTATCCTATGGTGTCATTTATTAATTTACTGTGACCTTATAGAGCTGCATGTGTAGATGCTGAGACCTTACTGCAGGGCTAATTAGTTATTTCCACAGTAAAAGTCTTGTGTAGATGCACCTACTGATGATTATTCAGGCAGGAATTGTGTGGCACATTGGAATTTGATATTTAGGTTGTGGTCTGAAAATGTATTGTAGAGATGCTTGAAACCATGGAAGACTACAAGCAAAATTACTAAAGAAATCTCACATGGAGCTGAGACTTGTAGATCTTTCTTCCTCCTGCTCCAAAAACCTAGTCCTTTAGCAATTCATCTAAGGACAATGTCTTCAGTTTATATTAAATTCTCTTATCTTCTCTGTACCAACAACTGGAGCGTAACATTGGGCAAATACATAAATATGTAGCACTTTGTTATGGGTGGACTACAAACCTCAGGCTTTTGGAGAAGTTTGGATCAGGCCTGACCTTTGTGGTTCAGGCCCACCTGTAGTAAACAAAAGAAGATCCTTTCTTTCTGAGGGGCTCTGCCAGATTATCACACCCTCCATAAGGATTTACTAATGCCTTTAAAATAGCTTTTATAGTTCATGAGGATGGGGACTTCTACAGCACATGTCTTTTGGGCTCAAGTTAACGTGACGTTGACAATCTGATACCAGTGAATCTCCGATTCTTTTGACTAACCTCTCATTCTTCTGACTGTCATGCTGGTTTCCCGTTTAATTTTAACATCTCAGGAAAAGGAGCTTGACATCACTGGGATATCTCAGTGAAGGCATCCATTCAGGTCACAGCAGGAGGCAAGCTAACATAAACTATTAGGCTGTGCTGACAAGGGGACAGAGAACAGTGGAAACTATTAAAATGATTGATGTCAGATCCTTGCTTCAAATACATTTGGTTGCAATTATCTCAGTTTAAACAGAACACAGCGAAAATAGCAAAGGTCCCAAGAAGGGCAATGAAAATGATTAGAGATTACAACAAAAGCCTAAAGCTAGAGCTGTACATACACTAGGGAATTTCCAAAAATTCCCATCACTGTTAATGGAGGCTCAGGCTGTGAGAGAGTCTCTTTTTACTTATGCTAGTGTAAATCAAGAGTAATTCTTGTAAAGACAGTGGTGTTATACAGATTTGAAACCAGTATAGTCAGAAATGACTACGCTGCTAGTGTCTAAAAGTCTCTGCTACCTTCTAGTCTTTTACCAGGTATTGCTAAAAAGTTTCATTGAAATGCTGATAAAAATTAGTTTCATTGTGTGAGCCTTGTTTATGCTGGGACTGTCCAACTGGTGGCCCATGGGCTGCATATGTCTCCTTAAAGAGAGTATGAAGACTATGGGCTCCTGCCCAGATGTCACTCCTCCTTCCTTCTCTCTCAGTTCCTCCTGCACCAGAGGTCAAGGGAGGCTTGAGCGCCTGAACTGCATGCACAGCAAAGAAGGGAAATAGGCTGTCTGTACTTCAGGCAGGCCGTGTGTGCAGCTGGGAGAGAAGGGGAGCCAGGTGGCCCATGCTGTGCATGAAGTGGGAGGAGGGGTCAGTGTGCATCCATCATGGCCTGTGGCCCCCTGCTATTTTGCCCCCAGATCTGCTGCCTCTCATGGCCCATAAGCCTGGTTGTGGCACCTGGCTGCCCAATACCGTGGCTCTGTCTGTGGCTAAGAACTGGACCTGTGATATAACCTAATGTAGATAAGGCTACAGTGAAACACACTGGATATCATGGGTTATTATAAACTCAATGAAAGGGATGCTGAGGTTGGCAAATGTATTGAACAAACATAGGTCCAGCTCTGTTTTTATACACAAATTTGCAGTTACTCCCTGATTCAGGCAAACTCTTGTTTTGAGATTTTGAGTATGTGCAAAACCAAAACTTAGGGCTGCATTAAAACAACAGATGGAAAATAAAGAAAGTGTGTTGTCCCTTGCTGACATGTTTGCATGCAAACCCAGCTGAGGTTTGCACAACATTAGCAAAGACAGGCTTAAGAGGCACTCATGAAAATAAAATAAAAAGACCAGGAATAAAATGTTCAAAAGCACCTAAATGACTTTGACATCTAAGTTGCATTATGTAGTAACTTAAATAACTTAGGCACTTTTAAAAATGTCATCATTGTTTGCAAAGGAGGAAACTAAGGAATGATACAATGGAGTGATCCGTATATAACATGACATAATCATCTGTATAAAGATGACCTGCTACCCTGTCCTGTAAGACAAGAACAAAATGGCATGCAACAAAACTGGGAGGCAATATGTTTTAAACGTGTAAAAGAAAATATTTTTGTATAAAAATATATATTCCTCTTGTGGAATTCCCTGCTGAGGGACTCTGTCAGCAGTTGTGAAGATAACAAATTGGGAATCAGATATGAGCTGACACAGTGACGTGTACCTGATTGAGCAGACAGCTGGAAGTAATGACTAAATGGTGTGAGCTGCCCCTGATTCATGACAAGAGTTTAAATGTCAGAATTGCCAAGTATATCACCGCTGACTGAATCTCTCTAGAAAGGCAATGGACAATCATGTGAGAAGGTTATAGAATATCAAGTGTCAGACCATTTTTTGAGTGGAATAACTTTTTGTGAATGGGACCTTAGGGAGTATCCCTGCTTTTTCTCCAATGTAACCACTGGATTTTGAGGAAAATAGCATAGTAAGGGGTAAAGAGGAGGAGGTGAGAACTCAACTATAGGATAAAAGGCTAAGTCATTACCAAGGCTTTGAATTAACTGAAAACAAGAAGAATTTTTTCTCCTTGTATTTAGTAGGTATATTTTGGTGAATGTTATGTTTTCCTTTTAAGTATAACATGGCAACTTTCAAACCAGGATACTGAATGGAAGGGATCCTGGATCTCTACTAAGCCACTTCCTCAATTCACCTGTACCCTGTTGCAGCCACTATCATGAGGAGAGTTTTACATAGGGACTAATTCTAGTGCCCCTGAGTGTATTCTGTTTTTTCTTTCTTATTTCTAGGGGAAACGGATTGTCAGTGAGAAACGGAGCTCAGATTGCCTCTTGAGTCCAGGCAGGGTCCCAGACCTGAGTGAAGAAGAAGCGGACCACCTGGTGGCTTTTCGGAGAGGGAGACGGATGCAGATCGCCATCACCATGGATAACAAGGAAAAAGTGAGTGCCCTCCAAGAGCCTATGGTATAAGGACTGGGTCTCCACCCTCACTATGAGGGGCACTGGGAGCAAAATATCAGTCACTGCCTTTTGGCAGCAGTTCAGTTGAAGGTAGAGTTTGTTAAGACTGTGGGATTTTTTTCATGCCAAAGTCATCTGGCTTTTATGACTCAGAAGGAGAGTCTTTGGTGCTGACCTACTTCCTACCTTTGTGATCATGGCTCTAGTTACTTCCAGACTCTTTCTTTTTTGGCCTCAGAATGTTCTTAAACTTGGCCCCCTCTAAGCACCATGCTGTGAGATTTCTTTGGGGTCAATGAGGTGATGCTGGCATCACCATAAACTTGCTTTCAGTTTATGGGGAAAATAATGCAAAAGCTTTCCATAGCTGCAGGAGTCATTGGCACCTAAAGACAGCTCTCTACTTAAAGACATACAGTAGCTTGTGGTCAAAGAGCCCTGTCCTATTTTAACAGGAAGTTAACTTAAAAAATAGAAGTAGATATTGCCCAGTCCTACTAAAACCAGCTGAGGTTATTGGATATTTTTCTTTAACCTTATAGGTCCTGAAAATGCAGTCTAAATATTTTATTGCAGATTCTTTCCCCCACTTCTCTCTCCACCACAAAAGATGTATTTTTCATACAAGAGATCCATAGAACAGCAAAACTGTTTGCAGCCAACATGCACCATTAAGAATAAAGATTAAAAGATAGAAAATGTGAATATGAACAAAGAAAACAGGTAGATACAAAAGGAACTAATTCAATTGCCTTCTGTCAGGCTACAACCAAAGCCTGCTGCTTACTGTATGCATTGTTCTTCAGTTTTTTTTCTTGTGATCACTGGAGTTTTAAATAAAGATAGAGGTCCACGTCATCTGTTTCCCTGTGGTTTCTTTACACACTTGGGTGTCATAAAAATCATATAAGCCTGTATATCAAGCTACCATTAAATACAGACTGTCACAGGAGGCCTTCATGGTAGCTTGAACTGGCATAATGATTCTGCAACACCCAAACCTTTTTCACCCAGAATCATAGACTCATAAGGGACCTCAAAGATCATCTGGTCAAACCCCTGCATGATACAGGAATGCTACTCTTAAATTATCCCCAGCCAATGCTTATTCAGCCTCCTCTCAAAAAATCTCCAAAGGAGGAAACCCCATTATTCCTTTGGGTAGTTTGTTGTACCATCTTATTGTTCTAGTATTAAGTATGTTTTTCCTGAGGTCTAATCCAAACCTACTTTATTGATGCTGGCAAGTGTTAGGGTAAGTTCTGAGGGAGAGGGAATGTGGCCTGAGCACCTCTGTGTTGTGGCTATTTTTGACTACTCAAATACCCCTTGAGGTTGTATTAGGGCAGCACTGAGGCTGCTCTAACTTATGTCATGAGTTGGTAAAGTCAACTCTTTCTTCCCACCATTCCTGCATGAAGTGAATTTCAGCCATATCCCATAACAAGTACCTTAATGCTGAGACAAGTGAGTGAAGTTCATAATGGCATGCCTCCTCCCCATTCAGTGCCCTCTCCCATATCAGCAAACTGCCCTTCACACTAGTTACAGTTAAACAGAGAATATTCAGCAAATCGGGGTGGAACTTTTTCAGGCATGTGGCTTTTTAGAAAGAGAACATGCCTACCAGATTCCCCTTTTCCAAAATATAGGCTCTTGCTGCTGCTTAGTTTTCAGGCAGACTCAACAGAACTAGAATGCTTAGGTCTCCTCTTTCCTTAGCGCCATTTCAGCTAACACTTTAAAGCACCATGTTCCCAATGGATTCACTTACCTGGGTATTACAGAGATAAGCCAACATTTCTCTGTCACAATAGCCTATTTACTGTTTGTAAATGACCACAGTGAACCATCTCTAACTGATAAGACTTGACTGGATTTTAATGTACTCAAGAATGCCTCTCTGCAAACAAGTCTGTGCTGTTTCTGTTCAGAAACCGATGTTCATTTTATATCCTGGAGTTTTAAATAGGAGCAAGTCACCTGAGTGGGGAATGACCGGAGAACAAGTACTCTTGCATTCTAGTAGAAGTGTGGGTGTGAGAGGGTTGCCCATCTGGCAGAGAGGACATGATGGAGTGGGTAGCAGCACTTATCCTAAGAAGAATTCTGCAGAGTCATTTGCTGGCATTCACAGTTTTCCTGTGCAGCAGAAAAAGTGTCAAATACATAGGATGGGTGCAGAGAAAACCAAGCCAGAGTTCAAGATAAAAGTCAAATGACTGCATCTAGTTTTTGGAGGAGAGGAGTAAATCCCTAGGCAGCCTTTAAGGGTCTGAAAGCAAATAAAAATGGAGAATTAAAGATATTACATGCCCACAGGGTCTCCTAACTGATGGGCATAGTCTCTGGACTAATGACATAAGCATAAATTCAGTTAAACGTTCAAGCCCTACTGCTGATTGCTGATGGATCTTGCCTCCTGCTGCTGACACACACAGTCTAACTCTCCTTCCTTGACAGGAAGCATACAACTCTGTTACTTCGTAAGACAGGTGTGCTTCCTTTCAACTGGAAGTAGACACACATGTGTGGGTATTGTTAGGAACATCCCAGCCAGCACACAGAACATTGTCAGCAAAGCATCTCCCTATTTGTTCAATTTGAGGAGGTCCCCTAGAACAGAGAAAAATGCAGGTCCCAACAGAAGACATTGGACATTACACTCCTAAACCTCACACACATTTTAGTTGTCAAGATCATGTTTAAAGCACTTCTGTAGATTCATCAGTTGCTCAATTGATCATTAAAACATCCCTAATGTAAAAAAAATTATAAAACTGACTTTGAAACTCCAATTTCCAGTAGTTATCAATAAGACCCACATATTCCAAGTTCCAGTTGGCCTCATGAGATTGACTCACCTTCTCAAAGTTATAGTGCTGCATTGTTCAGGTGTCGTTTATCCTATGTTTATTATTATTTTAGCTATGTGGCAGTAGCACCTCAGAGCTGAAGTCCCGTTGTGCCAGACATTGAATACTCTTATAGTAAAGAAATGGTGTTTGCCCTGGAAAACTTGGAATCTGTGTATAGGGTAAGAAACAACAGGTGGTTGCAACAGATGGAGGTGAGATGATACTGGTCCCTCTTTTAAGAAATAACTACAGCTCACTCAAGGCTGTGTGCATAGGAACTGACTAGTTCTACTCTATGCTAACAGGTGTGGGTAACCTGTTGAACTCAGTTCTTGCTGGGGGTTGGAAACTGCAGTTATTTCCCAGAAGGAGATGTCTGGGCCTGCCTGCATGCTACGCCAATTCTAGGATTCCAGTGGCTCATAGGACTGTTATTTAAAATTGCCGATTAGCTCAAATTAAGAGTGAGACCTTAAAAAGGGGGATATGGTAAAATGCCATGTTTATTGATTACGTGAAACAGATGCATAAACTTGAACACACCAGTCATACAAACAGACACACACAAGCATACAGACAAACCACTCCAGTAATGTTATAGTTACCAGCAGAAGTTAGCACTGGATGGCAAATCCAGAATATGAGCAGGGGTAAAGAGGCTCCTGTGCTCCAGGAGACTGCAAAGAATGGATTCCCCATCTTGGCTTGTCTGCATCTCACTGTTATAAGAATTTTAAGTCTGTTCAGCATTGGGGTTTTTCCATGCTTCAGTTTTTAATTAGAGGTTGTTTCTTTTGGTTATCTCAGTTTGAGGTCAGTACAGTGACATTGGTTATCTCCACCTTGAAGCACTGTGTAGTTGAAATGGCAGGATATGCAATATACAAAATTCGTTCTTCTTACTATCTTCTTTGCACCTGATTACACATAAGTTCTTTAGCCATCCATTAATTAGTTTACTGTCTGACAACTCATATACTGGCACCTTGTTGCTTACACAATCAATTAAATCTTCTTCTGTTTTCATGCAAATAGTTACCATTCTTTCACCATTTACCCTCTCACACATACACTCACATACACAAGGCATACAAAGTTCATCTACTTATATCAAGAAGGGAACAAGCAAAAAAATGGAGTTTCAGTTATTCATAAAATTGTTCATAAGAGACAAAGATAAATAAAGCTAATACAATCATAGAGTCTTATCAATTCAATACTATTATTATTTAAACATAATAAATAAAGAAAAAATTTCTGCTACAGGACTACAGCCAAGGACTCATAGGACTCTGGTTAAAGAGAGTTTGAGTGTATTGTATTCAAGGGACCTTACCAACTCCAGTGAGAGGCATATTCTCAAGACACTGAGCATGTGGCTACCTCCAGTCCTATGCACAGGACTTAAAATGAGTAGGGTGGGACAACTGAGGCAGCCACCCTGGGTGCCAACTTGACTGGGGAGTGAGGTGGCAATAAACCATTGGTGCCACAGCCACACAATTGCATTGATGACACAGTGACAGCTGGAAGCCACTGCTGCCCCCATGTATTGCAGCTGCCCCAGGCACCCAGCTCTGTTATGCCTCTGCCTAAAGCAGTCACCGTCTTTGACCATCGTCCCTTGTATTTGCTATATCCAGAAAGAATTTTTGAAATGTTTTTGTCTAGCTACACTGGCACTTTATCTAGTTTCTATGTAAGTTTAAAAGGAAGCATTTAAGTAACTGCTTCCATTTACTGCTGCTCATAGGTCTTAAGAAAAAGTGTGAGAGAAATACCTAATTTAGGCTGTCTCAAAAATCATTCTCCCTCCTGAAAGCCACTGGAAAGCAGTATACTACAGAAAGCACCAGCCTGTGACTTTGTTCAGATTTTCTTAGTAATAAATCATTAATATTTTTCAGTCCAAAGATGTAAGGGTGCTTTATGGAGCGTTCCAGTACTAATATGCCTTTTGACTGACAGAGAATCTGAGGCACAGAGCAATTAAGTAGTTTTCTCAAAGGCATAGAGAAAGTTAATGGCATAGTCCAGAACAATGGCCTAGGGGTTTGGATGCTAACCTGGGCCTCAGGAGACCCAGGCTCAGTTCCTTACTCTTTCACAGACTTCTTGTGTGGCCTTGGGTGTGTTTGAGTCCACATCCCAGTTCCATCTGTCCAATGGAGACAATAGCCCGTAAGGGGTGTTGTAATGCTGAATATGTTAAAGACTGTGATAGGTATTCACATAGTGTGGTGATATTGGACCCTACAACAACCTTATACAGCGAGGATCCTGATAGGCAATCCCAGTTTCTAGCCACTAGAAAACACTGCCTCCTTCATCTAATACATGGCTCAGCCTCATGAGAAGCTGACAGTGCAGTTTTCTAGGAGGGCTGGTTCTGTGCTGGAAGGGGCTGGTGCATTATTTGTATTCTCCAATGAAGATTAAAAGTACCTGCATGTGCTGACCTCCACTTGAGAGGGCTGTCATTCTGTTCCACTGATCCAAGGGGGTGATTAACTCAAGCACAGAGCAATTCATGCTTCTTATTCAAGGGACACAGATTCAGCAGCAGCTCTTGCACTCTGCCCCCTTCTTAGTACAGAGCCTGAGGGAAGAAAGCTTGCCTCTCTAGGATGCATGACATGAGCCAGGGCACAGGAGGCTTTTACAAACTGAGACGGGCAAACATGTTTCTTCTTTGCCGGCGCAGCTCCGGGCCAGCAGGAAACACAAAGAGACAATGACATGGAGATTGTAAAACATGCTGGGAGAGTTGGTAAGCATGGCTGGCAAAGTCACTTGGCTCTTGCTGGCAGGCCTTGCTTTGTGTTTTCATCACACTGAGCCATTTGTCTTCCAGCTGGAGAGCTGCTCCGCCTCACAGCTTGAAAGAGATACAGGGAGTGTTAAACGGATTTGAACAGTGCAGTTTGCTGTAAAGCATCTTTGTTTTCAATGGAGTGTAATATAGTTTCCAACTTTCTGTACTCCTAATACAAGGCAGGATTGTTTGCACTAAAAGGAGGAGATGGCCAAGGCCAGGAGGAGGTACAGACAGAAGGAACCATTCCCATGTAAGGCCCAACCCAGCTCCTGCTGGCCTCAGCAGGTCTGTAGTCAGAGCATGTGTATTTGTAACCACATTTTGGGCAGCACTTCTGTCCCTGGCAGTCACATGCACCTATCACCCTTCCAGTTTCCCCAGTAAGAATCCCATTTGCTAGGGCGGTTGTATGGGGATAAACACCACTAGCATAATGAGGTCTTTTCAACTGTCTTTAGTGCACACTTTTTTTGAAAAAACATTATACTTGCCACCACTTCCTCCTGTCTGCTCTCTTCTCTCCTGCTCCTTTCTTGCATGTGCTTTCCTGCAGTTTGTTCTTCCTCTGTCTCCACCCCTGCCACCTCAGCCTTTTCTGTCTCTCTAGATCAGGCTTGTCCAACTTACAGCCTTGCAGCCCTCCCAGCTGTTTTCTGAGGCCCGAGGTGCTGCGATGGGAAATGAAAGTAAACACTGTACTTTCATTTCAGGGGGGTGATGTGATACTGCTTTCTGTGAGGTCTTTGAATATGGCTCGCCGTTCCACTGGGTGATAAAAAGTTTATGATCCAGCCCCACATTCAAAAAGGTTGGACAGCCCTGCTCTAGACTATGCAGCCCTGTGAAGTGGTCCCTGCTCCCTTGCACACTCTTTAGAAAATCCCTGTCCTAGGTTCCCTTCTCTTCTGCTTCACTGGCTCTTTCTATCTTGCTGGTATCTTCTAGGGTTGGCTAGTACATCCCCCACCTGCTGCTCGCTCTAATCCATGTGAGAGGTTCCTATCTCTTCTCCTACCTACCAACAATCAGTAGTGAAGGCAGCTAAGATGGCTCTCGCCTTTGATTTCCAGCCTCATTCAGACTCCATTCTGGACAGCAACACTATTCACTGGATTCTTCCTACCAGTGAGGCAGCTCTAACTTGACCTGGATGGACTACCTGGGGCAAGAGGGCAACTCAGTTCCCATTTAATTCTGTCTTTGGTTCTTTTCTGACGCACACATTCAGTTCACAGGTAGTAGTGACTGCCAGCTATTTATTACCCACTTCATCTGGACTGGGATTGACTGTCAGGGCTGATGACCCCCGCATTCCTCCATCCCCTGCCTATGCAGATTCTCCTCTCTCATTAGTCAGTCTTTCCCAGGCCACCTCTTTAATCACCTTCCCCATTGCATGCTTATATATCACATTAGTCCCTTGTTTGTTCTTTAATACACATGCTTACCCCTCTATAGACCCCTGCAGTGTGTACAGGGGGATTCATCTTCTTTTCTTGAGGTCCAGTAGAATAAAATGCCCTGAAGATGGCTTAAAACACCCCATTTTAAGATACCCAAATGTGTGTTCCTTTTGTTCTGTTAATCAGTTGTGTGAAAGTTGCTTTCAGATCTCCAGGCCAGTGTTGTATGATCTATTTGAGAAGTGAATTTATATCTATCTAATTGACACTTCCCTGTACTGTGCAGAGTTCTGGAAACCAATCCAGTAGTTTGACTTACAGAACTTATTTTGTCTTTTTTCCCCATCAAGCCCAAGTATATTCAGCTCACAACATGCTTGAAAATGTTCTCTCTCCTGTGTTTTCCCAGAAACAGGTCCTTTTAGTTAGAGCTGGATTTGTGTTTTAAAACAACAAAAGCAAAAAACAAAACAAAACAGGAAAACACAAAAGCAGCACTGCGCATACGTGCCTGTAACAGGCTGCAGCAACCCTGCCTCCAAATGTCTGCTTGGCTCTGCAGAGTTTAGTGATTTAAAACTGCAGCATACAAAAAACAAAAGTATAACAGGTACACAGCTAAATACTCCTGTTTTTCAACTCAGAACTGATTGCATAAACTTAGAAAAACCCAATCATTCATAGTCCTTTCACTCTCATCCCATCTTGGTATCCCAAACAGCAGATTTTCTGTTGGATTCCCTGTACATTTAATCATCAATGGCCAATCAATCCTTATACAAATTGTATCACAGATCACCTGGGAACAGGTGAATCTGCTAAAGGCCAAGCAGTCACTGAACTGCTCTTATCTTACAGGTTATGCATCAGGTGGCCCTGTATCAACTGGTCAGAGAATTGCATGAGTGAACTGTGGGAAGGCGGACAGCTGGGGTCTACAGGTATAGATGGCTCTCAAGTCTTTTTAGTATCCTGATCTGGGACTGAAATGCAAGATTTCTAGTGGTGGGTTAGTTGGATTAACCATGGCTATGGCCCACTATGACACTGCTTGGAAAGTTATTAGGGACCAGATCACACTTTTTAGAAGGTGACTCTCTATATGAAACTCTTCCCTTCCAATATAGAAGATGCTATCAGTTATCACTGTGGAAGTAGACCATTGTTCTTTCAGAGCTCTCAGAAAGAAAACTGCAACTCTTTGTGGGCCTAGGCAGACACGGATGGCAAGGGTATCAGAAGTGGCTAGAGAGGATCTGACATTACTTTCCTATTCCTGCATCCAGCAGAAACAGCAGAGGAGACTAGAGACTGTTCTTATGTTCCTGCAGAAAACTTCTTCAACCCTGGCTATAGCACTTGGGAGTTGTTACTGGCTGAAAGGATGCTCAGCCAGTGCAGAAATATAGGGGCTCCATACAAATAGCCCTGCATATCCAACATATCCAGTGAGATGGGCCTCACTGGCCCTTACACATGTATTTCCAGTAAAGGGCATGGGTCAGGCCATAATTACTGTTATCCTGGCAGCAGGAGACTGGGACTTCCAGGGACTTTATCCTCTAGAAGCTTTAAGAATCTATCTCTGCTTCACCCTTTCTGCCCCTTTGTGGCCTGAACTTAAATCATGCAAGACTTCTGCTCCCACAAAAACTAGTAATATCAATTTCCTCAACTTTTGTAGCAACAAAAATGGCGTCCATGTTATCCCCTCCTCTTGCTCTCTCTTTTTTCAAAATTTCTCCTGGCTGCTGTTAGTTTTCCTAACAGGTCTCTCCATGTTCTGGCTGTACTTTAGGAGCATCACATTATACATTAGTGTGTTACAGTTGCGAGCTTGCACTCCAGCACCACTGGAGCACAACTGTTAATTAGTGAGTTACAAATCATCTTTCAAATGGACAGGTGATACAGCTTCCAGCATTTTAAATTGCTGTTTTATTAACAATGCTTCCAGAGATGATATATCACAAATGAATACATTTCTAATCAGGAGACTTGAAAAACACTCTCATCAACCCAGTAATATGTATCATCCCTTAACTACAGTGGAAGGAAACATTCTAGAAAATATCTGCCCAGAAGAGAGAGAGAGGGTGAGATTTGCAACAGAGGTTATTGCCCACTTAGGCAACACAACGACAAGCCAGGTTTGAAAGAAATCTGGGGGAAAAAATATCCCAAATTCTGAGCTGTTTTGACAGTCTGGCCCCATATGGGTATTAAGCCTTTGAAAATCTAGCTCCAAAGTCTTTTTTTTTAAGTGCTACATAATGGAAGCAAATTCTACCACCTTACACTTGCATGAAATAGTATCTGCCTCTACAAATACTCCCATTCACTTCAAAGGGCCACCACACTTAACAAAAGGAAATCTAGCCCTGCAGAGTTTAGGAAACCTTCCCTACTTATTTCAACCTTATTATTGGCATCCTTTTGTCTGTGAGAGATGGTGGATATTGCAGCCTATGACATAAATAGTTTACAGTGCCTCATGTGGCTGAATAGTCCAATCTGAGATTTGCATGATCTGTGGCAGTGGTTGCAAAATGTATGTGTCATAGTTGGGTGGTTCAGGAGCTGCTTGCTTCCTATAGACTCTTTTCCTTCAAGCTGTTGGAGACAATTCCTGTCATGGATTTTAATGCCCTGGTGGAAATGATTTCTCCACTTGTTCTGATGACTTGCCAAGGTTTCCCATTGGCCAGGATCGGTTCCAAATGCCTTCATATCTTGCTTGCATGTGTCTTTATAACAAAGTTTGGGGCATCCTGCTGTCCTTGTTCCTTCCAATATTTCCTTGTATAGCATGTCATTGAATATACTGCCATCTTTGAATCTGTTCAGATGGCCTAGCCCAGGGGTGGGCAATTATTTTGGGCAGAGGGCCACTTACCCAGTTTTGGCAGGCTTTCGGGGGCCGCATGGGTAGCCCTGCCACTTGACAGGTGCCCCACCCTCTGGTCACCATCTTGGGGCCAATGTTCCAATGTCTTGGGACCAATGTCCCAGGGCCAGCACTGGTGGGGCCCAGAGCAGGGTGCAGGCTGACAGGGGTCCATGGAGCTGGGTTGGGCTGCACCAGCAGAGAGAGAGGGGAGCTGGCCTGGCTCCATAAAGCCCCTGCTAGCTGGGACCCCACGCTCCTGCCATGCTGCTCTGGGCCCCACCGGCACAAGCCTCAGGACACTGATGCAGACCCATACTCCCACTGGCTCCTTGCCCACTCACACCCAGTGCCCTCAGCCCTGCAGTACAAGTGGGGGGCAGTGCACAGCCCCAACCCCCTGCTCGCTGGCAGGGAAGAAGCTGGTGCTGAGCAGGGGGAAAAGTGGCCCCTTGCCTGCCCAATGGCCAGCACTCCCTACTGCAGGTGCTCGCAGCCCATGTGGAGCTGTCTGAAGCAGGCACAGGCAGCCTCATGCGGGCTGTAGGTGGCTGCAGTGCGGGGAGCTGGCCATAGGGTGGGTGAGAGGCTGCTTTTCCCCATGCTTAGCACCAGCTTGTAACCTGTCCCACTGCCAACCTGCAGGGGGCAGAGAAAGCAGCCTCTCACCTGGCCCATGTCCGGTGCCCTGTGCTGCAGTCACTCGTAGCCAACCTGGAGCTGCCTGTGCTTATTCCGGACAGCCCTGTGTGGGCTGTGAGTGCCTGCAGCAGGGAGTGCTGGCCATGGAGTGAGTGAGGGGCTGCTTTTCTCCATGCAGGGAAGGAGCCTGTGGAAAAGCTGAGCACGGTGGGGAAGGGGCCCCTCCCACGCCCAGTGCTTCATGCTGCAGGCACTTGCAGCCCACATGAAGCTGTCCAGAGCAGGCATAGGCAGCCCCACATGGGCTGCAAGCAGCTGCAGCATGGGGCACTGGGCATAGGGTGGGGAGGGTCCACTTCCCCCCACCCCTCCTGCGCTCCTTCCCTGCCCAGGGTCCCCTGCCCCCACTTACCTGAGCTTCCCATGCCAGGGCAGCCATCTGCTCCCAGCACAGAAACCCCAGCTGGGGCTTCTGGTTGAGGGGAGGGTCCAGGTGGCCTCACTGTTGTTGGAGCCTGCCGGGCTTCCCCTGGGTCCTACTTTCCTTGGTTCGTGCATTTTTGACAGGTACCAAGGGCAGAGAAATATTAATTTTCTACATTTTTTTAGGGGCCCCACAAGCCGGATTGAATGGCCTCATGGGCTGGATCTGGCCCGCAGGCTGTATTTTGCCCAGCCCTGGCCTAGCCAATGCAGTCATCTCTGTCTGAGTAGGGTTGTCACACTTGGTAAATTTGACCTTTGAAGAACCTCTGCATTGGTAACTTTATCTTGCCATTTGACGTTGAATCTGTGACGTAAACAGCACAAGTAAAAGCTGTTTAACATTTTCTCTTGATGTGTATAAACAGTCCATTTTTCCCTACCATGCATGAAAGTGCTGAGAACGCAAGTTTTGTACACTATCATTTTGGTCTTGATGATAAGCTTTGAGTTGCTCCATGCTCTTTTAATTAGTCTGCTGAAGGTGGTGGCAACCTTTCCAATGTGAACACTAAGTTCTTCATCCAGTGAGAGGCTGGTGGTCACTGCAGAACCTAGGTAGCTGAACTTTTGGACTATTCCTAGCTGGTTGTCAGTAAGGGTGTTTGCTGATTAAGGGTGACTTTAAACCGTGCTTTAAAAAAGATTAATTTGTATAAATCACAGAATAAACCAATTTAAACATATCTACCTGCCTTAGGTTTTTCCCCCAACATCTGTGTTCAGGGTATGCAGGCACTGTTTTATTCTTTTATTCTAGTCTAGTCCCTTAAAAAAAGAACAACAATCATTTGCCATCCTACATTCAGCATTTATTAAGATATCCTAAATCGTAGGCCTGTGTGAAGTGGCTAGTATTTGCTTGGATTCAGATTCAGCTGATTTGGGAGACAGTAATTCCGTTTGGTGATTCAAAATACTGTCCTGAATCAATTAGGCTGAATCTGATTCAGAGATTTAGCCACTGCCGAACCGGCTAAATCTCCAAATTGGACAAGCCTCACTCTTCCAGCCCTGCCCTGCCCCTGCCTATGGCTGCCCTGCCTGGCCCCAGCATCCCAGATCTTTTAAAAAAAAAAAAGCCCCAAACTCACCAGCTCCTATCAGGTGTGTGTGTGTGTGTGTGCACACGTGCGCGTGCATGGGTGTGTTGGGGGGGGCTGATCCCCTCTGTCATGAGCCCCCAAAAGTGCTGAGGCTGCTGCAGCAGCTGGTAAGTGGGGGCTTTTTTTTTTTT
>JAGPOW010000304.1:59582410-59630586 GCA_030014935.1 Caiman crocodilus | reverse complement strand
TCTCAAGGCCTGGCAGTTCAAGGTCTCCTCCGCCCTCATCTTCCCCCTCCCCTGGCGAGCCTAGTTTAAAGCCCGCCGAAGGAGGTTCACCAACCTGGATGTATCACACTAACAAAGATTTGGGTCTTAAAAAATTAATCTTCTTACATGAAGTTGTCTAACTGTTGCTTAGCCTAGATGGTGCTTACAGACATGTTTTACGCATTTACACTAACAACGTTCAGAAATTCCTTAGACCTCTGGTTCTTTGCACCAGCATTATGAAGCGCAACAAAGACTTCTAAGACTTTTTGATCAAATACCTTAATTTAATCATGCAGTTACAATAAAACAATGCAAGTTTACATAATTCATTTAAAGTAATTGATATGCTTGAAACTAAAACTACAGCAGGTGCTTTGTATGTAAGTTTGCTTATCTATAATCTGTCCCAACAAGGTGTTTGTGTTTAAGTTTTAATCCCGCTGTGGGGAGTGGATTCTGTGACAGGACCTGAAATTCAGACCACAGATTATTGCTATGTTGCTAAGAATGCAAAGTTCTTGAATCACAGCCTTGGGTCTGAAATAATTAGAAGCTTTACTGATTGTGTCTACCGTTCATAGGTATTCACGCAGAACTTGCTTAAATATCTAATGCTCTTTCTCACTGTGTTCTGTATCGCTGCAAAATTGGGGGTGGCTACTCTCAGGGCTGGATCTTCCAGACCAGGACTTTTAAAGTCAAAGAAATTTCCAAACCAGCACAATCAGCACTTTCCTAGGCTAGGGACAAAAGTCATACATAAACCAGCAGCAGTGTTGGCGGTAGGGAGGAAAGGGTGATGAGTGGTGAGTGGGGACTGCCCACAGATGCCAGCAGCCATGTTGGCAGCAAGAGGGGGAGAGGACGGGGGGGTGCAAGCACCAACTGCCCTCAGAAGCCGGTGGCAGCTTCAGCGGCAACCAATCTTGGGGGGGGCATTCCCCCCCCCATATCCCCACTACATGTCACATATGGGTGACAGTCAGAGAGGGTCAACCAGGAGTGTCAGTCAGGGAATATGTTAGGGTTGAGAAGTGGTAGGCAGAAAGGCTAGGGACAGACATCACACATAAACTGGTTAGTGGTCAGAAACTGATTTAAACCTGTAACAAAGCATAAATTCAGTGCACATAAGCCAGTTTCAAAATGGCCGAAAATGGTTTAAGATAAACCCGGTTGAATGTAATATCAGACTTATCTGATTTGAGTCAAACTGGTTTTGGAACTTCTATCCCAGACCCCTTCCTGGTTTAAAGTAAGTCAGAGTCTCCCAGCACCCCAGAATACTTTTCAGCCCATGGTAGGCTGGGCTGTCTGCTCCAGAGAGGAGGACTGGCCCTGCCTCTTTCTCCCTATCTGGAACTCTGACTGTCTGAAAAGGAGGTGGAGACAGCAGGCACAGCAGTGTCTGCCTGGATTCTCCCCACCCCATCCTCTCCTTCCTCACTGCTCAAACAAGGATCTCCCCTCTCACACAGCACAGACCACAGATGTCGTCTGACCATACTACTCCCATGTTAGCTAATGCTGAGAGATGTCTGTGTGTGTGCCCCCGATTTCACTGGAACAAAGAACAGTGTCTGCTTAGGGCTTAGGAAGGGAGGGTTCACTTTAGCACCACCCAACTTCTAGCCTGAGCCACTGCAGGCACGTACCTGCATTTTCTGAATCAAAAGTAAATGTCTATCCACTTGCAAATCAGTTCAGTCTCTGCAGGTTAGACTAACCTGGCAAACATTAAATCAATTCAGGCTTTGGCTTTTTTAATGCCTCTCCCTAGCCTTTGTGTTATCTTGAACCTTTTTGGTCCCTCTTTCACTGATTGTACTCTAGGGTGATTTCAGTGAAGAGGCTCTGGGTACTATAAAAACAGAGGGATATTAGTTTAGGGAGGTGTCTAATTTACAACAGTGTAAGTAGCCTTGGAAACAGACTTAATGTTTTCTTCATTTTGTTTCAATACTCCTCTAGCCATCCTGTCAGAGATTTAATGTTTGTCTAAACATGGCCCAAAGCAAGGAGCTAGAATAAGATCCCTACTTCCAGTCTGGGCCTGACTTCATCTCATTATCATTTTTGTGAATGGCTGACTGAGCAGTTTGGGCTGTGAATTTACTCTTTGTATTTTTGTTCTGCTCCACTGTGCGAAGCACAGGAAAGCTGACAAACTCAGACCCACACAGGACCTTTCAGCAATGCTCAGACAGGGGGAGAACTGGATGCAAGTCTGCAAACCCCTCTGGTTGTGATTTTGTCTCTAAAAAGTTTGATGGGGCTGATGGTCTTCCTACAACATAACAAATGGCTGGATCCCTGCATAGTTTGTGCAGTCAGCTCCAACACTGCCATGTATGGTTACAAAACTGGGAAGGTAGAAGTGATAAATGCAGTCATTTGGCAGCAAACGTGCCGGACAATCACGTGATGCTGCATCAACCAGTAGGCAGCGGACACTGCTAACATTGTGGTGCAGCAGCCCCCGTGGATAGGACTTAGAGCAGCTGAAGCCTCCCTTATCAGACCAGAGGGTGTGCTTCAGTGCCTTCAGCAGGAGAGCTAGTGAAAGTCAGTCACTCAGCTACAGGCTGTTTCTTTCTGTCTTGTTCTTCATCCAGCAGTGGATGATGAGAATGAGGCAGTTGTACAGGGCTGCATATACACGGTTATTCATAGTGAGCAGGAATTTCTTTAGTTAAGGCAGCGGTGTCAAACATAGGCCCACAGGCCAGATCAAGTCCAAGGAACTGTTGCATCTGACCTACTGATCATCTGCTGGGCTACTGGAAGTGTGCACCCTTGGCTCTATGCTGCTGATACTGCAGACCAGCCAAAGCTTCATGCTGCTGGTAGGACCATATTAACCCTTTAGTGGGCCCTAGGCAAACAAACTTGTGGGCCCTGGGCCAGTTGAGAACTCTCTTACCACTCCAGTGCTGCCGCCCATGGGGAGCAGGGCTCAGAGTCACTTCTGGGAAACAGCCACCGTGGCAGCAAGGCCAGCAGAGAGGAGGGAAAGGGAAGTGGACAGGGCCATTTGCACTGCTGCTGTGGAAGGAAGGACTGTCCCCACTGCAGCTCAGGACCCCGAGCATGTGCCTAGTTTGCCTATGTATTAATCTGGCCCTAGCTGCTGGGCAGCAGCATGGAGCCAGGGGCATGTAAGTGCCTGGAAAATACATTTGTGAGGTGGCACAGAGTTCTGGCTGGACAGTGGCACAGAGCCATGGGTATGTGGCTGCACAGAGCCGCATTCAGACAGCTGTACAAAGCTGGGGGCCTGGCATACATGGTCATGTCCACGTCCATGCTGCTGCATGCCCCTGGCTCCAGGTCTGTGCTGCTGCCCAAATGTGGCTCTGTGCAACCACAGGCCCTGCAGTCTGTGCTGGTGCCCAGCCAGAGGTCTGCACTGATGCATGCCTCTAGCTCCGTGTTACCTGTATGTAGCTCCTGTAGACCAAATCTGACTTGGGGCCCAGGGTGAGTTTGACACTGCTGAGTTAAAGGATGCAGGACAGGAGATAGAGGCACATCTTCTACCAGACAACTTCCAGTGAGGAAGCAGGGGTGCCACAATAAAGGAGAGAAACAGATGGAGAAACCTTTGCTTCCTTAGCCAGAGGGGCTCAGGTCTTATCTACCCAAGGTAGATTATTGCTTCTGCAATAACTGCCCCTATGACCACTCTCATATTGAAATAGCTCTTGTGCTTTAAACCCCACCTAATCCTGGAATGAGTCTCCTGTATAGACAAGCTTTAGGCCACTCCCAAACATTCTAGTGATAATATTAGGTTTTGAGGTGGACCAGGGCAGGGAGGAGGAGAGCTTCTGACAAGCAAAGTCTCCTCTCTACCCTCTGTTCCTGTTTGGTTTGGCAGCAGCATTGAAAGAAGTTTAAGCAAGAAGGCAACTAGTTTTCCAATCCCTGTTGCTCAGGAAGGTGAGAGCTAGCTTTCCTCTGCTGTGTACTCCTGCTGCTGCCATGGGGTTAGGTCACTGCAACCTCAAATACACAGGGCTTCTTCATTTCAGATCATTTAATGACAGAAGAGACTGTAAGATCATCTCTAGCCTGATCTCCTGTGTATTTCAAAGTCCTGGCATTTCCCTTATATCCCCCTGTAATGAGCCCAGTAATTCGTGTTGGCAAAACCAGGACTTGGCAACCTATGGCCCATGGGCCACATTAGACCTGCAAAAAGTTTGGATTCAACCTGCAAAGGTCTAATTTGTTTCACATGCTGCCCAGCTGTCAGATCTTTCTCACCTTTTGCCAGAAGCCAGACAAACATCTGTTGCCATTCCAAACAACCCTGCTCTATGCAGAGAGGTGTTTTGTGGTCCCTGCACTGCTTGCCCTCGCTGCTGAATTAGCCACTGCAGATCATTGCAGGTGGCATATGTTTCAGGGGTGGCTGCAAAAGAGCAGTCTTTCCCACAGAACCAGGATGATTTGAGTGGCAGCAGGTGGTCCAGCAGTGGCTGGATTGCAAACTCTGGCTTGCTGTTAGAAAAGGTTAACCCTGGGCTAAATCATATCTTCCATCATGGCATCTCCTTCACTCTGTATGATAACAGGAGGCACCTTACCCTAGTGTGTTTCTGAAAGTCTTGCTCAGGTGTTATCAATCATGGGACCACTGGTAGAGCCAGAATACTGACATATATCCTGTCATGTCATCTCCCACTCATCTGAGCAGTGGTAAATCTCACATTCATTGTGGCAGTTGGGAGACTTTCAGAAAACCTCAACATAGACAAGATTCAGAAAAGTGACCTAATTAGACACACAGCTTGCCCTCCTCTCTCCCCACCAGTGGCATACTCTTAGTGATGCCAGGCTTATGCTTCTATCTCATGATATTCCCAGACTATGAATGTCCCTAAACTGGGCCCCAGAAAGCAGTTACACCACACTGCTGATGCTAAGGCATAATGCAAAGAAGCTTGTACTTCACCAGTGCCTCTTGCAAGCTGTTGCCACAAGTGGGCATGTCAACATGAGATGCTTTATTGTGCATTAAACTAATCTAATGTGCAGTAAAGCATCACCATCTACATGTGTGCAGCAATTACTGCACAGCAGATTAATTTAAAGCACCATTTCCTAGCACTCATAGATGCAGATACTAGAACATAGTGCTTCAAACTAATGCACCAAAGCACATGTGTAGATGCTAGCCTGAAGCAAACTGCAAATTGCTCCTGGTCAGCCCAGGCAGCAGGTGACCACAGCTTAATCAGCAGGAAACCTAGCTAAGCCCTGAGCCCTGGGGTTTAAGGGGAGTTGTTTCATCTCCAGGGGCAGCTCCCTTCTAGGTGCGTGGAGATCAGGGCTGGCCCTGCGATCTAGGAGACAGGGGAAGCTGTCTTGGCTCTGGGGCCAGCTCTCTCTCAACCATGCAGAAATCAGGGTTAGCCTTCATCTCTATGCAACTAGGAGAGAGCTGCCCCTGGAGCTGGGACAGCTCCCTCCCACCCCCTAGGACTTGGGTCCTGACTCCTGTGTCCCTTGCCAGCCCAGATCTGGCACCCAGGGGACCCTGGAGCTCCCCCTGGCTGCTGTAGGAGGGTAGAGCACAGCAGGAACAGCCCTGAACTAGGCTCCTGTTGGGCTCAGCTTGCTCTTTATGTGGGCACATGTGCATAGATGCCCATTCTAATGCATCTGAATTTTCTGCCTGAAAAATTCAGGCGCATTGATTGCATATGTAGACATACCCAGTGACACTGTAGCGCGCTGTGAACTAAGATAGGTTTCTGCCTTCCTAGTCAGAAAGAAAACACTAAGTACTCAAGTCTGGAAAGGTGTAATGGACAGGGAAGGAGATTTCTAGAAGAAAACAACAGTGGGGCTTCAGAACAGAACTGGGCCAGGTGTGAAAAATGAAAATCTCTATTCAAAGAGAATGGAATGTGAGTGAGAAGGAATTGCAGAAGCCAAGTGTCATGTTGAATGGAAACAGCATCCTCAGAGGAATGGTACAAAAGCCTGGAAACATGATTTCTATTCCCGGCTCTGCTACAAACTTCCTGGGTACCTCAGAGCAAGTCACTTAACTGCTCTAAGCCTTCATCTCTCAGTTTCAATAAAACAGAGATAATAATGATTACTGATCTCACAGGCAGACTGTGTAGGCCAGGGGTGGGCAATTATTTTGGCCCGAGGCCTGCTTAATGAGTTTTGGTCAGTTATCAAGGGCCACAATGGTAGCCCCACCCCTTGACATGTGCCCTGCCCCCTGGCCACCATCTTGAAAACAGAAGTCCTGCCCCTGACCTGTGACCTTTGCCACCAGAAGTTCTTCCCTTTGCGCCTGGACTTACTGCTTTTCGGGGGTGGGGTTGCCATCTTGGAACTAGAACAAATCCAAATCATATACAAAAGTTAAATATCTACTATAACATATTTTAATTTTATTTAAAAAAATATTTTTGTCCTGATTTATGTGTGTTTGCATAGTGTATATAGAGGTGATTGCATAATAACTCAAAAATAAAGTCTTACTCTTGTATATTTTGTGGGAGAGGTGTGTGTGGGAGTGTGTATCATGTGCCTGGGGGATTGTGTGTGTATGGTGGGGTGTGTGGGGTTGGTGAGAGGGTGTGGCTGTGTGTGGGGAGTGTGGGGTATGTTGGGGTTGTGTATATGTGGGAGGGTTGTGGGGTGTGTGGGGTATGAGGCAAGGTAAGGGGTGTGGGGACCCGCCGCTGATATACCATCCCCAGGGTGTACAGGCCCTAAGGCCAGCAGCAGTGTGGTGGGCCCTTGAGGGGGCTTATGGACCACATGGGTGCAGCTGGGCAGCATGTAGCCAACCAGTTGTGGGAGCTGCACCTGGTGGCAAGGACTGGAGCCAGGCCAGCCTGCCTCTATCATGTGGGGCTCATGTGCAGCTCCAGGGACTTGTATGCCACTGGGGGGTAGCCCTACACGATGGAGCTGGTTGCTTTCCCCACTTCCTGCCGTCACGTGCAAATCATGGGACTCCGCCGGGAAGCAGGGAGTAGGGATCTGCTGGTAGCGGGGGCTATGTGCCATGCGAGGGGCATGTGGGGGATCCACCCACCCCCCACCCTCCCTCACACCCCACTAACTCCACCCACACCCTGCCCACCTGACCTCTGCACTCTTACTACACCATGGGGCACAGGCCTCAGGCTCCCGCCAGATCCATGCTCCTGCCAGCCCTATGCTCTGCACTTCCACCCAGCTGCAGCTTCCCTACCCGCTGCCCAGAGCAAGCGCTGCAGGAGAGACATGAAGAGGAGTTACTGGAGGCTGGGAAAGCTAAGCAGGTCCCCAGGTGGCAGCAGCAGTGGAAGCAGTGGCCCTGCTCAGAAGCAGTGCATGCTGGCCAGGCCAGGACCCTCCTGCACAGGCGGGTGTGAGTGAGGCATGCGAGCTGGATGGTGTACAATTAATTGGTGAGTGCCCATGAGCTGAATGAAATTGCCTGGCATGCTGAAGCTGGTGATGGCAACATGGATGGTGACATGGATGGCAGGACATTGACAGTGCCTTTGACTCCTACTTTACCTGCAGCATCTTAGTGTGTTCCTGATGTTTTGGGCGCTGTGCTTTATATTTGTGTGAAAGGGTTGTTTGTGCAGTTTTAAGAATAGGTTAGACAAACACTTGGCTGGAATAGTTTAGACAGGGATAATCCTGATTTGAGCAAGGGGTTGGGCTAGTGGTGACCTCCCAAGGTTTCTTCCAGGTCTACTTGTCTATGATTCTAAGGGCACTATAGCAAGTTCTGGGGATTTGTTCACAACACAGTTAAGCGATATAGACAGGATCTCATTGTGTCCTTTTAATTATAGTAGTCTGCAATTGCCAAAGGTGCACCTGGTTCCTTGACTCAGTTACAGTGGTGTTTTACACAGCACCTTGATGCATAAGCTTTCTCTAAACAGGAGTTCACCCCTTGACATGGTGAGGGGCAGGGATTTGTTCCTTTGGCTGCTTTTCTCATTGTGTTCTGGTATCTCTCTGCTTTCCCACCTCCTTTTCCCTACCAGTTTGACTAAGTGCCCCAGTAGCCAGTTTTCCCCTTCTCTTTATCTTTTGTGCCTCTTGGGCAAACCCTCCTAGTTTTGAACTGTCAAGGCAGCCTGGAACTGATTCTTCATGGTGGAGTCCCTGCTCAGTTGGGAATGAATGGCTTTATTTTTTCCTTCAGGTGGATGAAAAGAGACCAGTGGAAAGGAGGAGATCAGAGACAGACAAATGCCCTGAGAACGAGCACAGCAGAAAGGTGAGAGGGGCCTCATGTCCTGTGATGCGGATAAGAGTGGGGTTGTGTCCTCCTTCAGGGCCTGATTATCAGAGGGACTGTATAGCCAAAACTGCTTTAATCAGAGTTTTAGGCACTCAGCATCTCTAGGAATCAGTTCTCAGAGTGGTGCTAGTAGTGCCTATCTTATTTCTGCAGTGACCCTTGTGTGCAGCCTGTTGCACTTGTGAAGTCCATTCCCTGTCTGTCTCATCCGCCACTTTCCCAGACTGTGAAACAAAAGTAAATAAAAGGACAAGTTTGTCAATAAAACTATAGAGCTCAGAGATGTAAAAGTCTTACTATATCATGGCATCCATTCCCCTCCCAATGTGGCATTGTACCTTAGGCTGTATTATCTAGTGCTCTATCCCATCTGGTTCTAAATAGCATAGTTGTGAAGAAAATGCAAACTAAAAAAGAATTGATAAGCTTATAAACTACATGGGATGAATTAGTGTTGGTGGAGTAATTATTGGCCTACTAAGAAGTGTTGCCCAAGGAACTTTCTGTCTCCACCTCCCTGTGCTGTGCCCAGATGTCTGATAATGATGAGCAATGTGTAAATGCCTAGCTTGATCAATAGATCCTGCAGGAAGTGGCCTTGAGATGGCAGTGGTAGTAGAGATTTCTGTGCACTGGATTTCTATAAAGAACTGTGGGTGCAGGGTTCCTTGCTCTTAGTGATCCCTTGGACTACACTTGCACCAGTTTGACTTCAGCTTCATTAACTCAGATTTCTTTAGAGCGAACCATACCTGGAAATAAACAGGCACTTTTTAATTGTCCTTCTTGTGGATTGCAAAGTCCTTTAGATACCATTTTATTTGGTGGTACTGTTAATTCTTTGCCCTTCAAATCATCTTGTCTTTATGTGGACATTCACAGGCGTGCACCCTATGTCTAAGTGGTAGAAGTGGAAATCCTGTCCCCCTCCTGGAATTCCATTTCAAGCGATACTGAGCAGAGAAACCAGCAGAGGGTGCTGTCAGAACAGCTGGCCAATACCTGAATGTCATGTTTTTCTAGAGCCAGGGAATTAAAAGCAGGGAGGTTGCTGTCTAAGCCCATATCTCTTAATACACCAGAGATACTGCCAGGAATTTTGCCCAGCCACAGTGATTGCCTTTGCATTGGCTATTTTCCCTTTTGCTATAATTTGTTTATGGGGTGAAAGTTCCAGCTGCATTAGCCACAGTCCATAGTGTTAGCCAGAGTAGGAGACAGCGAGGGCTGCAGTAAATTAAAGTTTGTGGCTTCCTGCTGACTGTTTAATACAAGCCCCAGGAGGAAGCACTGGCTCCCCTGAGCTGGCAGGTACTCTTAATTAATGGAGCATAAATTGAAAAGCCCATGCCCTAGTACCGTTCATTAGGAGAACATAGATGAGCTTCTGAGCATTAAATTCAGCTGCATTCAGCAAAGCAGCACGGGACTGCCTGGCTGGCCTCCCTTGTGGTCCAGGAAACACAGCTGTACCCAAGCTGAGCTGAGCTCCAGCTCCTTGGTAAACAGCTCCTTCAGCCTGCAATTGGTAGGCAGCAGATTTATATCTTTATTTACCTGACAAATAGCACAGTCATTCAGCAAGGTGCACGCTATCTGACGGCTTCAAGGCTTCCGTCATCCTGACTGGCTTGGTTGCCTAGCACCTATGATAGGGACCTGGGCACAAAGTACCAACATCCTGGCCTCTCGCCTCTAGACACCTGGGGTCAACTCTTGTTTTGGGTGTTCAGTGGAAGTTACTTCTTTAGATCTTGCCTGATCTTCCTCTTTGCTCGTCATAAATGCATTGCAGTCTCCACTCGGTTCTCACATGGGAGGACAGTCAGTATCCTCTCGAGTGGTGCTGGTGTCACTAGTCAGATATGAGATGTTTTTGCAGCACTGTAGCTGATGGGTGAGCTTGCAAAAGGTCTGTCTGCATATAGCACAGATCATGCTGCCACTGTTACACCCTGTCATGCTTTCCCAAGGACTTAACTTGTTCACAAAGCTTGCCCCATCCCTTGTGATGCATATGTGACAGCGAGAGGAGGACCTGGAAGTTGCAGGGAGGGTTTAAACCCAACTTTGCACTTCTCAGAATGGCAGGCTTTGTGATACCATGACTTAGTTTTCCTGTGCTTAAGACCTGAAGTCCAGGCCTCTTTCTTACCCTCCCCCTCACTGACAAGTTTCTTAGGTCCCTGGACTCCCTTTGCTAAAGAACTAAAGAGCAATTGCTCCCTCCACCTCTCCCAACCTACACAGGTGGGTCTCCTTGGAAACAGGCTTTTCAGTCATTCATTTTTCTCAAGTCTATTTTGATCTTCAATGAAACGCCAAGGAGATTAATTCCTGTTTGGGGAAAGGGTGGAGGTGGCTGGCTTTGAAGCAAAGAAATTTGGAGTAGTGATTTATCCATCAATAATTAACATCCCAGGACTTGTTCTGTGCTAAACTATTTGTTATATAACTCTACTTGATAACAGGCCTTGGCCAATTGACTCCCACCTCCAGTGAGGTCCATTAAACTGTCATTGTATTACATCCATCCCCCTCCAGCACTCTTGGCTTTGTTCTGAACTGGCTTTTTGTTCAGATTCTAAAGTCTTGAATAACAAAAGCACCCAGCTGCTGCATCATGAGATAGAGCAATAACTCAAGAGGACTCAAGCAATGGAAGTGAACAGTCCCTCACTCAGAGGATATTTTTCTGATCTGTGTATTTTATGCTGATTATATAGCACACTGAGCTAGAGGTTGACTGCAAAATGATTGCTTCTTACTCACCTGTGTTGGAGGGTGAAAGGGTTGGGGGAAAGGATTATTACTAACAAAGAGTTCAAGGCTATTATGGGGCTTTTACTCCTTGTCCCTTTGTAGCTTATGTAAGGATTTAGTAACACAGAAATAACTGTCTACAGTAAAAAAGTGCTGAAGGTCTCTGTCACGTGCAGTCCTGGAACTGGCTGTCTACAATAGGCAACATTGGATAGGCTTTGGCTAAGTGCATTTTCCAGGAAAAATAGTAACATTTAAGCAGGTAGATGCAGGGACGCAGCGTACAAATGACCACTGCTTACTTTATACCTGCAATTACTGTGACTGAATGCACAAATTGGATACATTGAGCATGGGAAACAGGTAACCTTGGCCACTGGGGCACAGAATTACAGTAACATCAGTAACATGTTTTTTAAATGTTTACAAATCAGGCACCAAGGGGCTCAATTGAAAAGCCATGCTTAAGAGCAACTGCATTCTAGTTCAAACAGCAATTTTGCTTTTATCATCCAAGGCAGATCATCCCCAAAGCTACCCAGGAACCAAAGGAGCTGGATTACTGTGGCAGGTATTGGGGGCAAAGTTATGGAAATATCTCCCACCAGTGCAAAAGAGGTATATCCAGGCTGGCAAATGTGAAGATTTTTAGTGTTCTCAGAGTTGCAGTTTTGTGGCAGCTGCCTTTTAGAAATAAGTTAGTATGACTTATGACGAGATTTTCCTGGGTGAGTGCTCTAGCGAGGAACTGGAAGTCAGGAAGACTAGTTGCTACTCTTAGATTGGCTACAGGCTTGCTTTGTGACTTTTTCCCACCTCTCTGTGTCTTGGTTTCTCTGTGTGAACTGATAGAAATTATATGAACCTTTGTAAAATGTGGAGGACTCTGAAGTGCATTTACTATTATCTATGGAGCCCCACCAGGGTGCTTATCACTTTATAGTGGAAGACCCATTTCATTACAGATATTATTTCCACTGGATAGATACTTAATACTTCACTTGTTAGAGTGTTCCTGGAAGGTGGTACTGTCTTAATGAGCTGCTCATTTGTTCCCACTAGGAAGGAGGGAAGTCTTTGCAGAAGAATCCAGGGGACGTGGGTTTCACTATGACTGGACGGGAGCACTCAGAATATGTACGGTGGAAGAAAGAGCGGGATCAGATTGACTTGGAACGACTAGCACGCCACAAGAATGCAAAGGGTGAATGGCGACGGGCGTGGGATGTAGAAAAGTCAGAGCACATGTAGGTCTTCCAAATCCCTGTGGTCCTTTACATGCTACAGGCCATATGTGGACAATGCCAGGTTCTGGCAGCGGGACTTATATCCTGATGGGGCACTGTGAGCTGGCAAGAAGTGGAATATTAAAACCTTGAGGTTGATCTCTATGAATTCTACAGGGAGCCAGAGAGCAGTACAGGGAAGTACTGTGTAGCCCACTGTCTCTTCCACTAAAGAGAGGATGACCTCCCATTAATCTCACTTGGCTTTTCAATGTCAGGTCCATGGACTGGGCAGGAGATGGCTGAAGCTGTTCTGAAAGGGACAGCGTGGCAAATCTGTTTTGATATTCCAAAAGTTTCTCTCCAATCCCTTACCTCCTTTTCATTTCTGTAAAAAGCCAACCCTATTACATTGTCCCTGTCTTGTAAAGTGAGCCCCATTTGGCATTCCACTATGCACGGTCAGTGCTGGGATCAGACAGGTCACTAAAACAGTGTACGTGCCTGTTGGAGAATATTTATTGTGTATCTTGCAGAGGTGTGAGGTATATCCCTTCTTGATTTATATTTTTGTCTTGTCATCAACACTTGGCCACCTAAAATGCACTGGTCAGGGAGCTTTTGAATAAGTTGTATTACTTGCAGATGAGTGGAGCATTTGTAAGAGTGGGCCATTACATGCTCTAGGCTGAGGATCTTGCTCACAAAGACTCATTTCACACACTTCTTTTCCAAAAGTGCTTTATATAGGACAGATATGTAAGATGATATTTTGGTTAAGAGATATGATTAATATCTGAGTGATCTGTCTCTACCAAGCAGTTCCTATCCAAACATGGACCATCACTTAGAAACTGATTTTTAGAGATGCATTGACTTCAAGAGAAATTTCAGAGCACCACTAAAAATTATGGCTGACAATTTATCTCAGTTTCCCTGTCCTTAAAACAGAAATAATAGTCCTTACTCACAGGAGTTTGGTGCAGTTTAATATTAGTGAAGTGCTCTGAGATCTTCAAATGATGTGTTATTAAAGTGAAAAAGTAACAACTGGTTATTATTAGCAGGTAGAAAGTTGAAAGTTTCTGGGCTGGTATTTTTTTGCACTGAGAAAAAGATTTTGGCTAAAAATGCCAACAGAGACGTTTTGACAAGTTTTTTCTCTGTCTGCTGCATTGAACATCTGTCCCTAGTGATTCTGAAGAAAGCCATGTGATAAATTTTACAACCATGGAATAAATTAATCATATTTCTTTGACTGTTTCCCATGCACTTTGCCCGTACCTTCATTTCCTTGGGATTTCCCCATTCCCTGTGTAGCTACCAGTAGCTACCATTCCAAATTATTCAGGTCCAAAGTTTTTGAGGTCCAAGATTCAATTGAAGACATATTTAGCATTTTTGTTGCATCTTAATCCTAGAATGGCTTGGAGGTCTCCATTCTGCTCTAGGCTCTCAATATATTTCTTAGCGTGTGGGGATATTTTGTCACATGATTACAATCTTAATGACTGTATTCACGATAAATTATGGAAAAGTATGTGTGTAAGGATACATGGCTGAAGACTTAAGGCATAGGCTTTGCTTACTCCAGAGAATGTTTTTTCTATCAGATGCTATTCTTTTTTTTACTTGCAGGTTTGAAGCCAGCTTTGCTAAGGATGGGGAGCCAATCTTGGATAATCACAGCAATAAAAAAGGTCAGAAATGGAGATATTGGGCTCTGTTTTTATATCAATTAAACCTGCTCATGTGGATCACTGGTTTGTGTCAGTTGTGAGGCTCCCTTGGAGAGTTTGCTTTCCTTTGGAATGGTGCAGAAGTGGCTTTGAATGCATGGTGTGGATCTTGACACTCTGCAAAGGATCTGAATTGTGCACATGGGTGATAGTTCTCTGTTCTCCAGTGTAGAGAACTGCGTAGTTCCCAGTTCTCTGTTCCCCAGTGTGGAGTGGGAAGAACAATGGCTCTGATTCAGTAACTTGGCCTCTGTATGATGACTAAGACCTGTTCGACTTCCAGAGGTCTTGTACTGCTTATTAACTTGTTTTCTGTGACATATGGTAGCTTCCTTATTAGGATAAATCTACCCCAGTTCCCATTTACAGGAGTGCATTGATGGAATAAGGCTTTTTTGCTAGGACAAATCACATGAAATCCATGATCTCTGTTGTGCTCTCATTGTATAATCCTACTACTCATTGCTGTTCATGCATGCTTTATCCTTTCAGGGGGAAGAAACTCTAAGAAATTCCAGCATCAGTCCTTTCCTTCTGATGGGAGAGGTGAGCAGAACCCCTGAATGACTAATTTACTCTCATTGAGACAAACTGCTGTCAGGTCTAAGACATCTTGATCAAAGCTGGAGATCTGTGCTAGTGCCTAGAGTACTGTCCTCTTCAAGAATAGGTTAGATTTACAGTTACAGCACAAACCTACCAGCTTTTGGTATCAAATTAAGTGTCGTTACATGTTAAATGTTAGGTTACATTTGCCCAGGGACTACCCCTACTCCTCAGACACTTTCAGAAGGATATGGGGATGTGGTGGTGGTAGCTAAGTGATTCTGAATGAACTGAAGGGACAGGTAACAGCATGAATGACTGGTGCCTCCCGAGACTGGGGGGGCATTATGGTGGTGAGTGGGGACCGCCCACAGATACCGGTATCAGTGTCAGCGGTGGCAAGCAGCGAGCGGAGACTGCCTGAAGACACTGACGGCCACATTGGCAGCAAGTGGGGAACAGGTGCAACCAGCGACCACCCGCAGAAGCCAGTGACGGCTTTGGCAGTGGCCAATCTCGGGGTGGTGGGGCACATGCCCCACTACTCATTGCCTATAGGTGACAGCTAGAGAGGGTCAACCAGGAGTATCAGTCAGGGAATATGTTAGGGTGGTGGGAAGAAAGGCTAGGGACAGACATTACACATAAACTGGTTTAAGTGATCAGAAACTGGTTTAAACCTGTAACAGAATATATGTTCAGTGCACATAAACCAGTTGAGAATGGCTGGTTTGAGATGAAACTGGTTGAATGTAGTATCAGACTTAACTGATTTGGCTCAAACCAGTTTACGCAATGTTTGTCCCAGACCCCTTGCTGGTTTAAGATAAACCAGACACCCCCAGCATCCCAGCATGCTCTCTGAGCTGGATAGGGCTCTCTGTTCTGCAACAGGGCTGGCCTTTCCTCTCTGTTCTAGCTGCAGCTTCAGAGACTGCGGCCTGCTTCCCCCCTCCCCTCTCAGCTAAGCAGGAATTCCCTGCTCCCCTCTGCCTTGCAGAGGAGGTGTCTGTGTATTAGCTAGCAGACTACAAGCTGGCTACCTCAGTGCTGAATCAACAGATAGAATCAACAAGTAGCTGGTAATGTCCCTCTGTTGTTTTCTTAATGGGTTGATAAACACTGTTATCAATTCCCTGCTGGGCTAATCACAGCATCCTGCCAGAGCCTGGCCATGCTCCCCTCAGCTCTAGGCTGTGGAAGGAAGGGAAGACTGTTTTAGCGCCCCCCCCAGCTTCTAGCCTGAGCCACTGCAGGCATGTGCCTGCATTTCTGAGATATCTCTTGTTACAAAATGGGTTTAGACCGAGGCAGGTTAGACTAAGCTGCAAAAATTGAATCAATTCAGGATCAGGTTTTTTGAATGTGTGTCCCTAGCCAAAAAGATGGTGAAGCTGCATTCTGAATCTGAGAACATCATAGGAGAGATGACCAGTACAAAATAATCCTAAACACCACCGGGCTTTGGCTTTTATATGTTTGTCCCCTGTACACCTGAGGAGAGAGAAGGAAGCTGCCAAGTAGACTGCTGCTGGCTTTCTTCTATCTCTTATCACAAAACCAGATTCCATGGCTGTAGGAAGATAGGGCAATAATGGAACCAGTTTACAGAGCAGATCCACAGCTGGCTATACTGCCACCTAGCTCCTTGTGCATCCTGTTTTTCAGGTGGAGGACAACACAGTACAAACATAATTGAACCTGTTTCCAGAGGAGTGTCAGTTGTGAGCAGTAGAGCCAAAGGAAAGGATAGACTGACCGGCAGAGCTAGAAGGTAGGTGAAGCATAAACAGATTGCTGTGAAAACCATGTCAGGTGCATCGCTGGAAGTCAAGCCAGACATTTCATTGCTTGCTCCATTTTGAAAACAGAGCTGATACTGTCCCTGGGGAGTGCTTCAGCAATCTAACTGCATCTTCATTGTCTATGACAGTGCTTAGCAGGGCATCTAGTCAAGGAACAGATCTCCTGATACCTCAGTAATATCACCTGCTGAACTAGCTGCAGAATCTGCACTCATAGGTGTAAGGTAGGGCGCAAATAACCAATGTATCAGACCTGGGAATCAAGGGGATCCTTCCAAACTAGGAGACATCTGTACACTCCCAAACCAGATCTGGCTGAGCATGTCCCAGACTGCTGTCTGGCTTTGCTGAGATTGTTTCTAGTGTTCTAGAAACAACTAGAATGATTGATACTTTACAGAGACCCTAGCCCTAAATCCTAGAAACTCAGCAGCCTTTAATAGCAGATACATCTTGAAACACATAGGCTCAATCTTGTGACTTGTGATCTTACACTGGGGTCTCCTGTCCAGCACACTCTTCTGAGAGCTGGAACTCATAATCCAAGATTTATCCCAAGACTCCATTCCCAGCTCCTTAGACTCCCACCAGTGCTTAAAATGCACTTCTCAGAATTGCACCAGTGATGTCAGCCTCTGGTTCACACTCTGACTGTTTGGGAGGCACCTGACTGCTGTAAGCAAACACTTACAAATACAGAAAAGCTTTGCACAACATTTTTGATCATGTTATGGAAAATCACCTTTACTGGAAGTTTTCAGGTACTGCTCCAACCTCTGGATCTGCCTCTGGTTTAGATATAGCATATCCAACATTTGTACATGGGTTTGGATGAGAAAAACCTTGAGGTCTCTGCCAGCTCTGTGAGTCTCTGATGACATTCTACTAAAGGTCAAAGTGCAAGAGTCAATAGAACTCCAGAAAACAAAAATCTCCCTTAACACAAGCCTTCTTTCTACCTCACCAATTCTTGGAAGCCAACGGGTGTCTGATTACATTTCGCAAGGTAGACATGCAACTCAGGATTAGTGTTCTTTGAAAATTTGTTTCTTCCTGTAACAAAACCCAGGTCCTCCCCTGCTTTAAAAGCATGCTCAACTGCAGTTCCTCTAGCCAGAAAATCCCTCTGCACCTCTCTCAGTCTTTCCTTTTCAGATCTCTTAACTCTCCATTGTCACCTTTGTCTCTTTGTCTTGTTGCTGGTAAGTTTCCATTCACTTTCTTGCCCTCTTTCCTAGGACAGGAGGAAGAATGACCTTTCTCCAGCTGAGATGAGCCAGTTGCCTCAAGGTGATTTTAGATTCTGAGTTCCGTACTCACCCTTGTCCCTGGTTTTGCTAGGATGTGAACAGGGTGAATATGGAGAGACCAAGTCTGTTAGCAAGCCAGCAGTTCTCATAGGATATGTTAACCTGGCATGATGTAGTGCCTTGTATAGACAACCAAGGTATCTGAGATACTGAAAGCTGTACAGTCATGGCACTCCACTGGACTAATTTACCCTGCTTCCCAGTGGGCATGTCTACGTGAGACATTTACTTTAGAACTGACCAATTATCTCTACATTAAAATGTCACCATCTACATGGGCGGTGCTATTAGGATGGAGTAAACTAATTAACTCCATCATACGATAGTACTGCTTGACACAAGTAGTATCCTGCAGTGGAGTTTATTCCACCACAGTGCATGTGTAGATGCTGATAGGGCTGGCTGGGGCACAAGGGTGCTTCAGTGTGGGGGGCTGCCTGACGGTTACCTTCATGCACCAGCCAGCCCCTCCACAGCACATTGAGCTGGGTCAGAGCATTCCTGGGCTGGCAGGCTGACCCCCAAAACTCCTTGCTAGCCAGGGCTGCTCTGCCCTAGCTCAACATGCTGCAGTTCTGGCCAAACATGCAAACATAGTACCCAAAAGCAATAAACTCTGACACAAACTGCACTGGAGTTTATTCAGCTGCAGTAATTGCATGTGTAGGTGTGCCCCTTGTGGGGCTAGATAAACCACATGGAGTACCATGCTACATGGTCAAGCTGGCTTGTTCAGTGCTAGTGCTGATATCTCTACATGGTGCTGGAATGTGCTGTGCATGCATGCTGAAGTAACATTTTTATAATAACAACCAGAATTCATAAACTGTACAGACAGATTCTGCTGATCATCCCAGAAACCCTGATCATGCTGGAGTATAGGAAAAGAGAATCCAGACATTTGTGTTTTATACTTGAATGATTCTGTGTAGCTTCCAAAATTAGAAGACTTCAAGACGCACTACATTACCTACTAGCTTAATAACAATTCTAATCTTAAAACTTAAGCCATGCCATATGCCAGACACCAAAAGAACTCGAAGTTCATTATATACCTCTTAATTTACCAAAAACATAAACAAAATGTGACTACATATTTTATTCTTAAAATAATTGAGTCAGTTTTGCAATAACCACACAGTTAAACAGATGCATAAAAAGACAAGTTTCTTATGCATATTTCTAACGTTATAAAATAAATTACTGGGCTGAAGCTGAGGTGGTACCATGATGCTTGCTTTTTGTTTCTTTGATATGTTCACTGAGGGTAATAACATTGCTGAACTGAAGTTCAGTGAATTAAGGTCCTAGCATGCAGTGTGTTAGCATATCACAGTAGTGATAGAGTGAGTGCACTGACATTGTGTCAAATTTGGCTGCTGTTTCAATGCAGTTTTTCCTTGCTTGTTGCTATTTGTGTTGTGAGGAAATGCACTTGAGTGACTTCATCTTGTAGTTTGTGCTGGAATATATTTATAGCAAGCCAATCCTGTTATGTCTTATCAAATCCAATCAGCTAGTCACACCTCTTAATGAAATTGCAGTAACTTGAATTGGGTAAGAATAATATAAACAGCCCAGTATTTTCTATAAGCTACATTCAGTCCCATTTTGCTCCAATAGCAGCTCTTTCCAAGAAAAAAGATGCTGTCACAGAACATGTGCTACACCTTGAAAGATATAACAGCTACAGTCCCCCCCTACTTCTGAATGCTCCATCTACCACAAAATCAATCTGAATTCCCAGGTCTGAACAACCCCACACTTGAATAAACATGGTTTCAGATCTGAAATTTGTGATTTAAGACATCAGGTAAAGGCTATCTGCCAGGGATTATTTCTCTAACCAATTAAATATAACTGTCTCTGAAGTAAAATACATAAAATTGTTGAACTGTAAGTGAGGAAGAATACTCTATCCATCTAAGAGTGCTGGGAGAATTTTAGGAAGGTAAAAGGTAAGTACTCATTTGGCAGGGACATCCCTAATACTTCTAACTCAGTGGAAACTCAGGTCTTTGCTCCTGACCCCAGAATCAGCACCAACAAAATAAGTCCTGCCTGCTTGCTCTCAACTTTAGGCTCATCAGACACTACAATTACTCAGAGCAGATGGCTCAGATACAGCCCTGTGTGGCTTGAAGTAGAGATGAATGCCTCACACATTCCCAGCACCACTTTCAGGCTCTCCCAAGACAGCTGGCCTGAGCATGTCTCTGGGACAGGTATACAAGCCTGCTCCAGGTTACCTACCTACTCTACCTAGCTGCTGGATGCTGATGTGCCTGTGGTGGTGGAATAGGGAAGGTTTACTTTGTCAGGAAGACCTGGTCCAGGAGAGAGACTGTTAGGCTTGTGCAATACAGCAAGCATTCAATTTGGATTTGTCTGATTTAGGGGGACTGATTTGATTCAGTGATTTGAATCACTGTCCCAATTCAATTCGGACCCAGAGATTCAGCCATAGACTAAACAGGCAGCAGTCCTTGAGGAGGCTGGACACAGCTGTCTCCAGCTCCCAGCACTGCACACTGCCAGTCCAGGAGGGCATGGGAGCAGGCATGTGCCCCCAGATCCACGCAGGGTGGACTGAGCCAGGCTATGCTCTGGATGAATGGTGGAAGGCACTGAGAGTAGGGGCTCTGCCCTCCCACCGCTTGTCCAGCCAGGGTGATGAGGGGCACGGGATACAGGCACAGCAGCTCTGGGAGCTGGGTCTATGCCCTGCTGCCTCTTGCCCAGCCGGGGCAGGGCTGTTAGACCAATCATCTTTTATCTGATACTACAGTTCATCAAACTAGCCACCCAGAGTGCAGCCCTGGCTCCACCTGCCCCACAGAGTGCAGCCCAGCTCAAGCCACCCTACATAGGTCCAGGCACACACACCCGTTCCCATGCCATCCCAGACTGGTGGCACGCAGGACAGTGCAGTGGTGGGAGCCCCCCTCCCTGAGTCCTGTGCCACCCCACCCTGGCTGGGCAGCTTGTCCCAGCCCCATCCCCAATCCCTCCCTCACTGTGGGGACATTGATCTGCCCACCGCCATGCCCCTTCCCTTCCCGCTTCGACCACCACAACAGATTTACCAGCTGAAGGCAGCTGTGTCCAGCATCCTTGAGGACTGCTGCATGTTTAATCTATGGCCAAATCTCTGTATCAATGCCAAATCTCTCTGAATCAATTTAGAAATTTCTGATTTGATTAGGAACTTTTACTGGGTCTCCCGATTTGATTTGGATTCGGAGTTTCGGCCACCGAATCGGGCCAAATCTCCTCTGAATTGAATTGGCTACCAAAGCTTTGCACAGCCCTAGAGACTATAGATATGCAAGAAGTTTCATGCCTTTAAACCACCACAAATGGTTTGGCCCTCATATCTCATCTGAAAGATTACTATCATATCTGAAAGATGGTTACAACACAGTGGGCACAGCTACACACGACATTTACTGTGGAGCAGACTAATTAGCCCCACAGTAAACATTTCTGTGTCTATACATGCAGTGTGGGGCTGTCAGCTAGCTCCACACTGGAGTACCCTCATGCTCTAACCAGTGCCTCTGCAGCACTCTGAGTGGCTTGGAGCAGTGCCAGGCTGGCAGACTGATGCCCCAGGTGCCCTGTAAGCCAGGGCTGCTCTGACCCAGCTCACTGTGCTGCAGTTCCAGGCACACAGGAACAATAAATTCTGGAGCAAAAAGTGCCAGAGTTTATTGCATCACATTATTATGCACCTGTAGAGGCACCTAGTGTCTCCTCACATTGTACTGGTGTTGGTTTAGCTCTGACATAGAGGAAAAGCTATCACCTCCAGTATTGTCCTCACTTCTGCCACCAGCACTTGAGCAGTTAAGTATCACTTCTCAGAGCTCTAAGCCAAACAGAAGAATTCAGCTTCCAAGACTCATTTTATACTGTATTATGATTTGTTCCTTTAAAATAAACATACTTATAATTCCCCCTCTGGAGAGATTGCTGGACAACTTGTTGTTCAAAGAGCAGGCTGTGTCTTACTGAGGTAGATGCACATAAATCCCCCAAGGGCAGTTATCGTAGGAAACTTGAATGGAACAAACACATTGTGTTTTCCATGTCTGCGCTGCACTGGGAACAGGAGTTGAACCATTACAAAGATCATTTTCTTCCTTTCAGCCTCCTTCTCAACCAGGCCTGCTAGTTTTCATGACTGGAATTGTAGGTTGTTTTGGAAGAGAGGAAGATCAGGGTGTTCAGCTCAACTCAAACTAACCCAAGCAGTTCTTGCCAACCCAAGCAGTAGTTGTGAGTCCTCTTTCACCTAGGACTCCCATCCTGTTCTCTAGAACAATGCCTGCTGTGAGGTGTGGGGAAAGGACTGAGTTGGGTTCTTGCTTCAGAAACACCTTGTCTTGGGATATCTTCCTTCAGGAGTTGTACAAAAGACCTCTGACAGCTACTTTGATCTGAGTGGCTGGGTGGGAAAGCTCAGCTGCAGGTACATTTGCATCTGGAAAAACTCTAATCCTGCATGAAAAAAAACTGTTTTATGACTGGGAGCTGCAGTGTTTCTGCTCCAAGGGACAGGACAGCTTAACAAAGAGACTCAGATGTCAGGAAGGGTGGTTTATTTTGGTCAAACCTTGATTTTCACATCTTTAGTAATACACTTTTTTTCTCTTATGGAGAAAGGACATTTCTCCAGGCCATTCTGGGAGAGTCAGATGTAATCAAAAGGAAGGGATCCATGAAGTAAAGCTGTCGGCAAGTGCACTATGTGCCATGAGCCAGTTGCTCTGATTCTGCTCCAAACCCCTTCTGTGCTCAGTCCCTGCTCCCTGTCAATCAGATATGAAAAGCCAGTTGAGAAGGAATGGTGATATTAGAAAAACCTAATAGCATTATAAGACTAATCTCTTCCCTATGTTTAATCTTTAATAGTCTTATCCTGGTTGGTGCTGATGCATTCCTGGTCTATGGATATGTATAAAGTAGGCTCTGTATTGTTGGCTTCAGGCGCAATTATCATTAACATGGTATAAGCTAAAAATCAGTCACAATTCTTGAGCTGCTTATTGGAATGAACAGAAAGGATCTGTTTGTTTCCCTTTTTAGGCAGGGCGGGCTGACGACAGCATGTTACACTGTGCTCCACGCTCTGTGCTGAATGGCTGGCAAACAGGAATAGCTAAACAAGAGCAGACTAAAGGGCCATTTAATCTAGTGTTTTCTCTGGCAGGCCAGACCCAGATGTCTGGTTGCTCTACAGAGGGTAACTATGAGATAATTTTTCCCTCGTGTTCAGTCTCCTCCTCATTACTATTACTTGGAAATCAGCTTAAGATGTAAAGCCTGAAAGTTGAAATTCAAGGTGCTGGTTAGTATTAAAAAAAAAGCCTTGAGGAAGTCCTGGACCTTTTCTTTCCAAAGCAACTTCTTCCCCATGCTGCACTATCACAGCTGCCTTAAACAGGACTGCTTCTGCTATCTGTCATGGTGGTGGACCTCAGCACAATAGCAGTGCATCTTGTATCGGAGCCTCATGGCTGATATCTCATTCTGGTGCACATAAGCCTGAAACTGGTCAGCTGAGACTGAGATATTTAACTTCTCTTTAAGGTTGAGGCTCCTCACCAAAAGCAAGTCTTGGAATCTCCTCAAGCTGTAGTTGCTTTTTTGCCTTTTCTGTTTCTCTAAAGTCGTGATTCTTAACCAGGTGTCAAGGCATGCTGGGTGCCTTGAGATCCTTTGTAGGGCCGTGTGCAATACTGCACAATATTAGCACTATCAGGTGTGCAAACACCTACATGATTCACAAGATAGGCCCAGAGATTTCAAATAGGAATCCATGGTGTCAAAAGCATTCTGATCTGCTTGGGTCCTTTGAGTTCTTTGCAATAGAAGAATTGCTCTATTGTGTTTCCACAGGCAAAAAAAAATGAGTATGAATGTTCAAAGCTGATATTTTTTGAGGAATGTCTGGAGTCTAAAAAGGGATGCCTTGAGTAATAAGCTTGAGAACCACTTCTCTAAAGGAATCTTAGGTTCACTGTTGCCGAGAGTATTTTGGGAACGTGATTTTTGACAGTACCACTCTTAGCAACATAGGGCAGGTTCCCACATGCAGGGGGGGCGTGTACTTGTAGAGGCACAAAAAGCAGTGGCACAAATTTGTGCAGATACTTTGTGCCCCATCGCACGTCCCTGCACATGTGTTTTGGTGCACAGCAAATTGTCCCAGATAGAGGTAAGGGGGGCTGGGGTCAGCATCTGTGCAGGTCTCAGCAGTATTACCTGGTGTTCTGGTGCAGCAGGGATGCAGATCTGGCATCACAGGGCCTGGCCAGCAGCCAGAGTGTTGCTCTGAGTGCTAGCCCTCTGTTTGTTGTGACGTATGCTATTGACATGTGATCTGCACCACTTTTTGCCCAGGAGTATATTTTTTGCTACCACATTTTTCCAGTAGCATATTTTACCACCATGCTGCAAATTTGCAGTGCAATGCATTTTCACATTCCCGACATGTGGTTTGTGGTGCCACAAACCACACACCCCTGCACATGGGGATTGGCCCATAGAGTTCTATCCCAGTGAGTCACACTTTATACCTAACTATAATAATGTTGTATTTACTCTACTAGATATCCACAAATATGGAATTTATCAGGGGCCAAACAGACTTCATGACCTTGACATCTGCTGTGATGTATACCTGAATGTGCTTTTTAAAAAAATCAGCTGCTGATGCTTTGATCTTAAGGCACTGCTGTTTTGTGTAATGCCAAATGCTGGCTGGTTGGTATGTAATGCCTGAGCACTGCTGGGCTTTTCTGTTTCTGCAGCTAGGTTCTTCTGAGCACTGGAAAGCACAGCCTGTCATTCCTTATGTTAGGCTCGAATCAGCCTGCCTGTTTTCATGGCCTTTGCTCAAATAGTGGCAGAGCCAAAACTAGGGGGTTTTTTTGGAAAGGCTTTAAAGCAAAAAAATCTTTTCTGTGGTGACAGTATTCCCTGTAAGACTTTTATCATTCCTTGAACACACCCCTTTCTTTTTGGGGGTGTTTCTGCATCAGGAACCAGCCAACTAGTTTACTCAGCAATGCTTTTAGAAGCCTTTGATAAGGGTTTTGTTTGAAGCCTATGCTTCAGAGATGTTGTCTGGCCCACCTTAGCCTCTAACAGCTTGTTCCTTTTCCTGCAGCAGTTTGAGAAGGTGTGTATTGTTCAGTGCATTTTTCTGACTCAGGTGCAGGGTGTTATGGCATTCTAGCATGTTTTAGAGAGAATTAAAGCATCTGTGGCTGCCATAGTTACACCAAGCTGTTCTTCAGGTCCATATGAGGCACTGAGATCCTATGTGACATTATCCTCTTAAATGTGTCACTTTATCATTTTTTTCCCTTTTTCTCATCTTTACCATTCCAGTGCAGCTGATTTTTTTCACGTTCATCTAATTACTCCAGGGAATTTGGACCTCTTGCCTCATTCACTAGCTGCTTGGAAGGGGAAATATGGTTAATTTTGAGATAATATATGGAAAAGCTAGGGGGAACATGTGGAATTGACACAAATTCCCTTCTTTCCATCTGCAAGACTGGGAGTATTACAGAAGATGTGGACACAATACACTGACCTGTTGAAATGTAACCACATCACCCACACTGGCCTCAAATAATTCCACTGGCTTTGCATTCATTTCAGGATCAATTCAGAGCTACTGTCTCTGTTTTCCCCCTCCATCCTCTCTTACTGACCTTGTTTAATTACAGTGTCCTCTTCCCTGTCCTCAGGCTCTCTATTGATCCTGTTCTCTGGTTTCCAACCAGTCCCTCTTGATGCAAAGACTTCTCCCTTGTGTTGTTTCTGCTCTGTTGACAGCTAACTGTGCTTGTACCTGTTCATCTAATTTCAAAATCCAGTTAAAGTGCCATTTTACCCTCTGCTACACATCTCCATTTAATGTTTTGCTGCAGTTACCATAATTTGCCATTGTGTGTCTGCGTCATGATCTACCTTCAGTTAGGTGCAAACATCTCCAGAGAAACCAGTAGGGTTGTCTGAGTGCCAGGAGCAGTAGAATGAGGCCTTGTAATTGACTTATTCTATAAGGTACCGGGGACTACTTAAGAAATACAACCAACAATATAAAAAACTTGACATAACACTCTGAATATTTAAAATGCTTTACAAATAGCATCAATCTGCATAAATAAACCCTAAGCAGAGATGCAACTGAGTCAGAAGATGTGTCAGCCCTGTTTTATAGATGTGGAAACAGAGGCAGTAACATTAAAGACCAGATTTTCAACAACAATAACAACAAAAGCAACTTCTAGTTTTTGTTGGCTATCTTTGGACCCCTGAAGCCTGTTTGTCCAAGGTGTTGAGGGTCTTCAGCATATCTGAAAATCCACCTTTGGGTTCTATATTTTGACTGCCAAAGCTGTGATTTATGTGAAGTTTCACAGTACGTGAGTGGCAGAACCAGGCATAGTGCACCTCAGACTTTGAAGTCCTTAAGCTATGCACCAGGTACTGTATGGTTCTAATTTACAGTGAAATCTTTAAAGGATGGGTGTATCTCTGTAATTAAAATCAGATGCATCCTGGTTTCCCAATTAATCCCATTAGAGTTTGATTTAAGACCATTTAAACACTGGCTCAGTGGTTAAAAGTTCATTTGCCACATTGCCCTCAGTGTACTGTGACATTTAATGTCAGTGACATCCACAGGGGGACACTGATTCCATAGCTGCCACGTAGCAGTTCTGCTCCCACATTAGAAATATTCTACTAATTTTATGACAAGTGGTCATCATAGCTGCAGAATGGAACCTAGTACATGAGAGAAGCACACTTAATGAATTCTTCCATCCAGCAATGTCACATAGCAGTTACACATTTTCTTTGTCACTTTTTTTACTGTTTTCATCACCCTAAAAGGGAAATTTAATTAACATGTTAGGTGTGGCCTGCATCTTATTTGCATTAAGGCTACTATACACTGCTCTAGCACTATACAGGAGTCTTCAAATGGGTATAAATATACTTAGCTCCCACTTTAAGGTCCCTTCAGGCTGACAAACTGGTGCAGAGTGGATTTCGTATAACTGCACACTGGAGCCCCTAAGCATACTTTATTAACACAGAAATTGCAGTGGTACACATGGCACACTATAACTATAGGCCTGCACCCAAAATATATTTTTGGGTTGCATATTCTGGCTTAAATTTATCAAAGAGAGAACAAGCTGCTGAGTGGTACACTGAACTTCAGAGTTGTACTGAAGAATTCAGACCAGTATGCATTTTCCTTCTCACTTAGCTCATTGGGTAAGGGCCTGTTTTCCTACTGAAACTGGAAAATAAATAGGCAAGTATTTCCTGGGATAATTACCAAATGTCTACAATTATCCAGAACCAAGGCTCTATAACTGCCAAGCAGTATTGCTGTCTATCAGAAAACTTCAGGCAAATCGAGGTGAACAAGGCCTAATAGTGCCTCTAATGAATCCTTAATCAAACGAGGTTCTATACATTGCCTCTGACATATGCTCCAGCACTTCATCTAGTATAGCTCAAGATGACTAAGTAGTGGGGCATGCTCTTATGTGACAAAACCCTAGGGCAGGGGTGCTCAGCCTCTGTCCTGTGGACCATGCATTCGGATTCAGGCCTCTCTACCCCCCCGCCCCTCCCAATGTCTAGATCAGGGCTGCTCCACCCAACCCACCCAACTCTCCATGCATCTAGATCAGGATTGGGCTGCACACCCCCACAGCCAGATGGAGCCCCCCCATGCTAGCCTCGCATGCAGAATTGTGCCTACTTGGCACTGCCCACCTGGCCCATGGGACACAAAGTTTGAGTACGCTGCTCTGAGGTGTTGGGGTACTCTGAAAGATACACCCTAAGCTTGTGTAAGATTATTAGTCCCCCAGTCTGCTGAATGGATATGTACAGGTTATTCATTTACCCAGAAATCACAATTTACTACAGGCATTTCACTAAAGCAACAGAAAAACAAAAGAGCTTATTACAAGGAAGAATAAATGGTATGAAAAAGGAAAAGTGATCAAATGCTTTGACAACAGATTATGATAAAACAAAACTGGTCCTATGTTCAGACTACCAGCTAGATATCATAAAGATTCCTGCAAAATATCTCCCAGGGTCAACCTCCCCTCAGTCACAACTAGCTCCCTCAACCAGGGACCTCCATTCCCCATCTCCCTGCAGCATTTCACAGGCCTATCCCTGTGGTTCTGTGATACTTTGATAAATGCAGAGTGACACTTCATTGCATGGTATTTGTTATCTATTTTTCAATAGTGGAGACTAGGAAATGTCATGTATTCATCAGCATATTGTCTAAATCACTGTTATCCCTGAGTAATTGGGCTCTTCATCTTTTCCTCCACATATGGAGTTGCAGGCAGAGTTCTGGTACACTTGGGCCTTATCAGTGTTGGTAAAGCAAAGTCCAGATTATGACAGACATCTGAATAAGCAACTGGGGTGTATTAATAGCCTAGTGACAAATATCTGTACTGGGAATTGGATTTTATAGGTTCTTTAGATTAGAATTTTAATAACCAACTCAGGGGGCACATCTGCATGAGACGTTACATCACCATAGTGACAAGGTATGGTGACATAGCATTGGCAGCCATGAACCATGATGCCAATGCTACTGTGCTGTAGCAATGAGCTATAGCACAGTGGCTTGTTCCTACTGCACAGTAAGGTCAGAAACAACCTGTGTGCCTCCGGGACTGAGCAGTAATAGTGATTACTGTGCAATCATTTAGTACTCACTAAAGTACTAAATGACTAAAGTTCTAAAGTAACTGCACAGTTGGAGGCATGTGTAGACATGCTCAGTAAGATTTAGTGGCTTCAGAACAGCTTCTCCTGTCAAGGTAAGTGCTTTATCGGTGCCATCAATATACAAGCAAAAGGTGGAATAAATCAGGTGTACTTGAACACATTTAGAAGACAAGTTGATACAAGAGTCAGTGATTGAAGAAGACAATATTTTTTTTAAGTTTCACCATTCAGCATTACTTTATCAAGATGTGTTTGTGCAGGATTTTGTACTAAAGCCAATCTGCATCCCTGCTACATGTTGGGTCGTACTTTCCTTTAATACAGATAGTTCTTTTGAAGAGGATGAAACAGTTTGGTTGAGATAGAGATTGAATTACATAATGCATGCACATGTGGATGGGTGTGGGTAGGTAGGCATTTGAATGAGATGGAGTTCAAATCTCAGTCCTGTTTTCTGCATGTTTCATGTATGGAGACTTTATTTCCATCAGAGGCTGGGTTGTACCAGGATTGTTCAGTGCTTCTTAGGAGGACTAGGAAGGTACCTTGAGATTTATCTAGTAGGTAGGCTGGATAGTGGGTAGAGATTTATCAAGTAGGGACTGGCTGGGTAGTGGGTAGGAATACTGTGGAAAGCAAACCATGCTCTCTAATCAGCACAATATATCCTAGGACCTACCTTGTATCTACATCCCTACACCAGTACAGCAAGAAGTGTTGAGGCAGACTGAGACAGCATCTGTACAAAGTGTAGGAGGCCTCTGTGAAGGAAGGAGTGGAATGTCCCCCTTCTCATGCCAAAAACAACTCCTCAGTATGGGAACAGTGTGGTTGAGAAGCTGACTGTTCATGTATCACATGCTCTGTGTGGGAGCAGGAAATATCAGAATCAAGGAGCACCAAGTACAGTAATTAATCTAGGCCCACCTCTACCATTTCCTTAAAAGCAAGTTGTTTTGTGAATTACTTTTCTTCTGAGCCTGTTCCATCAATTATAAATCTTTTAACACCCCAGAGATGTTCTAGAACTTATCATGGACTGACTTGGGAGAGGTGACTTTGCTCCCTATAGAACAGGGCTAGGCAATGTTTTTTGACTGGAGTGCCAAAAAACCCATAATGTCTACCTTGGAAGGTGCCGGAGTGCTGACATGCCAGAGCCTGGAGCAGCTGTTTGCAGCCTCCTAGCTGCAGCCAGCCCAGGGAGTCCGGTCTGCTTGCAGCAGGGCTTGCAGCCTCCCAGCCACCTGTTGGCAGCAGCCTGGGCTCTGTGGCTGGCAGCAGTGCCTTAGAGCCTGGGCTGGCGGTGGTGTGCCAAGGAAAATGGCCTTGCATGCCATACTAGGCACATGTGCTGGGGGTTGCTGACCCCTGCTATAGAACAATGGTTCTTGACAGAACCACCACTGTGGGAGATGACTTCTGGAACTAGAAATGACAGAGCCAGAATATAGCTCTCCTGCTTTTGATTCAGGAGGTTCAACAATTTGGTTCAATGATTTAGACATCAGCCCATATAAAGCTGGCTTGGGCAACTCTGCAAAGTACTGCCTACATGGTGCTAGGCAGTGGAGTGCAGAGTCATCTTGACCACCCCTGCACCTCTCAGTCAATATCATTAGCCTAGCCACTGTACTATACAAAAGCAACTGCTGTCTGGGAATATCATGCACAGATCATTACAACTTCTCACCAAAACACTGCCTATCAACATAGGAATATTTGGGGGCAGGGACTTGGTCAACCCAGCCATCCATTTGTCCTATATCTACTATGTGACCCAATCACAGCACCTCCATGGACCAGGTGAGAACTATTGCTGTAGAACAGACATTGAGAAGGAAGAATATTATGGACATGTGCTGTGGCATTCCGTTTAGTAAATGAATCCACTAAATATGTAAGTAGCTGTTGCAGTTACTCTGTCTTGCTGTCCTGGAAAGCTGGGTCACTTCAGTCTCTAGTGTTTGTCTCTCATGCCCCAAGTCAAGTGTTTTGCAGTGTGTTTTGTATCACTCAGTAATTACCCATTCTGACATTGAACCAATGGCACTGACAAGATCTGTAGGGGTTCCTCCCTGTGACTTGGGCAGAGAGGGTTGCTTTGTCATCTGAAGAGCTGACAGCCCAAGTTCTGTGTTTTATTTTGACAGATGGGATGCAAAGGAAGGTGAGGACATGCCATTTCAAAAGGATGACCCTGACAGCCAGGTGGGTTTACAGAATGTCTGTTTGACTTGTGCAGTCAAGCCTGATTACATACATGCTGTCTCAGGTAGGCTGGAGTCTCAAGACAAAGGAGTTGGAATGTTCATCTGCCTCAGTCACTGGCCCAGTTTTTTAAACTAAAGAAGTCCTTTAACTTCTCTGTGTTTCCATTTCCCTTCTGAAAGTTAAGATACTATTTGCAATAATACTTGAAAATTAAGATAATACTTGCTCAACCTAAGGAAGCCTTTGGGAATCTTTACAAGGTAAGTACTATATTGTTATTTTTTAAAAAAACAAACTCAATGGGCCTTTCACATTTCTCATTCCAGGGCCCCACAAGCACTGAAAGCCTGAAATGTGAAACTCCAGCTGGTGAGGAGGAGATGGAACTCAATTGCCTAGCAGACCCAGAAGAGGATGGGCAGCCATCAAGCTCCCGAGACCATGGTGTCTTTTCATCACAGGGCCAGAAAGGTGAGAAGATTTTGTCTGCATGGGACAATCAGAGGGAGAAACAGAAAGCAGCCATGTGTCTAGAAGGGGAGGTGTCTGTGTCAGGTATGGGTGACTCTGAGTCAGAGTCCAAGCTAAGCAAGCAAGGAATTGTAGAAGATAATATTAAGAAGCCAAACACCACTGACACCTCTCAGCAAAACAAGTGCACAAGCAGCCGTACTTCCGAAAGCAGTACTACAAGCACTGGGCAAGCTGTTGGGCATAGCAGTAAGGAGAACATGTCATCACCCCAGGGAGACAACATGGAAAAAAATGTACCATCAGAGAAAGAATTGATCAAAGACTCTGCAGAATGCTTCAGCGGGAAGCCCAAAGAGGCAGCAGGTGGCAGATGCAATGGGGATAAAGGTCTGTTGCTGAGAAGAAGAATGGAGGAGATGACTCAAAACACTCGCAATGAAGGACAAAAAATCACAAAGAAAGGAGGTGAGACTGCTGCATGTGCTGAACTTAAAGGAGAGTCTGTCTCCCCCCAAAAAGATGCCTCAAACAAAACTGGTGTATCTGAACAGAATGGAGCAAAAATACAGAGCAGAAAATGTGGCCAGCCAGAGAAGTGCAATTATAAGAACAACAGAGAAACTGAGAATTAAAATGAATGCACTGGACTGCATGAGATTGAAGGTGAGTGCACAGCCCCTAATCTACTTTCCAAGATATTTTAATGATCCGACATCTGCTTAATTGAATACCATCATGGCATAGGTCCACAACACAATTTTGGGGTCAGCAGCATAATTATTTATTAAAGGTGCTCATGCCCAAGTTTTTCCAGGGTTCCAAATTACATAAATTGGCTGTGAAAATCTAAGTCTGCTCAGCACAGTTGCCTGTCCTCTGGAATGAATGGATAAACCAGAAACCAAAGAAGTTTTTCTTATTGGTGACATGTAGCACTCACCAATTCAGGGACTCAGACTTTGAAAATGGTCACTTGATTTTGACTTTGTAGTGAACGTAGCTAAAATAATTACTGTCCTATTGGCTCCATTTAAAAAATGCCTTTATGTGTTTTATACATCCCTGATGAGAGCAACAATTTGGACATCAGGCCAGAGAATCATGAAGAAAGCATGTGGTTCTCTCCCCAGTGTATGAAATGCAAGCAAACACATTATGTAATTATTTGTTTAGCAGCATTAATGGATATAACACTATGGCTATAAAGGAAAACAAGAACATAGATAAAGAAGAAATGTCATGATTCAATGCTCTAGCCATTATTGAAGCCAGATGCATGTCTCCCAAAAAATGGAAATCTAGCACCAGTGAAGATAATAGAAAGGAGTATATATTATGGCAGGCAAAAATGTAGTGAGAGAGACATTAAGGAGAAGGGCTCAGAGAGAATACGAAGCATGAACAGCTGAAGGCATAAAAGCAAATAATAAGAAACTCTGTATAGAAGAAACAGTATGACTATGAGAGATTCACTTCATTTCCATGTCTACCAGGAAGCTAAGAAAACAGTCTAGTGGATAAGGACAATACAGGAAAACTGAATTATTTCTTTGTTCATTGTGGAAATTCCTAGACGGATACTTACCCTAGACATGGTACTGTTACTGTTGTACAAATAGATTGGAGGATAGCAAGTGTTTTTAAAAAACAGTAAGAGTGATCCTAGGAGTTATGCATTAATTGAAACTGAAACATATGGCCTGCACAAATGAACAGTTAGACCACTTTAAAGAGGGGAAGGGCTTACCACTTGTGTGTGTCAGCCAGTCCATTGTAACTGTTTGTCTTTTCTCTTCTGTCCTACAGTAAGTGAAGCTAGCTTGTGGTAACTTAACCCTGTCCAGTGGATTCATCTGACCTATAGTAAATCTCCCTCCCCTGTTAAATGACAAGCATCTGTCAACACCCTGACTGAAATAAAACAGATTTTTTAAATAACATTTAAAATAAACTTATAAAATGCCTAAGTATATGTGACATGAGAGAGACAAATTGTTAAGGAACATTGTACCTTGCTGATCTACAAAAAGTCTCTAACTATGACAACAAAATATTGGAGAATGGAGTACTAACTTACTTTGTTCAGACTTTCAAAATGTCTTTTAAAAAGTTCTTTACAAGACACTGTTACAAATACTAAATTACCCTTCGGTGAGAGAAAGAATAGTCATATATTAGACATTTGTTAAAGGAAAACAGTGACTAAGAATAGGCAGTTATTTTCTAGGCAAAAGGTAGTAATAGTATGTCTAAAGCTTCTATACTGGAACCCTCTTTCTGATAAGCATTTAAACACATACTTAACCCCATCCTATTCTACAAGGTATTGAAATACATGCTTAATTTAAAGCATGTGTTTAAGTCTGGGTGGGGACGTCTACACAAGACATTAACTATGCAGTAACATAGTAAGCATTTGCATCTGCACGTGTGCATGCTTACTATGTGGTAAACTTCATTAATCACAAGTAAATTTGCTACCTGCAAATGCAAGTAGCAAATTTACTTTTGATTAGTAACAGCACAGTAGTCCTCATGTAGATGCCTGACTGGGAGCAAATCTGCTCCTGGTCAGCTGCCCACCATGGGGTGGGAGATCACGGCCCTCCTGTAGGACCCCGCTGTGACAACTGGGCAACTTTAACTTTGTGCAACAAATGTTTTTTTTGTCATTCAATTTCCCTGCATTAGTGGGTGTGTTTAAACATGCATTTACGCTGGCTTAAATTTACTGCGCAGTAAATTGATACACAGCTGGAATAGGCTAGCATCTACGTGTGCAGGCATTAAAACACATTAATGCTGCATGTGGACTGACTTAGGACTAAATTTAGTCCCAAATTAGTCCACACGCAGTGTTACTGCACAGTAAGGATTATACATATGCATTACTGCTCAGTAACTAATCAGGCATAAATTTGATATCTGCGTATGCAAGTATCAAATGTATGCTCAAGTCGGTGTATATTGCCATGTTTACTGCCCTTTATGGGTATGTACATGTAGACATGCACTTGTACTACGCAGTATTCTTGGTTACTGTGCAGTAAATGCACATGTCTGTATAACTGTAATTACTGTGCAGGTCTGCAGCAAGGATAGTGAAGCCAAAGGAGGCTGTCTGATTTCTAAGTGATTCTTTAGCTCTTGTCCTGTCCACTTTACAGTAAAATTTATAATTTTTGTGAGTTTGAAATTGATAATCACTTGTTACAATTCTTTAGTGGCATGAGAAGATACCAAAATTATCTTCACCAGTGCCAAGTGAGGTTAATCACATAGCTGCAGTGAAACTCATTTGGAATTATGAAATCTGTCAAAGATAAATTTCCCAAATAGGACCATTTTCAGATGGCTTAATGTCTGGCCATGATTTGGTTAAAATAAGGCTAGTCCAAAGAGAGAAAGCCCTGTCTTTAACTATCTGTTACTTGGCTCTGAAATGGTAGTAACATTTCTCCCAGGGATGTGCAATGACTTGTGTATTTCTAGCATAACTGTCTAACTCCACCAAATCAGTGAATCCTCTGTGTATCATAGTACAGATGCGTTTTATTTTATTTTTTTAAATTCCTAGCAGCAAGTCTCCTTTAGCTCAAGTGTCAGAAGTCAATATATTTTGAATAAAAAGACTGAGGACACAAGAAGATGTTACCTTGAAGTGCCTAAATGTACATGACCTGCTGTATGACACCAGTGACCTTCCTAAATAATCAGAGCATCCTTAGAGTAGCTTTTCTTTTTTCCCTGGTCTCTATGGGTTTTTTTGTTTGTCAGGTTTCAGACACATTGCATATTACATATGCACTTGTACATTATATACCCACTTGTAAAAAAAACTCAGTTGTATTTCCCTAGAATTTTACACAAAGTTTTGTTTACAACGTTGCATTTCAGGCTTCTAATTTATCATCACTTGAACAAAATCATTATTTTTTTAACTGAGGAAATGGGATTTTGACATTTTTTCAATGAGAAATGTTCTTCAATAAAATTAATCTATCTTATGCCAATGTTTGCTCAGAAACCAGCTCAGTTTTGCCAGAAAAAATTATCTGTTAGTGCTGCAAAATAGTCCTAGTTTTTTTCCTCAGCATTTTGGCCCATTTCCAAATTCCAAGTTTCCAAGCATTTTTCATTTTATCCCATCACATAGACTAGCAGCATGTTTTAATTACATGCCTATGTGCATAGTTACAAAACCTTTGTGTGATTTACCCCCTTCTAGCAACTTCCTATCATTGGTACTTTTTGGTCAGCAGTGTTTAAAATATTACTGTTCAGAGTTGCCAGGATAATATGGCTGGGTTTATATGGAAACATGGACCAATATTCTCATAACCAACTAATGATTCTGAACACCTTTAAAAGGGGGTTTGATTTTTTCAGAAAATGCTGAGAAGCAACCTTATGAAAAGTTGCCACAGATGGGGCACCAAAAACCAGGAATTGCTTTTGAAAATCATGTCTGCCCTACTGCCTCTTTTGCTTCTTGAAATTAATACCAGTAGTAGCTATCCCACAGTGATACTGCAAAAAAAAACCCCAAACCAAAACAAAACAAAACTAATTAAATGTGGGTAGCATTAAAAGAAGCAGCATTATACGTAAGACATGGGAAGTGGTAGCACTGTGCTCAGTGTTGCTTAGTAGGGCTGTGCGAGGTTTCGGACTGTGCTTTGGATCCAGAGAAGCTTCAGATACTTTGGCATCCGAAGCAGCGTGTCTGGACTGAAGCGCTGGCTTTGTTAGGCTTTCTGAAGCAGTTCAGAGCTTCCAAAGCGCTTTGGAAAAGCTTCTGAGCCACTTTGGAGATCCGGCCATAGGGTATAATGGGGAATCAATAAAACATATATAACTTTGTTGGTCTTTGTCTGATTTGGATGAAGTTTTCAGGTATGGTAACCCCTGCTGAGAGCATGAAGCTTGCCAAGTTTCAAGAAGTTTGGTGCAGGGATTCAGGGGGAACTGCACCTCAAATTCTTGAAAGAAAACTCGTGTCACGTCTACGTGTTACAACACAGAGGGGTGAAAACTGCAGGGATGGTGGCCCTTCTTGAGGCCACAAAGCATGCCAAGTTTCAAGAAGATTGGTACAGGGGCTTAGGGGGGGGACTGCACCTCAAGCTGCTGACAGGCAAAACTTGTGACACAGATGACCCTGTGTGTGTTAAGGCACAGCGGGCTGAAAACTGCAGGGATGGTGGCCTCTGCTGAGGCCACAAAGCCTGCCAAGTTTCAAGGAGATAAGTTCAGGGGTTTGGACGGAACTGCACCTCAAGCTGTGGAGAAGCAAAACTTGTGACATTGGTGACACTGTACATATTAAGGCACAGCAAGGTGAAAGCTGCAGGATGATAGCCCCTGCTGTGGCCACGAAACCTGCCAGCTGTCGAGGAAATAGGTGCAGGGAGGTTCTGGGGCCCTTTACCTCTGGCTGCTTACAGGCAAAACTTTTGACATGATTGCTTGTGCAACTGTGTCTGTCTTGAGTGGGAAGGAGGGATGGGGGGGCGATGACTAATGCAGCCCTGGCCACTAAGCTACCAGTTACCAGTTACCAATTAATCATGATTCACTCAGGGACCAGCTCAATACACAGTACCTAGCTACTACCTAAGGAGTTAATGAGCATGAACTGACATCTCCAAAACCACAGACTAAGGAGAGGAAATAATCAATACAGACAATCAGCTGCCCCAAAATGGGGATGGTCAGTTGCACAAGCACCCATGTCATGAATTTTGCCTGTCAGCAGCCAGAGGTGCAGGGCCTCAGAACCCCACTGCACCTATCTTCTCAACAGCTGACAGGCTTTGTGGCCTCAGCAGGGGCTACTACCCCTGCAGTTTTCAGCCCGCTACACCTTAACACACACAGGATCATCTGTGTCATGAGTTTTGCCTGTCAGCAGCTTGAGGTGCAGTTCCCCCCAAACCTCTGCACTGATCTTCTTGAAACTTGGCAGGCTTTCTAGCCTCACCAAGGGCTACTACCCCTGTAGTTTTCACCCCACTGTGGTATACATACATGTGACATGAGTTTTGCTTTCAAGAATTTGAGGTACAGTTCCCCCTGCACCGATCTTCTTGAAACTTGGCAGGCTTCATGCTCTCAGCATAGGCTACCATCTCGGCATGTTTCATCCAAATCAGACATAAAACAACAAAGTTATAGATATTTCATTGATTCCCCATTATAACTTATGGCCAGATCTTCAAGGCAGCTCCAAAGCTTTGGAGCTGCTTCGGTCAGATCAAAGCAGGAACCGGGTCTGGAGCACTGGATCAGATCCCTGGCATCCAAAGTGGCTGGATCCAAAGCCAGATCGAATAGCTGCCTACTTTCACAGGCCTATTGCTTAGGCCTCTGCTGGAGCACTATTCATTTTGGGGCATGGTGTTTTAAGAAGGATATATCAAAGATCTAGATTAGTTCCAGGAACAAATGATGAAGATAATAAAAGAAGTTGGCATGCAAGCTGCAGGGGGAAATGTTGAAGTAATTGGTGTGTTTAGTCTAGAGGAAAGAAGATAAGGGAGCCATGTTAGCAGTTCTTAAATATTTGAAAGGCTGTCATGAGGAAAATAGAGAAAAATTGTTCTCTCTTGTCACAGAGAGCAAGACATGAGACAGTGATCTGAAATTGCAGCAAAACAGATTTAGATTAAATCTCTGAAATAATCTCCTACCCAGAAGAATGGAAGAACAATGGGACTAGCTCCCTGTTGAATCTGGAAAATATTCTTCTTTAAGTGCTTTTAAGAGACTGACAGGCTGGGATCGTTCAAGAACAGCCAATTCTGCATCTCTGCAGGAGGCGTTGAACTAAAATTATTGGGGTTCTTTCCAAATCTGTGATATGATTTTATAATACAGTTGAGGGAGAGAACTCCCAACCCAATAATGGAAATAGCCAAGTGTGAAATGTCTTTGGTTTTGTCACTGCATGCTAAAAGAACCAGCATTAATTACTTGCCAAATTTGAGTGTCTGTAGGTTCCAGGATTAGAGACAGCCAAAGGAATGATAATTCTGTAAGATTCTGCATCAAATAGAGTGGTATATGCCATTGTTTATTATTTTGCAAAATTAAAGGTATGGTGTCCTGATGCCAAAATTACCTTGCCAGTTTGCTTCTTCTTACTATTTGAAGAGAAATTTCTCAAGAAATAGTAGTCAGCTCTGAGTGAATTGGTCATAATCCATTCAAAGGGCTGCAGGCTAGCATCTTGTTAGCAGTTTTTAACAGTTTGACGTCAATGCATAATCTGATTGATCCAACATCAGGCCAATATAATTATTAGATTTATCACTTTACAGCAGGGAAGCCGGGGGTGGGAGTTCACCCTATGATGCATCAACAGCAATGGAGTGAGTATTCTTTTACATAAAGCACTTTATTCATGTGATGGACTATGTGGGTTTCAGTTATACAAGGGACTTTCTTCTTGGAAAGACATTGAATGGCATTGTTTCAATGAAGTTCCACATGTCCCAGCAGGGAGATTTTACCATGTTCTGTATTAGTGTTCATTGCCAGGATTTGCAATTGGGAGTTTAATCAAAAGGTTGATTTGACAATACACCAAGTGTCATACAGGGGTTTAAATGCTGCGTTGAGGACTGGAGTTGAAGCACAAGGAAGCACAGGAAAAGGAATGCACTGTCATAAAAATAACTGTACAATAAACAAGGTACAAAAAGTTATGAATAGGGGAATCCTGGACTACTAGGAAGAAGAATACAGTACTGAAATGGAAAGTAATCAGTTTAAGCCAATAGTGGGTCTGATCAGCAATGAGGAGTTATATTCCAGGGCATTTCATTGACTAATGAAAATTATCTCAACTGCTACATAGGAAACTTTAATTCCTTTTTTGGTCCTAGTCTCTCTTTCCTATGAGCAGGATCATTGCAGAGACAGTATGTTTGGCAATCTTGCCTGGAATGGACCAAGTTCTGTCTAGAGGGGATCAGTAAGTTTCCCATGGAATATTTTAGTTAGGATATACTTATCTGTTGAAAGTAAAAAAAATAGTGGATATATGTCAATTTTGACAAACGTCTGTATTAAGTGGGGCAAGCAGAATGGAGCATTGTGTATGGTTAAATCATTCCATTTAAGAACAGAGCATTTCAATTTTCAGTTTTGAAGTGACTTTTTATTTCAGATATGTTATACATATGAAACTTTAAAAAGCCAAAATTAGAACAGAATGTTATGACTTTATTAAAACAACATTATGGTGTTATCAAAATAAAACTTTTCCATGAGCCAAAACTTGATACTTTTATTTTGGGATTTTGTTTCACAGGAAATGTTTTGATTTTTTTTTTTCATTTTGGAACAGACCAGACTTTGAAACTGTGAAATTTCCTGTGAAATGGAAAATCCCATTTCTGTAGAGGTCTAATCCTGTCAGCTTTTCAGCTGAAAAGGAATAGTCTGAATTAGCTCTGAATAGAACAGGGGCAGGCAATTATTTTGGGCAGAGGGCTGCTTACCCAGTTTTGGCAGGCTGTCGAGGGCCGCATGGGTAGCCCCACCCCTCGATAGATACCCTGCCCCCTGGTCACCATCTTGGGACCAACGTCCCAGGGCCCGCATTGGTGGGGCCCACAGCAGGGCACAGGCTGACAGGGGTCTGTGGAGCCAGGCTGGGATGAACCAGCTGCGAGAGCAGGGAGCTGGCTTGGCTCCACAGAGCCCCTGCCAGCCAGGACCCTGCTCCTGCCGCCCTGCTCTGGGCCCCACCCACCCTGTTAGTGGGCCCCAGGATACCAGTACAGGCCCACTGACTCTTGCACCCACTCATTCCCAGTGTCCCTCAACCCCACCGTACAGGTTGGGGGCAGCATGCAGCCCTGACCGCCTGCTCACTGGCAGGGAAGGAGCTGGTGGTGAGTGGGGGAAAAGCAGCCCCTCCCTGGCTCCATATGAGTGTGAGCTCCAGGCAGGCAGGCAGGCAGCAAACGCTGCCCGGCGCCACAAGCTGGGGGGCGGGGCTGCTTTCCTCCATGCCAAGCAACTGCCGCTGCCATGGCACAGCCCAGTGGGTGAGCCCAGAGCCGGCATAAGGCCCAGGCTGGCAGTGGGGGCAGGCAGCTCACAAGCTGGTGGTGAGCGCAGGGAAAAGCAGCCCCTCCCCTGCCCCATGGCTGGTGCTCCTTGTTGCAGCTGCTCGCAGCCCATGTGGGGCTGCCTGTGCGTGCTCAGGACAGCTCCACGTGGGCTGTGAGCGGAAGCAGCAGGAAGTGCCGGGAGAGGGGCCTGTACTCAGCACCAGCTCCTTCCCTGCCCAGGATCCTCTCTTGCCCTCCCCCCCCCCACACCTGAGTTTCTGGTGCCAGCGCAGTCAAATGGTCCCAGGCCAGGAGGCCCTGCTGGAGCTTCTGGCTGCAGGGTGGGGCGGGGCGGGCCCTGGTGTTGCAGAAGCCTGCCGGGGATCCTACTGCCCCTGGCTCCTGTCATTTTTGACAGGAAGCAAAGACAGATAAATATAAAATTTCTAAATTTGTTAGGGGTCCTACAGGCTGAATAGAATGGCCTTGCAGGCCGAATCTGGCTTGTAGGCCATATTTTGCCTACCTCTGGAACAGAACAACATATTGGCCCACTGAATAGGACTGTGGCTGTCACAGGAAGAATGCATAGCAGGAAGAGATCTCATGAGCTCTAGAGTGACAAGGAAGATTCCCTGAAGAGCAAGCAGTTGGTTTGTTTTTTCTGAAGAGGTCTATGCAACTGAATGGGTGCTCCTTTCCATCCACCCCCCTGTAGACAATAGCAGCACAGTACCACTGGGTGGGACTTCCACCCATCCCTTCACTTGCCCTTTGTGAGATTAATGTAAGGATGAACGAGTTGTAACACACAAATTCAAATTTTTATAGCATCTATCCATTTCCACAGAACACCAGCTCCAGTAGCCATGGCCCTTTGCCATTTATTTCACAAATACCATTGTTAGGTGGTTGGTTGGTTTGTTTAGGTGTCCCATAGGGTACAAAACATCCCTTTACCCCCAAGCCATACTCCAGGCCCAGGTGGCGAGGCTGTGCAGAGGGCTTGATGGTGCTTTCATCCCCTGCTTCAAACAATAAGAAATAAATATTTATTCAAAGTTCAGGCCTGGAATTCCTTAGAGAACTTTCAACAATGTCCTTGAGAAATAAATGACAACAAAAAGAAGAAGAAAAAAAGCTTTTCATTCAATTCGCTTGAGAAAATTAATCTCAACATCTTAGAAACAAATGCAACTAGGGTGACTTTCCAAAGTAGCCAAAGTAGTATCTGACCTCACTGCTCTTACTGAAAAAAAGAAGAGTTGTGCAGCTAAAGCCCTGCACACTGCAGGATTCAAAAGGACATGGGAGGTGTTCTGATGCAAACCGGTGCTAAAGGTTGCAGCATCAAACACTGCATACAGAAACTGACACTTCTTCTCAATAAATTCATAGAGAGTTGAGGCAGGGAATGGCTTCAGTTCTTTACCCCTATAGGGAACTAAAGGAGACCCCCCTGCCATTAAGTCTTGAAGGCTTAGGATAGAAAGGTTGAGGGCAAATGTAACTGGCTTCATTAGTGACCATTTTACCCCTCCCTTGGGCCTTGCTGTCTCTCCATCTTTCAGACTCCCATTCTGAGCTGTTTCCTGCTCACTTCAGGTCCAAATGTTTATGGACTGGCTTCTTCCTGGTAGCGTTGCTCTTGAATAGGCTAATGATAATGATCTTCAATTCACTTTCATTATAATGCAACATAGCATAGTGCATGGCAAATCTCTAAAATAAGTGTTCTGTGCTGTGGAGTGCGTAGATTTAGTACTCAAGGGGCACATCTACACATTCAGTAATGCACCATTGCTATCTTCAAAAATCGTCTTGACGCCCATCTTGCTGGGGTCATCTGATCCCAGTGGTCTTTCCTGCTTAAGTGCAGGGGGGCTGGACCTGATGATCTGGACCTTTCAGCCCCTAACATCTATGAAACTGTGCACTAAGTTTAGTACCTCTAATATGAGGTACATACTAGATAGAGGCACAGTAGCTGTGCTAATGTGCAGTAGCAAAGGCAAATGTTTCTTTGGAACAGTTCACTGTGCATTAAGGCATCTCATATAGACGTGCCCAAGCAGAATTAGGTTGTGCATCAGTTGAATGCAGAGGTGGAAGGCCACCTTTAAAGGGGGGATTTTCAAAAGCATCTAAGAAATTCGGGAGCACAAATCCCTATGAAAGTCTGTCCTCCTAAATCTAGGTAGTTTCAAAAGCCTACTTCCCTCAACATTTTTTGGCACATAGTAATTTCTCCATTGCTAATGATTTTTAACTCGAGTGAATAACCTGTAGTTTGATTAGCAGTTAATTCTTGGAAGGTCTATAGCCTGTGTTGTACAGTCTATAGGACATCAAACTAGATGTACTTCCTTTTGGTGGAGAGGCAGAGGTTTGTCTGAGAGAAGCTAAGTGAGGAAATCTCTGTGTAAAAGTGTCTAATTTGTACTCTGCAAACATCACTTCAGGGTTTTGCCTTATCATGTTTCTCAGGATCCATTAACTGAACTGTTCAGCAGCAGAACAATTTTTTGGTCGTGTTTCTGGAACTCATTTGCCCCTTGCTAGGAATGATAAGAAGTTACATCCTTGCTGCAAGAAAGAGACATCCAGCCCGTTCACTGAATGCAGAGATGAGAACTATAACAAGTGTGTCAAAGATCTTTTAAAAATGCATATTTGATATGTATGTCATGGATTTTATAACGGCTTACCTTGGTATCAAATGGCATATTCCTAATCATTGAATTGTAAGACCTTATCAAATATCTTATCCAAAACTGTTTTTCAGTGCTTCTTATTGCTCTTCCTTTTTGTCCTATGATTACTATTTTTCTCTTTCTTTCATGGTATCTCATTCCTGTATTGTTTTATAACCCTTATAACCTCCCTCCTTCTTGTGCACCTTGGGTGTTAAAATCTGTGTCAGCAAAATACAGATGCATGAATTTAAACACCAGTAAATGCTAATTCAGCAACTTTAACTGGCATCAGATCAGCCAGCAAAGGAAAAGGGGGGAAAAAAGTCTTTCCTTGTTGAAATCAATGTATCTAGATGGAAGGTAATACAGGACAGAGAGCTCAGTGCACTGGCTGTGGCTGTCTTTGTTCAACCTTTATGTGCACTTATTTCTTTACCACCAGACCAAATGGCCCCCAAGGGATCAATCTGTTATTGTTTAATGTTTATTAAATAGAAGCTGTAATCAGGATTGGGTCCCCATTGCACTAACTGATGTACAAATACATACAAAGGCATTGACTCTTAGTGCTCTTAGTGCTCAAGACAAAAACATTCTTATCTTGGACAAAGGATGGGTTGGTGTCTGTGTTTTTTCCAGATGTTTACAGTGTGCATGTCCCTGTGGTATTTGAGCCCCTGTCTGCTGCTTCTATTACATTTGGAAGCCAAGCTCTGGGTATTATGTTATGCTGGAATCTTGTGAACAGCCCTAGCTGTGCAGGAAGGTCAAATTAGAACTCAACAGACACTTTAATTTACTGCTCAGCAGTTCCTTATATGCTGATAATTTTGCTTGTGGTTTTGTTTTGTTTTTCTAGGACAAAGTACTAAAAAGGTGGTTGATGAGGAAGAAAGAGGATCACAAACTTCTCACTCTTGAACTTGTATGAAATCAACTTTCAGCACCAGTTCTTCACCCTTCTGCGTCCAATATCATCATTTACCACTGACTGGGGCTTACTGTTCAGCAACCACCCACCTCCCTGAGACTGACTGCTCACAGTTTTTGCCTTTTCCCACAGTACCTGTCTTTATGCCAAAGGACAGAGAAAGGCACCACATGAGAGAGAAGAGGAAACACTGTCACTTTTATTTCATGTTGGTTTTTCTTACATTGTGAGTGTGTGGCAAGCCATAAACTATAAACTGTATGCACTTTATTCTAATAACTAATTCTAATTCTATATAAAATTGAGATATAGATTTCAATTTTCCCAACCACTTGCTCTCCTCCTCCTCAGAAGATGATAGGACACCATGCCCTCCAAGAAATGGATGGCAGGTATATTAAAGGGTTTATAGGAAGTGTTTCTCTTTTAGTTAATGGGAGAGGAAAACTTTATTCAGAAAGAAGGGTAATAGAGGGGGTAGAGGACACTTATGGGGAGAAGGGTTATAATGTAGCTTTGTAGGAAGTTGGAAAGTTAGTGTTGGGAGAGAGGTTTGTAATGGATCCTCCTAAATGGTTGAAGAGGTGTCAGGGATATCCTTCAGTCTTGCAGGCAATGGGGCATTGAGGAGGTAGAGTGTGACTGAGTTACACTGTGGTTAGTGAATATTTTTGAGAGGTTCAGAACCTTGTTCATGCCTTCTGTCATTAGGGAGGTGACTATGTTCTCCTTTTGAACTTAGCCACACAAGTGGCAGGGACTAAAACAGCTTGTTTGTGGAGATGGGGCTTTTTCTGAATAAGCTGCTGGATCCTGTGTATATGCATATGGCATACAGAAGGGATTCTGACAAAGTGCCAAGACTGTTATTTAAACACCACAAGAGATAGACAGGTTCTGGGTGAAGTGAGAGCATACACTGACAGTTGTGTGCACGAGGCAGGGGGAAGAAGAGGGCCATACAAACATAGCAGTCCTCCTGTCTACCCATCCCAACAAAAGGCTTTTGTTGGTTAGAAATGAACGTCTAGGCTTCCTAGTCATGCTTTCCACAGCTTTGTACTTGTGTAAGTAGGTAGTAAGTCCCCTTGAATCTGCCACATGGAAGTCTTGTGTCTTAGCCTTTCATATCAAAGAGCTGGATGATCCTCTAGAGTTGTAAATCAGATTAAATTATAACTCCATTAATTTTAACTCAGTTGTGCTGATTTATACCAACTGAAGACCAGTTAAAGAAAAGGTGGAATGAAGGCTCAGAAGATTAACATTACATACTTTCAAGCTCATGACTGATAGAGCAGGTGTATTGTCCTTATTGGCAAACCCTGTCCTAAGACTTGAAACAATTTCATACTCTCCAGTGAAAGTAGATGTGAATGTGTGTGTGTGTGTGTGTGACTGCAGATTTCATTTTGTTTCATAACAAGAAGAATAGTTAGCCAAAATGAGAGATTGCTTTTCTGAAAAGATTGGCATGAGTGAATTGAAATAATATGTAGTGTTTTAATAAACTAATATTTACATAGAGATGTTTTGTGTCTTTCCCAATAATTCAAATCTAAAGCATCCATGTGACTTCAACTTATGGGGAAATGACTGGGGAATTTATTCTGTCTGCTAAGTTGGCACAGTCCAAAACTATTAGCAAGAGACAGACTGATACCTTTATGCTTTATGAGAAATCATTTGCAACCCTCAAGATCAAAGTGGGGTTCGTTTGGGATTATTCTCCACAGGGGAAAAACAGACAGATACAAACCAGATTGTAAAATTGCTTCAATTCCAGAAAATTTTATCTTATTAAAGGCTAAATTTCCATGTGACATCCTGGGCTACACTCGATCATTGTTTACAAATCCTTTGTGTGTAACTGTCGACAAACCCTTTCTCCCCCATATTGACCTTACCTGTAACCAGATGGCAATTCTAAATTAATTACCACTCATGACATTATATTTTAGTAGCTTATGTAAGAAGGATTTAGTCACTTCAATTCAACTCCCAGAGGGTCCATATCAAAAAGAGTCCCTTAGCCCAGTGATCTGGCTCTCTCCTCATCACCATATGCTCTAAGAGTGACCTGCCTCCAGAGGGAAACTCCAACTACCTCTGGATGATGAGAGTGAGTAAGCTACTCGAGATCCGATTAGATATTTAGAGTACAGTATTTTAGATGCATGTTTAAACGGCTACCTCAGCTTCCTCTGATATTGCTCTACCTTTTACCCTGTTTCCGCCCTACCCCCTGTAATCAGTAAAGTTCTCCTTTGTGACCGGTGTGGGAGACTTATTGAGGGGTGGATCTGAATTATGCCGAGGAGGCCCCTTAGGTCTGCGGACTAAGGGGAGCTTTCCTGATAAGCCCCTGACTTGGGAAAAGTGCCCCAAGTGCCTGTATTGGGTCCAGGACCCAGTGGACGATCAGGCCTGTGTACTCCAAGGTGCGCAGAGCCAGAATTAAGTCCAGAGCCTTGGATGCTGGCAGCAGAAACCCCAGGCTAGCGGGTGTGCTCCAGGGAAGGAGTCGGCAGGACGTGAGGCACCCCAAGGGAGGCACTCAGAGCCTGGAAGGTGGGCGGGCACAAGGAGGTGGGCGGCTCAACACAGGAGCACCCCCTACTGGCCCACCACAGGCAGTTCCAAAGAAGATGGAGCTAGACTGTTCTTAGTGGTAGCAGATAACAAGGAGCAGTGGTCTCAAGTTGCAGCAAGGGAAGTTGTTTAGCTATTAGAAGAAACTTTCTCACTAGAAGGGTAGTAAAACATTGGAACAGGTTACCCAAAGAGGCTACGGACTCTCCATCTTTGGAGGATTTTAAGACCCAGCTAGACAAAGCCTTGGCTGGGATGACCAAGTTGGGGCTGGTCCTGCTTTGAGCAGGGGGTTGGACTAGATGATCTCCTGAGGTCCCTTCCAACCCTGATTTTCAGCGATTCTACGAATTGACATAGTGAGGGACAAAAGTGAGCATGGGTAGTAGGAATAGTAACTGAAAGGCAAGCTTACTGAAGATATTAGTTTAGGCTAACTGCTGACTGTACCTTGCATCAGGGGTAGGTAACCCCTGGCACAGGTGCCAAAGTGTAGCACACGAAGGCATTTTGCTTGGAACTCGTGGCTTGGGGAAGTGGCTGGAGCTGCATTGCTACAACAAGGATTGGGCCCCTCTCAGCTCCCCCACCATCTTCCTCTGGCATGCCAACATTTTACAAGTTGAGGTTGTGAGTATTTTTGAAACTCTGCCCAAAAACATTGCTGATCCCTATTCTACATGCCCCTGTTTACCTTTCCTGCTACTGTCCTTTCTTCTAGACAAGAATAGGTCCCTGGAAGATGTTGATATAGTTACATGATTAATATGGCAGGACATACAAGTTTGGAATCGAGCATAAAATTCCTCTGATCCCAATCATGTGACAGCTAGCACAGGCAGCTGGGGATCAGGTCCCTGATTCATAGTTGCACATATCGGAGGTAACTGGGAATAGGAAAGCTCCCACACCCCCAGCTGCAGGCATGATTGCTTCAGGACAGAGCATATATGCTGCTAGGGAAGTCCTAGGGCTGTACCTTTCCCAATCATAGAATCATAGAAGTAGGGTCAGAAGAGACCTTGTAGCTCTTCAGGTCCAACTCCCTGCCTGGGCAGGAAGAAAAATGGGCTCAAATGACCCCAGTCTGGTAGGCATCAAGCCGCTTCTTAAAGACCCCCAGGGTAGGAGCCAGCACCACTTCCCTTGCAGGTCGGTTCCAGATCCTAGTTGCCCTAACTGTAAAGTAGTTCCTATGGATGTCTAATCTAAACCTACTCTCCAATAACTTGTGGCCATTATTTCTTGTTATCCCGAGGGGTGCTGGGAAGGAAACAAGGTCTCCCCCAACCCTTTCTGGTCCCCCTTAGTGAGTTTATAGATGGTCACCAGGTCCCCCCTCAGCCTTCTCTTGTGAAGGCTGAACAGGCTCTTGAAGTGGGGTGCCCAGAACTGGACACAGTACTCCAGCTGTGGCCTGACCAGTGTCACATAGAGGGGGAGGATCAGCTCCATGGACCTACTTGAGGATACACAATAAGATCCGGTTAGCCCTGCCGACCATGACCTCACATTGTCAGCCCATGTTCATCTTGGAGTCAATGATGACTCCAAGACCCCTTTCTACCTCCATGCTCTCAAGAAGGGAGTTTCCCATCGTATAAGTGTGCTGCTGGTTACTACTGCCCAAGTGCAGCACCCTGCACTTGTCAGTATTGAAACGCATCCTGTTTTTGTTAGCCCACCCCTGCAACCTAT